>OX411884.1:43645133-44854302 GCA_948293265.1 Cheilosia impressa | reverse complement strand
AACTGAAACGTCTTCAATAACCTAACCTTTTTCACTCTAAAAGGAATAGGTTTAAAAACTACTGCGCGAAATTAACTCCGGTTTTCACACTTGGAGTGCTAAATATCGAGACTAGAAGATAGGATAAGTTTTATGGTTATCCGCGTTCCATAAACGGCGATCGAATCTTAAATCTAAGCAGAGTATTTCCCCAATTTTCCTCTTTGTTCATCCCACACCCGCTGACCTTGCAAACGACAGACAGGCATTAAATATGATAATGAGAAAATGTTACTGCTTATCGGGCGCATTCCCCAACCAACAGGCCATAGATTTTAAAATTGTCGAAACTTGATCTTGTTCTTAATTGGAATAATCGTCGGACACATTTGACCGTGACCGTCCGGCTTTATATCGTCAAACCACTTATAACAAATTTGGTCATCCCCGACATACCCTTCTGTGATTTTTCAAATTCAAATCAAGTCTTCTTTGCCTTTGCCATCATCGCTCTGTCTATGGCACTGAGTATTTGAATGGGGTCTTTCTGTGAAAAGATCTTCAACGATGCGTAAGAAAATCTTCACTGATCTAATTCTATGATCTACATCTCATCGAATTTTCCATCAAACCTCATTAATTTTAACGACTTCCGATTGTCCAAAAACTAGAAACAACATGGTTTTGATTTTGTGGTTAACATGATTTTCCATGCAATTAAGTTTAACGATCCTCCCGATCATGGTGATCTACCGAACCTCTGATTGAGTGACATTCCATTAGATCTTTTTTTTCTTTCCGATTTTCTAACTTGGATTAAACGCTCGGTTGGTTCTTTTTCCGCCTCCTCCTCGCCTTGCGTATATTGCAAGGCTAAATATAGGCCTCTTACTGCATGCACGCCAACACTCAACACAAATATTTGAGAATGCCATCAGCAGAAAGTCTCTCCAAAGAAATACATATATACGAGAAGTTGGTTTCGTTCTTCTTTTTTTCCTAATTTATTTTGGCATTAAATTTAACTGAGCGCAGCAGTGTAACAGCAGACTTATTAACTCGGTGGTGCGTTGGGCGAAGTTGTTCCAGAAATAGAAAACCAATTTTTTTCCGAATTCATTTTTCTTTCGGTATTTTCTTTTATTTTGTCTCTGTCTTAGGCAGGGGGGCAACGGCCGAGCCAGAAGCATCGAACTACTGCAATTGCCGTCAAATATTTGGGTATTTGTTTCGTAAGCTATGCTCACACGTAATTAAGTGTCAGCGTTTTTAATGACACGGCAATTATCTAAAAGCCAACGGCAGTACAGCTACAGAGTAATTGAATCAAGACATCTAGTGATGAAAAGCTGACTAGAACTATATACAGCTGGGTATGTGCTTGAAAAGATATGGCTTTCTGATTAGAGAGCACACATCCGCACTGTGATTAATCAAATTTGAGGACTTAATTAGTTTTCCCCTCCGTCTTTTGTGCAGTTTTTTTTTTTTTTTTGCGAGAGTACCGCCGCATCCAAACAGAGTAACAGACATTGAACTTAACCCAGAATCGGAGTTCAACAGTTTCATGTGAAAGGCGTCGAAAAGGGGAGGGCACTCAAGACAAAGCCAAAATAGAAACTCTGGGAATTGTATAAAAAAGCAAAAGTACGAGTAGAAATTTTTATTGCTTTTTAATTACGAGGGTATCTAAGTGAACAAAACTCCTCACATATGTTGGGGTTTTATATGAAGCAGGTATAGGGGAAATTTTGATGCCACAACTGGTTAAGGAAAAAAAAAATGAATTAAAGAGACAGTCGTTAAAGACGTGGTTTTTATGGTAGGCCGGTGTCAAAAGTTATTTAGAGAAATCTAATTACGGTGAGAGAAGTAACTTATGGTTAGACTCTAAATAAAATAAAGTGCATTAAAGTCTTCTATTGAATTAACTTGCACTTGTCGTCGATGAGTTAGCCTTCTACACCTGAAGGCCATGCAAGGGCTGGGAGCTCTCGTTTCGTTCTATGTAACAATAAATAACTGGGGCTATTCTTTATAAGACCTTGTAGACAAGTTCTTGTAAATCTCCCGAAGGGGTCCCTTGCCTCTGTTCCATGGCTTGTGTTGTTTCGGAATGGTTGCAAAAAAGGGTGATGTGGCCTGTGTGTCCCTTGGGGTCCATATCGTTTGATAGAAATCAAGAAATGTGGGTATCTATTTTGATTATAGTGATTTGACCTTTGACGTCTGTCGGAATTTACCAAATTGTAAGATTCACCTTTTTTTTATTTAATTTAGATCATGCTCATAAATTATACGTAGGAACCAGCCGGACATTTCCGTTTGTTTTTGTGTACTACTTCTCGATCTTAGAAGCCAATTGAGGTTGAGTTTGATTTATGTCGCAGCTGAGTAGTCGTTCGGAGGGCCTTCAAGTTGCAGGTATAGAGGCGAAGTTCCTCAACGGATATTATAAAAATGAAAACGGTGTCGCTCTTTGCTATGACCATTCTTCTTTCGCTAAGTGAAGGTTTTATTGTATCGTTCATATTTTTGTATAAATAATTTGCGGCGTCTATTATACCGAAGACTCTTACTTCTAACTATGCCCAGCTATAAATACGTGGCTTTCTGCAGAAATATTCAATATTATATTAAAGAAATAAATTACCTAAGGTGTACACAGTTGCACTACTAATAATTTAGAGATCTAAAAATAACCAACATCCATTTTACACAGATTCCGAATCTCAAATCATTCGTCCAGTCACTTTTACTAAATTTGAAGACGCACTCCTTTTCTTTTATACAGCATTAGAAGGCGTCTTCAATTCGCCATAAAATATTTACATTGTCTTTGAATCTGATCTCCAACTCCAAGACAACCAAAAGCAAAGATCCATGTCTTCTCAAATTTATTTGCAAAAATGTATAATTAAATTGTTTGCACTCTACATTTTCTACAGAAGCCATAATAAATGTTCCGAGCATTTATCGCCAGTTCAAGTTATGCAAATACTTCAACTATAACGCAAATAGATTTTTTTACAAGAAAACGAAGTATCACTTCGTAAAATTCGTTGGCATGTCGCCATATTCTCCAATTTAAGTATCACAGGATATCTCTGTCATATATCGAAAAATATTTTCCAACGAATTAGAAAAGCAAATATCCGGGGTAGATGTTAGGAATGTCCTCAAAGCAGGAAATGTGGTGGAATATTTTTTTGATTTGCATACAAAGCCGACATATTTCCGCGATGAATTGCACGCTCACGAATTGCGGTTATTCGACCAAAAAATGCTTAGGGTTTGGTCTAAGAGGGGATGCCCAAAAACAGGCACGCCTGCCTTTGCACTTTTTTAAGCATCTCCCTTATTGTCGATTGACTAGCTTAGATTTAGGTATGCTAAGTGATCATTGGTCTCACAATTGCAATGCACCTTCATCGTAGGATGATCGGTAGACCTTCGCTAAACGACCTTGCTATTTAATTGCAATACTCGACATGAAGTGTCATTCCAGCTACTCGCGATTTGGTTTACGTCTTTGAAGTTTTTTTCCTCGTAACTGATATCTTAGTTTTTTTATGTAATGTCCAACATATTGAACAAACTTTGTTTTACTTTCAGCACCGACTGTATGAAATTACTGAAGGTTTTCTCAAAATACCTGATAATCTATGTGAAGGCTGGTTCAATTTTGAGTGCGATAGTAGTCACTCTTCTTGTGGGAAACTTCTTGTACTTACTCTTATGATTTCAGACAAAGTTGGAGTCTTGAAGTTATCTGGTGCTTACCGCTTTTTTATCAGTGACTTTCTGATGGCCTCGAGTACTTTCAAAAACCTCCCCAATATCGAGTTTCTACTGCCTCTTTAAATTATTTCCTTTGGCTGATGTCTGACGGTCTCTGGCTCTCTACACCTAGCTTTATAAGAAAGCTTCTGTTGTGACTTCTTTAAACTTTGCTTTTGTACAGTTTTTTTTTCAATTCTAAAAAATATGCTGCAGCCTTCCGTTGTCAATAAATTTTGGTAGTAGTTTTTTAATGGTTATGGGTCCAATCTAAGGTAAATAAGGACAGTATTATTGTAAGCCTGACTGTAATAAACCAATCACTTTATTTTGAAGCTGAAAAAGGGTCAATCAAATCTGGTGGACGAAGCGGCTCAATGACAGGTCCAGCCTCAGGAAGATACAAAACCTTGGCTTTCACATCAATTTAAACAGTTTTCGATTGCGATCAGTCTGTCTGTCTGTCATTACCCTAACCAAGCAATTCAATTGTAAAGAGTTTTCCAATATGAAGTGTTATTGTGGTATTCAAAGAAAAATGACATTTTTTGAGATAAATGATCGGATGTTTGTTTCATAATAAAGAGGAAGGTATGCCGTTAATAATGAAAAACAACATCAGCCAAATGGCCACCACGAGCACGCATACAGGACCATATCCTTTTCATGAAATTTTCCATAACCAAATCGAAAAAGTAAGGTCCAATGACCCCGCCGGACCATAAACCGCACCAAACAGTCACACGTTGAGGATGGAGAGGCTTCTCAAAAATAACTCTTGGGTTTTCCGAGCCCCAGATGCGACAATTTTTTGCTTGTTGACGTAGCCACCGAGGTGGAAATGGGTCTCATAAGTCAAGATGATTTTTCGATGGAATTCCGGATCATTTTCATGCATTTCAAGGACCCGATCAGCAAAGAAACGACGTTGTTGATGATCGGCCGGCTTGAGTTCTTGTGTTAACTGAACTTTATAAGCCTTAAAATACGGTGTAATGACGTTTGTGGAATGCCGAATTCCAAAGAACGACGAGGAATGGACAAACCTGGGTTTTCTTCAACACCTTGGGCTACAGCAGCAATATTCTCAGTTGTTCTTGAGCGACGTGCACGGGTTTTATTTTTCACATCACTAACTTGTCCCAACAGCTCTAATTTTTCCACCAATTTCTGTATTGCTGTCCGACAAGGTGCTTCACGACGACCAAAAAATGCTTTAGTTTTGCGAACTGTGACGGCAAGATTTTCACCATTTTTGTAGTGAATTTTAATAATTTGAATGCATCGTTGAAGCGTGTATCGTTCCATTTTCTAGTAATGACGTAGTTTCCACTTGTCAAATGTCAAAGAATAAAAGCTTCTAAAGTGACAGCTACCGAAATAGCGGGTCATTCACAATAACACCTCTCATTGGAAAACCCTTTACTTTGTCACATTTTTAAAACACATTAATCACTTAACCGACTCGATCTAAATTATTAGCCCACGGACTAGGTGACCCCGGTTTATATATACCTCTACAACACCTCAATATTATGTATTATTATATTATGTATTATTTAACATGATTTATGTATTATTTAACATGGATGGGAGTGCTAGAGTCGAATTTTATAAGTTGAAGTCAAAGAAGTCTTTGAAAATTTGGTAGTCAATCAAATTCACCAACAAATTTCAGGTCAGATTATCAGTAACCAGCAATCATCGCTCAGAGACAAATTACCAATATCTGTCAGCAACAGTCGTCATAGATTTTGTACATATCAATTTCTGTTACTAACAGTCGTCATTCACAGACCTTGTGCCAACTTTGAGCAACTGTAACAAGTGGAAAGCCTCACGAAAGTGTTTTTAGAGGGTTTTTTAGATCTCAATATTTTCAATAGATCGTCTTAGTAAAATCAACTTTCAAAGATCGTCTTAGTAAAATCAAGTTCTTAATGCCATCAAATCGATAGTGTAATTGTGTTTATTGTTGCAATTTTGTTCTTTAATTTTAATAAATAATCAAGAAGACATTAACGAAAATAAATTGACGGTATAGAACTGTCAGATAACTAGTTTTGAGCCCCATTGACTGGTACGCAGTTACACAATTAAAAAGAATTTCCAATACGGAATCGTTGTTCTTTCTTAAGCGTTGATAACGTCTTCCTATTTCTATTTTTACAAAGGCATCTTTACTTTGCATAAATCCCCTCATTAGCTTGTGAATACAAATTCCCTTCGATGTGCGTTGCATGTGCTATTACAACTAGCTACGCCGTTTCAATTAACCGCAAACTAGTCAGACCGCAAAGCACGGCTTTCTAATTGGCTCCCGTCTATCATAACATAAAAACACTCGTACGTTTGTAATACAATTTCCTCGCTAAAGTGTTGCGCTTGAGTGTCTCTTAAAAATTAATTTTAGCTTCCTCTCGATAACAAATCCCTTCCAATTAGTATACATGATACCCGGCAAGTGCAGACGAGTTATGCTTATGATAACTACTGCTACGTTATTGGATCATGTCTGTCAAAAGAGCTTAATGCTTGTGACATGTGTCATATATTTATTCCTTTTAATAGAATGAATCCCTCGCACGATGCAAACTTGGGAAAGTATCGCTATATTTAGGGGGAGAGTAAAAGCCAGGGCGCTTCTAAAATGGTAAAAAAATGTCCAAAATTCTTCGAACAGCACTGTGAAGTGTACACACAATTTTTCTAGCGCGTGTCTATTTTAGAAATTCCAGAGAACTAATCTAGAAAACGTATTGACAAATGACACAGGGCCAGGGAGAGACATTTCTATTTATTCAAAAAGCCAGCGATCTCTTGACGTGTGATATTTATTGGTCCATCCATCTAAATAGCGAGCGAAGCTCCGAAAAATGTCATGTTCGGTGTGATATATTTGAACATGACGGAAATACCTGGAAGGAGATCTCAGTTTTGACTGCAACGATGCAGATGAATAGCGCTCTTCTCGCCGGCCCACCAATTCAGTCATAATTCGAATTACATTTGTTCCGAAAAACGATTACAAATCTACCCACAAATATATTTCCAGCTAATCGGGTTTCTTATGAACTCTATTCTATTTTGCGTTGCCTTCTACACTGTCATCAACTCCATGTGACTGCTCAGAACTGCCTCTCATATCTTTAGGATCTGATTCAGTAGTTTTGTTTGTTTTCCTCAAAAGAGACTACTAAATTCGTCACGCAGTATGTGCCGCCTGATTAAGAACTTCCGCGGAAACCTATCAAATTTTGTTTGTGGTCTCGAATTACAGGAAGTGATGTCAGTATGTGCATGTGAATAAGAAGGTGAAAGGATATCCGAATTATTTTCGCCTTGAAGCCATATACACGCTTTGCATAATGAATTGCACATGCAAATATGGCTTTGCACTCAAAGGGTGACTCATTGTCATATAAGAACAAAGAGCCCTTATCATCATTGTCATGCAGTCCGATTATCGTATGAATTTGTCTAATTCAACTGAAATCACAATGCTAGAGATGTGTTTGCGTATTCTTATCTCAGTTGCCACCGCGATAAGGCACACAACATGATACCCCCAAATCTAAGTTGAATGGGGGCAATTAGATGAGAGGAAAATTACCCCATGTTAAAAGAGTTCAGATTACTTTCTCATTTCATTTTAATTGCATGCGCTTGCCTTTTGATATTCGGAGAACAGGAGAACACAAATTTAATGCATTTTCTCTTCGTCGTGGAAGAAAAATAAAAAGAAACTAAGTAGGCCTCGACAACGACTACTTCTTGTGTTGAAGTAGCCAGTGGAAACCCATCATCAGATGGATGTAGCCCATCATGCACGAATGCATTTCATAATTACCCACTTGAAAAAAAAAAACTCTGAATTACTTATATGAAGAGATGGAGGAAAAAGATTAATAGATAAACATAATGACGAAAAATTCTTGTAAGGAAGTGGTTATCCGGAGTTCTTATTTTTGTTTTAATCGAGATTGGCATAGTTTAGTAGAAAACCACTTTGTGGAGGAGGAGTTGCGTGATCGTTAGACGATCTTTTGTTTCAAAATATTTTAAGCATTTTTTATTTTCATCAAGCTTTTGGTTATAAAGGCAAGTGATCACTCAGTTCGCATTTGTATTTAATATTGTATGACTTGTCTGTATTATTGTATTTTGGCAATTTTACTGATCACTGATCGAGTTTTCTACTAAATCTGATTCTGGATTCTGTGTCAAATAATTGAGTGGGTATAACTAGAAATAATCGACTTGGGGGAAAAAACCATCGTGACAAAGATTCCAGTGCTTCTTAAAGGAATGTGCTATATTTTTAAGTCGATCGTGAAGTTGCCCTTGTTTAATGATTATCACATCATCGAGAGTTTAAATGGTGTGGGCTGCCAGTTACTCAGTTTTAATTGCCATAGAGCCTTCATATAAATTTTGTTCGCTCATGTGGTACAAGATCAGTGTCGATCAGTGATCTACCAATATCAGGTTCCAATCGTTCAACAGGAATCTCTGATGAGAGATCATTGCAGTTGCTTTCCTGAATTCTGGTCCAGTAGTCGACTGATTAAGATCCTATAGATCTGTCAAATACTTGGGAGTAGTAGTCAGAGACGTTGGGAGTAATGACGATCGCGACAAATGGAACCGGCTGCATTTTCAAGTCGATTACAACACAAGTATTGCATGGACAGTTTGATGAGTTTGAATTGACTGCTATTAATTTTGATTTCAGATTACAGCCTAAAGTTTATACTGATCAGTTACCGCGGATCCAAAAATCTGTGGTTACTTTTAAATTTTCTATTGAATCAGATCCATTACAGGAAGTTATTGGTAAAACCAACAGCAGCAAACAATTTTGATTGTTGCAAATATTCTTGTTTAATTTTGTAGTACTACGAGAGACTACAAAAAATTTAGTTAGAGGCGATCATCAGACGATCGAAATCTTAAAAGTATCATAAACCGATTTAGTTATAACATTTGTAGTTGACAGTTCTTAAGTGGATTTTTTGTCATTTTTTCTGGTACAAGATCAATAATGGAAGCCATTTTGATGATACAAATACCAACGGTGCAAGATCAGTGATCGCAGCCAAAGTGATCATACAAATCAATGTATATACAATCACTGATCGATGACTATTGGGTTTGAGTTGCAATTGTTTCTTGATAATTTTGAAACAATAAGCATGGTCTGCTAAATGATTGGTAGATTGGTAGAAAACAAACAAACAGTTTCATGCAACAAAAAAGTGTGCCTGTAATAAAATAAATTCGATCTGCCATATACGGTCATAAGTAATAGAGAGATAGTGTCTGCCTCGTCTATTTTGTTGAACGCCATACGATCATTAAACACTGAACGATCCATATTGGCAAAATGTTGTATGTACTTAAATAAATTCGCAATATTCGAGGCTGTAAGCGCTCATTCGTGATTTTTGGCATCTGAAATCCACTTGGCATTCATAATGACAATTAGTTAGGTTTGGCCTGGAGATTGTACAATCTTTAAGTGCTCTAACAATTTTTGAAAATTAAAATAAAAGCCTTCTTAAGCGCTAAGTCTCTATTCGCGCTCCACGGAAGGTTATCGTTGGGAGGCTTTTGCAATACGGGTTACTCTGTTATTGGTACGTTTTTTTTTTTAAATCGACGAAGTCCCTATGGTTATAATGAATTCATTGGGCGATGGTCTTTAAAATAATCGAACCGCATAAATGTCTTGAGAGAGCTTCTGAGTTCAGCCGTTCGGTTGCAAAATATTCCAATCATCTTAAGAAATAAAATTCAATCATATAAATTGTTTCGAAGAGCAATTTTAAGGGTCTTATATAAAATTTTGCTGAGAAGTTAGTCTAAAGGTTTTTTATGAATACGTTTCTCTTACGCGCAAAGTTTAAGATACGATAGTTTGAGGGTCTTATATGAACTTGATCTCTTTCATGGTCAACGAAGGCCAAGTTTTTCGGACTGAGATTGGATTAAGCGTCATGTTGGTACAATAGGACTGAGCTATGTATCACCAACTGAGCTATACATGCCGAAAAAAATTGGTCAAAGTGTACAAAATTGTACAAAAATTTGCTCGGCTATATAATTTTTTGATCGTTTTCAATATCATCTCCTCGATCGTGTGAATTTTCTTTTTTTTGTTTTGTATGGCTATGTAAGCAATCATCAAACTTTGCAGTTCTTTAGAACCAACATCATGTGGCAAAAAGCGATCGAATATTACCTCACAAGAATCGAAGCTTCAGTGTCAATCATATGACAGATGATGTATTCTACTTATAGTATTTTATAGCCCAAAATTTTGAAACGGTTCGGTTTTGCATTAAACCTAGCGCAAAATAATAGCCCAGGGTCTTGATCACTAAACTTCCTTGACGATCGTCGTCAAAATATTTTATCGTTTTCAAAATTGAAAAGAAGGTTTTAGTGTGAAAATCTATATGGTTCACTTGTCGCAAAAGACACAAATACGATCGGTGAATTACGAAGAATGAACCAACGATTCCTCTGTAGTCTGTACGTCTAATAGATATATTTTAACGAAAGTTTTACAAATTTGTATGACCGAAAGATCAGTGATCGAGGAGTGTACGATCGCAGATATCTTCCTGCTGCCACTGCTCTTTGATTTTCCCATTACTCAGCACGGGAACTCAATCCTTTACAACGGCTAGCAGTTAGTTTTAGAGGGACTTTCCTTTGTCTTTGATTTAAGCCATCGCCATAAATATTTCTCAAGTATTGGTCCAAGACCGGTTGTTATCGTCTCAAAAGGAAATTGGCCAAAAAGGTACTTCAACAGAGATCTTAGTAACTCTGGCTAGACACTTTGAAAATAGCCCCCTTTTTGACTGTGTGCGACACGAACCAATAAATAAGAAAAACTACATTTAGCTAACTTTCAAACCATCGTCATTTGTCAATACTTAAATGTATACGCAGCGCTATCAACCGAATTTTTGTTTGTCTCAAGATCGTTTAGAATTTCTAGTACAATAGTCCCATACCTTTTATTTATTAGTCAACCCCAATATTTACCCACCCAGCTATATAAAAGTCATTCTTCAAGAGTTATCTGCTCCATCAAATCTCTCAGAGTTTACTTTACTTAAAAAGAAAAAAAAAAGTTCCTCCTCTGAGTCACCACCCTTATTTTTTTGCAAATTAATAGAAACCCCACAAGTACTGATAATTGCTCCAAATACACATATTTATCTATTCACCCATCTGCGCCCATTAGCAACTCGTAAAAAACGGCACATTAAACAATTTATCTACACTATCTATCTATATTAAATTTTTATTTTTTTTTTCGTTGCGATTGCGGCTCAGTACTCAGCTTTGCATGCGACACTCAAACCGCACAATGTTGATCTATCAGTGCTATTAAATTTCTGCTTTGCCATTCAGAATTTTCAATTTAATCCAGAACAAATAAGTTGCCAGTGCAAACAGACAGAACGAAAAATATAAGAAAAAGTATCTTAACTCACCTTAGCGCCAATTTGATTGCCACACTGACCGGCTTGCAAGTGAACGATTTCCCTCATTTTTTTTTATTTAACTTTAAATTATTACTGAAGATGATAAAAATAAAAATCAGTATTAGCGCACGCAAACTATTGATCGCACGAACAAATATCTAGGAAAACCGTTGATCGAGAGATCAATATTTAAGCAGAGGAGCAATGAAACACACGACAACGTCGAAGCACGATCAGCTACTGACTACTGACTAGTGACTGCCGATGCTGACTAAGAGGAGTTCTGATATTGAGGCTCCTCCAAGGCACCGATAAAATGTGAGGAAAATTTATTTTCTAATACTGCGATGAAAATGGGAAAGCACTGCCTCAATCGATAATATGCAGCAGCACACGCACGCACACTCTTCTCTCGCTCTGGGGGTCTGTTGGTCTAGCCGCTGAGTTCGAAAAGATGTGTATATATAAAACTTAACTAAACAAAGATAGAATGTAAAATGAAAAAAAGTTAAAAATTAATCGCGGGCAGCCAAGGAGAACACACAACCGAACTGCAGCTCGTCACTTTCTGGAATGATGAACCTCGCCGCGTATCAAGTACAAAGCAGCAGCAAGAAGATATAGGGGCGCTGCTAATACTATAGTTGGGCTGGGCCGAACGCAAGCGGGACATACTTAGTTATCCAACAGTGTATATCAATCGGTATTCTATACCCACTCGTGTATACATGTAGATGAAGTACTACTTTGCTTGTACTTCGGCGACATGCAATGACTTCCTTTTCGTCGTCGTCGTTTTGGGGATCCGTCCTCTTCTCTTCTTCGTTTTAGGCCTGTGTGTGCTTTTGTTCTTGTTTTCCTCTTAACTTTTCACTTTATGACTGCAAATTTAAATTCTTTCCTTTTGTTGGTTGTTTTTTTTTTTCTTTTATGTTTTTTTTTGTTCCTCATTTTGAAGTTGCCTTTTGACATGCCATGTACTACGATGTAGATGTACTCGTATGATTCAGAGAGTATCTCTTGGATGAAGTGCCTCTCGGTATAATGGCAAGTTGCTATTCATTAAGAATCGAGTTAAAGGAGTTTGCAAAGAGATAATCTATATTGAATCATCGCACATACATAATATACACAAAATTGCGCACAGAACTTTGAAAATGTTATTTTGAGAGCTGAGACTGCGACGCAGGACATTAAAAATAGCCGCGTGTCCCATGGGCGGCCCAAAAGGGCGTGGAGGTATATATGTAAAGTTTTTGCATGCGTTTCGCAAGAAACTCGTTAAAATAGATTTAATTGGGGAGACAAAATTAGGGAAGAGCATATAATTGTGCGTTCTGCAGGCTTGTGCAGTATTTTTATGCAGTCGACCTGATTTTCAATTTTACGAGTGTGAAAAGTGGAGACACGGAAATACTGACTACATGTGGGGTCGTTAAAATGGGAATTCTTTGAAATATTACGAAACTATGTATGGGACTAAATACTTAATGTATGTGACTATGTGTGAGACTATGCTCAGAGGAGTAAAGTAGGTGAGCACGGTCTTAGAATGTGGAGTTACTTTTAGAAGTTGGGGGAAGTTCCCCAGGGCAGTCGAAAGACTGAGATGAACCGCTCTGAAGGAGGTGAGTGAAATTAGTATGTAGTCAAAGATGTTTTCATCAGTCAAACGGTCTTGGTAGATAAACCACAACCACAGAAAGTTTTTTCTTTTTTTTTGGAACAAGAAGACAAAAAGAAAAATGCCTATTAAAACTGTCAAAATGGCATCTGTGATAAGGTGGTAGGAGCTCTCGCTTCTTGAAAGTGAATTTTAGGCAATGTCAAGAGAACATCTCCAGAAAGATATCAACATAAAATATGTTCGCTTCTACCTATCGCAAATCTCAGAACTGTTATTAAGTAGAATGCAATTTTTTTCCTTAGAAAAATATTGGTTGGGGTCAAAATTCTGGTTATGTCAAAATTTTGCTTTTAAAATACCGGCTTTCTTAATTTAACTTTTTAAAATTCTGCTTTCCAAAATTCTGCAAACAACAAAAAAGGTTTGGAAAATGTTAAAAAGCGCGCTTTTGCTTTTTTGTTTTTAATTTGCTTTTGTTGATTTTTTTTCATTTTAACTCCTCTTTTCTTAACAATTGTTTTTCTATTTTAATATTTTCAACAAGTATTTTATAAAAATTTTATTGTTTTTTTCTAATTTAAATTTTATTTCTATGTTTAAGCTTTTGAATTATTAATTTCTTGTAGATTTAAAGTGTCTATTTTTTTGTAGTTCATATAATATGTTAGCTGGAGAAAGCAGTTTGTTCATTTAAATTTGTTGCTTTAAATTTTAAAAGTAGAACTAAAAAAAATAAGCAGAATTTTCGTCTGAGAAGGCAGAATTTTGAAAGCGAAATTTCAACCCGCTCCCGAAAAATATTCATGAAAGCAGACCTACATTCCTTTAAGTGTTTTGACTACTAGCTGTCAGAAAGTTTCCATAGTTGTAATATTTCACCCCGGATTCAATATTGAGACTCTTCTTTTAGATCCGTAGTTTCCAAGTTTTAAAACCTCTTAAGTCGGCAGTATCCTCGAGGAAATTGCTCGAGAAAATTTCCTCGAGCATACCGCCGACTCTTTTCACGTTGGCTCTGTTGAAAAGTTTTCCAATCTTTGTTTTAAAAATCGGAAGTCCTTTGTTTCACGAACATGTCGAAGTGTCAAAAGTAGTGTCTTTCAGAAAAGATTGACGCTTTAAGAAATTCCAAAAGATGTTGTTCAATTCTGTCTTTATCGGATTTCCAAAAGCTTATTCTTTGGTCAGCTACTGAGAATATTAGGATACCAATTTTATGCATGATGCTAATTTCACCACAATGACTTCTGGAAGTCTCTTGTACTGGAGAGTCGTAAGAGTTGACAGCACGCTTTAGGATGTGCCAACAGTTCTTCGCCTGATAGGACCCGTCAAAGATGTAATGTCTCATTTTCTATGATGGCGGGGTAACGTAACTTATGTCGAAAGTGTCTATTTTTCCACCATTTTTATGCATTTTATCGATAGCATACAGAAGGGCCACATGGAGAAGCTTATACCATGAATGAAGCAGTAGCTACCTATCGAATCTCTATTTTAAGTTGTGCTATTAAAAATTGATACTTAACCCTGTATATCCACAGATAGCTTACTAGACTAGTCTTGTTTCTACACCTCGTCTTTACATCAAATTCAGTAGGTTATATTAAGCTAAAGCCTTATTGGGTTGACAGAAAGAGTGTGAAGCGTTACTGAATCTGCTTTGAACCATAAAGTAGCGGCTTCAATTTTTTAATGGAGGTTATGCTTTCTAACTAGTGATTTACGAGGACCCATCCGGTCGCCAATGTTTTATTGCTTTTCAGCCTTAACTTCACGCAGATTGACCTGGCTGCAACCATGGCTGACCTAAAAGCAAGTTAATCGCGTGTCATTTTGGAGCAAAGAAATATAGGGAAACGAAAGTTGTGCTGCAAGACTTTTCCATTATTCACCGCTCATGCAGCGGTCTTTGAGCAGACTATCCCTTTTATTCCACATTCTAGCTTCCACTTGAATAAAAGTAGGTACACATTGGTAAACTTCTATCGCTCTATATATGCAAACACCAGATGCCCAGACCCCAGACCATCGAACAGCTTTATTTAAAAAAAACTGGTTCGACCAGCGCCATCCTTTTGCAAAATCCCACAGATATATTCATCAATTTGCAGCGGGCACCACACTTGCAATCGACCATCGCTTTCGTAAATAAATATTAATCCGCTACTTTATCGCACTTTTGGCCGAATGGCACGATCCCATTCCACCACCCAACTGTTGGACGAAGCCACCCTCTCCCAGCACACAGCGTATCTCTATCTCGCGACCAGCTATTGACACACGCCACCGCCAATTGCAAAGCCCAAGCGCATTCGCTCTGTCTGTGCTGATGATGGTAATCCCTTTTGTACTCGCAAAGAAATCCCGTATCTCACTGAATCCAGCACAGTCGCCTGTCGGCCAACACCCACTCCCCGTGGGAAGTACCACACTGGGCTAGCGGGTGCACATACGATTGCGGCTATGGAATTTACACGATTGCGTGTGAATGCGCTTTTATCCTTCGTCTGGTTTGATGTTTTTTCATACTCGGCGAGCACTCTCTCACCCCCATTTGGGTTGTTTGTTCAAATTTATTTTTTTTTTGTGGCTCGATTTTTGTTGTTGTTCGGGGGGCATTTTAGAAAATTGCTTGCTCGTTGGAGCGCGCTGGGAATTGTTGCACTTGTGCAAACGCCATTTGTGGCCGGCAATTGAATTCGTAAACTAATCTCCATTGGAATGCTAAAGCATTCGTTTGCTAATTGCGTGCCAACCCACCCATCGCTCGCATTGGAATCGGCAAACCCTTTTGTGTCAAATTTAAATTTTTAATTGAATTTGCATGTAAAAATATAATTATCATCCAGCGGTTGTTTGCGTTTCTCGTGAGAGATACCCCACCTGTAGCAGGGCGATCGCCTAATCCCCGCTCTGAACTATGTATACATATATACATATTAACCCGATTAATTAAAATGTAGATTCTTGTGAGCGGCGAATTTTTGGGACGTTTGATGCCATCAGAGTCAGGACTCAGGACACACAACCAGTATTGTACCTGTGCAATTGACAGTTTTGTTATTAACTGCTCGCATTTTGCACGCTGGGTTCGAGTATAGCAGCGCGCACATCCTCGTCGCTAGTGAAGGGATGTTTGTTTATTGTTGGCGAGCACACACATCTCCGGTATGTGGAGCTTAGCCGTAGATATATTTATATATACACTCGTAGCTTGTGCGAATTTTCACATCATGTACAGAGATCTGGAGCGTGCGGATGACAGCCCACATTGTGTTTGCATTGCCAGGGATTCGAAGGTAATTAGATTGGGGCTGTAAATAGTTTGGCATTGATTCGGCTTTGTTCGATGCGATAGTGGAATGCAAATAATGAGGGTATGTGGGGTAAACCAAAAATAATTGAAGTGGAAAATCTGTGTAAACTGCGCATTGATGGCTTGCAATTTAATGTACGATTTTTAAATTTTACGAAAAGTGAATTTGATTCGAAAGGAGGGGCGCTTCTTAAAGATATTTTACGGCAAGTGAGTAGCCGGAGAGATACTAGAAAGAGTGGATCTCTCTATACGTTGTCCCGAAGTTCGATTCATATTGTCCACTGTTTATAAGAGATCTGTTCCACCTAAAGGTGTCCAAGATCTTGATTCTTTTAAATCCGTATTATCCTCCATATCCGCTTTCTAAAATTTGTAGCCCCTCTGCTGATTAGTCCAGCAAGTTGACCACGCCCATACCTCGTACAGTACACATCTGAATCATTTAACGAATTCAGCCTTTCCATCGGCCCTTTGGCAAATGGAAAACATTCCAAATCGGAATCCTTCTGGTGAACGGTTTGAAAAGTCATTGACATGGGTGGCGATCAGTGCCAGCTACAGACAACATCGAAATGCCCATATAAGAAATGACATTTAAGTCGCAAATTTTGCTACAAAAATAAGTTTGTCAAGATCTGTGCCCAACCCAATTTAAACGAACATAAAACTGCCAAACCAAAGCACAAAAAACGCACAGTGTCTCCTTACTCTCATACGCATTCATCTTCCCTCAAATGCATGGGCAATAAAGATCATACCGCATTCATCTTACGATCGTGTACCCTCATTGTTCGACTCAGGCATGAGCGCATATGGCTTGTGAACAAGACAAAACGCGTGCTAAGTCGGGGACCCCTTCAATGTTTCCGACTACTTTGTGCAGTATTCCCACAGCCGAAAACTGGTATCCTGCAAATAATGAGACAGAATTTCGTTAACCCAAATGAACCGTTAAATGAAGATCATTATAAGGTAATGCAATGCCCTTTTCCGCCTCATCCGATGCCTCGTTTCCAAGTGTTTAGTTCGCATTTTGTGTTCAAAGCTGACCATGCTATGCTACATGCATCTACCACAAGAACAAGATCACTCCTACGGGATAAAAAGTATATCTTTTTCGTCTTGTAACCACACCACGCAATTGTCGTGTTATTCTCTCCCAAAAAAGGATGAGCAGCAAAATAAAAAAAATTGTTTCAATAATAATAAAAAACAATTACAAGCTCTTCTCTGGGGACAACGCAGTCATGCAACAAATTTTTTGAAACCTGCGGACATTTCTTTGTGTTGCTATACGACGTACGATTACCCTGTGCCCACTTTCCTCCAAAGAAACCAGAACTACCTACGACGAGGTTACCATACTGTATAAAGTATAATGTACTCGTATATCCGATCTCGCCCTTTTTTCGTTCGGAAAACTGAAAAAATAAAAAAATACAGCTCTCGTCGATACTCGTACGAATTGGTATCGGATTACCCTTGTCTGCCGCGACTACAAGATACAAATTGGATTTTAAGATCTTATATGGATCTGCCTACACTTTTGACAACCAAACCGAAATATATAAACAAAAATAGAAAGATACTCGTATCTATGACAAGCGGTGGTCTCGTCTCTCTTGATTGGGATCTCGATCGGACGACAGTTTATTTTATTTTGTTTCTGACAAAGGAAACATTTGCACGCAGTATTGTCTGATGTCTGGGCAAACGCAGATTCACTTAATTTGAATTCTGAATTGAAGATGAATAAATTAACGCCTGCCCTGCGAGATACGTACGTGCGGATATTTCTGATGATATGACTATATCTGCGAGTGAATAATAAGCGCTTATAGTCGTCGATTGTGTGATCATTTATTCCTTAAACGATGATGAACTTTTTGCCAAGGTTGTGGTTAGTTTTTGTTGTATATGAATATTCATATACCGTACATGTGACTTTGCTGAGTTTAGGAATGCTGGCCGGCCGAAACAAAGGGATCCTAATTGTTCCTACTGTTTACTTATTTATTTGTTTATTTTGCCGGTCACTCACTCCGCTGATTTATTTTTCTTCTGTCCCAAGAGGTTGTGGCTTTGACATTTGAGGCAAAAGATGTCCTCAGAGAGTTTGGAATCAGCTCTATCATTCTCTAAGGAAAAACTTGGTTTTCGCATTTGTAGAGTTTGTTTTAATAATACTTCTACTGTTTGATGCACTCTGTCTCATCACTCGTATCTTCTTGTATCCTCTTTAACCGAAATGTTCGTTGCGGATGATTTTAACATCCACAATTTTGGCTGGCAACGACATTTTGAAAAGACACCATACCCGATGGAGTTTGTGTAGAGATATTATGGCAAACGGAAGCTTGCAAACCAGCTCACTGAAGCGAGCCTTGACAAAAAAAAATGCAACAATCGGTTTACCTGCAAACACACAAACTGCTATACCATGCGATCTCCGAAGTTGTCTTCGTTCTGGTCACGAAATAATGAAAGGAGGTTCTATGTTATTTTTTTTTTTTTATTCGACAACTTTTGGTTTTTTTTTCAACGATTTATTTCCATATATGGAGTATTTAAAATATAATCCGAGGTTCGATCCCCATAAAAACACAAATTGTCATCTTAAAGATCTTCTGAATTAGCCGCTCGGACTTGGCATCAGATTGTAAGTCTCTTTCATTCGTCCCAAAAATGAAACCCCCACACAAAACGAATGGTTGTGAGCAGCTAGGCTTAGGGTCCTTAAGGAACTGTTGCTCCAAATGTTTATTTTTATTTATTATCTTAAATAATATTTAATTATAATAAGCCACGTTCGCGGTTTTTAACTTTCTCCATTACGTAGTAAGAGAAAGATATTGTATTCGTACTAAATTTCGAACTCGAGGTGTTTATCAATTCTGACATAACGATGATAGAGGAAATTAAAAAAAGTAGGTCTGTCTGTCTGTCTGTGTGTCCGTATACTCCCGAGTACTACGACATAAACGACAGTTCGGGCCTCAATATTGATAGTACTTTCCATTAAAAATGTCGGCGCAGTGGCTTAGTGGTTAGTGTGTTGAACTACTAAGCGAGGGGTCCCAGGTTCGAATCCCGAGAAAACCCAAATTCTGACAAGCATCCGAGAGTATAACTGTCATGAAGAAGCTTCTCAATTAGCCGTTTGGACTCGGCATAAAATTGTAGATCCCTTCCATTCGTCCAAAAAATGAAAAACTCACACAAAACGAATGGTTGTGAGAAGCTAGGCCCAGGGTCCCAACCGACCTGTTGCGCCAACTATTTATTTATTTTCCATTAAAAATGTTCATACCATTTCGATTTGTTCAAAAAATACTCTAACGACTTAAGCTTAAGTAGGTAAGGTTACTGCATACACAGTTTTTTAAATCGAATAACGATACTTTTGAAATTGACATAATATCTCGAAAACGGTCCACACGATTGGAACAAAACTTCATTCCTAAGGTAATATGGTCAATGTTTAGTTATAACTAAAAAGCAAACTCAGTTTTTCTCTATATTATCGTACAATGAATTTTTGAAAAAAAAAACAATTTTTTTTAATATTTGGCTCTCTTTAGTTTACCCGAAAACAGCAAAACAGATTTCGACCAAAATGCATGCTTAGAGTAAAATTGATGTTTTCAAAATGATTGCGTTCTTAATTTTCAATTTGGGTTTTCTCGGGATTCGAACCTGGGACCCTCGCTTAGTAGTCCAACACACTAACCACTAAGCCACTGCGCCAATTTCGGTCTGCCACTTCATGATTAATTCATCGGTGGACTGTTTTCGCTGATAAAATTACTGCAAAACATTCAGTGGTCTTTCGAACTGGATTTCAACAAGAGACATAGATTTGTTTAATCTTCGTATTTTAACTGGTTATGAGTACACGAGATGGAGTTGGTTAAGGAAACGATTAAACTCAAAACAATCAATAAATATCTACGTGTCACAACTTTCCGCGGACATTTTTTGTTTTTTTTTTCGAATAAATGCGGCTCGAAGTACCACAATTTTGCTTAAACCTTCTGACTCGCCTAAACAATGAAAAGTCACGTCGACCTAGAGAGATCTAATGTGTCAGAACATTGGTTCAGTCTTTACTTTCCTAGTAAAGTTAGTCATGCTACTAGCAGATGACTTCTCCATTTCTTCAGTGCTCAGAGGCTCCTTGTCGAAGATAGTTCTTCTGATTCCACATATGGCTTCAGCTGTTTCGTATTCTTCAAGATATAACCGGCAAAGCGAAGAGTCGGTTAGACTTATTTTATTTAAGTGATATCTTAAGCCGTGATGTCCTGTAAGAAAACCAGTTAAGTTTTTGATATCATGGCTCTTAAGATTAAAGATTCTGTTGGCATCTCTTTTAAAATGCTGTATAGCGCGCTTGGCCTGTTTTAGACCTGGGAAATTCTCTCAATTTGAAGTACATTTTGTGTGTTCCCATCTTTTGATGGCTAAATTTATAGACGATTTGGGAGTACAGCAGAAGGGTTCGGGTCCTGCGAAGAAAGTTTCATAGTCCATTTTGGCCAGTTCGTCGGCTTTTTCGTTTCCCTCAAAACCTTCCTGGCCAGGAATCCACCATAGTTTGGTTTTTGGTTTGGTATTTCTGAGTCCAAGCTTAGTATACCGATTTGGAGTCAATTATAGGCAGGCTAAGGGCGTTTATAGCTGCTTGACTGTCCGTGAATATATGAATGTGAATGCCTCTTATAACAGTGTTGTATATATGGCTAGTGCATTCTTGGATGGAGTGAAGTCCGTCCTCGAACACGCTTGGGCTAAGCTACATAAGTCCGTGGACACCACCTCCCACTCCTTTTTCCATTTTGGAACCATCCGTATACTTTAGGACATTTTGGCAAGTTGGTGGTCTGTAACTCGCCCATGCTTTTCTACTAGTGATCTCCGTAGAGACCCGTCCGTAGAGAAAGTTTTTGCGTGGCGGTCTGTTACCGCGGAGATAACAAGTACTGAAATTTCAGAGAACATATCAACTAACTCAGGATTTCCGCTGAGATTTATCTCCTTCAATTGGATCAAACTGGCCGAACTGCGCGAATTGCCACTTTGTTTATGTGAATGTTTAGAGGTGTTAGTCCTATTAAGGCTTCTATCAGTGTTGAAAATGCATAAAATATGTCAGTGCAAGTACCTAGGTTAATGATGTGCTCGAAAAGATTTGAATAAATTCAACTAAATAGCTATAAATGAATTATAGCAAAAACGACTTACATCTTCAAATGAAGTCTGAATTCACTGATTTTCAATAAGATGAGACCGGAGTCCAGGCGTTAAAAAAAGGAGTCAAAACGACTCTAAAGTGTCCCAAAGGTAACACTGGCTTCTATGGCCGCAGAAGGGCATGTACGCATGGCTCTGGATATACCGAGACATGCAAGTCGTTGTACGGTTTTAAACTTAGCAATGACTCTCTTTTGTTTTATTTTTTTTAGCAAATTTTAGAGTAGGTAGTTTTGTTTTAAAAAAAATAAACAGTTTCCTTATTCGAAACGGAAGAGAAGGATACTCGAATTCAATCAAATCATTCCGGCAGCACTCGTGTTTTTTTACACTTTGGTGATTCGACTACTTTTTTGAAACCATAATAACTTCCGAGTCTTATGTTCGAGAGCTCTTGCTCAAAAGTAAAAACCAGAAACAAACGAACCTTGTATTTACAATTGCTTTCACGTAGACTCATTACCTACTTGAAGTTCTTACATCCACCTATAATCAAAAAAAAAACCAATGGAAATAGCTCTGCTAACCATACGTTCAAATAGCCTCATTCGGAGACTCCTTCGAAACACGCCGTCACCGCGCGTAGAACAATTCCCATTTTACCATTTGCCCCTACACTGCAAATCCATTTATCACCATTCATCACCTCTTCGTTAGCGCATCATCGTTAAATTTATTGTTTCCAATGCCGGCCGGCCGACGACGACCGGTCCAATTTCATTCCGTCATTTATCATGCGACACAAATTCGTACAAATTGTACAGTCCTCCTCAAGGCTGCGCCTCAAATATTAGTCCAAGCACTATAACCAAGGAATATTACCAAATTCGATACATTGCCCATAAATCCAAAAAAAAAAACCAAAAACCCCAACACACACTCCCACTCGGCCCGGTTGGCGGTAATGGTTCTGGCTACTGACACGGAATTGAAACAGCTGTAGGTAGCTGTCGGCGCGCATAAATCCCTAAAAGGGACAATAAAACACCACACTTTCCGGATTTTCTTCTGGGTCAGCAGGAAAATGTCACACCAACCACCATTGCTATATATATATACACACACACAGCAAATCGCTTAATAATCTCCCACAATCGATTAGCAATAAAAATGACAAAACTCCGCACTTGGCTGCTGGCATTGCGGTGAGCGGATGCTAAATACGGCCCTCCGACTGGGAGCTGATCCAAAAAAAAAAACCTGCTCCACAACCTCAACGTCACGAGTCTGTTGCGGCACGGCATACCATGGTGGTGGTGGTAAAAGTAAAACAAAAAGCTGAAATAAGCCAATAAATAACAGCACTTCTGTCATTTATCCACATAACTTGCACCAGGGCGCACAAAGAAGCAGAGCTTCTGGGCCCCGCACAAATTAAAGAAAACCAAATGGGGTGCCATTTGGCAATCGAATACGTACGCACGAATAAAAAAGTGCCGAACGATAAAACACAAACAAAATGGAAAAAGTACGAGTACACATCGAACGACCAGCTGAAAAAGTTCAAATCCGCAGGAGCAATTATAAGGAAGGTGGAGCGCGTGCACACCTGTAAACAATGTGTCCTTGTGTACCATGGTGGCGGTGGGTGTCTCTGCCGCACCAATTACTTGACTTTTCCACCGGCTGCTGCCCCACACCCTCCCATTTTGCGACAACATGTGCGAAAGGTACAAAAAGAACCAAACACTCTCAGCTCAGATACAGGAGTATCCGCTTCCGCCGCACATCGGCACATTGCGAGCTTCGCTGTGTTACGTTTGTGCTAAGTACCCGAGAGAGTGCGGGGCGCCCTCTGTGTGGCACATTTACAAAAATCTATAACCATAAATTCGGATTACTCCCGTTTGCCCGAAACGGAGGGCATTAAGAACGATATGACAAATTTATCGCCACCACCATCGGAGAGATTTTTCTGTTTGTTTGTTTTTTTTTTTGGTCGTCCTGTGCCGTTTCTTTGTTTTATGCTGAGAGGTATGTTGGCCCGCCTTAGATTCAATATTTGAGTTTGTTCAATGTTCAATGCCAAATGCGTCGTAATGGTCGTAGTCTCTGCCTGATTGGGATGTGGCGTAGGGTGGGTTGTATTTCGTATTTCGTTTCATCGCGCCCACACCCAAGGGGCAAATCCAAATGAATCGTAAAATTGCCATAATTCTCATTTCGGACGAACGCAGATTTTTTTAAGTTGGTCCCCAGTGACGGCGGCGGTCGGTGGTCTCTCTAACGAAGACTTATTACGACAGGAATTTGCGTGTAAATTTGGAAAAATTAAAAGCATTTGCGCGAGCAGCGTATGGGAACCCAGCAGCGCCCTCATAAAAGTTTTGTGATAATTGCGTTCCGCTTGGAGGAATGCGCGCGACCGGTGCGGGACTACTTGGATTTATTGACGGTAGGAAATTTTAATGATGGCAAAATATGTCACACACACACCCATTAGGCAGTGAGTGTTTGAGTCAAGATGCTGCTGTTGGCTCATAAACACCAAATCGAGGTAATGTTAAACAGCCGGAAGGCAGTTATCCTGAAAAGGGGCGCGGGACATGAGGATTGTATGTATGTGGGGAGCGGGAGTTGGGTATCGCTCTTATTTGGGTAATTAACGAGCATGACTGGAATTAAGGCACCGCCACATCCAAATTGGGTGATGATGTTTCGAGTTTTACTCATTTTTTTTTTTTTATCAGAGAGAGTAAGGATTTTTTTTTTGTCACGGCAATTAATGGAGGAATTCGTGTGTAATATGAAAATTCCCAAGGAGATGTTTTACAATTACGTTTTATTGCGGGTGCGCCTTGAAATGTGGGATTTGCGTGGGTAATAGGTTAACGTATGGCAGCTGATTGGATTTGGTGTTTAGAAGTGATTTGGGGGACGATGCTACTGGCAGTGGGGATTTTTCACTCTTTGAAAATAACGGCAACTGCTGTAGGGATGCAGTTTTGCCTAAGGTGTGTGAGAAATGTTTGGGCAACAATTTACGTTTTTTTTTCTTAAATCCAAATAGTTAAATGCGCAGGAACCATTGGTGCAATAGTCAAAATTTAATAATTAAGATTAAGGGCAAAGAATTCATCTTTCCTTTATGGTGCTTTATTTCAATTTCGTTGATCCCACAGGCTTTGAATAATTTTTATCATACGGGGAATGCAATACGGAACAGCGGGATCGGATAGCGTTACACGTGTCGGAATACTGTGCCGGTTAGTTTATTATAGTCCTTTCCTTTGCAAAAACTGTTAAACCAAATTTGCATAGGGCCTTACTAAAAGTCATTTTTAAACTTGACACTAAATATTTTATATGTCACAATATGCAATTTTGTCTGGGCACTGAAAATGATTACTAGTATCTCGGATACTAGGAAGAACCATAATTTGATACACTGGTAGGTCGAGTCTTCCAAAGAATTCCAAATCTTATGAAATATTTTTTATTATGGCCTGGAAAGGTATTTTTAATAGCCGCCAGGCTCCGATAGGAACTGAGTAATGGGGTTGTCAACTCCCCATGTGTCCGTTGTATATAGACCCGGTTGGTGGGGGATCACTTTGTGGTTCCATCTGTCATTTGCCGTATTTTCCCACCTGGTATATGACACTTAAAACAAGCTGTTTGGCTGAAAACAAAATCTCCTGCTTAATATGCATATAACTTTTCTATCAACGTGAAAAGCTTTAAATTGTTATGATTTACAATTCCTGAGTTATAGAAAAAAATCGGTTTAAAGAGAAGGGTGGTCGTATCTAAAAATTATTTCTTAAGTGAAAATACATAAGATCTCTATTAGACTACTGAAAATGTGTCAGAAGATGTGTGGAAAGTGAATTACTTCGATAAAGCCTGTGGTTCAAAGCTTCTTTAAAGCTTCTGACCGAAGGCAATATAGAAGCAATAAACTGCCATGCAGACACCCGCTTGCTATTGGAAGCTGTATAGAAGCACTTACTCGTACTTCCTCTTAACTTACTTATGGAAGCTTTTTAGAGGTAAAAATTAATTTGATAAGAAATGAATCACAGCTGTCTAAGGAAACCATCAATTAATGAATCGAGGAAAAATAACAAAAAGTAAAACACTTTTAGCATAGGTAGTGAAAAATATGTCAGTAATGTGATTTTAAATAAACACTCCTGGATCATAAATAAATTAGGTAACACTAACCCCCTTATTAATAAACGCTGCGTAAAAGTTATCAACTCATTATTCAAAAGTTACGTAAAATTTTTGTATTCTATCTGATGTCTACAAGCTGACTAACTTGTGCATATTTGTTTATTAATACAGGGGTTAATGTCTTTCTTACAAATTCGATTAAGTAAGCTGCAAGTTTATTGCAAGTCTTAACTGCTACAGAATTATGACGAGTTAGCCTAAAGTTTAGTGTATTGGACTACTACGCAGGTAGTAGTGTTCGATTCTCAGTGCGACGCATGTAAGTAAAATGTAAATTATAACGAGTACGTAGATATAAACTGCATGAAAATCGCAAAAGGTCATTGAAAATTCTTCAGACGAAGAATTTGTATTTTTTTAGTAAGGTCTATCCAAGCTGTGCAGGAAGTCTTAAACAAGTAAATATACCTGCATTTAAGTGCTCCATATGTGTTTCCATTAGACCTTATGCAGTTAAAATTGCGGGAGGTGAAATAGCTTCGATAGCACCTTACCGAAGTCAAATTGTTACTTGGGTCGTTCGTTGTAATATTCACATTCAAATTTTTCTAAAGGAATAGGGCAACAAAGAGCATCCATCAGACGGTCCGAACTTACAGGCAAATCTTCCGTCGTTGTCAAACCTTCGGAACAGCATTGCCGTTTGGCTTCTTTTTCAGCCACCCACTCTTTTAAAAATGATCAAAATGGTCCCTTTTGCAGTTCAAGTATGATTTTATTCTTTACCGAAGAAAAAAGATTGCAAAACGCTGCAAATAAAAATTGTTTGTATCTAATGAAAGCATTTATTTAGTTTTGTTATAAATAAATAAAAGTTTTTGCGTTTTTTTTTTAACTG
This sequence comes from Cheilosia impressa, assembly GCA_948293265.1. Taxonomy (NCBI): domain Eukaryota; kingdom Metazoa; phylum Arthropoda; class Insecta; order Diptera; family Syrphidae; genus Cheilosia; species Cheilosia impressa. The sequence continues at coordinate 44,827,819 of OX411884.1, read as the reverse complement.
AGTCTCATTTTTCTCCTCTCGTTTTTGAAGAGTCTTATCTGCTTCGGAACACAATTATTTTCGAAAAAATGCTAGGTTTCGGGTGGGATTTTTCAATACGACAACGTTCAATCGTTTTCTCTAAAACTATACAATTTAAACTACACTGCGTCTAAAGCGTTTGCAAAAAAGGAAGTATTTCTTGGTTGTTCCTTCCAGACCCTGTTACTAAGACTGATAGTTCTGCCGTCTATCAGCCAGCTGCGCTATTCTAAAGTGCCCCATGCAAAAGTCAAACGTCGGCATTCCCTTACTCTTTTTATGGTTTAATCTTGCAATCCACTTTTGTTTTTGTTACTCCGCAGTTTAAGTCATTTCGCAATTGCGTCCATGGCACCGTTTTTCAATATATCCTTTCACAATAAGAAACTCCTCTGATTCAATTTAAAATATCACGAAAACTGCGCAAACGAAATTTGAAACACCAACAAAAAACACAAGTGTTTCCTTGCTGTGCGGTTTTATGTCTGTATCTCCCCCCGGATACAACTATTCAAGAGAATCGAAATGTCCAATAAAACAAGAGCTTATCCTGATTCCATATACCTTTTTCTTTACCGGAATTTTACAAAGAAATTTCCGTTTCTATATGCACCTATCTCCGGATATAAATCAATGAGGGGCCATCATAAAATCCCCAACAAGGACATGGGTGTGTATTCCTGGCAAATAAAAAAAATAAAAATAAAATCCACCAACTACCATTTATTATATTTCCCCACACATTATATTCCACTTTAAACGCAGCGAATATAATAAAACATTTTTGGAATATTTTTCCGAATGACTAATGGGAAAAGCAGCACCTTGTCCAACTCCAACACAGTGCCCGCTATGCCCCCTCCCCTTGTTGTTGCCGCTGCCATATAATAAGTTGTTTGGTCGGACGGTTTGGGAGAGTGCTGCTCAAAGCCCCAAATGCACGATTCACACGAATCATTTCCCTGGAACTATTCATTTCACATTGTAAAATGGATTTTTAGCAAGTGGCCAGGCTGCCACGGTACTTTGTGCGACGACGGGGTGGTTGGATAAATAAAACCCTGCATTTCATTTTCAGCTATATATATGATGATAGCAATGAGAGACGGATATTGAGGACTAAGGACAGACACAAAAAAACGTTTTAAGCGTGCAAGGCACACTCTAATCATTCGATTTGTCACTGCGAGAGCTCGATCAATGGTCCAGCGTCCACGTGCGCCCAATGGATGTGTGTTGGCAGTGGATAAAAAAATAAAACGAATCACCAACAGCACCCCCTACACAACTATATCACAGGAAACACCAGATCGGTATTGTATGTGTTGGAGTTGGTTGCTCCCGACACCGGCAGCATACAAAAAAAAAGAAAAACTGCTGTTGCTGCCATATACCACTATCGACGTCGTCGCCCAGTGTGTTCTACTCGAGAACACGCATGGGAAAAATTAAATTTCCCAATAATTCGAAAGCTTTGCAGTCGCAGCTGTTGGGCGCTTTCCAATGAGATTAAATCGCTATAGAACACCCACAAGCCATCGGTGCGAAATGGATGAATGTCCTTTTCGAAATCAACCCCCCTGTCCATTCGCTTGTATACGTATAGTCTCTCCATGTTCCAGGGAACCGTTGTTGTTATCCTTGCGCTTGTTTATGATTATTTTCGATTTTTTTACCCTGTTTTCGTCCTGTGTTTTTTTTTTTAGTTTTTATCATTTGGAGCGCCAGGGACACGGTGTGACAATAATAGGAAAGGTATGTACGTACCTGCTCGAGGGGCTGTTTTTGTTCTGAATTAAAACATATACACACACGCTGTACCCTATCAGCTGTACCCTATCACCGACTCCCAATAAGCACTAACTCATGTGTTATATGTGTGCAGGATGTGTTGACAATGTGAGGACATGAAATGATAAAATGCCATGACATCCGATTGGGCTAAAGGACAGTTAGACTGTTTTGTTTGCATGAATTCTGGTTAAAGCGGTCTTAATCTTCTAATCAGTACTTTATTTGGAAACAATAGAGTTTACTTTAACGAAAACATTTAAAAAAAAAAAACAGAAAACAAAGCAATTTTCTGTCTTGAGCGCGATGTCTTTCATTCAAGAACTCATTTGTCTAAAACTCAAAAGGGCACAGCACATAACACTTAATCTAAGCCTCTAGTTCGCTCCGCTTCACCTACAATCTCGCCTTGCCTGTTTGCAAGTCCTCAAACTGACTGGGGGTTAGCTCCCGATATATCCCGTCCTTGTTGAGATAGTATATCGGATCTTTGATTTTGGTGATATCGAAACCGTCCACTTGGAGGTCGCGTTTTTTCAGCTTAAATGTGGCTGTCTTTGGCATCTCGGAGAGAAGTCGAATAAACAGCGGCTGAGCGTAGGCGGGCAGACTGCCACGAATGCCCGCCGACAGCTGGTGGAAGTCGACCTTTCGGTCTGGGTCGACTATGCCCGCCATACCAGCTTTGCCCTCAACATGAGGAATCTGCAAATTAATACAAATTCAAATCAATTTGCAATATGTACAAAGGATACACTTACATCGACACCATATACAACACAGTCTTGAAGGCCGACGACGTTTGTTATAATTGCTTCGACTTCTGAGGTGGCAACATTTTCTCCCCGCCAACGGAATGTGTCCCCCATGCGGTCCTTAAAGTAGAAGTATCCCAGAATGTCCTTGACCAATATGTCGCCTGAATTGAAGTAGAGATCACCCTCTTGGAATACGTCGTGTATGAGCTTCTTTTCGGTGGCTTTTTTGTCGGCGTACCCGCTGAAGGCGTTCACAGCCCTCTTGGGGTTGACCTTGCCGACGAAAATACCAGGTTCGCCGGGCTTGCACTTGATGCAGCGTCCGCTGGGTGCCCGAATGGGCTCGCCAGTATCTTCGTCGCACCGTATGAGGATGACCGGATGGATTTTCTCACCCCAAACTGGTACGAAGCCGATGGCTCCGACTTGGTTGTCTACATTGGCTGAAAACGAAAGAGAGTTTGTCATTAGAAGAGTTTAGTTAAATGTGCGCTATCTGTATCCTATTTTAAATTTAATGTTGACAAGTCAAATACGAAATCTGACTGTTCGCACCTATGTGCACAGCTCTCTTGAGTTCAATTCATATCCCGACCAGTTTACCCTAATCGCACATAAATGTGCGCGTTTCCCAGTCCTTTCTTTTCGTTATGAATTTGTATTTCCTTGTTGCAATTCAAAGCTGGGCGCAATTTACCCAAAAAGCTGAATTTCGTGTGCGCTTCTATATTAACAGATTTCTATTCTCTTGTGCGCTATACAAATATGCTCCCAGTTTGAATAAAGGCACATTTAATATGTGCTTCTTAGACGTTCTGTTGGTTCAAATTTTAGCCAAAGTTTACTCTAAGCGCACATTTCTATGTGCGGTTAAAAATTTGCATTCCTTGGTTCGAATTTAAATTCAGCACGAGTTTATACTAAACGCATATGAATGTATCGGTATCCGCTTCATAATTGCTTGCTATCGTAATAAATGTCTGTTCTCTTGTGCGCAATGTGACATCAACGACAGTTTACCCTAAAAGCACATTAATATGTTCGCTTCTTAGTTCTATGTGATTGTCGTAACATAAATTTACATTTTATTTTACGCTTTTCAAATTCAGCTTCAGTTTAACCTAAACGCACATTTATGTGCGCGCTTCGTAACCATCTGTTATTGTTATAGATTTCGGTTCAGCGCACATTCTTACATGCACTTCTCCTTGAGCTAACAATGTGAAGAAGCTCATTATAATTATCGACCAACAGGTGTGCGATAAGACCAGCTTATGTGCGATACGCAAATCCTTCCCCTAAGCGTGTGCGAATACAAAACTGAATGGTCTTTGGGACAATTTGAACAAAGTATCGTGTTGTTCAAACGAATACAACGGACAGTTCAAACTCACAACGACAATCTTACCCAAATTCGAGTTTCCCTCCGTTGACCCGTACAACTCGCCGATCTCATTTATATTAAATCTCGATGTGAATTGCGACCAAATTTGGGGTCTTAAACCATTCCCGAACATCAGTCGTACCGAGTGCTTAGTGTCCTCTGGCTTAGGCGGCGTCGACAACAAATACCGACACAGTTCTCCAATGTACTGCGCCACCGTGCAATTATACTTAATACAATCCGTCCAAAAGTTCGACGCTGAGAATCTTTTCCGTAGGGTCATTGAGACGCCGTGCAAAAACACATTGCCAACCCCAAGAATTCCACCAGCGGTGTGATACAGTGGCAGGGGATTATAGATGTTATCATCATCGTGTATGCCAAGCATTTCGTGCACAGCAACCCCCATAAACATGTACCTAAGGGGGATAATTTCGATTAGATTTGCTTAATCTCCACGACTCAAAATGGATTAGAAACCTCAAGTGAGTAATAACGGCTGCCTTCGGCATACCAGTTGTTCCCGATGTGTAGATGTACACCATTTTGTCCTTTGGGCTGCCTTCCGCAATATCCTTTGTCAGATCGCTTGCCTTGTGAGCTTTCAGCTCGGCGCTGAGATCAACTGCGCCGTTCAAAGTAGCGAATCCATCGGCACTTCCCTGCTCCTCATCGCTGAATTGAAAGACTGCGAGGTCCTTGATTTCATCGGCGCCACGAATCTCAACTAAAGCTGAAGGTGAAAATTCATTAGAATCACTCACAAAATAAATGGAATCGCCCTACCTGTGCTCATTTCAGTGCCAACGATGATGGCCTTGCAATTGGCGGCTTTGATCGAATGCAAGAGAGTCTCCTTCCTCAGATTTGAGTTGATCAGGGCCGTGACAACGCCCACCTTGGACAAACCCAACCAAATGCACGAGTACTCTGGTCTCGTCTCCATGAGCAGAGCTACAGAGTCCCCGCGCTTGTAGCCCTTCGACTTGAAATACGAAGCAATCTTATTGCTAAAGTCTTCGACATCTTGAAATGTCAGCACCCTGGTGTCCATTGTGAAGGCTGCCTTCTCGGGGTGCTTCTGGATGAGCGTTTGAAAGACCCGCGGAACCGTCCACTTTTTCCACTCGTATTTGCTCAGCAGATACTGAATCTTGAAGAAACGTGAAGCCGCACTGCAAAAGTGAGAAAGTCCTCTTTTAGATTTGGGTTGGCTTTTGAGTTTTGTTTAACTTACGTTAAGTCCCTGGGAAGAGTTGTCACTACGGCATACACGTTGGTCACTCTACTGCCTGTGATCAGGAATACTGTGACCCCAAGAAAGGTAACACATAACGTGGAGTTCTCTCTCACCAGTAGGGAGAGAGCCAGTCCAATTAGGGACGTGCAGAGGATTGTGGCATTCCGCTGTTTGAAGTTTAGTTCGAGCAACATCTTCGGGAGTGGCTGCGTGTTGTCAGCAACTGAAAAATTTAAACAATAAACATGGAAAATTGAAAGTGTTTCCTATAGTTGGACTTAAAATAATCAGATGCGATAAACAATTGCTATCAGGGGGTAATTTTATTATCAGACCTATTGTTATTGTACTTGACATATAAATCACAAATGGAAAGAGTAATTTGTTTGTTTTTTTTCTTTTTGGCACTTTGAGGGTTTAATGCTAACCTGTTGGCCGATTGCATACCGCTCAGTTGTTGGACGACTACCACAGTCGTCGCTTGGTCAAATGAAGACGAATCGAAGAGCAGGTTCATACTTCCTGCCAAGAGAAAGATAATAAAAATTCTTTAATTGAGCTGAAATTTCCCGGCATTTTTCGATACTAGTCCAATAGTGTTCCAGTGGGTCAAAATCAGGCAAGGGGCGTGGCACCTCACATACAAAAAAAAGTTAACAAAAGCTATTTCTCGACACTCAAGGGAGCTAAGGTTGTAATATTCGGGACAGTAACGAACATTTGTCTGCACAAAGTACTTTTTGGTGGGATTGAATGAGGCGAGGCACTCTCCATAAAACAAGTGGACGCAGCAACAATTGATCAAAGAAATATGCGTACTACTTGGTGGAATAGTTCGAAATAAAATTCCAACAAAGGTGCTAGTTGCTTTCTGAAAAAAACATATCAAAGTTGTTCTCAAAAATAAATAATTAGATGGCGCATCAGGGCGTAAGAACCCTAGGCCTAGCTTCTTTTTCATATTTTGGACAAATATAACGGATCTACAATTTTATGCCGAGTTCAAAAAGCCGACTTGAGAAGCTCTTTCATGACATTTATACTCTCGGATGTTTGTCAGACGTTCGCGGGAGTTGGCGCACTTGAAAAAATCTTAAGATTTTAGTTATGTTTTTGTTAAAAGTTGTTGTGGCTCAATATTCTCTCGATACGTTTGGAGTAATTAAAATAAATTTGGAGCCTTTTCGACTTGGAATAGGTATCACAAGTTAGATTATGAAGTAAGAAAAGTACGCTTGACTGTGATGCGTGCGCTAAAAAGATTTTATATATAGGTAATATATCTGTTACAGTTTGTTAGGACATATTTTTTGCAAGAACTAAGTGTCTGCTATCAGTAGGTATCTGTGGCAACAAGGAATAACATCATAAGTCGACTTATGTCGAAATTTAGATTATTACACAATCTGATGCGCAATAATCGATTTCATCTGTAATATTTTATTCGTATTTTTATCTCTTACGGTTTATGAACTACAAACAAAAGAAAAATGATATAAGTCTTTGTACTTGATTTTTAATCGGAAGCCAAACATTTAAATCGCTCTCCTGAAAAGTTGCAAAAACTGACTTATGTCGTTATTCCTTGTTGCCACAGATATATATATATTCAGTTTGGCCACTTTAAATAAAATTTAAATTTACATAGCAACCGGCAATGTCCTCTTCAAAGTTTAACACCTTAAGCATGAAACCCAGACTTTTGTTTACATTACAATTTAACAATTGAAATACGATATAACTATATGCATATCAATATCTCGTTTTATAACTGATGGCTCTTTCGTATCTACATGTTTTTGATAATGTTATCAGTATAAAAATGAAACAAGCCCAACAATAACTACCGGCTATCGCTGAACACATACCATTACCTATCTCGCTTTAAACGACATTTACCGAACTATAATTGATTGCATATCCTAGTTTGTTTTGCAAGTGGGTAAATAGGTACGTTATGTCAGTGTTGCCGTTGGAAATTTTCAAAAAAGGTTACAAGAATGGGGCCCGAGCCAAGAAAAGTTGCCAACCCGCAGATAAAAAACAAATAAAGCAAAAACAAGTAAAAGTATTATCATCGGCCTGGCCGATGCTTTGATACCCTCCACTGCATACAAGTCATGCAAAATGGGTTTTGTGAGGGAGGTACCAGAACTACTTGACCGACATAGCCCATTTTTAATACTAACTTGACGACAATAAAAATAAGTTTTCTCACAAAATTTCACTTGTCTAGGTAGATTCTTTTCGACGCTATCGTGTTTTTAACATAATATGTTTTCTAATATTGGTTTTGTATGAGAGGTACCAGAACTACTTGACCGACATAGCCCATTTTTAATACCAACCTGACGATTATAAAAAGAAGTCTTTTCACCAAATTTCGTTCACCTACGTCAATTATTTTGAGCGCTATCGTGCTTTCAACAGACAGACAGACAGACAGACAGACAAACGGACATGGCTAAATCGATTCAGAATGTGATCCTGATTCAGAATATATATACTTTATGAGGTCTCCGGTGACTCCTTCTTGGCGTTACAAATGTATTGGCAAAGTGAATATACCTTCCTCTGGAGGGTATAAAAACAGAGCAGCAAAGACATTTATTTATAACAAAAAAAAACAAATGTATTCCTTACGAAAAATTCTTTCATATTTGTGTATTTTTTTTTGTTCAATAAAGAACAAAATCTTAACTAATCTAGAAAAGCGGCCATTTTAATCATTTTTAAAAAAAGTGGTGACCAAGGTCTTAAGGCTCAAAAAGGGGCCAAACGGCAACGCTGCGTTACGTATCTATTTGACTGCAAATATTCTTAATCAGTATCTGTCAAGCGTCAGTGCATGAAGTGTACACAGTTATTTGTGAGGACTAGCTACCCAGCTGTATTTTGGATTGCAGATAAGCTACAATTTTATTTTATTATACCCTCCAGAGGAAGGTATATTCACTTTGCCAATACATTTGTAACGCCAAGAAGGAGTCACCGGAGACCTTATAAAGTATATATATTCTGAATCAGGATCACATTCTGAATCGATTTAGCCATGTCCGTCTGTCTGTCTGTCTGTCTGTTGAAAGCACGATAGCGCCCAAAGTAATCGACGTAGGTGAATGAAATTCGGTGAAAGGACTTATTTTTATCGGCGTCAGGTTGGTATTGAAAATGGGCTATGTCGGTCAAGCAGTTCTGGTACCTCCCATACGAAACCAATATTGGACCCATGTGCCTCTCTGTCTGTTGAAAGCACGATAGCGCTCAAAGTAATTGACGTAGGTGAATGAAATTTGGTAAGAGCACTTATTTTTATCAGCGTCAGGTTGATATTGAAAACGGGGTATGTCGGTCAAGTACTTCTGGTACATCCCATACAAAAAGGAGTTCTTTTTATCGGCGTCAGGTTGGTATTCAAAATGGGCTATGGCGGTCAAGTAGTTCTGGTATTTTGCATGACTTGTATGCCGTGGAGGGTATCAAAGCATCGGCCAGGGCGATGATAACACTTTTACTTGTTTTTTTTTCTCGTTTTCTGTTGTCCGTTCCAAGTTCGGCGTAAAATTAGTGCACACCCAGCTCATACATGATTGTCACAACAAACTCTTATCTGCTGTCAGTTCATGTATGCATCTGCTTACAACTTTTGCTTCATGACTAATGAACAAATAACATAACTGCGAATCAATCGTTGCGATAAGCCGTTGAAAAGTAGTCGCATGACACACGTCAAGAAACTGGACTAATAATTAACGTGCAGGTCACAGCGCGTAATTGAAAATGGAAAATTTCGCTCTTGTGAGTTCGTTCTGGCCTGAACATTAAATATGATTACTAGAGTTCGCCCAGTGGCTTGTACAAAACATATTGGAGCACAAATTACACACAGCATTGCATTTCTGCACAATCTTCCCAACAAAAAAAAACAACCGAATATGAAGTGTTTAAGGCATAGAAAGTGGTTCTTAAATATTTCTCTTCTCCTATTTATATAAAGACTAATACCTTTCGCTTGAAGAAACTAAGCTCCAGCAATTAAACAAAGGTAAACAGAAAGTTCACCAGTCTCGTGATGAAACAGAAACAGCATTTCAATATTCAATTAGAAGCGTGCATTACTTTCTGGTCAGAGTGTAATTTGATGGCATACACTAGGCACATAATATACAGACCGAGTGCATTTATTTTCTACAATTTGAATAAATAAATAATTTACACTTTACCGTCCATAAAATGTATCTCTCTATTCAAGGGCCATAGAAATGCATATTCTGTTTATCAATTAAATCTCATAAGTCATAACTGGAACGCACGAGTCACCTATGGAGCGTGTGGAGGGGACAACAAAATTGCTGACTCTGCAAAATAAATGACTAATTTGTATCTATTGTGAACGTGCGTGCGTTAAGTTTAAGATTATATCGGAGGTTTTCAATATTTCTTGAAATAAATGAAAAATTGTTTATAAAGGGTCTTTCATTCAGGATTTGACAGCTTCTTTTTTAAATAAAATGCCAACTACTTGAGATATCTCAAAAAAAATGTATTAGCTTGAATAAGTACCAAAATATTTATGAATTTAGTTCGACTTCGTTCATATTTATGTGGTCGCTACGTTGAACCCAATTTTCGATGACTCGGCCGCTTATTTCGATCGATACGGACGCTATTTCCCCTTTAATATTGGCTCTAAACTCCTCTAACGTCGACGGCTTATTGGCATAGACCAATGATTTAATGTAGCCCCATAAAAAAAGTCAAACTGAGACTTGAATAACTCGATTTTTGCACCCGCTGTGTGGCTTATGACACCGTCTTGTTGGAATCACATTTAACTGATGTCGAATTCATGCAATTGTTCAAAGAAACAACGTTCCACAATGTCTCTGTAGCGAATATCATTTAACGTAACGTGACGGTCATTTTCATCGACGAAAAAAAACGGTATAAATGACCGTAACTTTTTGTGAATGAACTGCTGATTGTAAGAAGCCAATTCAAACAAAATTGCATTATACAAATAATTATGCGTTTTTAAAACAATACACTGATCACCCTATCGTTTCAAATCCATGCACCTACGATCTCGCTTAGTTACTTAGCGTATCTTGTGTGAAATAATGTACAATAAGAATCGAACGATAAGACAGTTTAACCTTCAAATTTCGTCGTAGGTAAGTGAACCGTACTTTACCTATTGTTTGCCAATTCGTTGTTAAGCTAAGCTGATATTTGTCATAGAAGATCAGTGGCAAAAAATACTTGTACAAAGAATCGTCGCGTCGTCTCGTGTGTTTTTTTGCACTGAACGTCTTATATGCTTCATGAAGCAGGGTTATAAATTGTCCAGTAACGCATGTTTTGCTTATTGACGAAGCCGTTTGTCTGTCTACTGGGACGAGAATTACGGCCGAAAACTGCCATTAACGCTCCCAAATTTGCGACCGCCTCGGAATTTTGGTAACAAATTTTAATTATTTGTAAACGTTGTTCCTCCGTGATGATAAAAATTTTGATTTTGTTGAATATTTTAACATTGACAGTTTAATAATCGGCTTAAGGGTAGGTACGTTCACACTGAAAGTTTGAAGTTGTCAGGTCGCTAATGAAGGACCCTTTATATATCCGTCATGAATAGGTTAGACTCTGGGCCTTACTAATAATAATTTTTAGTCCTGACACTTAATATTTTCTAAGTCACAATGGGTAATTTTATATTGTGAGTTTGAAATAATTATTTGTATCCCGCCCTGACTTTAAATTTACTTTGAAAAACTTATTTTAGCTGCTTGGCCTTGGTCTATGTCTTTATTTTCATTCGGTTCTATAAAAGTGGCAGATTTTCCAGACAGCTTTTAATTAAATGACTTACGTAAATCTGAATAGAGTATAAATATAAAAGTGAATTTTTGTTTCTGTAAAATGAACCCACTTATGGAAAGTAAAAGGTTAACATATTTACAATTATTCTTCATTTTTTATGTTTGTAACCAGTTGGCACGAAAACTACTGTACGCATTCGAAAAACAAATTGGCTTAAAATGATTTTTTTGGCTTCATGAAGGCTATAGGCTATTTCGCCCATTACCATGACTATTTTTCGATGGCGTTTTTGACCAAATTGTATTTTTTCCGGACTCCACTGCCCTTAAAAAAATAATTCTTAATCAACGGAGAAAAAAAAACCGGAACACTACTTCCATAAATATATTTAAATCAGCTTTTAGCTACAGGAAAAAATAAACAAATGTGCACAAGTTAGTTAGCTAGTAGACTGTAGACATCAGTTAACATACAAAAATTTTACGTAACTTCTGAATAACAAGTTGATAACTTTTACACAGCGTTTATTAATAAGGGGGTTTGTCATTGTCAAATGAAATTTATTTCATCTATCATTTCAAATAATTTCAGATGTGATTTGTGTATTTCCGGTGATCAGAAATATCTAAATAAATTGATCAAACATGGGACCCCTTACTGAGCCAATCCAATTTTCCCACGATCACAGAGTGCCAGAATAATATTTGAAAAATCGCAATGGCAACATTTTCACCTCAAATAAGCATAAAAATGATTACCACTTAGATCATAAAGAATGGCGAAGCTGTTGTTGATTTTTCGCCTTCTTCGAGGTAATTTTAAATGACGTCCAAGCTTTTTTGTTTCCCCGTTTATTACAGTTTACAGAAGTGGAGAACCCCTAGAGCATGTATGGACTTCGTCATGCGGCCCATAAAACCTACTTCGGCTTACAACTTAAAACATAATATCATCAGCCTCCAGCTAAGTCGTAAACTTGCACGATAACAAAACCAATTTTCATCGCAAAATCATTCTCAGCGATGATGCTCATTTCGGTATCTGTAAGTAACCCAAATTGTTTCAACTCGAAACTGTTCAAAAAATAACTCAGGATAAGCTGCCATTTGCCGTACATCTTATTTGATGACACTAGCAACCCAGTCACAGTCAATTGAATTCGCTTTACCGGATCATGTTAACTGCCTTTTTTTGGGATGTATTGAAAACGATAACTGGGACTAAAAGTGGTTTTAAAAAGCTTCTGTTTCTTTTATAGAAAGTGACAACTAGCAAAAACTCTCGGCGGACGCTTGCTCTAAAGCGTTTCTAATATGGTGACTTGTAGAGAAATTAAAAATCTCCAGAAATAGACCAATTAATCGAGCGTCTTGCTCATGTAAATGAGGCTTTGGGATTTTTTTGTTCTTCTTTAGGGCTGTTTCAAGCCCATGATCAATGACTAAGAGCGTTATTTCAGACGACCTCAGGAACAGCATCAAATGTCAAGTTGGCCTCATATCTTATGGAAGGTATTGCTCGGTGCATTAACTCAAATAAGAATCTTTTCATATTTCGTGGCATCAATAACACCAGATATATATTTATATTTGTAAACTTATTCGAACAACCAAAAGACCTTTCTAAGGTCTACCTACAAGTTGCCAATAGATATTAAAATCGGCATAACTCATAACGTTTCCGTCTAGAGACCATTAATTAAAAGAAAAAACACAACTTCTTAACCACACTCGCGACTTATTTAGCCGGAAACCAACACTTTGCTCACTTCTATCGCCAATTACAAAAACTGAACAACAAACTTGTTAACTCTGCAAACGATCCGATCGTGCAATGTACGATCAACTAATGACCGCTAAAACACCGCACGCATTTGGTCGCTCAATTGATAAGACGATTTATTTAAAATAGCAAATCTAATAGATAAACTTTGTAAACACAAATCGTTTCAGCTCGATAACGTCATCGAACTTGAAGATTGAATAAAAAATTTGAATCGTGTTTCTGACACAGTTTCGGTTTTTCGTTTTTCCACTTCGAGGCCATCTTACCGACTATTAACTCTTAGTTCAATATGTACTCGCACTCGCACTTCAAGGATGAACTTGACACCCTACTCTACAACTGTTCAAAGCACACCAAAGCCCATGTAGGCAAACTAAACGTACTGCATGAACTCAAATCCACTCCAACCCAACCGAACCCCGCGAATAGACGAAGAACAAGATAATAAATTTATGTGTCGGAGCTGATTTAAAATATTTCGCATAGTTATCTACGACGCACTCTGCATGTTTCATGAGCATGAATTCGCTACAGTGACAGTGAGGCATGGGCAACTGTAGTCTGTAGTGTCTTTGAACTGTGGAGTGTGGAATCGAAGTTCTTCTTTACTTTGTTTATACAAAATCAATAGACCTTTATGTGTGTATAGAGCAAAAAGTATCTCCTTCAATTATTTCATAGGCCACATACCCAAATGATTAGCGAATTAGAGTCGATTGGATGGCGGGAAGTGTACAGTTGAACCAGGCAGTCAACCAGTCGGGAAGATATTTTTCGTTATTATGTTTTATTAGACGAAAGTGACATAATCTGTACAACGCAGCTCACGCCATAGACCATAGACTCAGAACAGATAAATAGACAATCTGTGTGACAATTGTGATTTTTGGCAAGTGGCCGTGTCACAGCTGTGAGAGGGTAGAAACAAAACCAAAGTGATTGGCCTCAACCCCAATTTTGTAAAACAATGAAATTGGTGTGGGCATTGTCTATAAATGGTCTATCATACTAGGGGTAGAATTGTTTCGAACAGCACTTGAACTGAGGAGTGTCGTGTGGCATTGGTGAGGGTTTGCAAAAGACTCTTCTTTCGCTGCCTCTGGCGATGTTATTTAGTCAGGGACTTGGCTTAAATTTATGCAACAAACCTAAAAAACAACTCATACGAAAAAGTCACGTTCAAGACAACTTGTCTACGCATAGGACAATTCATCCACAGTCACTTTCTGACTTGTTGCTTCGCCCAGCGCTTTTAAACTGGATTTTAAAATTTTTATGCAATTGGATGTTTTTCTTAAATATTTCCTATGCAACAATTAAGGTGAGATGAAATCTGTGGCCACAAGCAATAACCGCTTAAGTCGACTTAATGCGTTATTGAGATTTATATGCTATTATATTCAGCGTACTTATCTTTAAATTTTTTCAGTAGTATATCATTAAATAGTAACCACAACTTCCAAAAAATTGTCAACTTAAGTCACTAGAGTCAATAGAGTTATGTATTTGTAATTTCACGAGTTTGTCAAACACATTAAACTGCTCTCCTGAAAGTGAGTAAAACAGACTTAATCTGCTTTTAGCTAGTGTCCACAGAAATGTTAATGGATGAGTTGCCCTTTGAATCCAGGGTCGGCATTCTATGGCGCATAAACGTGCAAGCGTTTCCGTGCGCAGTAATGATGCGAGTGAAATGACCACGGATGACTTGGATGTGGATGAGTTATCTTAAGCCCATTTGAAGAAGGTTCTTTTTCTATATTCACTGAGTTTATAAGTAATATTAGCTAAACAAAATAATCCTGATGAACATAATAAATGAGCAATTATTAAAGTATAAGAACCACAAATACCTCAATAAGTTATTGTTATTAATCCTCTTAAAACAATTCCTATATGAGCTACAGAAGAATAAGCAATCACTTATTTAAAGTCAACTAAGCTTTCGGTTAAAATCTACTAAGTATAACAGTTAATCTATCTCATTCAGAGTTTGTATATTAAAAATAACCGAGTCAACTTTTTCATTGAAAGTCGGGTAAAAGTACCTGATTTATCAAATTTTCGTGGTCGTAAAAACCAAAATAAAACTGTTCTGTTGATTGAGAAACTTGGTTAATAACAACTGATTTCTTTTAACCATTTTGTCTCGGTAATTTTTAACAACGAATAATCTGTGTTTTTTAACACGGACTCAGTTAATTTTAACCCACATTTTTTTAACCCACCTCGGTTAGATCCAATTTTTGAGCGTGTATCTTCGTCGACACTGGCCAAAGCCTGTTTCGGCTTGAAATCACTCCAGTCTGGGTTTCCGTCGACAGGAATATAAAGTGGAATAAGAAAGTCGTAGAGTTTGCCAGAAGTGGCGTATCCTATGCGAAAGAAGTTCACCCTCGTATAAATAAAAAATCCTCCAGCATTTCACTTCAAAGGCGGAGACTATGTGAACGAATCTTACGAACTGCTTCATTTTAAGGAAGATTTCAACAAAGAACTCTTCCTAGAAAGAACGCGTTCAGATGTCGCTAGCGACTAGCGGCCTGGTCTTAAGCAACTCACACAGCCAAGCTAGGCATCCCAAATAAAACACGCAAACACGCACTGCCATAGCTGCACTTACACAAATAAGAATGAAATAGTATTCCATATTTTTGATGAATGCCCAGCCCTAGCCAAAACCATACACAGTGCACTATAGGTAAGCCTTTTTATGATAATCTTTCGGCCATCTTATTAATCCATTTGAATAACATCATCAGATTTTTCAGCTCCACATGCTGGTTTTGAGTTTCTAAAGGCTACTTTTCTCTCAATATCGACAGGTTCCGTGAGTTGTGCCCTTAAAACGGCGCTCAAGTGCTAATCGATTCTCCCGTTGAGAGAAAACCGGGAAACAAGTCACAATAACCAACCAATCATCTGCCGACTGTTTGGTCAGTAATTCAGTATGTTGTACCTACTATATGAGTTCGCATTTTCGACGACTTTAGTTAAATCGTCAATGGCAGTCGCGTACCCGACGGGTCGATGGGGCTCAAGGGCTTACGCAGCCCCCCTCTCTCCAAACTTCGGCCGCAAAACGAGCTGTGAAAAATTCTTGAATGGATTCCATTGGCAAATATGTCTTCACAAAATAAAGTCTCAGCCCCCTTAAAAAAAAAAATAATTCTCCGTACGCTACTGGGCATGGGCAATGGTCTCTCATATAGATTTAAAGCTGAATAGCACAATGCTGAGATCGTTTGACATGTTTAGTATGTAGCTTGCCTTGAAATTGCATTCACCGTCATCCAGGACTCATTTCATTAAACCCTCTGTAGCGACTGAGGATACAATTGGAACAGACTTTTCTCTTACTGGAACCTTAGTATAGTTTACAACTTTAAAGCTAAGGAATCAAAGAACTTATTCCAAGTGTATTTGCTTTTGAAGATAAGTGCGGTCTTACAGATTCGAGGTCATTGCCTCAGAAATATAGCTACCTATTACATTCCAAAAAGTAAGTAATTGAATGAATAATTAATAAGATAATTCGGGCATAAATGAGTTTTCCTTCATTTGAATTTCTAGAAACGTTTATCTACTAAAGGAAGCACAGTGGCATAGGATTATTTTCAAATGGGATAAAATAGATGTAATATTTATAACCAATAAATATTAGTATTAAATTAATATATTAGCAGCCATTATTTTAAATTAATAAATCTTTTATTTAATTTGTATACATGCAAAATATTAAATTTTTATATTTTCTCGGCGCTGTCCTGTATACAACCCCAGAAATATTTAATTAAGGATTTTTAACCGTGAACTATTTGTTTTTTCGTCACTTCACGAACTATAGTCCGAATTTGTGAGTCTTATCTACTTAATACTCGCCACTAAGAAGCTCACACGATATGAATCATCCAGCCCACATAAACCATTAAAATACTCACAGAACATCAATAATTTGTCCAGATATCAAACTGTAGAGACCTTTTCCAAATAAATCCCTACACCACCACAGTATAATTTGTTTCCGATAAGATATGAAAAAGTTCCCAAAAATCTGTTCGATCAATCCACCGACTCACTGCACACACTGCTATCGCACACTATATACACCAGCTGTGGATGCAAACCTGACAGATAAGACGTCACATCCATCTGAGAGCTCAGCGAATTTATTCCGCCCAAACAAAAGCCAGAGAGACTCGCTTTCATCACTAAATTTACTGCGACGATGTGATAAGAACATACGAGTGTATCTATGTAAATTCTGCAGATTGCACCCCCATCAATTTGGCAAATCGTGTGACTTTTGTCATCTGTGTGGGTGTATTATGACAGACCACTGGAAAAAAAAAAACATTTGCGCTTTTGTTTGCATGCAACACAAAGCACAACAGTGTTGTGAGTGTTCCTCTATCTATTTGAATTTGCCCATTGCCGCGCCGCCACATACCCACCATCTATGCTATGTGTTATTGTTAGTTAGATACTGTATCTAAATGAATTGTGAATGGAATAAAGAATATGTAGTTGGACCTTGACACTTGGCGCGAATTGAGAACTAACTATCTGGTGTGCTTTGTTCGCTAATTGGTTACATTTCACATGCACGAACACCGAATAAAAGTTTAACTGGCAGTCCTGCAAATGGATTCTTCCCTACCGTATTTTTGTGACAAACAAATTTACAAGGTTTGTGTCAGGTTCGAGCACAAACACAGCACTGCACTTTACTGCGCGCAATCCAACACGAATTGACAACAAAAATTGAGGCAGCAAACAAAAACAAGCAAAAAAAAACGAAAACCACTGTCAAACACAACCGATCACTTCCACTCTCTTACAGTGACTAATTCGAAACGCTGAACGACAGATAAAAAATTTATTCGCCGCGCTGTGAGAGCAGCACTGCTTCTAGCTTTTTACTACACTACTGGCGAGTTTGGATCGAAATAGTCGAACGTCTAACAGCCAACGCAAAGATTGGCGTTTGAACTTTGAAGGCGCGA
Organism: Cheilosia impressa; assembly: GCA_948293265.1. Classification (NCBI taxonomy): domain Eukaryota; kingdom Metazoa; phylum Arthropoda; class Insecta; order Diptera; family Syrphidae; genus Cheilosia; species Cheilosia impressa. Next base: position 44,810,011 of record OX411884.1, on the reverse strand, counting down.
GCGCGTTTGTTCAACAAAGCCGCAGATCGAACTCAAGTTGCGGCTATCAGATCTCACACACCGATTGCGTAATCACGTCATTGTCACAATCACAATGATGTGATAACGAAAAGTGTTTTCGTTTCGCTTTGCTTTTGTTTTAGCATTACACATGTATAGGTAGTGAGTAGTCTGACATCTGCTTGGGGGGGCTAGGGGTATCCGTATCCGTATGCGGTGGAGTCACTTTGATTACCCACTCCGGGTATACGGTGTGAGAGCGTTTCCATGTGCTGGGGGTGGGCGGCCAGCCAGCTGGGTCAATCTATTCGATGGTCACTTAGCTATGTCGTTCTTATAACGCGGCGGAAATAATTACACGACCAAGCGGAGGAACACTACATTATTTATGATGGAACGAAGATTTATTTACTAGCACTTACACATATTTTTCTTGTCAACAATGAAACCCGATGTCCTAATAATCCGCTAAAACTAAACCGAAAAGAGGTCTGTGCATTTAATATATAGGGGTGAGATTGATGACAAAAGTTGCCATGTCATTCTTACTAGCCATTATCATTGAATACATAAACTGCTCGGGGCTTTGTTGTTTGTTAATATTGTGTTTTTTTTTCTCGTGTAAAACAATCATCTGTTGGACTTTCCATTGGGGGTAATTTACATGTCCTCCAATAGAAACAAGTGTAATGGTGTTGACATTGCGATCGCAAAAAGTGAATAGATTGGAAGAAAGTAATTGCAAGTTGCCGACAATCAGTTGATGTTTACATTGGTGGTTCTTAGTAACACTAACAGCTATTTCAAAGTTGTTCGAGTACCTACCTAGTCAGCAGTTTTATTCACTTTTGGTCTGTAAAATAGGTTCACAGTTTTTTTGAAAATTAAATAGCTTTTCTATAAGCTTTTACATATATTGCGCCCTCCATTCTATAAAACAGGCCAAAACAAGACACAGTTTAAAGTTCTGTGAAAAACGAAACGAAAACCACTTTCGCTGAAACAAGTTCAAAACGAAAGCGAAAGTTCGCTGAAAGAAGTTCACTACATCACAAGATAAGTGGGTTACGGTTGCTACGATAAATAGGTCAGTAGGTCAATTTTACATTTAAACCTGGGGTCAGATTCTGTAAGGTGAAAATGTTGAAACGTTTTCGTGCGCACGTATAATTTGCTCGAAGCAAATCGTTCGTTTACACGAAAACGTTGGAACGTTTCGACTTACAGAATGCCGAAGCTGTTTTTGTTGATATTCAGTAACACCTTTAAAATAAGGGTGGAAAAGTATACTAAAGGGTGTTTTTTTTAGAGGTATAGAACTTCGAATTGAAATAAAACACAAGAAAATGTCCATCAATTTGGCTTTATTGGAAGAATAATTTTATGCCATTAATGTTTAAATATGATTTCGGTCATGTGACCGCCGCGGCTGGTTCGAATAAAGCCAAGTATAGAGGTCCAATTTTCAACCACTTTTTCGAGCATTTGGGGCTGTTTGTCGGCAATAACGCCACGAATGTTGGCTTCCAAGTCCCCTAACGTTTCTGGTTTGTTGGCGTAGGCGACCGACTTCACATATCCCCAAAGGAAATAATCCAATGGTGTCAAACCACACGATCTTGGTGGCCAATTGACAGGTCCATTCCTTGAAATTATGCGCTCATCGAATGTTTCCTTCAATAAATCGATTGTGACGTGCGCTATGTGGCATGTAGCGCCGTCTTGTTGGAACCATATCTCATCCACATTCATGCCATCCAACTCGGGAACAAAATAGTCGGTTATCATGGCCAATTGCTGTGCACGGTGGCGAATCGATTCATTCGGGTCCTCTTCAACACTTTGCTCTACAGCGGCAATTGTTTCTTCGGTGCGCACTGTTTGACGTCTCTGCGGATGCGTATTATCACATAGAGTAGTGCAAAAACGATCCATCATTAACCGAATTAATTGCTCTGATGGACGATTATCTCGACCATAAAATGAACGGAGCTTGAAGGTAAACTTCGCGAACTGAACCATTATTTTCGAAATAAATTTGCACGATTTGCAAGCGTTGTTCATTTGTCAACCTGTTCCTGATGAAATGGCAAACCAAACTGAACATAAATGACATTAGAGTTGCCAGATTTTACCACAAAATGTCAGTTTTATCTCTATTCGAAAAACCAACCTATAAAAAAAACACACTTTAGTTAGCTAGCTGATGTCGGTTAACATTCAAAAATTACCACGATACTACCATGCAATACCGACTTGAGCTAACTCCACCAAAGATGATAAAGCTCTTAAGGATGAACAATCAGAGTTTCAGAAAGATCTATATGAGCTAGTTATCGGGAAAATCATAACCCATCTGCTATTTGTCACTAGGGATGCGAATCCGGCGGAATTGTTAGAAAAAACTCACATTTCCGAGCAAAACGATTTTTTCACCGTATTGCAACCACTGCTCGTGAATAATGGGGCAAAGACGAGGCAGAAATACTTATAAAACATCCGTTATGGACTTATGTCCCACTTCGATGGGATTTTTGTCTTGTGAAATTATGTCCCTAGACCCAGCTTCAGACAAATTTTCGATTGTGTGATTTTTTTTTTTGACACCAACAGAAATGGCATAAAAGTTTTATTCCGACTCCGAACGATCAAATTAAGAGTCTTCCCCAGGACTGCCATAAGGCCGGGTGCTTATGAACTTTTGCTGGAGAATTCTTTTCTGGGGGTCGATCCTTAGACTTAATAGTCGAGTGAATCAACCGTTGAGCCAGTACTTTTCCTTAGCTAAATCAATTTTTTTAAATTTCTATTGTTCACTTATTATGAAGCACTAGATGCATAATATTACTAAGTGCCCGGTTGAGCCCCTAATTGTGTAGGAACCTAAAAGTTACATATTTTTGACTTAGAAATTTATTAAGTTAAAGAAACTTTTTGATGAATCTTATGAGCTCGATAAAGACTAATTTATGCGTTTGCTGATGCCGAACGTAAGATAAAAATTAGAAGACTTCATTAGTTGGAAATGGAGTTCACACACTTCGCACAAAAAATCATTAATCACATGAAAAAAAATTCTTTGAAAGGAGTCTCATATCTCAGCCATGTTTATTTAATAACCAAGTCGGGTGAGGTTTGATTGGCCACTTTTCTATTTTTATCTAACATGAGATGGTGGATTTATTTTTAGCTACTTAAAGTTTCTTTCCCTTGTTCCTGTCAGGTATTTACTTTTTACATTTGGTCAGCCCGTTGTCGACCATTAATAGAGTTCAGCTCTGCCCACGACTTTTTTACCCCAGACCAGAAAAAGTTTCAGATTGAAAAGGCAACTCCTAATTACCTACCTATGTTTTAATTTTGGTGGGGGCAAAATGTCCCCATTTATTAGGCTTAATACAAGCTAAAAACAAACTTAACAATAAAGACTTATAACTAGGAATTAAAGCTAGGGTTTAGAGTGAAGGAGGCTGAGTTTAATGGAGGAAGTGCTGCGGTTAAAATCAAAAATGGAAATGTTTGAGTTAACCTTCCGTAGCATACGGGAAATTGGTTCGTTGGAGCCGTAGGACGTGCGGTGGGTTGGTAGATAGAAGAGGCGGGGGTGTCTTAAATTACGAGGGTTTATATTGAAGGAGATAGAGTTGTAAAGAGACATGCAATCGATAGAGCCTGATAGGAGTCGATGAATAAAGAGAATGTCTGCAGCATCCCTGCGATCTTCAAGACTATTCAAGTTAATGAGTTTAAGGCGGTCTTGATAGGGAGGAAGAATTAGGGGATCGTTCCAAGAAAGACCGCGGAGGGCAAATCGAAGAAAACGTTTTTGTATGTTTTCGATTCTGCTTACATGAACTTGCTGAAAGGGTGACCACGTTTGACTGGCGTATTCGAGGAGGGGGCGGACAAAAGTAGTGTAGAGAGACCTGGTCACGTAGGGGTCGGAGAATTCCTTTGACCATCGTTTAATGAATCCAAGGGATGAATTGGCTTTACGAATTATCTCGTCAATATGCGAACGGAAATTGAGCTCGAGGTCGTATAGTATGCCAAGGTCACGAAGAGACTTTACGATTGGTATAGGTTGGTCATTAAGTAGGTATATACGGGGAGGGGTCTTGTTATTCTTACGTGATAAGGTGATAGATTGGCATTTGGAAATATTGAGCTCTAGGCAGTTTTTGAGACACCAAATAGAAAAATTATCTAGATCTTGTTGTAGTAAGCAGGAATCTTGTGATGAAGATATGTGTTTGAAAAATTTGGTATCGTCGGCATAGAGAGAGATAGAGGAGTGTTTGATGACCCTTACAAGATCGTTAATGGTTAAGATAAAGAGAAGAGGACCTAGGTGACTGCCTTGTGGTACACCAGAGGTTGCCATGAAAGGGGCGGATAGGACGGACCTGAAGCGAACACTATAAAAACGGTTTTCCAAATATGAGGATATCGATTTCAGCAGTATTGGTTCAAAGCCGAGGGCAGACAATTTGAAAAGAATTAATTTATGCGATATCTTATCAAAAGCTTTACTAAAATCGGTTGCAATAACATCAACTTCTTTTCCACTTTCTAAGGCCGAAAGTGCAGAGGACACGAATTCAACGAGGTTAGTGGTAGTTGATCTGCCTTTAAGAAAGCCATGTTGATTAGGGGAAATTAAAGACTTGCAATGAAAGCTTAAGGATTCGTACAAAATACTTTCGAGGAGTTTGGGAATATGCGAAAGTTTGGCTATGGGGCGATAATTAGTAACTTCGCTCTTTGATCCCTTTTTATGGATCGGTGTTATGAAAGAGGACTTCCAAATCTGAGGAAAGTCGCCTTGTGAAAGCGAGAGCTTAAAGAGGTGCGAAAGGGGATAGGAGAGAACGAGGGAACACTTCTTGAGAAATATCGCTGGAATACCATCCGGGCCAGGTGAATATTCATCATTAAGTTTTTGTAATTTACTTTCAATTACAGTAGGTTCAAAAGTTTGAGAGAGGAAGGGGCCAATGGAGTAGTTGAGTAGGTATTTGAAATAAGAAGGATCTGGTGCAAAGGAATTGTCGGCAAACGATTGTTTAAAAAAGGTGACAAAGAAATTAGCAATGGTGTGTGGATCACTTGAAGCTATATTTTCGTAAGAGAGGGATGGAGGGTAACCGTCGGATTTTTTCTTGTAGTTGACAAATCGGAAAAAAGATTTAGGGTCGCTTATAAGATTCGCTTGCGCATCGTTGACATATCGTTGATAGAGGGAGTTATAGGCCTGAGTGAATTGAAGGTAGACGCCGAGATAGTTGGAATAGTCAGAAAAAGACTTGTTACGAAGGAAAACTGACCATAATTTATTTCTCTTGTTGCGTAACGACCGGAGGTTTCGATTATACCATGGGGGGGATGTAGAAAAGGGTTTTGGTCGAGAGATGGGAACAAAAAGAGAGATAGAAATAAATAATTCTCTATAAAATATGGAGAGGGCATCATTTACAGGGAGATTGGCAAACTCAAATGAAACTTTGCCGAGGTGCTCATTTATTTTGCGGAAATTGGCTTTATGAAAATCATAACAAGGGAGGCCAGCGGGCGGTGTGGGCTGTAGTGGATGGTCGTGAAAAAACGAAAGAAGAAGTGGAGGGTGAAGGTTGTCAATAGTCGAAAGAAGAAGGGGGGAAAGAGAGACATAGGAGTTGATCGGGTCAGTAGTGAAAATAAGGTCTAACTGCCTATCCATATAGTTAGAGATGCCGCTAACTTGGCATAGATTTGATTCGGTTAGTCGATCAATGAAGAGACATTCTTTGATTGAGTTGGGATTTGACGCAATAAAAAACGATTCTTCAACAGATGAAACCCAATGCAGTTGTGGCAGATTGAAGTCGCCGAAAATTATGATTATGAAAATTATGAAATTATGAAAATTATGTTCCAAAACTGTCTCTATTTTTGATTTGTATTTAAAAGTCAACATAAAAATAATATACTTAGACCTTAAGATAAGAGACATCTGTGAATCTGACATCTTAAACTGAAAAATTTGCGTGAAAACGAGGTAGGATTTTCGAAAAATGCATACAACATCCTTTCTTGCATATGATTTCTTTCCTAAAACTTTAGAATTCAAATATGTGCTGAATAAAACGACCAATTGCGATAAAATAAAAACCAAATGTTGCTCCATAAGCTGTATGATTTTTGGAAAATCCTTACATTTTATTATATAAACAAAGCGCACTCGTAACCCTCATGGCGCTAAGGCGGTGAAGAATTAAACTCATTGTACGAACGGCCTTACTTCAACGGCACTTGACCATATTTCTAGTGCCTACATTTTTCGTTGTTGTCGGGTTAGGAAACAATCCGCTGGACCACTCAGCCGCAACTGGTTCATGGTACAGTATGCGGCACTCATGACATCAACACCTGATCCGGTAAAATACCGGACAATAGCAAAGAAAGTGATCCGACTTATTGTCGCCTTTTACTCAATCGTCGCGAACAGTATTGTCACTTAAGTATAGTCTAGACTCTAGCACATTTAGATTCTTGGCATAAGGAAAGTGTTAAGTAAAAACGCCAATAAGTTGTCTGCAGTCTTTTCCGCTGAAAAACAGCAAGAGTTCCGTTGATTCCTTTAACACGTTTGGGAGCATACATTTAGTCTGTCCGTATTCTGAGGTGCCTACATAGTATAGAACTAGAAGGCTCAGTTTCTTAATCTGTTTAGTGCCTGCGATGGGCGTTATCAGCCTTGAAAATTCGCTAATAGCTTTAGAGGTCCTTATGCATCTATACAAACCTAATGTAGATGGAGTTTATAAATTAGACTTAACAAATGGGAAACAAGTGACTTCAACCCTCGAACGTTATCAGTAATTGAGCTTCACCATTTGAATTTAGCTTCAGTTTTATGATCTTCGGAATGCAAATCGGGTCTAGATGACTATCGATACGTATACAGTTGCAAACTGTCTTGTTAAACGTCGTCTACCTTTTTTTTTGCCACAACTACCAATATTATCCCATGACCAGAAACTGACGCAGAAGTACGCCATACACAACTTTCGACAACACGGGGCGTAGGACCGAGTCTTTCGAAACATTTCAGACCTCTTAACTTTTCAAAAAGCCTTATTTTCTTTCTTCAGCTACATTTCTGCCATTTTCGAAGCGACTACCTACCTATACATCCTTCTCGCGCTGTAAGGTGTGAAGAATCCACACTTTCAACGAATCGTATATAATACGCTGATTGCCTATTTACAGATAAAGCACACAATACAGTTATGGGGACCCCTTTCTCAGCAGCAAGTCCTCCGAATTCTAATTCCACTTTCATCGAATTGCAAGTTGTTTACACCTCCAATCAGAAAGCAGAATAAAAACCAACCCCTCACCACCTTTCATCGCACACACAAAAGTAACCAAAAATAGCAAACGAACAACCGCACAAGAACCAAAGAACAAAATGCTTTTATCTCTCGATATGTTAGCCCAGAGCCCATATACCTGGCCCCCCATCATCAATACCATCATCATATCGTCGAGTAGAAGGTAACCGCACCAGCAAAAAGCAAAAGGCTGACAAACGCATTCACTCCTGTAATTGACACATGTTCCCACTGTACCGTACAGTTGCACACGTACAACAACAAGAGGAAAAAACACGTTCTCTTTCCGCAAACCGGGACGGTTTCCCAATATACACTCATAGCAAAGGTATCCAAAAGCCCCCCACTCTACACACAGTCGCCACATTCATCTAAGGCCGCATTGAAGGTTCTCATTCTCATTCTCTTTGAAATCAGTACCAGATGTTGATTGAACCAAAATAAGGTTTCACAATCAGTACCATCCCCAGCAGCACCACGCTTACATTTTATATTCCCGTAGTTGGGTGCGGGTGCCGTGTCTGAGTACAGGTTGTATGTTCAGTGGTTATGGGAGAAAAATGTCCCTCGGGGGCAATTCGGATGAAATCTGAGCAGGAATCCATTCAACCATCGACGAAAACTATCAACAACGACAACTCGTACGACATGGAAAAGATTCTGCTATAGATATTCTGACGGAAACAATGCCCGAATGGATTTCCAAACACTGCACTCGGAGACACAGACATCGGATAGTTTCTTGTTGGCCATGCCAAGCTGAACGTATCCCGAAGCCTGTAATACCTGCACAATTCACCACTGGTTGCTGGCTTGAGGGGGCTTTCGGTTTTGATCTCGGAACGAGTTCCTCTTCATTCACTTTTCCCAGAGTCCAATGGAGGAGAAGGGACAATCTTTCCGAAAGACTGCTGTCATAACCTGCTGCTGTTCCCAAACAAACCAAACAAATAAATTATCAAAAAAAAAGAAGCGAACGAAGCCAGCCACATACGGAATTATTGTAATTTGTGTTCCTGGCAAGAGCAGAGATCTTCCTCATCTTCGTTTAATTTCAATTACTGGGAAATCACTGGCAGAAGCACCTTCGGTGCGGGTTGGCCACTGCTGCTGATGTTGGTGGGAACACAACAAAAAGCTTATGTCAAGTGGATGCGGAGGGGATCTATCGGCGAGCATTCCCACATCTACCCATTCCTATTTTGTATTCGCGTGGTGGCTTACTGGGCTGGTGCCTTTCATAACTAAAAAGTCCTGTCAACAGCAGAGCTGATTGATGTCCCTGCCGACGGCGGCAGCAGCAGCAGCACAGTAGTGGTGGTGAGCTCTGGTGAATGGTGCCAGCAGTGGTGGCGACGTAATAATTTACGGAAGTCCTTTGTACTCGATGCGTAATGGTTGAACAGCCTAGCGGGGGTGGGTGCAAGAGTAAAGTTCGCGTATGAATGTGTGGGAAAATATTTTGTATGTTGCTCTGTTTTCGACGTCACTTTGCGATGCTGATGATGATGGCATTTTCTGGCGCGGGCAGCTGCGAATACAGAATTCGGTGTTCAAAGGACTTTCGATGTCGTGTTCCTCTTTTGATTTTGATTGTGTGAACAGTAATCAAATACATGCCCGAGGGGTGGTAGATATATATTTGCTGACCACCAAAATTGGATGTGTGTCAAGGGGCATGTTGGAAGTGGGGGGCTGTGATTTCATGAGCAGCTAAAGACGGTGGGTGGTTACTGTATACAGGGTGTCGGAACAAGTAAGGTCAAAATGGCTGTTGAAGTGACTATTCTTTTGCTATGTGCACCCAAAAAAAATCTGTAGATTTTGCAAAGCGAAGAAGACTTCCTTTATCGAAGGTAATAGGTTCACCTTCATATAAAGGAAGTGTACGCCCAAGGCAGCCATTCTGGTCCAGGTAAAAGATGGACATTACCAGCTCAATTGCAATGCAATTTTTGTAGCTTCGTGCCCATCACGAACGGCTTTCCCTATTTTAAGACGAACGTTAAGAAGATTGAAGTCAGTTTGAGGTATCCCTCTTCTGTCTTCTTCGAATGCAGTATCAGCTTTACCAAATTGCGGTTTGCGGTCCTTTCAATTTGTTTACTTTGTTTAAAGAGGGAAAGAGTACGAGCAAGGGAAGCGGAAGAGTATGATAAGTATGAAGAAAGACAGACAGAGAGGTTCCACTTTCAGAAACTAAGGTCAGAAATTTTAACACAAGGTGGAGGATCCAAACAGAGACCTTTCCAAAGAGATCAACAAGGCAATTTTTTTTTGTAAAGAAAAGAGTGCCAATCGAATTTGGATATGGGAAGATCTCTTTCGATAGCTGTTAACCTAGACGATGAAAGCCGTTCTTCCGAGTTCCGAACATCAAGATGTAGGTAGACTTAAGTAGTAGACAGCTTTCAATCGCATGACAGTTCATTGCTTATATAATGCTTTTAGTTTGCCACAAGCTTTGCTAAAGCAATCCACTTTCCTTATATCTCTTTATACGTTTTCGGAAGCCCAATCGAGATCTTACCAAAACTGAATTTGAAATCCCTCTATAATGTCAATGTATATGCTTCGCAAAGGTCTTACAGATGATGTTCTTTTCGAAACTTCGAAATCGTTCGACTTCGGCCAAAAAATACTATAGAAGCTCTATCGAAGCAGTTGACTACAATAATTACAAATTTGAAGTCACATTGTCACTGGTATGACCATCATTGGGTATGACCAAACAAGATTCCTTAGCATATGAAGAGAACCCTTGCATTGTTTGCCCAGGTAGACAAGAAAAACCGTCTAAATGACAGCTATAGTCATAAAAAAATTAAAGTCCGTAAGGACCCTAGGCCCGATTCTCACAACCATTCGTTTTGTCTGAGCTTTTCATTTTTGGGACGAATGGAAGCCATCTTTATGCCGAGTTTAAGAGGCTAATTGAGAAGCATTTTCTTGACAGTTACACCCTCGGATATTTGCCAGACCTTTGCGAGAGGTGATGCACTGGGGAAAAAACTAAAGATGGAATTTGAGTTTTTTTCGGGAATCGAATCTGGGAGCACTCGCTTAGTACTCTAACACAATAACCACTAAGCCACTGTGCGTATAGTTATTAGTCTCCTAAAATGTGTAAGATACAAGATCCAGTCTGATGTCATTTGACAATTAACTGACTAGACCCGAATAGTCAAAGACCGACCAGATATTTGCAGATATTGAAGTCAGGATCCGCACCTTAAAATTGATTTCAAGCCCTCATAAAAGTGATTTTTTTTACAGGATGGACTCAGTACAAAATTACCCTATTTGGCTATGGAGCGAGAATTTTCAACAACGAATTTTCAACCGCTAACCTTGGGTCATAGAAGTTGATTCGTAAAGTCCAGAAATTGAAAGCATGATAAAGACTCAGCTTCTGCTATTTACCCTACTTACCTGCGACCAAGAACCAGACAATGAGGATAAACAGAAGCCATATAATTCCAAGCTTTTGTGCGGTTGAGCCCCCCATTTGTATCAAACTTCGTTTCTGAGCTCGAGGTCGGGATTTTGTATTCCGCCCTAAAATAAACATCTCTTTCCATAAATGGATTCTCAGAGCAAGTTACGTGGGACACAGTTGTGCACACTTCTTTTAATATGAAGAAGAAGGTAACTATATCCAATTTGAATAGACTCCGCCAAGTATAAATTCAATCTTTACACACCCTCACAAGTGGAATGCATTTCCTGTCATTCAGAAATAAAAGAAAGAACCCCCCCCCCCTGAAGGAAAGATAAAAAATAAGCCATAAAAACAAGCCTCCCTTCTTTTTTTTTTGTGGGTTACTAAGACAATTTAGTGACATCCAAACCGGCTGTGACCAGCAAGAGAACTTTACTAACCCGCTGATATAAGTCCTTTTTGCAACTTAGCGGGACGGTGCTCTTGTTTGTTAAGTTGCATCTTTCTTACCACTTCTAATGTCTTAGAATAATGGGATTCACTCCAGCGCACCTATACGGCGTAGCTCGTTTCGATATGAAGTTGTGCCGCGTATAAAGTATTCGGGCTTTGTGGAGTGGGAATTCGCAATTGCTCGCCTTTATCACCTTTCTTTTCACATCAATTTGCATGTAAAATAAATAAATAGATGGCGCAAGACGTCCGAAGTACCCCTTATTATCACAACCATTCTTTTGCGTTAGTCTTTATTTTTGGGACGAATGGAAGGGGCACACAGTTTTGTGCTGAGTTTGATGTTTCTGCTGCTAAATTAAGAAGCTCTCTCAGACAAGTTGATGTTTGTCAGTCGCTGCATAGAGGAAAAAACTTAATGTTCAATTTGTGTTTTTTCATGGATCGAACTTGAGACTTCTTGCTCAGTGGTTCAGCACATGTCCTTCCTTTTCTTTGATTGCTCCAATCGTTATTTCTACGTATCCTTTTCTGAAACTGTGTTGCTTTTCAAACGAATCTTTGCTCAGCTATAGACAGCCTTTTTTTCAAAAAGAGGTAACACCGGTATCTAGCATACACATAGAGCTGTAAGCTTAAGTGGAATGTTGATCATCGTTCTAGCAATGCGTTTTCAAGACGCTGACCGATGTAGTTCATGTTCAGTTGCCGCAGGAAAGGACATTCGCCGGATCCCAATGTGTCTTTAATTCTTTTTCGGTTATTTTTCGCCTTTACCTTGCAGCTCAGACCTAAACTATGGGCCTTACTACATTTACTACCTGTACAGTAAATATTTTTTAGGTCGGAATGGGTAATTTTGTGTGGAAAGTTTGTGGAACCGTATGTGAGTTGGTAAAATCTAGCCTGGACACCATATATGATTATAAACATCGTTCTATAACATTTCTTGGTTTATTTACAATGTTCGAAACTTTGCCACTTCTCGAAAACGTCTCAAAAAATTTAGCTATGATCTTTGTGAAGCAAAGTTTATAGACAACTTCACGCGCTGACTTCTTTTTTTTCAAACCAACTGCTCTCTTCTGAGTAGGCTCCTTATTTCCATAGACAATAATGCGAGAATTGGGAAATTTTGAACATCATGCAAAGATGTAGTTTGTGTCAAAGTTGCGTCTTTAAATATTTAACTGCGTCTCAATTTCTTAAACCTTACTTACTTTAGTTTGCTTTTGATGGCGCTACGGTCAAGGGAGACCTGGGCCCCAAACGACATCGGTCCCCAGCTACTTCGAAAGCTAGCTAGCGGCCTTCAATTGCGCTCGCCATGTTGGTGAATGTCGCCTTTTATACTAATTATGTTACCTGATATATGTGAGGTCGTTCTCTACATTGATGTCCATTCACTCTATGCATTCCAGTTCCATTCACCGATTTATTGGCAAGTTATTGACTAGGTTTTAACCGCACCCTTCTTTCTTTTTTATTTCGTAGGTGTAATCGTTTAAAATACGTATACGTAGATCTCGTTTACGGATGTTACTATATCTAGTCGATCAATTTTTCACTACACCTTAACCGGCAAATTCCTGCGAAGGAAACTATGGATCAAAGATCACACGCAGAACTTTTCCCTCGAAGTAACTGATTGTGTTTTTGTCCTTCCTCGACAGGGTCAAGTCCTATACCACATTTGCTTAGTTTTTCATGAGACGGCTTTTCAATTGCCATCCAAGCCCACAAAACCGTCGATTGGTCAGAGTAGTTCTTCACATCGAAATGTTCTGCAACGTCAGTCTGCAAAAACAGACGAGTCTGACAGGGATATGCCACAACTGGACGAAGATCTGTACAGTTTATAGTGTACAAGTCATTTCAATACATGCCGTCTAAGGCCTATTTGAAATTCCTGTTCAGTGTTGGTGTAAAGGACTTTCCTGCCCCAAAACCGCACTGATATGAACCTATCAGGTAGTTGTCCATCGACTTTAGGCATTCACCGATTATTTCAGACAGAATCTTGTCTCGATTTTGAGGTGACTTATACCGAACAGACTATTCTGAGATTCCACTCATCTGCTTCCATTCAATCAAATTTTATATACAAGTCTTTGTTAACATCACTGGCAATAATAAAAAAACAACACACTCGCTTATGCTTGTAATAAATAAATTATTTTTATTTAACAAAATGAAACATTTTTGAAATTTTAAAATCAATCACATACGTTTTTTGTTTTCCTCAGTTACATTATGATAGTTTTAAGACAATTTGTTTCCACTTGTTGTGAATAGTTTTGCCATCTCATAACCAATTACCTTATAAACATTTTAATTTCATCAACTAAAAAAAGAACATATTAAAAACAAATGTCCACATTGAGAAGTATTCTTTCGTTTTGTGTTTTAGGTTTTCCGTTTCTGTTTTTTGTTTCTTCTTCTGCACGGAGTTAGTGTATTGCACTAGTTGCAATATTCATTCTATTTGTTGTGAACTTAAAACCCGAACAAAACAAATAAAAAACTTAAACCTCTAGTAATTACATTCAGGGATCTTCTTAAATGGACGAAAGATAAGAATAGCTGCCACACATAAAATCATACATATACACAGGGTTACATTTAAAATAAATAAAATATATATTATATTAATTTGTAGTGTTTTTTTCTTGTTTATCTATATTTATTAACATTAATTAAATTCCTAAAATGCTTACGATATAAATTTCGTGCGTTGATCTGCCATCACTGTACCTCGCTGTCTGTCGCTGCCTGAGCAAACCAAAACCAAAGTCGGACTGTTATAATGGGTGCGTTTAGTTCTTGTGTTTTTTATATAACATTCTAATGATAATAATAAATAATAAAAATTTATTTTAGGTTAAGAGTTAATTTGACTAGCACAAGTATTTCTTTTTCGGTTTCATTCGTCATTTGGTGCTGCCACCGGAATTGACACCATTTGGGACCAGAGCCGAGGTGCTCGATTGACTTAGGGGTGGCTGTGCGGATTGCGATGATTGTGATGGAGTGGGTGGTGAACGGGCCAATGCTCCGCGAATACTCGCCGAGAGGGCTATAACTTGGGATGGATGCTTGGCAGCAGCAGCGGCGACATCTGATCGTGAACTGCCGCAAATCTATAAAGAAATATTTTTATTGCTCGTCTTGAGAGATGTATTGATTTGCACTACCTGGTGGTGGTGTTCCCAATCCTTGTGCTGACAAAATGCTCCACAGTACCGAGCTAGATTGCACCCTGAGCAGGTTTCTGTTGCTTTTCGTCCACAATTCCAACAGGCCTAAAAATGTTCCAATTTTGAGATTCGTACAGGAATGCTGGGGCTTTACTTACATTTTGTCCCGTTGTTATGGACGGTGACTTGTTGTCCAGCTCACGTTCATTGGGATTGCGGCTTATTTCGCCAAAGAACTTTTCCATGCGCAGACGCTCTTGGGCCATAACTTCGGCGGCCCGACTCTCGGCGGACGTCACTGCTCTTTGGATCTCGATGCATGCTTGACGTTTTACCTGGAGGTTAAAATGTCGGTTATAAGTTGCATCTACATTTGAAGACTGAATGGCAGCCGGGATTTGTAAACGCACACTCATGTGCGCTATGGAAATAATCCATGTTTGGCAAGTGCCGATTGAGCTTACTGCGGAGTTTCAAGGAATACTAACTGCTTGACAGTGCAATCGATTGAAATTCGAGTGGGAACTCCTTGCGCACACAAGGAAGTGTTAACCCTTTCACCTGAATGCAGGTAATGCGAGTTCGATAAGTCAATTTAATCTTGCTTATTTAGTTTTCTGAGTTGTATTAACGACTTGTTTTCCCTTTGGTCCTAACGCTCTTTAAAGTAATGCGTGTGCGATAAGTCAACTTAACATTACTCAATCTACTCTTTAACTTTGCTGAGGTATATCATGGACCTGAGTCTTTTCTCTAATCGCACTTCAAAGTAATCGTTCATGGCCTACCAACCAGTTACTGATATACAAGGTGGGCCAAAATAAGTCATCCGAAGTTGTTTGGCTCTCATTTTTTTCAAAATGAACAACTTCGATTCTGTTTTCTTGATTACGTTTATTTGAACCTCTAGAATTTTATTGGTCAAGTCGAGAAGATGATATCGGCCAAATGGGTGCCGCCACAATTGATCGCCATACGGGCCTAAAAAAATACTTGCGCACACGAGAATCTGTTGACCCTATTGTCTAAACGCACATCCAAGTTAGATAAATTGATCTTATCTTGTGCTCATCGTGCTTATTGAGTTTTTTGATTTAAACCAATCCACTAACACAAACGAATATAGGGTGGTGCGCTCAAGTAAAGCATGTGCGATAGATCTTTGGTATAACTATTCTTTTGCTGAAGGGAAAATAGGAATCAGTGCTTGAAATATTAGCCTCATTGCACGTGTGCGCAAACATTTTTCATCACATTTTCCAACCACGCTGCCAGCACTTACCTGATTGACAGCCTCCTCGGCATTACGCTTGAACTCGGCCACCTTTTCCTCGGTTTGTCGTCGAATCTCCAGGACCGCCGCCGATTGAGCCTCTGCAAAGCTGTTCGGCTGGGGGTCAACGCCTCTTTGCTGTAGAATTGTTATAGCTCGCTTAGTCTTCTCCACCATGGCCGATATACAGTTGAGCATGGTGTGAATGTTCTTCCACTCCTCCTCTCCACCAATGCGACTAATGCGCTGCGACTCAACCGCGGCACGCATTTCCCTCTCATCTCTGTGATTCGGCTGTTGACGAAATTTGATTGGGTCTCTTTTCCATACATGAGAATGCACCTTCCACAATCTTACCTTATCCAAGATGCCACCGAATCCGCCTTCACCTTGACTGCTGGCTCCACTACCTGGATACTCAAAGAGTGATGCTGGCTGCCCCGAACCATATGCACTCGGCGGAGCATTTTGCGTGTGCAATCTCTTCACCGATGGATACATGTAATCGTTCCATTCTTGAACACCGTTGGGGTGTTCCATTATCGAGTCGGACGATCGCCTCTTGAAAACCAATCCATTCCCATTTGATGCAGCAGTGCTTGAACCAGTTTCGAGTTGAATGAAGATGTCGTGGTACTCGGATGGACCATGGGTGAACTCCATGACAGCGTTCTCGTTCGTCGTCACGTACTGAAGGGGTGTCTGCAATCAATGGAAACTTAGTTTGAACTAATCATTGCGGCCAATTTAAGGAATTACCTGGTTTGTGGCTCTGGACAATGCGGCTATTTCACGCTGCAGCAACGACACATGCCCCTTAAGCAATGGAATGACATAAGGTCGCAGTGGAAGATTAATAGCCTCTTGGAGCGCTATTCGAAAGTCTTCAATTGAAATGCCGCCACTCTGCAAGATGAATGCCGATTAAATTTTGAAACTTTTAATAATGCAGATGAACTCACCCCTAATGAGAGGACTAACGCTCGCACCCGCTCACTGGCCTCCGGATGCACATCCTGTGCCAGTTGCACCAATGACCCAAGAAACTTTCGAATCTTTCCCAACAACCTCGCCTGCTCAACATGTGTCGTCTGTGGCGGTGGTGGTGGTGGTGTGGTTGTTGCACCATTCACCACTGGTGAGGAGCTGGAATTTCGATTCGGTCTTGGAGGTGGTGCCAGACTAGAGTGATGTATCTGCGGTGACATGGGCGAACGGGGCGCAACTGCTCGTGCACTTTCGGGTGAATCTGGTGTTCTGCAGTTGTCCTTGCACGCATTACCACCTGCAAATGGGGTTCAGTTGTGTGTTCGGGTTTTATTTAAATGCTTAATGAATTTATCATATAAAATATGTTGTAGGTGCGTACACAGAGCGCACATGTGCGTGTAGGTAACCTCAAAATCCTTCGACCATGTTTTAGAAACCCACAGACCAATTGCAAACAGACCTGGCACTCGTATCCATTATGCAACCCTTCGGTACGCTATATATATTCCGGTGCCAGTGTGTTTTGTGTCAGTTGTGGAAATCACACAAAGATTGAAATGCAAACACATGTTTCAACATTATGGATCGCAAATAATGCAGCAGCAGCAGCAGCCGAATGCATTCTACACAGTACAAGCTATACAAATCGATGTCATATGGTCTCTTCTCTTTCTCTGATGTGTGTTCATACGCCCGCCAATGCCATCGGCAATGCGTATACCAAGGAGGGGTAGCTGTGGTGATGGTATTTACAATGCAGTTGTAGGTTGCCTTCTATGTCCTAGTTGAGTAATAATTGTCAACACATATGTCAGAGTTGGTTTTAAATATTCACGCAAATATTGAGGGATTTTCGAAAACAGATAAGCGAGAGGTTGCCTTTGTCTGAATTTCAATTTGAAAGTTGTATCTGAAAAGGGAGATGTAAGCGTTTGTGATGTAGGGTTACATTTAGATGGAAGAACCAATTTTTTTCCTGTTTAGCGAACAGTTTTACAAGTTTGTGGAAGCGACTAATATTCACGAATTACAGCTTGCAATAGGTCTTGGGACTAACTTTCGTTATAAGAAGTTCGCGAAAAGATTCCGAGTGTTTGGTGAATTTTGATGGCACATTTGGAATACTGTCTTTGGGTCAACTTGGTCGTGAAAGCGGCAAACACCGCTTATACCCTTTACCCCTTCGATTCGATCTTTATGACTACCAACAGCTACTGATTTTCTTTCGAAGGGTTTTGAGTGCTGCACATTAAATTTGGTGGTAGAAAAATTTTTGATTTTGAGACAATATCGAATAGCAATCGATGGCCAACAACTTAGACGTGAAAGCGGCACACAACATTTATTTATAATCTCAACCTCTTGAATCTGATTCGTAGCCTAATTTGGAACTTTTTGAACTAACATTGATAGGAGTCGGTTTAAAATTAGAGAAATTGACCGTGGCGCCATCTGTTGACTTTTCCATAATTATATCCGATCCATTTGCTTATATGGTTCTCAGTGGATGATAAATGACATTTTTACAAACACCGATTGTTGTGAAAGTCTGTTTTGTAGAAGTGCTTTGAAAACAACAAAATTTGGACGTATTTTTAAATTTTGACGTATTTTTAGTGGCCCCCACTGTAGACCTCTTTGCATAGCTCAAGTTAGTCATCAGACCTAAGTGCTCCATCGCAGAACTACAAAATAAGTATAGTTCATATCAACTTAAAATGTTACATCTGATGTCGCTCAATTCTAGTCGGCTCTACTGTTGTAATGAGAACTTATTAATGTACCTTGCGACATGGCGCCACCTATTGAATTTTCCATGATCAATCTAGAAATTCTATGTATGCACGTAAAGCAGGCTTATTGAAACTCAATCGGATTTTGAATAAAGAGGATTTCCTAAAAGTCTTTATGCATTCTGGAAGTCCTTCCTAAACATCGATATTTTGCACCCAGTCGTGAGGCTCCCTCTGTAGTCTATTTTCTCAGACCAGTTGTCAGAACTGTAAGCTTTTATGCAGATTCGAATTACCAATAATTATTTTCTAGCCCAATATACAAAGGTGCGGAGTTGAGCTCTTTAATTCGTTATTTATGACTCCTCTGAAGGCATTGATTCACTTTTTTGCATGAAGGCGTCTTTCAACATGAATGTCCTAGTAAATATGCAATTAAAATATGGTTTCACACAGAAAAAAGTATCCGACTTCCGTTTTTAATAAAAAGTTTTCAAAACAACAACATTCTGGCGACTACATACGTGGCGCCATCTAACGTCTTTTTTTTTAATTAGCTACTTCGATATAAGTGCGGGTACTCTATCGACTGGAAATGGTTTCAGGACTTCATATATCAAGCCATTTTGAGAATTTCAAACCAGTCTACACTTTCTTTGAACTATTTTCAACTGGGTACGTACATCAGTGGTGAAAAAAAATCCCATTCTCAACACGATTTAATTGGAACAAACACAATCAGTGAATTGGATACCTGAGGTTGCCAGGAGACGTACTTGAACCCAAACTACACCCAATTGTCTTCAAATTACACAATCGCTCGTCTTATCTCTCAATTAAGGGCAAATGGCCAAGTTCCGCTCTCTCTTTCTTTGCCATACCCTACTACATGTACAAATAGTTTCTAAACAGTAGGAGGGCAAGCAGAAAAAGAAAACCCAACGCCAGACATTCTACATTTTAGCGTTTGTCATGAGATTGTGGGCAAAAGAGCCGACAACTGGAAGCAAACTCCTCTGTCGACTATCGCAAACAAGACTTGTGCTTCAACAGCTGCTCTCGTCGGGGGAGATTTCCCATTAGCTTGTCCAAACAGCGTCGAATTTCTTACTTCTTACTTCCTGAACCAAAAAATAATCGATCTTGCAATAGAAAGGGGGCAGGCAAATCCTTTCGGGCAGTTGTATAGTCTTGGTCGTCGTTGATGCCATGTGCCATTGTGCAAAAGTTTCTTCTCTCTGTTGAGGAACTTAACTGAGTAGGCCGTAGGTCATGCATGCATTACATTACATGGCTCCCTTTCATACTGCATCGAACTTGTTTCCACTGCAAAAGTTCTGTGTTGCAAATGTTTTGCATGCATCGCCAGTTGTTTCTTAAGAAACGGCAACATCTGTGATGCGGATGCCCTACCCCTTGCACACACCTTGAACAACTTTTTTTTCCTTCCCATTGAAAATCGTCACAAATCACAGGACACAGGGGATGAAACATCACCACATGAACTGTAAGCCGACCCACTCGTGGAGCTGCCATCGCCCACACTGCTCAACAACAGTAAAGCGTCAACATCCTTTATCTCTTCGATTCCATTCCATCACATCGCACACAATACACAGAGGGATGATTCAGATTCAGTGAAAAGCTCTCATTGCTGTGTCCTCCAATACGATGGGAATGTTCGCATCCTTTGCGAATTGATGAGAATGGGATACCATCCCGTTTTACAGAACAAGAATAAAAAAGGAAAACAAAAAATCCCTCTTGTTGCACATTTTATGCACACAGATAGAGAGATGGTCCTGGTCCATCGAGAGACAACAAACACTCTCTCTCCATTCAAGGATGGTTGGTCATCAACAAAGCGAGTCCTAATGGGCCATGGTGACGGTCGTCCCTGATGGTAAATGGTAAACTGTGTGATGTAACATGGTGGGCACATATCAAAATATTTTCGCAGCACGAGGGTGGCTGTGTAAACTGACAAGGAACAAAAGCAAATCGGGGGAAAACTGTGAGAATTTTGCATGCTGGACACCTGTCAATCGAAGAAGGACTGAGAGGAGTAGAAAAGATTGATTTAAATGTTGTTGTCGTCGTCGTCGTGCCGTTGTCTGCTCTTAATCTTTAAAGTGGGGGTGGGTCGTGGGCGTACGGCCGGCCGGCGCGGCGGTTTGTCTGTGGTAATTAATCATGCTGATGGGAACGAACGAGTGTGTTGCGACAAGGGTTGTTCCCCGAATAAGGGGTTGTCGGCTCTGGTTTGCATAAATAAGAAGAAGGGTTTGCTTACCTTTGCTTCGTCGATTGTTTGTGGTTGCTGTGGCTTCGAATGCGTCTTTGTCGGTTATTTCTTCTTTAATTATTGCCTTGCCATCAAGCGCCATCTGGGGAAGAGATTAGATTGGTTAGCTATGAGATGCTAGTGTAGATTATGAAATTAATTTATAGGTATAATTAGAACAATTATAGTTGTCATCGAGAGTGGTTTTGGTCGGTTTGGTTATACACATCTGTCGATTCCGAAAGATACAACATTCTTCGGTTGTCTTTCAAAAATCTTTCAACATAACGCGAGGTCTGTGTTTACACGTTGTTGATGAGCTGCCGGTTAACCGAAAGGCAAACATTTTGATTCCACTATTAGACTGGGACATACGGAATTCCTCCATCACATCGACATCGGTGTTCCATCTACTTGTCTTCAAATGTATCGAAGCATACTGTAGAACTGTACAGGTGTTGCCTGATTCACTTGAATTCATAGAAGAGGAAGAATGCCGCTGTCTGCTGAATGGAGAAAAGAATACGGCCTAGGTGGTGATGGATTGGATGGGTATTTCCTAACCAAGGAGTCACTAATGGAATGGGCTACTGAGTAAATAAAACTCTTCTGTGTACCGATCGTGCTTAGGATTTGCATTGCTGTGGCGGTGCGAAGCGATGTAAGCGTCATTGCATTTAAGAAATGAATTCATTCATTCCACAGCCTTATACTACTCACAAGTAACCTTAAGTGTATCAGTATGATGACTTTTGCATCAATTGTCTTCACGAACTCAAGTTCATACAGGAAACTTCCTGCCATGTAGGAAACATAAAATAAAATGTCAGAGACATGAATGAAGACTGTCGATTGTTTTATCTCCCCCTACAATAAAATTGTCTAAGACCTTACCTAACTATAGATAAAAAGTGTCTGGGACAAAATAGTTGAATTGAAACTTGTAACTCTAACTTGACAAAAGCTGCGAAAATTTCACAAGTCCTTCAAGTGGTTAGGTAAGAATTGGACTTGTAATTCGGGTTACAGATATTCGTACAGAGATTTATACAAATTGTCTACAAATCTTTATCAGATCGGCACAGTAACTCTCGCTTGCAGCTCTCAGTGTTTCGATTGTATAATTTTTCCACAAGCGTTGTATCAGTTTTGAGTCAGACTTGTAACTTGATGCTATAGAAATGTGTAACAATTGCTTACTATTAGTTGATGTTCGGTGTAATAGGCCCGAAAGAGCTAAGGGTTAATACATAGCGACAAAAATAGTTTGTTACAAGTTTTCGTAACACAAGTCGTATGATGGTTTACTTACCAATTGTAATTATCTACTTACATTATTCCTGAAAAGGACTTCACATACCATGGAAACCGAACTTCGGATAAGGTTGTTCATTTTACAAGTCAAAAGTTCCCTTAATTAGGTACCTATATGCTGCTGAGAAAATCTCAAGGGCTGTCGCGGCATCGTGCAGTCATGTATCAAATATTTTAGGGCCATAGCAAAAAGCCTAAGACGCAAACGATGCTGAATTAATAAATGCTCATACATGCGGCTCCCACAAGGCCATCCGCATCGAGCCATGAGTGTCTCATTTATAAGAAGAACAAGGCTGACCCACAAAAATAGGACATTACTTTCCGTGGATTTTACGTCGAAATTACCGTCTTCCTAAATATGTACTACACGACTGAATCTTTTCTTGTTTAACATATAAAATTGCCACAAGTCTGTGCCCTGTTGCCCGCTTTCGGGTGCGTTAAATCGGTTTAGTTCTGCATGATTGACTTTGGGACAACTGTTAAGACTTCTCCCCACCAGAGGCCTATTTTTCTAAAGTCTACGTATGGGGCTTCGAGCCAGATATGAACCACCAACTTATGAGTAGGTCGATTCAGGAAAGTTGAGGGTTGGACCTGCTTTAGGTTGGCAGAGCTTCTCAATTTAGATGTTTAGAATCGACATAACATTATTTCCATTTGTGCCAAAAATAACACATCATACAAAATGATTGGTTTTGAGAAGCTAGGCTATTTGTTTTAATTTTTTACCTGGTAATGTTAAGTTTTAAACAAACAAAAGCTTCTACATTGATTTCGAAGAAGGATTGTTCGGTATACCATATTCTTGGGGGTGCAGGGAAATAAGTCCCCGGGAACTAAGTCCACTGAGGGACTTAGTTCCCACCTAGTGGGAAATAAAATCACTTTCGTGAAGTGGACTTAGTTCCCATGCAAGATGGGAACTGAGTCCACTTTCTTATGGGAACTTAGTACACATTCAAAAATAAGAAGGGGAACTAACTTCCAACATTTAGGATTGGACAACAAACTCTAAAGTGCAGTTAGTTATCACATTCTTCTAACAAAATCTTAAGCTTATCTCGGATAAGTGCAGTCAATACGATTCATTATCAGTAAAAACAGTTTGAATTGAACTTTATTTTCAGAGTCTTGCAAACTGAACTGCATTTTTTAATTTTTGTTCTGTTTGACAAAATACTCCCTTCGAAATTCAGTTTGCAAGACTCTGAAAATAATCAAAAAAAAATCGCGCGATTTTTTATTTGATTATTTTCAGAGTCTTGCAAACTGAATTTCGAAGGGAGTATTTTGTCAAACAGAACAAAAATTAAAAATGTCGTTCAGTTTGCAAGACTCTGACAGTTTTTTAAGTTATTGATTTTTCTTTTCAGCTTCTTATTGGTTGCATTACATTAATGTTATATATGTATTTATTTAGTTATATATCTTTAAATCGAAATTTAGAAAATTTTGTTAACTCAGTTTGGTATGTATTACTCTGACTTAGTGAACAGATAATTTAATTTTTGTTTATAAAAATTGCAAAGTTCCTACTTGACTCTTTAATTTTACTTTGTTCTTAGTCGACAGTTAGAATTTACTTCACATTAAAAGGGAAATAAAACCACTCTGAGTTTTCGGAATTTATTTCCCATCTCACATGGGAACTAAGTCCACTTTACGAAAGTGATTTTATTTCCCACTAGGTGGGAACTAAGTCCCTCAGTGGACTTAGTTCCCGGGGACTTATTTCCCTGCACCATTCTTGGGTCAGTATCTCCCAGACCATTGTGAACGCTCTGCAAATATGTATCGCAAAATAATTCAAAAGTATTCGATTATTTTTTCTTATTATACTTAAACCTTCCCGTAAATATTTTCAATATAAGAGCTAAGAGTTGTCACCAATCCTAGACCATTGGGAAGGCATCTCCTTTAAGTGTCCCACACACGTTTAAACCAAATAAAAGAATGCATCCTTGCGCTTTAGTTTTTCCTTTTGTATATAGATATGCATTTGCAAGAAAAGTGTACATATTTAAAAATATTATACTATGCACGCTTATTCAATCGTGGTAGTGGGACTGAGCCACTTTCACTATGCACTCGGAGTTTTAAAAAACGACTTAAGTGGCCCGTACATTTGACATCAATTTGCAGCAAAACATCCGCACTAAGTGCCATACCAATTCAAAACGTGCTTGTTGTATCAAAAGAAGATTGAAAAATAAATATAATTATTTGTTGAAGAATAAAATTCCCACATCGTTTCCCATTCAACTCGCATTACTTACCCCAGAAAAGTCTTGTCAAGCGTTTAAATGAAATCGATGGAAAGGTGTTCAAATTTCAATTGAAATAAAAAAAAAAAGAAGAAGAAAAACCCATTTCGTCTTTCTTCCTTCTTTCCAGACAGACAGACATACAATACACATCCACATACTTAACAAAAAAATAAAACCCAGCGTGGAACACTTCACAACGCGTACAAAGCAAAAATTAGACATTCCATTAGGAGCAGGCAAATGTATTATATGGCAATGGCAAAGGCATCTCAACGAGAATTGCTCTGGCTAAAGAGAAGCTCCACATGGTGTTGTTGACACGCTCTCCATTCGTCATTATGCTTTTGAAAGTAGGAAAAGCGAACAAAAATATGAGATGAGTACAAAAAAAATATAAAAAAAAATCCGTTAAATATGGGGCAACACTTTTAAGGAGGGGGGGAAAGGAGGTTGGAAAGTACAAAAAGCGCTCCTGTCACCGGCAGACACCTTCAACTTGTTGGACAGAAACCAGAAGGGGCTTTAAAATCAAACGCAGAACTCATCATCGTTCCTCGTCATCATCATCAACACCCAACATACCCCGCTCTCGTTTGCCATTGGGGGTGGTTATGGTACTGAAATATCACAGCTTGTCTGTTATCCGTTTGTGTGTGCCACTCGCACAAAATCCGGGCCATGTGGTTGCGTGCGGTGGTCTGTCAATAAAAGGTGATGGCACGCTACGAGGCGAAAGGAAACTCGTACACAAACAGCTACAGCTACAGCGCACCCGGTGAGAGGCAGACTACTCATGCAATTAATTGAAATTATGCGATTTTCAGAGTTCATGATGTTTGGAGTTGTTAATCATGAATCTATATAGTAGAGGTATATGTTGTGGCGAAGTATTCGTTGTTGTTGTCTGGTTTAATTGCTAATAGTCAGGAGGCTGTTTTATGAAACTAATTCGAAAACTCAAGGGTGTCAGTCAGTGATTGGGGTCTCTTTTTTGGGGGGGTGATTTACTGATGTATGCTTGCTTCGAAATTGATTGCGATTGGAATGCAAAATTTAATGGTTTCGTTAGTCGTAATTTTTTTATGTAAATCCGAGCTAATGCTTCAAGTTTCTTTGGCTTTAAAAAAGTTGTGACATCTCACTTACTTTTTGGGTTTTAACTGACCGCAAAGACACCATACGCCAAAAAGGGCCACCTTTGCAATTTTGATAGTATTTTCCATCGATGGGGTACCAAAACTTAAGTGAGATTCATAATAAAATATTATTAAAGTAATTCAGCTTAAGCCAGTGTGCGATTACATTTGCAGGGGTCCATTACATTAACTGTATAAGTTTCACCTTTTCAAAGCTTTAGACAACCTCAGCTTATTTTCTCCCATATGTGACAGTTGCTTAAGCCAACATAATCTCCCTTCAGTTGACCGAACGTGCATGGAACCATTTTTTCTTTCGTTTGTATAGGATCTAAACTCGGTTTAACAGCAGGTTCGTTACCACAATTGGCTTTAAGAACTTCAGTGTACTTTCGCCCATATGAGACAGTTGCTCAAGCCAATACAATCTCCCTTCTGTTGACAGAACGTGCATGGAAACAATTTTTCTTTCGTTTGCATAGGATCTAAACTCGGTTTTACAGCCGATACGTTACCTCAATTGGATAAGTTGCATATTTGCAAAGCCTTATGTGACAGTAGCCAGTATGTGACAGTAGCCTAAGCCAAATGAATTTACTTTTGGATGATAGAACATTTCTGGAGGCATTTTTTCTCACGTTTTGCATTGGAACTACATGCGAAATCAACACTATACAGATTAAGCTTGATTGATTAATTGGTCAATCAAATATTCGTATAAACATATATGTAAATAAATTTGAGGTAGAGCGGACTAAGGCTCAGCAGTTTTCAAATTACAAATTAAAGTCCGACATCTCCCTATTCGGAGACTTTCCCTCCTGACTTAGACCATAATCAGTGGCCGAAGATCGAAAGTTATTGATGGTAGATGTAGAGCATCCTCAAACAACAAATTACGAATTTTTCGTTCTCTTTTTCTTTGAATTTCTTTCGTCAAACTATTCATCTGCTCATTGAAAAACCAGCCCTAAAATCGTCCTAAATTATTCATCACACTCTGCAACAACTGCATTCCTTAGCGCAATTTTCGACAAAGAACCGGAAAAATAAAAGTCCCTTAAGCCCGTAGAAAACTATCACAGCACAATCCTGCGACACTCGGCCAGAAATAACTATTTCATTCATTCATCCTTGGAAGATCCTTTCACCCCAAACACACCTATGTTGTTGCCGTTGCATAGCATCGCATTCTTCACCAACCAGCTCTGCAGCACATGGCAATGCCGAACCGGAACCACATGCAAACAAAAGTGAACGCACACAAGGGTACCTATATATTTTTGTTGAAATACATTGCAAGGCGCTCAAAGGACGAAAAAGGGATAATTCCAATACGTTCTTGTCTTGAAATGAATGGGAACAGCTGGAGAATGTTTCCGACACCTGTGCTCTTCAAAGAGGAATGTATTTTTCAAAATGGGGTATTCCCAGTTCACATATGTGCGTTTGTGTATGTGACTGCTGGAGAGGAAGCCGAAGAAAAGCCTGGACTGTAACTGGCAGGACCAGAAGTCGACCGGAATAGTGAATATCTATTACTTCACCACATTGTCCTTGTGCGGTGTTGGTTTGTCTTCTATGCCAACCGCCACCAGCAGCAGCAGAGCAGTGGAGCAGCTGAAAACCTACAACCGCTGCAGACATATTGCGGCTCTGTGTCTGTATCTGTCCATGTGTGCATATGACCGAAAGCGAATTATTATAAGGACATGCGGCAGACTCATTTTCAAAAAAGGAAGCACAGTCCAGCAGCTGCACTGGAGAACACAAAACAAACGAAAAAGAACAAAAAGAAAACGAAACCGACATCGGATCGGAAGACGAAGAAAGGGGGGTTGCCATCAGGCACGTCCTCGTTTCCTTCACCACCGTCGGCGCGTACAGCAACACAGTGGTACAGTGCACACGTGTTAAAGTTCAGGCCAATAGAGCTAGCTGCTCGCTGTGTAAAAGCCTAATTGCATCCTCGACCATGTTCCCTTGATGTGCCCTTCTGGAGTCACACACTTTGTACACAAACTATATCCGCATACGAAAAGGGATTACTTTTTTTTTGACTCGAAATCGCTTGGTCACATTCCACACATTTGCAGTACGTGTCGCAGATGCTGGCACGTGTTCCATCGTTGGAATTCAATTAAAAAAAGCGAAAACGAAAAATAAAAGTCAACTAAACTCTGGACACAGGTGTACTTGATTGCTGCATCCTTTACCGCCAAAAAAGTCACAGAGCATCCCCCAGTAGATGGCGGTGGCCATCATATTCTAATTTGTCACAGGCCGTCGCCGGCCGTGTATGCAGGCGAAAGGGATAACGAGGCATCCCTCGGCCGCGTTATATAGTTTCATTATGACTGACTAATTTGACAATCACGTAATAAGCGAGCCTGCTTCATACGTCATCGCATGTGTGCGTGTTTGTGGGTGTATGTTCCTGTCAATAATTATCCGGAATAACAGTTGTAAAGGCACCCATGCGTGACACACGGGCTAATGGATGGGTTACGCAAAAGCCGTCCAAAAATATTCCAAACGGCAGAAAGTTCATTCGTTTTCGTGACCGCAGCGTTTTGCCTGTTGTGTCGACAAAAACCGCCCCCACTTTGACATATTATAATGATATGTGTTTGCACGCATCCTCTTGTAAATCACAGAGTTTGAACTCGAATGTTTCTGTGGGGGTGTGGGAAAATCTCATGTGATGTGTGAGAAAATTCCATAAGGGATGCCAGCCGCTGCTTTTCATTTGCACCCTTTCCCTTGCTCTCGATGGGGTATAGTCATTGACTGGCTGTAGCCTGTAGGAATAAAAATTGTTTGCGGAGATGTGGAATGAGAAGAAGACGGATTTTTTTGTTTCTTTTGTTCGGTTAGACAATGTGTGTGTGTGTGTGTTTGGGTAAACAGAGATAAGCGGTTCACAGAGAAGTCGGCAAGAGGGTGTTCGGTGTTGAGCAACTTGGCATATGGGTTATCGTAATGAGATTCGATTTAAATGGAGACAATCGAAGATGAATTCTATTTCAATCGATTTGGGGTTTCGTGCTGCGAAAATATGAGTTCGCTCTCTAGCTCTTGTTTCGTTCGATATTCGCAATTGATTGATGCATGGTGTCACTTGTCATACGTAGTGACATATTTTGAAATTCTAGTTTTGGCGGTCAATTAGCGACATTCAAGTGACTTATATTTTTGACTGCAATCTGCTATAGTCCGGGTCATAGCTGTAAGTAATGAGAATGCGAGGACACAAAACGTTCTACTGACGAAGTGCCAAGGCACGATGGAAGTACATATTTATTTATCAGCGAATAGGTACCTATATACCCAAACACAACTTGAAAAGTTTGTTCAACGAGATCGACTAGGTCTCTTTTTTTTTTCTTACTCCTGCAGTTCACTCCAGAGATCGGTGGAAAGCTGCAGGCAATCCACTTCCCCACTTCCTTTCCTATTTGCTGATCAGTGATCGCGATGTAAGCTTTCGCCGGGCCCCTTCCAAGTCTGTTCTTTGATTGACTTTGCAGCCAATTTGCATAAGCTTTTCGCTGCTCTTCCTGAGTCTTCCAAGTGGATGCACACCTTTAATGACGTAGCTATGCTCACCAGAGTTGCTTTCTAAGCAAGTAGTTTTTTTTTACCTCAAAAATACCAATCTCCTGGAGAAACAATGAATGCTGTTTAAAAGAACCGACATTTTAATTTAATTTGTTTAAGTCTTTGAGAAAACTGCCGTGCAAATTCCTTCCGGTCCTTATTGCTTTGTAACACCTTCCTCCGCATTTAAATAAAAATCCTTGATTTACGCTTTATGTAGTACTTCCGCGTGAATAGGTTTTGACGGTGCAACTTCTTACATAAAGAACCTCCACCCATCTACAAGTTCCACAGTTTTGAACAGCCCTTTGCTTTCCTAAAAAGACTATCCAACTATATCATGTGGAAATTTCCCACTTTCCCACAAGCTTTAGGGGTTTTCCTTAGTCGAAAAACCTTATAAGTCCACTATTGGTGCGCATCCACGTTAAATGACCCTCATAAGCTTTTCAATACCATATTCGGCCGGCTGTCAAAAAAAACAGGACAATAGAAAACTTCCACCCTTTAGGTTGGGTCGAATCGCGTCATCCGTAAACGAGTAATATGGCGGTTGGGAATCTGGTTTTCAAGAGCCCCATTTGACAGACTTGGCAAAATCCGAGGGTTTTTAGATCGTCTTGTCATCTTGGGTGTTTTTCTATTTCCTTTCGTTTTAAATAAAATTTTACGTTTCCCATATCTAAATAAAATTTCACTTTTCCCGTATTATAAGTCTGTCTGTAGGCTTGAGCTTATAACATCTGTGACAAATTTTTGAGCGAAATGGGGAAAGAGCGAAAAGTCAGTTTTCGCTTAAAATTCGCGGACAAATAGGATCCCCAAAGAAAAAAATATTACAAAATAAAAATGAGAATAGATATCTGGGTAGTTAGGGTCTTAACAAAATGTTTAAAGAGTTTCACCTCAGTGAAAAATTTTTCACTGTTTTTGAAGAATTCCCTAGGAGACGGAAGGAAAAACTGACAACGCAATATATAAATTTAGATCGATAGTAGCTTGATTAAAGGTTCTTAGACACGCCTACTTTTTGGGAGTGTTTTTCACCGCAAATGCTATTAGGAAAGGATATATTCAAGCTTATTATTGGGACTATAAATACGGTTAGCATCCGCTCATTCTGGATTATTTTGAACACAAAAAACATATATTTTTCTGTATTTTAGAAGTTGTTCATTTTTAGTAAACATTAAGAATACCAAAATTCAGTTAACAAAATGATTACGCTAAGGTACTATGGCTTACTAAACGAGCAAACAAGTAATATAGTAGCTAATAAAAATTGGGTTACCTATATTAAAGTTTTTTTTAGTTGTTTTATAGATAATTTGTATATTTATCAATTACCTATCTTACAATAAGTAGTTGTGTTTGATTCTTCGGCAAAGAAATACTCGACTGATTTTTTTTCAATTGGAAACAAATAAAAATTATCAGTGAGGTACGTTCTTTAGTTAATGAAAATTCTGAATCACCATCCTGGACAGTTTTTCTATATTTTCCTACTCAATTGCTCCAAATTTACCACTCCCATGAAATCATTTTCAGAAGCATTTGTGTATTAAGACAACCAACAGAGGATATGCGATTCATAAGCAACTCGAAACATTCTAAGAACCGAATCAGCGCGTAGCCACAGATGTATCCAATTAGCTTTGCTCCATCTCGTTAATAAGTCCCGATGTTTCGCACTTGGATGGAGCAGCGGCATCAGACAAAAACCAGTGCAGATTTTTTGCACTTGAATACAAGAAGCGTGCTAGTATTTATTTCTGTCCAGTTTTAGGGTTTCATAATATAAGCAAAAGCCAGGCAATAAGGTTGCCTTTAAGTGATCTTCATTAAATAGGTTTAAAATGCGAAGGCAAACTAGTTAACTTGCAAGACTTCAATGACTACGAGGGGTGACTACATTTGTGACTCAAGTCAGAATCTTCTCTGTTGTCGCTTTGAACTTTTTTTGTGCTCTCTTGTTCAGTCTATTTGAATTGACTGCAAGAATAGTTTTCGGATTGTCAGTTTTCACAAATCAAATGCTCGACCCAGATAGATATAGGGCTGTTTTATTTCTGAATGGGGAACTATATACCTATAGGCATTGCGTCGAAGTTGGTAATCCAGCTTAAGCCAATACTTGATTGACTTGAAATTATTTCCCGTGACCATAAGAGTGGCTCATTTTCAATTAAGTCGATTTTCGTAAATTTTTGACACCGGTTTAAGCCCACTAATCCTCGTTTCGTTGGAGTTACTCGTACACAGATACTTGCTCCGACATTATTCAAACTAAGTACATTGTAAACGCTTGTAGATATTATGCACTTAACATAATCCAACGACCGACAAGTGCATGTGTTTTGCACTTAACCGAGAGTAACGCACGCAACAGAGCTCCGCAGTTAGTAAACAACCGCAGATGTTTTGCACTTGCGGCAAGCCAGTGCATCGAACGAAACAAGTGCAGGTGTTTTGCACTTGAACACAATAAACGCACAAATACGAATACGGGATACAGCCAACGGAGCTGCAAAGCTAGTAAGCAAGGGCAGATGCAGATGTTTCGCAGTCAGAAGCAGCGAGTGTCTATTTTTAGATTCAGTTTTGAACGCCGAGCCAGTGAGTCGACTTGTGGCATTAAGTGATTGTGCTATTTAAAAAAAACCGATTTAAGGAACTTGCTCTGATGGTGGAACTATTTATGACGAAAGATTTGATATAACTAAAAGTGCCCTAAGTTAGGAGTAGGTATACCCACACATGTGGTCGCTTTTTTAATGTTAATTGAAACCACAGCTTTTTGAGACATACATTTTTTGATGCTTGACTAATGCATCTGCTATGTTCGGAGCAGGGTATGTTTTAATAGCCCGGCTTTGCTTGTACTGACATATAAGTACCCCATCGGTCCAAATGTTGAACTTAGTTTGAACTTTGGCATTCTTGGGAAACAATTTCTAAATGGTCTGCAGGTATCAAGAATCAACGACGGATTTTATGGGACTGTTCCTCCGGTTAACATATCTGTCGATGCAACGGGTTGGTTCCTTGACAACGATTCTCACTCCAAAACCAAAAAAAGTTTCAAAATTTATTTGTAACTATCCATTGTAAAAATTATAAAAATTTAATACTAAACTCTCAAGTCTTCATCACCCACTGATTGCCGCCAATGTGCTCTCAATATTCAAGCCCTCGTTTCACCAAAAGGATTCGAGTTTATCTACTCGGTATCTACGCTCGCAGTTCACACTGTGTGTTTACTAATTTCGAATTTTTTGTCTACATTCAATATATATATTTTTTTCCAATTCAATACCGTTTAGAGGAGCTCCGAAAATATAGAAAAAATTCAAGTATACCGACATATGCGTATAAAAACTTTTTATTTCCCAGAGGTCTGGAAAGCATCTTTTCCATACAATATGTTGCACCCCCCCTCGGCCTCATGTGGTGTTCTCAACCTCTGTTGATGTTTCATCAGTTGGCTGCTGTATACATATGTACAATACGTGTTCCTTCGTCTGCTTTCCTATATACATATATAAATGTGATGATTGCCAGCTGCAGCAGCTGAATTTTCGATTGCAGAGCGTGTCAGTTTGCGCGCGGATGTTTCACAGATGGCGATAGAAATTAAAAAGGGAGAACAACAAAACGAACGAAACGAAAAAAAAAACGTCGAATGGTCGAAAATAAAAACAGAATACGTATACGCCGAGAACATTTAGCAGATTGCGAGAGCTGTTAACCTCAGTAGATATATTTTTACTCAGTATATTAAGAGCATCATTGAAATGTTTAGTGTTATGTATATGAGTATTTTTAGGAAACGTTTTTCACTCTCGTCCACCTCGAGCAGGCTGTAGGGGCGCATTACTGATAGCAGCGGGGAGATATGATCTCTTTAGGGGAGTTTTCTTGTCTTTTTTCAGCTTTTTCTTTTGGTTTTAAGTAAAGTGATAGACACTCGAGGGGCTGTATGGATTATGGGATTATCCTTCGAAGTTGTCGGGTTTGAGGATTTTGTTGGTGGATCAGTGATTTTCGGGGGTCAGTCATGAATCAGATCGTGCAATATCGTGTAAGTGTTCCAGTAGCGGATAGCATTGCGGCCTATTTTTTGTTTAAGGAAGTCGAAAGCCTGCAGCTATCAGACTTTGATATTACTCGCTTCTCTTTATGATCAGTGGCCTGGGCTCTAACCTAGCGCCACTCGGGCACATGGGAACACTATATTCATCACACGGTGCACTGAGCTTTGCGATCCAATCAGGAATTTTAGTCTTATTTTTGAGTTACTGTTTCGTGGGTTTTACTCGAACTCCAGCTAGTTCTGTTTATGGCTTCATTTAACACTCTTCGGTGCCAGAGTAGGTATTTAGCCAAATTCTCATATATCTAAGGGCCAAAGAGTTATATTTTCTGCTTTCTATTCATACAGTTAAGGTGTACGTGATTTTTCGTCTTAATATTGTACTGTTTTAAAGCTCTTGATTTTGACACAACTGCACTATGACAAAGTTTGGGTCGCGCTCCTTGTCGACTTGCAACCACAGTTCTATTAAGAGTTCCAACTACCGCACAATGAAACGAAAATCCTTCTCACTGATCATATTTTTAACTCAAATAATATTTATTAACCACAGCTTGTAATAGGTATCTCGTTAAAAGTATTTTTAACCGCATTTCCTTATGAGCATTTTTGATGTTTATTTCTTTCTTTGTGTGTGTCACTGTCCATTAAAGAGAGATTTGACTGTAGTTGCTGCTTGACAAACAAAAAAGATGAAGTTCGAAGTCTCAATAGAACTTCATTTGTTGAAAAAAAAAGAAAACAGTTGGACACCAGTGATAATGAAAATGCTGAAACAGTTCTTGAAATAACATTATTTTCAATAGAATTTTTACAGTAAAATCTCTTATAAGTTGACAGAAATGCTTGTCGATTTGCACCTGCTTTAAAAAGTGTTTATAGGTTTTCTTGCACAAAACATACGAAAATAAACAACCTGCTGAAATCTCATCGTGCAACAAATAAACGAAAACTGCACTAACTTTTTAACTATACCTACAAATTAGAAGACTGCTTTTCTCGCATATGACTTTTATGAAGTCAGGGGTCAAATCGCCACATCCCTGATCAAGCTATATGTTTAAGTATTGTCCCGATTTACTTCACGAAACAGTAATAAATTCTTTTGCGTATTCCTCGAGATTTAAAAAGAATTTGGTTTGCTTTTCCGGTGAAGTGTGTAGACTGGCATTTTTTAAAGTTTTAAGATAGAATTTGACTTTATTATATAAAAATTAATTGCAGCCTCCTCTTTATTTCTATATTTTTTGCTTTAAATTCATAAAATCTTCACTTCATCCCTGCTGAACTTTTTCTTTGTTAATTGATATTTAAATAATTGTGCATGTAGCCATTGCAACAAAGAAAAATCCCCCCAAAGCCTTCTTCACTGAGCTGTCTTCTCTGCGACACAATAACCTCCATTCGACCCGCATATAAAAACTCAATTACAACATACTGTTGCGCAGCAGCTGCTGGATAACTGCTATTGAATCGAGCACGTGTTCATAGGTTTTACGTCTTTCGTTCTTAATGAAGGGTTCAGCCTTGTGTCCATTTCAAGAGGAATTTTTAGTTTGTATGCGCGAATTCCGTTGGAAGTTAGTAAAGAAGTTTACACTGTTCACGGGGCCAACCAGTCGAAACGAAACCAAAATTTGTTGTCACCTTTAAAATATCAGATTTTCAGTTAAATTCCTTTAAAAATGCCTAAGAGGTACAGTGAAATAGCTTAAAGACCTGCGTAGGTTGCTGGAAAGGGGAGCTTGTTCCAGTATGTGAGAAAAAAAGTCTAGGGGAAAATATATTTGTTTATGCCTTCAGTTTTCACCTTGTCTATGTGTAACGCACTAGTTGCTAACTTCAGGTCTAATGGTAACAGTAACATAATCCACCATTGACTCTAACTCATGTTTGCACTGTTTCAACGTCAGGATCAAAACCAAACTATGTTCGTTTTCTGGTCACGAGTGAGTTCAAATAAATAAAATGAATAAATAACCGGTAAACTTGCGGAAAGAAGTCCAGAAGCTCTTACAGGGCTTGAAACTTTTAGCTGTGCTTCCAAATTGGTTGTGTAGAAAGCTGGAAGCATTCCAGCTCTACTACTACTACAGACAATCAAAGCTAATCAGCCATATGCTAAAAAGATCTTAATTCGGAGTAGGTATGAATTGAAAAAACTTTGAGGTCTATGATACCATTTCAATCAGATCGACTGTCAAGGTGTTCTCAAGAAGATAAAACAGCCAAATGAGCAGTCCATTGTGTCAGTAGCCTAAATGTCGGTCTTGGCAACAAGTTTTCTGCTTCGATGAGTCTGAAGATGCAAAAGGGCTCAGCCTTCGTAGCTAGTTTTTATTTTCTCCTCCTGGACGCACAAATCCCACAGGCGGACAGAAATCTACGCAGCTCACTGCGGCAGCGAAAATTGGACTTCATTCCATTATTTTTGGCGCGAAAAGGCTACAGCGCATATAAGTACCTAGACTAAGGTACGTCATCTGGTCTGCCTGTGTATAACAACCACATCGAATTTATTGACGTTATACTCGAATGAAATCGCACTCCTTTTCCATAAGAAATTTTAAGTTTTAGAGGCTCCATGTAGGTTGGCAAGCCCCATCTCATCTGCTAGGAGTTTAATTGTAAATTTATCAACTGCCTGGAAACTCTCTATTCACTTGACATTCGATTTCGCAAATCGCTGCCCCCCCCTTCACTCAATCGATATACGTTACTCACAATTCAATACAAATTCGCCCCAACACCATCGATATTATTTAAAGCAGCTGCCCACAGAGCGAACAAAATAAAAAATGAAAACAAAATCGAGCTTCCTCCGAAAGAGACCCCATCTCGCCACGACTTTGGAAATATACCCCTCGCCATATGCCTGTCAGAAGCAGTACGGCATAGTACCCCCACTGGCCAAGCAGTGTATTATTATAATTTTTTTTTATTTTTCCATTTCATTCAGAGTGCCCTGCGCCCCGTCATCGTCGTCCGCCTATCCGCAGAGCAACCAACACAAACGTTTGCACACTTAAAAAGAATCTGCTCCAGACATTTTCAAGCATCTGTGCTTCATCTGGCCTCTTCCACATGATGGTATGGAACCTCCAGAATCACTGCAGCGAGATTACCGTCAAATCTGTGTGTGTTGTGTTGGCTGGAAAGCAGCAGTAGCAGCAGCAGCGCCGCTCGCCTTATGTTCATGATGGATGCCTGATGTTGTATGTGCTCGCCGTTCTCTGTGCACATGATAGAGCTTGGCAACATTTGGCAAAGTAATATTAGACGACTTCCTTCCTCCCGCAAATGCGCCGAGTGGGTGGCTTGTTATTCTTTCAAGGCCTATTGAGATATATAACTCACTTAGTGCGGGGACAGGCAAAGTGTTACTCGATTGCTTCGACAAGGCAGCTTACATCAAACACCTGCCAGTCCACAGAGCAAAAAAAAAAAAAAAACGGGAAAATGGAATGAAAAATCAAACTTACCCTCCTCATCTGACGGGGGCGGCTGGTGGAGAGAGAAACAAAAATTAAATGTTCCCGATTTAGATTGACAAACATTTGTGTGTTCCAAAATGCCGCCGCCAAAGACACGACGATATGGCTAGGGGATGATGCGAACACACTGAGAAGTAATTTTCCCATGCCCCCTTGCGGGTAGTAATCTCCCGGAAAACTTCCACTTTGGCAAAAAGGTAGGTAATAAGAGAAATGTCATGAACACTCGGCGATGGATTTTTCACCACCGCTACCTTCGCCCACATCTATGCTACACGGCCCGGGTGCAGAGGAACAGCAGTCGCCTTAGTTTGGGGGTAGTTTTTCGAAGAATTCGACTCAAGTTCTGCTTGTCAGGAGGAATGGGAATGGGAAATGGGATAACAGCTGAATGCTTGGAACAAAACAGAAATACAAAAAAGTGTTTTCTTTTTTGTTTTGGAAAATATTGTTAGAGAAGAAGGGAATAATATTGTGTGTGTTTGGCATTGGCAACACACACACAAAGCGAACGACGTTCACTATCGTTGGTTCAAATGTCAGCTGACATTTGCAGATAAGTTAGAATGGGGTATATGTGTTTTGTTTTTTTATTCCAGCCAAGGGAAACATGTTCATGTCGAGTCTATAATTGTTCGGATTGAATTGAGAGATTTGGTAGCACACGCTCGCAGGTGGACTTGACACTCAGCCCAGGAGGCTTGGCTATATACTCGTACCTACATTTTCATTTGGATATGTTTTTGTTTTCCTGTTTTCCTTTTTAAACTGGAAATTTTGTGGCTCTTGTTGCATAAGTATTATTTATATCGGTTGCAGGAGCACAGACAAAATGGTGAATGTCTTGACGGATTGTATAAGATTTAGTATTCTCTTGTGTTGCTTTTATTCTGATAACGAGGAAACAGTTGTGCTATGGCTGTATTTTTACATAATACCAACGACATGTTGTCCAATGGGTTTTGTGGATTGGATAATGGAAACTGAGCGGCACTATGTATTATGGAAGTTCTGTGAGTTGTCATTTAAGTGCATAATTTTAGTTATGCCGATTTTGAGCTCAGCAGGCATTCTTTTCTTTGTAGTTCTTGAGCAGGGAAATGCATTTGATCTAGCGGAAGAATGTGATTACTTATAAAGGGTGATTTTTTAAGAGGTTTAGAACTTTTTTAAAAAAAAAACACAAACAATTCGAAAAAATGAATGAAATATTTATTTGAATCGATAGCTTGAACCTTTCAATTTAATGTTTAAAGATAATTTCATGCAAATGTTGACCGCGGCTACGTCTCAGGTAGCCCATCCACTGAGTCCAATTTTGGCATACTCTTTCACACATATCGGCCGGTATCTCACGAATGAATGCATGGATGTTGGCTTCCAGTGCGTCAATCGAAGCGGGCTTGTCCCTATACACATTAGCCTTGGCATACCCCCACAAAAAATAATCTAATGGTGTCAAATCGCACGATCTAGGCGGCCAATTGACCGGCCCGAATATTCTTCCGAATAGACTGCTCAGAAGGTCGAGAATGCCGATCATAAAATGGAAGCAGCGCGCGATGAACATTTCGAACCGAGCACGAATTTTGATAGTAAAATTCAATAATTTGCAAGCGTTGTTCATTTGTAAGACGATCCATGGTTAAATTGCAAACCAAACTGAAGCTGTTTGACAGTGACACAAGGTACTAAACACACGTCAGCTGTCAAAACCAGTGTTGCCAAAACCCAACCAGCTAAAAAATCACACTTTAGAAGCTTTTCCATCACCAGACCACTGTCGGTCTATAAAAAGCTAATTTTATTTTATCGGCAGAAGCATAATTCAATAAAACAATTTTGCGAACACAAATTTGTCCTTTTATGATTTTTTATCATTTTCGAAATGAGATCAGTGATCATAGATTTGGTAAAGCCTCTACTAAAGAATTGGGTAGAACTGTTTTCCTCAACAAGAAGTAAGTAAATTTGTCCTTTTCAGCTACTCAAACCTCCAAAAAATGAGAAAAGTTGACAGAAACATGGTATAAGCATGATCAGTGATCGTGGAACCATTATCTGAGAACTCCACCGAAGTAATTCGATAAAAATCACTTCAACATCACATTCATAGTTGAATACTGATTTCAGACATATAATCCAACCAAGATCAATGATCGCAGGCTCCTTTGCTGAGTCCTCTTTCAAAGTGATGCAACAAATACGCTTTCAAAAACCAGATAGGTTAGTGGTCGCTGAATTTTTATTTTTATTTAAAACGATCCTCCTAAAAATAAGATCAGTAAACAAATGTTCCAAGTAAGATCAATGTTCGTAGTTTTTGACAAGCAGTATCAAAAACTCTTTCTTTGGTTGTCGCTGACAAATTTTCCTTTTAATGAAATGCGAATCTCATAAAAACGAGTTTTTTGATCGTAGACACATATGCTGAGTTTCCAATAGAGTAAGTCAGCAGAACCATGGTTCAAGTAAGATCAGTGATCGTACACTTATTTTCTGAGACTTCTACAAAAATAATTCAACAAAAACCCCTTCAACATCACATTGATGGTTGATTACTGATCGCAGACCCAAGTTCCAAGCAAAGTCGATGATCATTAGCTCATTTGACGAAATTGTTTGTCAAAATCTCCCCACTAACTATGTTGGTTGTCGCTGACAAATTCAGTGATCTTGGAGATATTTGCTGAGTTCTATACATAAGTAAGTCGGCAGACACTCATGCCTTAGATCAGTTATCGTAGGTGATCGCAGGTGAATTTCTCATTTTTTGTTATCATACGATATATTTCTGTTCAGTTCTTTACAGAAGCCAGTCGGCAAAAACAAGATCAATGATCGTATACCAATTTTCTGCAGAAGTATTTCAGCAAATAGTTAGATAGATAGTTGATCGTAGATCCCGACCCAGCCTAATGATACGAGCAAATTCAGTGATTGTGGACTCATTTTCTGAGATTTTTGCAGAAATTGTTCGGCTCGATAGGTTGGTGATCGCAGAGAATTTTTTTTTCTGATGCTTGGTGATCCTAGACCCACGATCCAAGCAAGATCAATGATAGAAGCATCATTTGCTCAGACCTCTACTAAGGTTCTTAAAAAAAAACCGTTTCACACACACCAGTTAGGTAAGTGATCGTAGACAAATTCGTATTTTGTATGTTAAGATCCTACTTGAAACAAGATCAGTGATCGTAAGCTTTATTTTTATGTAATGTGAGTAACTCGGCAAGAACGTTTTCCTCACTTGATAGATATGAATGGCCGTAGTAATTATTGCTTATAAATTAAGTTGGTGATCCTTCGATCAGTGATCAGTGATCATACTCAAAACCGTTTTTACCGCAATATAGGTAGACGCCGGCCGGTGGACTCATTTTTATGCGAAGTTTTGAAAGTGCAGTAAAAAGATCACAACGGTGCTGCTGTCATAAGTGCGTCGATCACTATTTGATCATCAAATTTTATTCTGAGTATGAGATGTACAATTTGACAAAAATTTGTCAGAAAGGAAAGGCTGATAGAATTAAGATACTTGTCCACTTTTGTTAGCGCACATTTAATTATCTGACAAAAACCGGACTCGCAAGAGCTATCCCTGTCATATGTTGAATACAAGTGAATTCAATGTTACGAAACAATAAAATGCTAAGTGCGGAGGCTCTAGACGAGTTGGCTGATTTTTAGTAAGTATGCAGCTGCAAATCCCAAGCCGATGTAGGTATCTAATATTTTCTAATCTTCATCTTGCTGTAATAAGTGGGCCAACCTATTTCCAAATGATCTTCAAAATGCAGCTGCCAATTGCTTCCAGTTCCTTTTCCTTTTCCCCTTCCAAGTTGAGTACGGTGTCCGTATGTGTATATTTAGTTTTATCAAGAGTTCAATTAGGTATATTGTATCCCATTCTATGAGTCAACCTTTGTCTATTCGTTTCTAGATTTAATTTCCAACCCCTTGAAGTTGGGGTGCAAATGTGGAAACCAACTCCAAGGCCTATACAATTTAATAACGCATGCATCTGTCACATAAATATTCCGAATGAATTAGCGACATGTGTTTGAAAGTAGATAATCGAAGGAAATTGAGTGCAGAATCATGAACAGATGTTTCAATAATGGAATATTGTTAACCTATAATGTGTCTGTGCCATTTGAGTGTGTGTATGGATGTTTTTTTATCTCGACTTTTTTGTTTGCTAAAATTGTCAAGTTGTCCATATTAGCAATATGATGGATATATGCCGTGTAATCACATCATCAATGATCTTTGTGGCGTAGTGGGTATTTTTTAAGAGTAACCGAGAAAAATAAATAAGTCACTAAGTGGTCAATATAAGTGAATGACATGTAAGAACAAATTCGTGGCTATCAACTTGACGAAGATAGTATTGAGCTCTGTGGAGCACCATTGTCGAAGAGGACGGCTGGGGTTGCGATACTACACAAACAGAAATGTAAAATGTTTTGAGGCGACTTTCAAGCGACGGGTGTTATAACCCCCAATTTCAGATATTTCTTTTCAGTCTTTCACTTACACCAATGTCGGACTTCATCCTATGGCAGAGCTCTAGAGGACTCCTTCCCGAAGGTTCGGTCTCTGCAATGCATCTAGCTGTACGTTTAACGTGACATATCCTCTAAATAAGGGACTTTGAGTCTTTTTATAAATTCGAATCTGTGTTTTGAGACCTCTATTAGTCACCCCTCCAATCCTGAGAGGGAATTTCTTTTAGGCAGCAGGTATTCGAAAAGTTGGATCATTTCTTAGCTAACGTATTTGAGAAGCTACGAAGCTACTTCTGTGCCTTTGACCAATTTTTTTACTTTCATCTTCAACCATTTCCAGCCATTAAGACTATATACTTCACAGGATCATTCCATCCTAAATAGCAAAATACATTTTTGACAGACAGTATTCTTGGTTGTCAAATTCCGTACACGAATTCCTTTCTTTGCTTAAAATTCGACTTTTCTCAGGTCCTTTTTGTATCTAGTCGAAGTCTTGACTTTCACATCTAAACTAAGGGACGACTTTTGTCTGTGCTCTATCAGAAACCGACCACCCACAGACACACCCTCCTTCAGCCATTTCCCTCGAATTGCATTAAAAAGATTAGTACTTGGTGGTAACCGCATTTACTCCAAGTTCACTGCACCCTTAACCGCAATCACTGCCTGCCAATGGTTGGAAAAAAATCCCGCCATAAAACACCCCCGCACTCCAGTGAATATGCTATACGCCCTATCTTACTTACTACCAACTGTCACATTGCAATGTTGACAAGCAATGCCGTTACATTAGCAAAGTCCTAAAACGAGCCGAATAGCAATAATTTGTCAATGTGGTATTCACAATTTGCACAAACTTCCCCCATAACGGAGAAACTACCCTCTTATGCAGTTTTTGTTTTTTTTTCTATCGAACAACTGTGGCCTCACAATAACCCTTCTGGTCTGCATAACAACACAACTGCTACAACACACTTAGCTGGGTATTAAGCTTAAAGAGCCAAACGAACACAAGGAGCGCCACCCACCGCCAGTAATTGTTTTACTTTCGTACACTTTTCTAATAACCATAAAACTATGCACCCGCCCTAGTCGGGTTTTTATGCTTTTGCGGGCCTCATATGCGCGCTTCCATTCACCTGTGCCTGTGGATGTCACATCATTAGTCTTCGTCTCTAGCTATAGCTACACCCATACAAGTGTGTGTTTGGGTGTTGGTGGTGTGTGTGTTTTTGTGTCTGTAGAACCCACACCTGCGACGTATGGTGTGTTGTCGTCATTGTTGTCGTCAGCAGCAGCAGCAGCAGGAGCAGCAACAGCAGACGAAACAAAATTGCTTACTAGCTAATCACGTGATTGATTGATTGTGTGTGTTTAACGAGGAGGGTGCGAAAACGTTTCTTACCG
This sequence comes from Cheilosia impressa, assembly GCA_948293265.1. Lineage (NCBI taxonomy): Eukaryota > Metazoa > Arthropoda > Insecta > Diptera > Syrphidae > Cheilosia > Cheilosia impressa. The sequence goes on along the minus strand of OX411884.1, from coordinate 44,767,432 downwards.
TACAGAGCCAATTTGTTCACAGCAGAATTCGTTCCGTTTTAATGGGGTGGTGGGTGGTGGGAATGAGATCCGTTCCATGCTGTGGTGGTGTCGACATTTTGACGAGTGTATGTTTTTCGTAGGGGCTGCTAATTGGCTAGATCCATATCCTGGCTGATGAGTTTTGGAGCGAATAGACTGCGCCAGGTGGTCGCCACATTTAGCAGTAATTTTATTTTTCCACTCTGCACCTGATTGAACTTTGAACATATCACATGAGTATAAATTATGTGTGTCTGTGGCTATAGAGCGTTGTCAAAGCCACCCACTTAAGGCGACAGTTTCACCTCCTTATTGACCCTACTCTACGGAGTATCTCTATCAACATTAATTGCTCACACTTGAGAGGCCTGCTTAAGCGACATGTAGTGCAGGACAGTAGTTAAACAATATCCTTGTGGTTCAATTGACTACAAGTGCAGAACTCGAAGTGTTTGCTCATAAATTATGAATGCAAATTGACCAAAATTGATTTAAGATTGCTTGGCAATGTTCATTAGGCGAAAGCTCAACGTAGGATATAATTCGAGAAACAGAACGAGTGAGTTGGCATTTTGACCGACATTGGCAGGTTGAACCATCAGACAAATGAACGTAGCCAATTACACTACCTACTTGTCATTTGCGTTTCTTGACAGAAGGGTGTATAACAAACCTGCGATGTGATTATCCTATCCAAATGAATTATGACAGCGAGTTGTGCTTTGTGTGTGCACACAGACGTCCTTTTCCACGATTGCTGTCCAAATGCATATTTCATTGTGGGAATTAAATAATATGCCGCAAGTGTTTCTAAGGGGAAGAGCCTTTTTCTCAAATTGGCATGTTTAACTACGTCTAATTAGGTAGAAAAATATGAAGAATGGCAACGGGAAGTTGAACAGCTTGTTCGATGTGGCATTGATTTGCCGATGCCACTTTGTCAAATGGCAGTCATATGTCGTCGTCGTCGATGCTATACGTTTTACTAGCGTGGGACTGCTTTTTTTAAAGTATGATCAGGAAGTAGGTACCAACAATTTATTAGTTTACAGCCTTTTTGAGGCCATCGAACTTGATTAATGTACAATCCATAGCTATCCTCAATAACAATTTCAGATTCGCCTTTGACCGTTTGCGGCTGCACTTTAGGTTTACCCTGCAAAAACACTTAACTAGGAAAAATTAAAAAAAAGATTATGTGTTTAGAACGCAACGCGTTCAATGAAGACACTTCATATGTCATGCCAGTATGGATTTGCATATTTCATTCAAATAACTTTGTTAAGACCGCATGGAACCCAGCTTTCCCATTTCAAATGGCTCTTTGAAGCAAACAGACTAACCATTTCAACAGGGCTCCTGCTTTAAATGTTCTTCTATTTCATTCAGAAGTTTCCAATACTTCAGTCTATTTTTTAAATCGAAACTGAAAAAAAAAACATCTATAGGGCCCTAGGAAAACTTGTTTCTCTTATAAAATCTGTCAACTGAATGGGGTCGGATAATAAATACAAATAACCGTCATCCCTTTCTGTTGCTAAACCTGAATGTCAATTTTCAATTAAAAAACGCCATGTCAGAGATGGAAAGACAATTGTGCAGCCAAAACCGAGCTTTAAAATAATTTTTAATTGATCCCCAATTTAACGCTGATGTCATTGCATCTGTCAATTTTTCATCTGAAGATGAAATGATAAATGAAACAAAGCTCTGGCTCTAAAAGCTTTCTTGTCATCTCCAGAAATAGTCTGGACTGCCTTTAAATTAATCTTTTCTTAAATAAAGAGTCATCGGGTCACAAATTTAGTACAAATTGTTCTAAAGTCAAAATTTTGAACCGAAAAACGTTGACTCTAAATATACATTTTTTATATATAGTACATATCGAAGTGTCACTGAGTCATTGCAGTCATTTAAAGCAAAACAAAAAGTTTAGTGTCATAAATTGTAGTAGATACAAAGTCATCACACAAAGAGTTTTAAAATATGTCTAAAACGGAAAAAAGTTGTCTCCAAAGTGACTTTAAAAGTATACCTACACCGACCGCAACAAATAACACAGTGTAAAATTTTAATCACAAATTTTAGTATAATACAAAATCATAAGAAAGTCGTCCTAAAATTAATTTGAAATCGTGAAAAGCTGTCTCGCAATTGCCATTTTTTTAACTATATTGAAGTGTTATTGGGTGTTTGCTTAAAGTGCTACAGCCAACTGTCACAAATTTAAGAACAGAGTCAAAATTTTGAGCCAGAAAACGTTGTCACTACCTAATTTATGTTACTTCAAGTTTAAGTGTCGTAGAAAACTTGTCAAAAGGGCGGCAAGTATGTTTAATCTGTTAAAATCTTTGTTAAAGTACCTTCTACTTGGTACAGCCTTAAAACAGAGATTGACTTTATGCTTTCACGGAGCGATCTAGTTTTCGAGATCATTTGAAAAAGATTTTTAAAATTCCTGTTAAGTACCCAAAATAGGTACCACCAAGATTACACTTTCTTGTATTCAGGCATTTGCATTTGATTCAGATTCATTAATCCTGTATTTTTACATAAATCAACTACCAAACTACTATTGATCATCCGGGCGTTACGCATTTCGGATTGTGGACAAGCCACTAAATGCAGGGACCTATAAATATTTGATGACAATCACAAAACTCCACACAATTCTAACAAACAAATCTGCACAAGTTAGTTGTTTGCAGACGTCAAATAGAATACAAAAACTTGTAACCAGTCGATAACCTTTATAAACTTACTTAACCAACTGCATTAACATTTTAGCTTATGTCCCCACGAACCCACCCTACACTCACTCTATCTCAACCGGACCAACCTATTCACAATTACCGTGCTGAGTAAACTCTTTAAAAATGAGCTGCATAAATAACAACCACAATTAGGTACCAGTCCGATGTTAATTAATGATCGACTTGAACTTTCACATTTATTCTTACCTATTCATATATAATATATACATACCATACATATGTACGTATATCTACATATTTATAATAATTTATTCATCATCATCACTAACGACATACACTTAACAACAAAAATCTCATCACAGCCCTGTTTTTGTTTACAGTCTCGTCGACAACATTACCCGTTGAATGGGAAAACAATTGACCACGGCGTTTCGTTCCCATCTGTTCCAAGCAAGAAAAGTGGCAATGGCAGCCGAGTGTTCTCTTCGTTTACCTCAATCGTAAAGTTTAAAATCGAGAAAAAGTGAGTTTTCAATCGACTTTCGAACGTTTAATTAGTTTTAAATTAAAGAACGCGTCTTCAAAATGTTCGGCAATGTGAAATTCGTCCGGTTTTCCAATTGTATTGTGCGTTTTTTTCGTTTTTAAAGTGTGCAATATGCATTACAGTGCGGTGCAGCGAATGTCTCTTGTGTGTGCATAATCAGAATGGTGGGTGGGTGCCATTTTGGTAAAGTTTGCAAGTAACATTTGCACTCGAACTTTATAGATTTTATTTATTTAAAACGCGATTTGTTGCTACCTTTATTTGTATAGACATTTTGTTGTTGGGTTTCGCGAGTGCGCGAGTGAATAAAGTGTTCAGCGATGATGGGAAATTTTCAGCGCAAGACTTGTGGCAGGCGAAAAAGGAACCATGGCGGCTGGCGATGTAGTTTTTTGGAGAACCTGGTGAGTTTTCTTTTTATTTTGTTGTAAACTGTAGTGCTATGTGCAATAGTGGACATAATTATTGTAGAATTTTAAGCGGAAGGTACTTTTCAATGTCTATATCGATTATAATTGTGGACAAGTCGATGTCAGTTTATTAAAATTTACTGGCCTTAAATCAAAGGATGTGGGTTGTATTTTTTTTGTAAAACTCTGGAGGATAAAATGTGTCTTAAGCAGGAATTCTTTGCAACTAACTAGTGTATGGGGAGGCGCTTTGATTCGACAGCTTTTTAAATCCTTAATCATGAACTGCAATGCTTTGTTTATTGACACGAATGATCTTAACAGAACTTAGAGGTAGATCGTGATCTCTGTCTGTTCCTCCTCTAGGCAAGTTGAATTAGACTGCACAACCAACCTGTCATATTTAAACGGCAAATTGCTTAGACACGCGACTATTCTTGTGTGGAAGACGATTATACAGAAGGCGAAAGCGATACCCGTCCTTCAGTGACAACTAGAAATTGAAACCACTAGGAATACGATTTCGTTGAATTAAGCTAGTAGTAAGTACTACGTATATCTAACCGAAAGTTCGCCAACGTTCTGGGCCTTAAAATCGCTTCGATTGTGCCATTCATTTTATTACGGACAAAACTTACAATCTCAATAAAATCACATTATGGACTGTAGATGAACTTCGTCCATGCAATCTTGTACGCAGTCTCCCTTTGCTAATATGTTTAGTTTCCATATTTTTCAATTGGCAAGCCAAACCGCATTTATACATTCATATTCGGCGTGGTTACATGCTAATATGGTTGTATGCTTTCTATTTGAAAATATGTCAAGAATAAGTTACGCTTCCGGAGTTTGACTTTGGCGGAGATGTGTAAATCAATTTTGGGTTTAACTTCTAACTCTGATATGAGGCAAGTTTAATGAACAGAAAAGTAGGTAGGTAGGCTATGCTCTCAGCCGTTGGATTTTCGAAGTACCTATCTACGATACTGAAGAAAAACGAACGTACATAAGGTTGCAAGAAACAATCGTTTTGATTGCATTTTTGTGGAGGGAACGATTTTAAACTACATACCTATATGTGCAATTTCAAAAAGAGCGTTATTTTTTTAAATCTTTGCAAGTCCCCGGGGAGAAGTCGCATCATCCATAAATGAGCGATACGTGACAGAGGGCCTTACCAATAAACATTTTCAGATTCGACCCTAAATTTTAGAAGATAGTTCAGTGGCTATATTTTCCATACAAACTTCGCAATTGTGAGCTTCCGTAAATATGAAGTCGAGACTAAAATTTGCTATTAGTTGACGAAGAATTTGTTTTCGTTTCGTCTGGGAAGTAGATTTAATTCTGTGAGTAGCTCGTGCACTGATGTGGCGATTTGGACCACGGTTAACCCCAGAAGAAGGCGTAGTTCATCTCAGCCTCTTAATCGACTTTAAATCGACATCGGCACACCTTATAATTTTGTTGGATCTCTTTATATTTTAACCCTTCTAAAATGAGTGTTAGGTATATGATGTTATGGGCTTCAGACTTCTTTGTACAATTTACAAAATGCTAATTATAGATAGACCAGCAGAATCTGAGATTTCGCCTGTTGCTTACCCGCTTATTTTGAAATAAGATCCAATCCATCTGTCTCTCGTTAAATTGGTGAAAAAAATAGCCGCGTGGTATATACAAAATGTTGTCAAAGGAGTGCTTATTTGGTTTTAGTGTGTGCAGACAAATTTAACATTCCAGGTATTACTTTGTCGCCAACTGCTAGGCAATGCCTCTTTTCAATTTTAAAAAAGGTGGTCTATTTATCAGTAGTTTGAACTCCTTCAAAAACCTGCAAAATTTGTTCGGTTCAGATACATGAAAAATGAAAACTTTGCGACATCTCTTTAACTTCCCACTCCCATTTTTAAAATTTTAAAATACCGTCCACTACGGATTAAAAAAAATCTATAAAATCCAAAATCGCTTTTGTTCTTATATGCGAACACGTATAAGTAACAAAGTGACACTGTGGTTTCACATGCATTTCTTATAAGCGATTTGTTCTTAAATAAGAGTTTCTTATCTCCCCCGTGGACTGTATTTGCTTTGTTTCAAATATGTCGTTGGTGTGACTGCCTGACATTTCTTGTGTAACTTACAATTGAAATACATCGTTCCATAGCTTTGTTTAAGTATTTACAGTCTTTAACAAATTGCATTGAAATCTGGCAGAGGCAAGAGAAACATTTAATAGGTTCCGGTTAAGGCCTATTCATATGAGAGCGAATTGCGAACAAGGGAATGTTCGTAGTGTCTGACATTTTATTGACATGAATAGTTTTTTAGTCGCAGATACCAGCGATTTAGTTTCATTTTTCAATAGGAAGTTCGAATGAACTTTGCATTCGTGAGTTCTATGATCGCGAATGTATTATGTGGATTGTGAATAAAGTGTGACAGTTTAGGGCAAGAGTTATCAATTCGAGTTAAAATTGCTGTTATTGTAAATTTCGCTTTTTAAATCAATTAAGACTCAGGTTTTTTTTTTAGATTAATTAATTTTGTGGTAGAACAAATATCAATTTCCATTCATAAATGCAGTTAAATTGATTTGTTCGTTTGTGAATAGTCCCTGATAATTGTATTGGTTTCACCGTCAATTTGCGACAGACTGCCGTCATTGAAATTTAAAGGTTCTGAACAGTTTGAAAACCGAATTTTGTTTTTATATCCAAGGATTGTAGTAATCGGATATGCGATGTTAGCTTTCAATGTGAGTGATAGTGAGGAGGTACTGGTTTGAACCACATATTTAACGATATCAAGAAAAGCAAACGAAGTGATGATGCGAAGAATCTTATATATAAATAGGCGAAGGGAAATAGCCTTAACCACAAACACAACATATTAGCTTAATTTTTTTTTGTTGGGAAGATAGTGCAGAGATACAAAGAAGTCATCCGATGTTGTTTGGCTCTCATTTTTTTTTAAATGCAAAACTTCGGTTCTGTTTTTCGATTATGTTTATTTGAACCTATAGAATTTTATTGGTCAAGTCGAGAAGCCAAATGGGTGCCGCAACAACTGATTGCCATACGGGCTCGTTTTAGCAATGGGATGTATGACAAGAGTGGGCGGTGCGCGCTATAGGGCCATGTTAACCGAGTTTTTTCTGCCGCAATTGGACGAATTAGGACTGGAGGCCATGTGGTTCCATAACAGGACGGACTGCGAGATCCACAACCGATATTCTGAAGGCGGCGTTCCCGGGTCGCCTCATCTCTCGTTTTGGCGATTTGCACTGGACCGCAAGATCGCCCAATTTAACCGTTCCAGACTTTTTTTGTGGGTTTTTTTGAAGTCCCGTGTTTACATGAACAAGCCTGAGACCCTAGAAGCCCTCAAGGACAACATTCGACACGAGTGCGAGAATCTGTCGCCCGAAATTCTCGCCGAAGTGATGAAAAATGCCATAAACCGAGCCCGTATGTGACGGCGCCCATTTGGCTGATATCATCTTCTCGACTTGACCAATAAAATTCTAAAGATTCAAATAAACATAATCGAAAAACAGAATCGAAGTTCTTCATTTAGAAAAAAAATGAGAGCCAAACAACATCGGATGACTTCTTTTGGCCCACCCTGTACAATGTTGTCTGTAATTTGTTTTCCAAAATGTTGTGTATAAGCCAGGTCAATATAATGGTCGAATTTCTACCACTGGGCGAACTCTATAGTTAACTTTATTTGGCTGTGATCGGGTCAGAAGTGGTAAAGAATTTAAGGGGAGCTTCAAACTTTGACTTCAATAGGTATTTTTTTGCTGATGCTGCGAACACCTTCAATTTGTTCCTTACTCATTTAAAATGGTAATTCTTTTTTAATAAATTTAAATTTATAATAAGAGTGTGGACAGAGAATTCATTGCTTTCTGTATAGATATTGTAAAACTTTGTGTCCGAGGTTTTGACGTTTTCGTTCGCGCCTATACAATAGATCTTATTATAGTAATAATTTGAACCCTTTATACTAAATTTTAAGTACCTACCTAAATGTTTTTTCAGAGTTCGTAAAACCTAGCCTAGACAAATATGATTATTAGTATCGCGCAATGTCTTCCGATTATCAAAATAGGGGCATTTACAGTGCGTGGTAGGTAGGTAGGAGTCATTTCGAGTTTTCATTTCAAGTTATGTATACCAATTTCTACAAACTCACAGCGGTCTAGATTTTCACACAAAATTAGTTAATGTTTCTTTTAATAAACTAAAGGTGAAGAAATTTGTTGGTTCTTAGTAAAGCCAAAGATTACATGTTTAGGTTTTTTCCATGAGCCACCTCTCGCGAACATCTGACAAACATCCGTGGGTATAACTCCATTAGTTCCAAAAATGAAAGACTCACACAAAACGAATGGTCGTGATAAGCTTGGCCTTGGGTCCCTACAGACTTGTTGCGCCAACTATATTTTTGTTTGAAATACTTTGAGCACACTTTGCCAGCAGAAAGCTGAAGTTATACATTTGAATGAAATACAAAAAATGGTGTCTACCTATAGATTTGAGTTTTCTGCTGTTGCATTACCTCAGATATCATTGGATTTTGAAACAGTCTTTGTCTTAGCTCTTAGCTCTAAGCGGAATGCTCTAATTTATTCTAGATGATGCAAAAAAGTTCAACAGTCAAATTTGTACGTAAACGGTGGGGAAATTTTACAGCAAGCATCTGACACCACTATACGATCATTTTAGTATTGATTTTCTATACGTACTAACAGCAATTTCAAGAAGTTTAGAGGTGCTTTAGTGGTACAATAGGTATAACTTGGAAGGGGTTTTCAATCTTATCCTCGAAGTCAATTTACTGCAGCTTTAAGTCGTCGAACTAGTAAGTAAGATATAACGCAAGGGGAACACCCCAACTAAACCCTGGTTTTCTTACGCGTATCTATATAGACGAAAGTTTACAAATAAGAACGAGCATTTTGCTCATTCTGCCTCGGACTTTACGCACCCAAATCCAAACAGTTCACTCTTGCGATTGAACTTTTTTAAGGTTATTTCCAGCGTTGATTTTACATTCACAAATTACCTTTCTGTAATTCAACTGAATACGACTTCTCTATGTATAGAAGTAGTTAATTCTATGACGTAGGTCTACAAATAATTTTTAAACTGGACGTGAATATTTTTAGTTCGCCATTTCGTTTACACAGGCGAGTTTTCACAATTGAATTACTGAATTCACTTTACTCGCGAGTAACGTATGTTAAACTACATTAACTACACAACAATATTTATTATTAAACGACGCGGTCGCGAACTCGGGAAGATGCCCTTGTTGGTCAGCTGCATAAAGAGAACTCAACTCAATATCACTGACCCACCCACCGAGCTGCGTTTGCAGTCCTGCACTAATACTAACTAATAGACAGGAGGGATTTCCCTGTCTATATTCATTTTATTTGTCTTTGTATATGTAAAGAAGTGTTGCCGCTTTACATTCGGCCATCCGACAATACACTGTCCTCAGTGCTGCTTCATACAATACAATATAGCCTCACGTTATATACCACAACAATTGCCTCAATATTGCCATAAGTAACTAAAAAGGGTTCATTCTAAATCGTTTTTATATGAATTGTCATTGTCAGTTAAATCAAAATATATTTACAATTTCACGCAGATATTTACCTATATCAGTTTGCTATTATTCACACAGCTCTGGTCCACTTACACAAAGTGAGAAGAGTTTGCTTTTATTCACACAGCTACACACAGAAATATCTAACAATTTTATGTTATTCAATGTTCTCCACACAGGTTTCTTGTCGCACTTACAGCGATCACAAGTTATTCACATAGCTACGTGCAATGTTAATGGGTTAACATTCCTATCAATCGATAATTGTTGCTGAAGTTTTTTTTTTTTATTATTAGATGGTATATCATAGATACCACTAGTTGCATGATCTCTTGCCTTAAACCCTTTTTTTTTTCTTTTTTTTTTTTCAAGCAAAATAATCAACGAATTTTCTGTCAACGTAACAATTACTTCATATTTATTTAAGAGTAAAAAAAGTAAAGAAAAGAAATAAAAAATTGTTTTTGTATGTGACACAAACAATAGTAATTCAAAAGTAATAGTAATAATAAATTAAACACCAGGGTTGTCATCATCGTCAGTGTCGTCTAATTGTTCCCAATTGAAATCTTCAAGTCGTCCGAACGGCTTTATGTGGTCCGCTGAGTGAACTGACGAATAAGGTTTATGAGAATTTTGTAGCTCCTGTGAATCTGCGATAACGTAACGATCGTTTTGCAAAACTTTCTTAACCTCAAAAGGACCTTTATATCTTGTAAGAAGTTTTTTTGACTGGCCAGTTGACCCATGCTCAGCGCGAATTAGTACAATGTCACCTTCGCGGTAGATCATTGGTTTGCGATGATTTTCGTTGAACTTGGCAGCTTGAGCAGACTGTCGCGTTGTCATCCTTTGACTGGCCCTTACACGGAGTTCGGATAGAGGTATATTATCTTCATCATCGGTATCGTCTTCTTGCAGGGCTATGCTCAAATGGTTTGTCAATGTATTTCTTGGTTTAAAGGAGAAAAGCAACTCCTGTGGCGTCTGATTCGTGATTTGATGTTTTAGACTGTTCATTCCCCATTGAATAGCCGGAACATGATTCTCCCAATCTCGACCGTCTGGTCGCTTGGCCATAGACGAAAGAGAAACTCCAACTGTTCGAAAGTAGCGCTCAATCTGGCCGTTCGCTCGAGGGGTTCGAACAGCATTAAGAATGTGTCGGATTGAATTTTGGGCACAATATTCTTTAAAGGTTTTCGACGTAAAAGCCGTCCCACGATCGCTAATGATTTCCACTGGTGATCCGAAGAATTGTGAGAGCTCGCTAAGGGACCGGATAACAGCATTTGTGTTCGTAGTTTTTACGGGACGAAGAATGAGAAATTTAGTGAAACTGTCTATGATACCTAATATGTACAAATTGCTTTTCACGCTTTTGGGAAATGGTCCTAAATGGTCTATATGTATTGTGTAAAACGGGATGGGAGTTTTTTGAATTGGATGAATATGGAACCTGGTTTCATCTTTGCCGCGTTTGTGGTATAGGCATGGGATGCAACAATTTAAATATTTGTTCACAACAGATCTCATTTTTGGAAACCAGTACCTTTTCTTTATCTGCTCTAAAGTTCTTTCCAGTCCGCAATGACCAATATCGTCATGAGACGATTTAACTATTCTCCACCTCACTCCCTTTGGTACTGCAAACTTTAGTCCGTCTGCGGTTTTCTTGAAAACCCGCCCTGATTGGAGAGCATATTCTTTTTCCATCTGTTTGCGATTTGTGTTTAAACTACTTAACACATTCATAACTTCCTGTAGTTGGGGATCACTACGTTGAAGGACGGCTATCCAATCATTTCCATGTGCCTCAATTATGCGAATTTCCAATCCTGCTTCTTCCATTTCTGTTGATTTTTCTACGGGATTCCGGCTTAAGGCGTCCGCATGTTGCATTTGTGTATTACTTCTATATTCCAGTTTGAAATCAAAATGCTGTATTTTAAGCCACCAACGCGCAATTCGAGGAACTAGATCTCTTTTATCCTGGGTTTGTTTTAGGCTGTTACAGTCTGTAAAGATTTTAAAAAGTTTACCTAACAAGTAGTACTTAAATCGTTCTAGGCTTTCGACCACTGCTAATGCCTCTAGTTCGTAGCTGTGGAATTTTCGTTCTGAGGCAGTTGTAGCTCGGCTGAAGAAAGCGACTGGTCTTTTCGTTTTCAATTCATCCACCTGAATGAGTACACCCGCAAGTCCTAAAGCACATGCATCCGTATGTAATTCATGGTTCATTTTCGGATCATATACAGCGAGGGTTGGACTGTTGCACAATTTTGCTTTCAACAGATCGAACGCTTTTTGTTGATCCCTATCCCATTTAAATGGAATGCCCTTTTTTAATAAGTGGTTTAAGGGAACAGCTAGCCTAGCATAATTTGGAACGAAGCGTCGAAAGTAACCCGAGAGCCCGAGAAATTGTTTGACTTGCCTACAGTCGGAAGGAGTCGGAAACGATTTGACCGCATCAATTTTAATATGGCCTGGTTTTATGCCGTCAGCGCCAATTTCATGTCCCAGATAAATTATGGTTTTTGAAAAAAACTTACATTTTTTTATGTTAAGCGTGAGATTAAATTCGGAAAGCACTTTTAAAAGCTCTTCAAATATATATAAGAGTGGAACTAAACCGTCAGCAAAAATTACTATGTCGTCCATATATATCAGAATATTTTTTGAGTTCACACGTCGTAAAACTAGGCTCATGAGTCTTAAGAATATGAAAGGGGCATTCGTAAGACCAAACGGAACGCGGTTAAATTCGTACTGTCCTTGGGGTGTAATGAAGGCAGTAATGTGTTTCGAGTTTTCGTCGACTGGGATCTGGTAATACCCGCTCATTAAATCCAAAATTATGAACACATTCGCATTTTTCATTGAATTCAATTGTTCTTCAATATTGGGAGTAGGAAAATTTTCGCGGGCTGTATTACTATTCAATTGTCTGTAATCGACGCACATGCGGTAAGTAGCATCTTTCTTTTTTACCAGAAGTACAGGGCTGGCAAATTCAGAAGAGGACTCTCTAATTATATTGTTCTTAAGAAGCTCAGCTATGATGGAATTTAAGTGTTCAAGTTCTTGATATGCAACGCGGTAGGGTTTATATCGCACTATTTTATTTTCTTTAAGTCTGATCTGCATTGTAACTTTATTTGTTTTGCCAAGTTCAGATAAGTTTAAGGCTACACAATTTCTAAATTTGTTTAAAATACCCAAAAGATTAATTTTGTCGTTATCTTCGAAAGCGTAATTGCCGAAAAGAATGTTATCCATTTCAATACAGTTTTTGGTTATATAGGGTTTACTTGTTTTCTCCGAGGCTGAGGCAGTTAGTCAAAATGTTTCTGCTACTTTGTTAACTTGCCAACTACCATGACTTTTCTTAAGGCAAACCTTTGGAGAGTCCAAAAAGTTGCGCCCTAAAATCATCGGTGTATTTTGCATATTTTCGCCGACAACTAGTAACTCGATTTCTAGACTAACGTCACCCACGTTCACCTTTTTAATCAGTTTTCCAAGTGCTTCAACTGCATCAGCTCCAAAACCCTGCAACTTTACTGTTGACGGTTGCATCTCCCAGCCATATTTGAGGACTTCACTTAGCTTGATAGTAGAAGCATCGCTTCCTAGATCTAGAAAAGCTTTAATAGAACAGCCCTCTACATCGACTAATCTATCGAGGCCACTCTCGACTGTGTTTGATATATATCGCATATTACGCGCATGTTCGAGTGCCGGCACTTGTTTCCTAAGTGGAGCCCGATTGGGCTTGGGACAGTTTCGAGCAAAATGCCCCGAACATCGACAATTGTAGCAAACTCGGTTCGACTCTTTGGTTTGAAAATTATAGGGAGCTTTCACATGGATAGGAGTGATTTTACCAGTATTTGAATAGCTTTTCAAATCCCGTTCCCGAAATTGATTCAAAAACTTACCCCTTGAGCTCTCTTGCTCGTTAATCCCTTCGTAGGCCTTAACCTTAGCAAGAAGTTGCTTTACTGTAAAGCACTCGGACGCGGTGAGAATATTTATTAAACGTCTATCACTGAGTCCCGAAATGATATATTTAATAGTTGTAAAATCGTTAAGTTTACCTTTTGCAATCGCGATAACACTGTATACATAATTTTCTATCGATTCGTTTTCCATTTTTCGGCGCGAGAGTAATTGTACGTGTATTTTTGATTCGTCCGTTTCGTCAGGAAAAGCTTCTTTAATGCCTTCTTTAAATGCGCTCCACGACGCGAATTGCGACCCATTGCCGATGAACCATTTACGAGCTGCTTCCTCTAGGCGGAGGGAAGCATAAAAAAGTGTGTTACGGTCATCCCATCCGTAAATATTTCTGATGTTTTCGACGGAGATCAGCCACTGATTCACACTTACACCAGTGCCACGCATCGATGGGTCTAGAGCAGGAATTAATTTGTTCACTTCATCTGCGCCCAATCTCATAGAGGATGAATTTACAGATAGACTCACTTGTGACGAACTACACTCACTTTCACGTAACATGAGCTCTTTTTCCCGGCGCAGTAGTTCATTTTCTTTTTTTAATAGTTCGATCTGTGATAACAGATGATTTTCATTTTTTTTTCCGCGACTTTCCATTATTAACACACAGATTAAAAATCGACCGTCCTTACACAAATCCAGGGAGATAATGAATGAAAAACAAGGAGAATAAAAACCTCTGTTCAAGAAGAAAAGAAAAAATAAATACTTATATCAGTTAATATATGATGTCCAGACGTCTAGACCGAGAGTGAAGCATCTGTTTCAAAAAATACTGCGAATCCGTTTCACACATTGTCCTTTCTGCATAAACAGGATCGGACATGCATGAAAGAACTGGACATCTTGCACACACAGTAACAGACCGATCTCCAATGCCATACCAACAACTGTCGCAAGCAGATGTGTATATGGGGTTGGGGAGCAGTATAAGCACAAACAGAAGCAACCCCTTACCATTTGAACACAAAGAAAAGAATACACACAGTAGGACTTATTTTTATTAAGCACCGCAAAGAACACAGCACACAGGAGCTTATAACAAGGAGACACAAAAAATATTTTTATATATATTTTTCTTGTTTTCAAATGGACTTCGAGACAGATCGAAATAACTCCTGACATGAATAGAATTAATATTCTATAAGTTTGAAGTAAAAGGATGATATACACGTGTAAGCAAAAATAGTATATTTTGCCAAGGCCAACATGCACTAACACGATCAACTGTATTGAACGTGCGACACAGAATTCAGACTCACAATGATATTGGTATCGCTTGAACCGTTTTTTTTTTTCGGATCGTTGCGTAAAGACGAGAAGGAAGTTTCGTCCTCTTTCCTCATACACAATAACTTAATGATAATTATAAAACACACTGGAACACACAAATAATTTCTTACCCAGCGCCGCTTTGGCGCCGCTGTTGTCTTCGTAGGTTTTTGATCCTTTTTGATAACTTTTTTTTTTTATAGTATTACTATCGTTTTATTTTGACGAACCACTTGTAGGACTTTTTTGCGAACGAATCCCACTTCTGATATGTTAAACTACATTAACTACACAACAATATTTATTATTAAACGACGCGGTCGCGAACTCGGGAAGATGCCCTTGTTGGTCAGCTGCATAAAGAGAACTCAACTCAATATCACTGACCCACCCACCGAGCTGCGTTTGCAGTCCTGCACTAATACTAACTAATAGACAGGAGGGATTTCCCTGTCTATATTCATTTTATTTGTCTTTGTATATGTAAAG
Source organism: Cheilosia impressa (assembly GCA_948293265.1). NCBI lineage: Eukaryota > Metazoa > Arthropoda > Insecta > Diptera > Syrphidae > Cheilosia > Cheilosia impressa. Next base: position 44,752,328 of record OX411884.1, on the reverse strand, counting down.
AAGTGTTGCCGCTTTACACGTAGGTACCTAGTTATTACATTTAGCGCAAGACACGATTTTCTGGTTTGTCTTCTGAAACTCGATACGTACCTACCTACTAAGAGGTTAGAGTACCTAACCAGTTTTGCTATTCGTGTACACAGTATACCTGTAGGTTGGGTACCTACCTAGCATTCGCTGCAATTGAAAAAAATTCTGTTTGCGAAACCCTGACCTAAGCTACATTGGCGAGATAAACTGGGCACAGTTGGGAAATTTGCCCGCATCTGTAGAAACTTTTTACGACACATTTTCGGTGTACTATGTACCTAGGCGCCTCTATTCGTAGGCAATCCATAAAGACGAGCGCCGTAAATTCTTCACAATTGACCAGATACTATACACAACAACGAAACAGATCCACAAAACATCTGTGCGAAGATTTGTGTGTATATATTGTATATTAAGCAGTTGTGCACCAAGTGGCAAGTCGCACATAATGAAATAGCAACAACAACAACAAAAACAACACAAAGCGTTATATCTATACGAAAACAAAAAGCCGCACAAAACCTTCAAACCACCTGCACAAATATGTCTGGCAAAACCGATGAATATTATACCACCATCAGAACGCTGCCAGCGGCAGACAATCCAATCCAGCACCAGCACAAAGAGTGCTGCCAGCGATAAGAGAGGTCTCTGACTTACAAGTTACAACACAAACACAAACTGCATTCCGTACCACGGTAACGCAACATTCCGAACTGACTCACCATAATTAACCGGACAGATGATGCTCCTCCGTTTTGCTCTTTGGTATCAGTTGCTCTGTATATATATTTATTTGGCGCACTTAATGCAGTATATTATAAGCCACTACTCCGAGTGTTGATGGAATGACCGAGTCAATAGCACTGTATCTAACTTTTTATCTACCCCCCGTGGCGTGTATTTCGCGCGCGCGACAACGGCGTTATTTGCAACGAACCATTTGCATATTTAGTCCCGAAACACGTGTTCACTTAAACGCAGTTTAATCCTTGGATTGTTATAGCACACCTTTTGATTTCAGTTTTGCATTCAACTATTTTTATTTCTGCTTACATTGCAGCCACACTGACCTCTCACTATACGTGCTTGCGTACACCTTGCACCGGCAACAAAACAAACAAAAGGAAAGTGTATCTTTCACTGTTTAGCTGTGCAGAAAACAAGTTATATGAATTCCACACGAACACGAGTACGTCTGAACCGTTCCGCAGCCAAATTTCGACTGAACTGCACGGAAAAATACCGATGTTATGCCGCAAAATAGCAGGCAAGCAGACGAAGCAGCAGAGCAGAGTATCTATCTACTATCTATCTATGCGAGAGAACTCTCTTTGTGCAGCACTCTTAGTCTTCGGTTTCGCGCTGCCGGTATAAATTGAACAACATCTACTTGTACACCCTGCTCGTACAGAGGTCGATCTAGTAGTGTTTTGGGATAGGATTGTGCTCCGAATACGGTGGTGTCTGAATTTGTTTTTTCCTGAAATACGTTTGGGGGGATGAAATTTTGGAGTCTGCGCCATGTAGCGAACAGCTGTTGAACGACTCGCGGAGAGTTGTTGATAACAGACGAGGCGAGTGAGGCGCCCATTCCACGAGAGCGCCGCAGTTTGGCTGAATAGATGGATGGGACAGCCGGTGTTTTGAACGACCCCACAGCTGCTGGTGATGGCAGAAGGCCATAGCAAAGATACGACTACGGCACCACCACCGAAACGGGAATGGGGAGTGGATTGGAGCTGACGACGTTGTGTATACGATGTACATTTGTGTGTTCCCACCAAATGCACCACTATGGCCACCCTGTTTGTGTTTGATAACTGCTGGCAAGTGGCAACTGACGACACTGCTGCCTCCAACATTATTTTGTTGCGAATATTTGTCCAAACACACACATTCTGTTATATATAATGTTGTTGGTGTCCGTTTCGTTTTCCGTATTGTGCAGGCAAAGAGGTTGCCTGCTAGTTGTGTGTGCGACAATTAGCACGGTGGCATTGATGTGGGGGCATGGGGAGGTCAGTCCTGTGGCATTTCGAATTAATGAGGTAGGTTAGTATTTTTATAGAAGGGACGTGGACAAGTATTTCTTGTTTGGAATTCCGTTCAAGTCGGTTTTCTAAGTTGTTGTAACGAAGCGATGATTGGGGTTGGCATAAATATGGAACTGCGTGAAAGCATAGCAGGTCTAGTGTCAAAAATGGACGTGTTTAGGCATTCAGTTCAGTCGCAGTTGTAAAGTTTGCCACTAGTTCTAGTCTAGTATACGATTTCTGGCAGTGACTCGTCTCGCCACGTTCTTCCATCTGTTGGGTAAAAGTGTGAAAGGCATACCTATATCCTTTACTAGTTTAGGCTGAGGAACCCTCCGACCAATTGGGGGGCAAAATGAATTTGAACAATGAGACAAAACAGAGGTTTCCATCTTGGCGAAGGCTAGAGCATTTTATTTAATTTTTGATGGCACTTTTCACAAGCCCTAGTGACTGCCGACATCCAAAGTATCTGCAAACATCTTGCGCCGCTGTTGAAGCACTAAAGACCCGCCTTTCCTTTAGAGCATTTTGAAGGAAAAATCACCCAGACTTCCTCTAGTGTTTCAGCATTTGGACCGACATTTAACTGCCGCACAAAGTAACATATCCGTCGTCGGTCAGTGGGTGGATTCTTTTTTTGCATGACTTTTTAGGCAGTCTTCGAGTTTGGGGTAAACCTCAACTTAAGACTCTTTAGTAAGCATGGTCATTAGATAACTTCCTGCAGTTGCACCCTAGAAGTCATTTAGGATAAATTAGTTTGTCGTGTATATTGACATGTTTCCCATTAGCAATTGTCACATCTTGATTGTTATGATCTCATAAATAAAGCAGACATTTTTCTTGGAAACATATGCTCCCCCTGTGGATGACAGTTGACAAAGTGAAAAGGTACCTTGTACCTTGATGCTTGTTTAAAATTCGATTGAAAATTCTCGTTCAGTGGGGGGGGGGGGGGGGGGGGGGGGTAAGAATGTTACAGTGGATGTGGAACTATTATGTGGAATACAGTTGAGACTCGATTAACCGGAATGGCTGGGACCGAGCCCATAACGGATAATCGAAAATCCCGGTTAATAGATTTTTCTCTAAATTTATAAAAAAAAACTCTAAATTTGATGACACTTTATTTCTTTACCTTATTAAATCAAAAAAAAATATTAAATTCATCAAAAAATACAACAATTCATTTTAAATAAATCACTTTAACGAAAAATTTTCAAAATTCAAAGATACAAAATGGAAATGTATTTGTTTCTTTACGGATAATAGAGTATATGCCGGTTAGTAGAGTTACGAATGGGAAATTAATTGAAAATAAATTTGCATAAAAAATGCCGGTTAATAGAATGTCCCGGTTAAAAGAATCCCGGTTAATCGACTCTCGACTGTACTTTGGGGCGGAGGTTCACATCATGACGTTAAGACTATGAGCAACATAAATGACGGTCGTGTTGACAACATACGGAGGTATTGCACGCGTTTACAATTGAATGACAGTCTTCCAAATATTTGTAGTTTCTATTCTAATCTTAAAGATTTTTAATCCAACTCCGACGTTTACTACATATAAAAGGTAAAATATGTACCCTTACCTTTTCCTGTGGACATCCTAGGAAACCTACCTTCCTACCTTAATGCGTTCGGTTTCGAACCGGATGTCAGAAATATAGGTAAGGGCACCGGTCACTATCATAAACGAAGTCCGGTTTAGTTATTAATCTGGCCATCTCCCCTTACACTCATGTGGTATCACAATGCACCTTATATCAACATATTCCAAGTACGTCTTTCTTGACAGCCACCTTACCTAGCCTTACCTAACATTATGTGACTGTCTACAATGCCAAGCTTACATTTTGGATCAGAAGTCCTCTATCTGCACTCACAAAATAAATTTGAGCTTCTAATGAAGCGAAGTATATCTCTGAATTTTGTATTAACAGGACCTGTAGGGGGATCATTGGAGTAGGAGTCCCCTAGGTGAAGTTTACCTGAAAGTATACCTCTATTAATGTCGTTTGTAGTATCTAGTAAAATAGGTATACTTGTTCCACATTTGACGAGTTTATCAGCTTATTCACTGGAATATCCCTTCGCACCGGCGCGCGCCCAGTACAGGTCAATATCAAACTTCTCTGCCATCTCTGACAGACGCAGAGTTCGGCTTTCGAAATTTTTGAGATGGTTTCCAACGAGTTGATATTGATAGTTGCTCGGCTATCTAAAAAGAAGCGCGATATCACTTTTTTCTTTAGCCAAGAAAGGACTTCTAATCACCATTAGTTCCTTCTGTGCATCTAACCTACTTTAAATTTTTTTAAGAAAGACTTACATTGATGATATGCTTAATGGAACTCCCTTACTCCGTCCTACTTTCGATTCACAATGAGGCTGTTGATACCACTGGAGCAACTGTCTATCTATCGTGGAAATCTTTTCTGAGTTGTTAATAAGTTACAACAGACAACGTTGCCTGCAACTAACAAATGTCAATCTTGAGACTGAGGAATACAGTCAGAGACACAGCGCTTAAAATTTGCTTATTTAATAAAGCAAACATTTTTATACCAAAAGTTCGGCTCACTTCAAATGAACCACAAAATTTCCTTTAGGAACTGCGAACTGCTTGCGATTTGTTGTCCTTTTCATAACTTTTTGTAAACAGAAACTATTTCGTTGATTTATGGTTGATTTGGTAATTGGAAAAATTCACATTGAAAACTGTGAGAACAATTTAAATTCTGTCAGCATTCGATAGAATTGGAACCAATCTAGTCGCGATTAGGGACGGCATTGTTTATTCATTATGTTACTGTTGTTGCCCTGACAGAAAAGGACTTGATGGACTTGACCAGCTGACTATGGAGTCGCCGTTAACTATTTTCCTAGTCAAATTATACAAGTGGGCTACACATGGGGTTGCATTTACCTATCGGTGGACGAACATTATATTTCGCGGAATTTATGGATGTTCTAAACAAAGGAGAAAGATATTTCGTCAAGTACAGTACTCGTTCCCGGGTGCAGTATTCTGCAAATCCCTGTCGACCTTCATGACTCCACGGTTCCATTACCAAAAACTTTCCTTATATCTTCCAGTGGCAGGTATAGGTACCTTTTTGGTAATTTTAGATCTTAAATTCAAATAACCGCTCAACATAGAAAATTTGGCGGCTAATACTCCTGCAGTAAAATGTGGAGTCTTGAACTCCAAGATGGTATGATGGTGCTGTGCATTTACACAGCCACTGCTGTAATTTTTCTCATCGTTATCTTGAGGCAACTATATGATGGTCAACGCTAAATAAAGCTTTATAGCATTATAAACTACAAACAGGCTTAACAAGTTAGTCCATAACAAACGATTTGAATTTTGAAGCGTTATATGTCTTATCTAGCCAGTAGGACGCTAAACTGAGCAAGATGTCTCTGTTTTGACAACTGGAAAAGTGCCACTTACATCTTAAGTTTTTTTTTCACTCTACCACCTCTTGTGCTTGACAAACAGCAGAAAAACACTCGCACTTGGCGTAAAATTGTATATCCCTTCCATTCGTCCGAAATGTTAATGGTTGTGATAAGATAGGATAGGCCTAGGGTACCAATACCTATACCATTGTCCCAATTATCAATTTTATTTATTAAAAAAAATATAAACCTAGTCTTGGTCGTCGAAAGTCTATGGTCATAGCAGGAGTCATGCGCCCGGCAATTCCCTATTATTGTAACGCTGAAATCCTTAATCTAAATCCAAATCCAAACCATCAAAGTTTACCTTCCGGGAAGAAGGGCACTCTCACGCTCTCAGCGCTACCGAAAGAACTACAGTTAGAGTATTGTACCCCCTCTTTGTCTGCAACACTCCGGTACTCCCCAAAGCCAAATTCTACTCCTGTTTTTAATTTCGGATTTAACTGCTTTCACTTATCTTGACTTTTCTCTACCCAAAAAATTGCAACACAAATATTATTTTCGGGTGTTCGTCCTCGATTTTGTTACATTACGTGGAATTCTTGGGGATCCTTGAAATTCTTCTGCCACTATTTATAGAGCTTTTTCCAATAAGGACGTGTCGAAGTTGTAATAAAATAAAACAAGTCATATGTTAGGTATTAACAAAATTCTTTGTGTGTTTGAAAGGGCCCTGAAATCTATTTTCCAATTTTTGCCGAACTATGCCCAAGTCCTTCTTCAGGTCACAGACTATCTCTTTTTGTCAAATTCTATGAAAAATTCTAAGACCAGGAATAAGCCGGCTTTCCTGGGGGCTTAACCCCCAGCGGTTCACTTGAGCAGTCTTTTTGAATAATAATAAATAAAATAAATAGTTGGCGCAACAGGTTTGTAGGTACCCTAGGCCTAGCTTCTCACAACCATTAATTTTGTGAGAGTCCTTAATTTTTGGAATTAATGGAAGGGATCAATTAAGAAGCTCTTTCATGACACTTGTACATTGTACTCTCGGATGTTTGTCGGACGTTCGCGACAGGTGGCGCAGTGGAAACAAAAAACATTAGTTGGAAATTGGGTTTTTTTCGGACCTGGGACCCCTCGCTTAGTAGTCCAACACACTAACCACTTAGCCACTGTGCCTACCTTAGTCTTTTTTTCGATAGGATTCAATAAAGAGACCTTCAACTCTTCAGGCACTCATTTTTAAAGTCGAACCCGAAGCGATCCATATTAATGAACTATCCCATATTTAGGAAGATATACTACTTTTGACTTAACGGGCTGCCGACCCGTGAAGAGCCTCTGCCTGAGACACTGCAGCCTTCAATTCTCGGCGATCCTGACTTAGCCCTTTAAAATCCGCAATGGCTTGGTCTCTGAAATGGAGGTTCGGTCCTTCTTGTCTCGATCGTAGTGCTCGGATTCGAAGATTCTTGTAGCTGAAACATTATTATCCCTTCGCTGGATGCTCCCAGGCAAGTGTATAGGACTACCTTCACATTATGGTAGAGCTAATTGAGTTTCAGTCTTTTATCTCCTTTTATCTTTCGTCTTCTCCAATCTCAGCCCTCCTCCCAACCAAAAATCGTCGAAGAATTTTTCTTTCGCAGAGGCCCTTCCAGCACTTGACTCCATAAAACAGACCTGGGCAGGAAAGGGGTTGTATAAAGCATATCTACATTTGTTATGAACTTCCCACTGATCCTTATTCTAATCCACGTCTGTCTAAGGACGTGTCCATCTAAAGAAATTCAAACAAAATTTCGATCAAAAATATGTCCACAATGAGAGGTCCCACTTCCTGAATTCTATAGATTTGAGATACGTACCGACATGACCAGGTCAGGGAAGTTGTGTCAAATTCACGATTCGAATCGGGTTGTCGCTACATATGTCCTGCTTTGGAGGTCACTTTCCTTATGTCCTTACAAAACTTAATAGCACATTATTCAAGTGTTCTAAGTGTTTGTGTGTAGTTTTCTATCACCAGCTCCCAATCGATGCAACTCCTCACTCGTCAGCCGTCACCAATGCGTTGCTAACGAGTACATCAAATTGCGAACCTCTGCTGCCGCATTACACATTCTTCCGTACCAAAAATAAACAATATTTTCCATTCACACCAAAATCCGAATATAAATCAAATCGCATAAATGTGTGTTTCATATTTTTGCCCTAACAAAATCCATCTCACATGTGTGCTCCTTTCAAAATAAAAGAAAAAATAAAAAAAAAAACTTTTTGCAACTATACAACACACCACCGCGCGCCAGTAGCACAGCACACAGCACAGCAATCCGTCCAACTTCTGATCTCATTCTCAAGTGGAAATACAAAGATTTCCATATGTCAAAAATATTCAACTTTTCTACCCCATCCTGTCGTGGCCGTGTCTCTCTCTCTCTCTAGATACACTTGTTCGAACAGAAGGCATTACTCATGTGCTTACCCCGAAAATATTATGAATTGCTGCTTTGAAAATTCATGTCGCCACTTTGTGAAAAGCAGAGCACACAGCAGCGCAGCGGCAGGAACAGCACAGTATGCCAGCCAACTGCTAGCAAGTTCAATTGCTTGCATGACTGCACTGACGAAAGCGGCAGAGACAGTACAGTAGTGGCTCGACGAGAGGAGAACAGTGAATGCCACTAATCGAAATCAAACAATGTGCCAGACACAAGACACCTGGTTGCCAGATGTTTGCAAACAAACTGTTTCATCATCGCCACAATCATAATCAACATCATCATAGCCGTTGTTCCGTTGCGATGGGAAATGGCGAAGGATTTTCTTAAAATCCATCCACCATCAACCCAGTCTTTGCAGGAAAAAGCCCACGACTCGGCCACACTCTGGAACAGGGAACACGGCTCCCCAACTGTGCTCCAAGTGTTGACAGTGGCGCACTCAAACTGCTGTTGGTCCCTGTTTGTTTGTTAAAGGACGTTTCTACGACGACGACGACGACGATAGCGACGGCTCTGGAATGCGGCGTCAACAGCAGGGGGTTGCAAATTTAAATTACAATGCAAATGGAATACCAGAGGTGGGTGGGTGGTTGGTTAGCCTGCGTGTGTGTGCAGTACGAAAAGGGGTTCACTGCAAGGACGACGTCGACAACCGACAGAATGGCGGTCGGTGGGTGAGTGGGTAGGTGTCCTGTGTTGCTGTTGCTACTGCCTGTGATTGGTGAGCTTGAGTAATTAAATAATTTAATTCCATTCCATTGAAAAGAAATGAAGCCTGCCTGAAACAGCGATGCGATGGCGTGGCAGGCACCAGCACCACCAGTAGTCCCGTCCCGGCACACCAGCAAACAATCAACTGTCAACATCTCACTTGCCAGCCAACACTATTATACACTATCGGTCGACGGTGTTGGTGTTGCTGTTGATTTTAAAGGACAGTATTCGAGAGATTGATATTTTATTGCACAATAGCAATTTAATTACTATTGCAATTAAATTTTCAATAAATTCATTCAATGGAAGCTATGTCCATATAGGGAGCGACAGAGGGTGTGTTCGTGGACTCGTTGTAGGAGAGCTTTTGTGAATTGTGATTACGAAGTAAGTTGTTTTTATTTTCTGATCGTCGAACAAACAATACCCACTCACTCTTGGTTTGCGGCAGCTGCCATTCCATCTGCCGTACCGGTTTACCTGCAGCTGCACAAGTAAAAATATCCAATTTCCCATGTTTCGCATAGCGTTGTTGCTGTTTTGTGGCCGTCCACGTCGTAGAGTGTTTGCAGCTGCGCAGCATATGGGTTGTAGTTGATGATAGTACAGTCGGACGGCGCTTCAGACTGTTACCTAAGAAAGTAAAAACTAAATGGACTCGTTCATTAAGCAACTGCCACGAAGGTCCTTGAATGGAGTTTTAGCAGACATATACCTGGATTTGTATAGATTGCTGACAAATAAGGTCGCGGGTGAAGCAGATAATCGCACTCCTGCAATTGTACAAGAGCTCATACCTAGGTATAGCTACCTACAAGAGAAACAAGAAATAGTACCAAAGAAAGGGTGAAACTGATACCAGTAGGTATAGGTGCAACTTCCATTTGGCATTCGCCTATAAATAATTATCAACCACAAATTTAGCCTTGTACTTCTTAGAGCTACTCCTACGATTGTTTGCTGATGAAAGACCGCACTTTGATGTGAGCCCACAGACATTTTTTCAAATAGAAAATATGATTCGTAGTTCGTAGATAACCTTCCTATTTCTGAATGTTTGTCAAGATTTTATTTTCATGAATTTCGAAGTCTTGCTGGCTGCTGTCCAGGAACCCAGCAGAGCAATACTTTGCTATATTTTTTTAGGATTGTGGACTCCTCTTTCGCCTTAATTTTTAACTGATTTTGTTGGTTTTTTTTTCGCGAGTTTATTAACCCGTTTTTTTAAAGTTTTTTTATAACTACAGGGTGGCGCACGAATCGTGCTACAAAAATAAAACGTAATAACTTTTTTCTTGTGTGAGTAATCGGCTTATTTTTTTTTATTTTGTAGGTTACTATTTAGATTTATAAAAATGGATGCTTGGGTTACGGGGAAAAGAATTTGGATAGTGCAACGGTACCATGCTTTGCAGTCCGTCATTTCCGTCCAAAGGGAATTTAGGCGGGAGTTTGGCGGTAATCCCCCGAGTAGATGTACCATTATGAGGTTTGTTAACATGTTTGCCGAATCTGGAAGCATCGCACGAAGGCCGTACCATCAAGATGCCAATGTTCGGGTTCAGGATACAATCGCAGCAGTAGCATCTGCAATACAGACCAATCCGAGCGTTTCGACCCGAAACTTATCGGGGCAAATTGGAGTTAGTAGACGGTCATTACAACGGATACTTCATGACGATTTAAACTTGTTTCCGTACAAAGTCCAAATAACTAGCAAGTTAAACCCTCAGGATTTGCCTGTTCGCCTGGAATTTTGCCAAAAAAATGATATCAATGGCCGAAGAAGACAACACATTGATCAATTGTTTGTTCATGTCTGATGAGGCCCATTTTGATCTTAACGGCAATGTAAACAAGCAAAATTGCCGTATATGGAATGAGTCTAATCCAGAAATGCTCCATGAGACGGAACTGCACCCAGAACGAGTCACTGTGTGGTGCGCAGTTTCATCAAGGTTACTGTCAATGGGGACCGTTATTTAAAGATGTTGAAGGAGTTTTTTTACCCAGAACTGCGCCGAAGACGTATACCATTCAACAGCGTTTGGTTTCAGCAAGATGAAGCAACTGCACATATAGCCAGACCAGTTATGGCGGAGCTAAACAAAAAATTCGCAAACAAATTAATTTCTAGGAACTCCACTCTTCGCTGGCCCCCAAGGTCACCTGACCTGACTGCACCAGACTTCTTTTTATGGGGTTATGTCAAGCAAGAGGTGTATAAAACGAAGCCCAGGAATTTAACTGAATTAAAGCAGTCCATAACGACAATAATTGAGGCGATTCCAACTTCAACTCTTCAGGCCGCAATGAATAATTTTTTGATCAGGTGCCGCATATGCGTGGGAGAGCGTGGAGGTCATTTGCGGTCTATAATCTTTAAAAACAACTAAATAAATATTTAAAATAAAATTTAATTTTCTATCCAATAAAAAAAAAATAAATGAAATACATCGATTAAAAAAAAAGTTATTTGAATTTCTTATTGTAGCACAATTGGTGCGCCACCCTGTATTTTTAACACTGGTCTTGTAAATTTTCTTAAAAGTTGTTAACCCTTTTTTTTTACTGTTTTAAAGCGTTTTGAACGTGTTATTTGACGCAATTATCTTGTTCTTCCTTCTGATTCTGGCGGAGTTGCTGATTTTTAAGCTGGCTATCAAAAGAGAAGGTAATGCCTTCCGACGGTATTGCCTCTGGTGCTTACTTACTATAGGGGCACGTGCCCCCCCCAGACACAGGCCAGTCGAAAAAAAACACTAACAATTGTATACCAACTGCATTATTACTGCTTCCTCATTCCATAATGAAAAAATAAACACTTCGCCTATAGGCAAAAATAAAAATAGCTTTTCCAATAAATGATGATAATCAAGACGAAAAATTACCCAAATCTATGTCTGCATATGCTAGAATGTGAATCTTGGCGTGCGTGAAATTTATGTGCACGTATCTCCTTATGCAAAATCAAGCGCATAAACGCATGCGTGAAATATGCACATATACACATGATTTCTAGCTTTAAGCCTAATACGGACAAGTTTCGGAACGAAATCTGCGAAAAATCTGCAAAAAGGCGGCGGAAAATAATTTGTGGAGAATCACATCAGCTGATACACAAATAGCAGTGTTAGCAGCGCTGGCTATTTATCTTTGATTTGGCTACTCGAACTTTTCACTGGTTCCTTAAAATTGTCATTTGGGTTTTATCCAAATTTATGCTACTCACTCCGAAGTTTAGCGATTTTTAGGAATTACCGGCTTAGGAACTTGTAAAAAAAATTCATACTTCTATTGCGAACGTACTCTTTTCGTATAGGTGACTAAAACTTTCTAAAAGGTTATGTCGTTTTCGATTGGGCATTTCAGATTTTTGCTGCCAAACATTAAATCCGATTTGTACTGGTTCTTTTGTATATTGAGTTGGCCGCAAAAAACACTTGTTTTTCAAGTACACTGGAAATCTATTGTAATTGATTTTCACACATTTATACCAACCAATTTGGAACATATTTGATATGAAAACTTGTTTCCTTAGACGTTTTTATTTTGTTAACATTGGAAAATGGAAACTAAAAGGTCTCTCAATTTTGAGTGTGTTTATTTTAATTTAATATTGTCGTCTTTAAAAAGCAATGTAATCAGAATAAGTAACCCTAAAAAACTGGAAAAAAATGCGCAGTTTTGATCTTTCAGTTTGTTTATTTTTGGCTCCAAGATTTTTCAAATGTGTCTCCATACCTGATATAAAAGCTGCTAACGCATTACATAATATGTCAAATTTTCTCAAGCAAATAATGTCGCGGACAATAAATATGTGCTAAAAGCGAGTAGATAATTGTACCAAGCAATCTGTTACAATTACCCACTTTTCGTCATCATTTCGCAGCAGCAGCGTACTGCAAAACGAAAAGGACATTCGTTGTGTCACTTTTGTATGGGATTTAAATGCGAAGTTAATTAGACTACACCAACACAGAAACTTATTTTGGATTTAGTTCTCTGAAGTAAACATAGAGGTGCTCAACAGATTTATTATTTATTTTTTGTGAGTGAGACAATAGTGTTGGAGACCCACAAAAAAACGCGTTATTTTTTGAATGTTGTACAAGTTATAGTCTTACGGTAGACGAACACTCCATGAATTTTGCGAATAATTAAGTTCAAATGAAATTAACGACATAAAAGAAAACTGTCGTTACCTATTAAACATATAATTTTATATTATAAACCTTTATAAAAAGTATTTTTGATAGTAATTTTTGTATGTCATTGATAAAGAATGGATCCCAGAGATAAATTGCAATGCAATACAATCTTCACCTATCTGGCCTTTGTGCCCCTCCCAGAAATAAATCCTGGATCCGCCCTTGCCTCTGACATAGGTCCCTAGAAACACCTTATTACGCGCCTTTCCAGCATGACTTTGATCCATTCAATCTTCGATATATCTGTTGACACCACCGATCAATTTTCGATGTCATCATGAGCGCTCCAACGTTTGGCAAGCCACATATCCATAATATAGTTATAATTAACTTGTTCACAGCAAAACTCACCTTTCATGTGGTCAAATAACGTTTAAATAACGTCGTAATCGACATGACCACAAAGCAGTCTGTGTATACTTATAGTGATTGTAGTCATAATCCACTACATCACTTAAAACAGCAAAGTAATAAAACCAAAATTTTGCCAAAGCCACGCTGAATATCAAGCCATGTTTAACTCTGACTTAAAAAAGCCTCAAATAAAAATGCCTCAAAAATACTCCCTTCCATACCATAATTCGAAGGTCCACATGTTGTTAAAGTTACATATAAATAAAACTTATAGACCAAGCAATCGGTTTGGAAACTTTTTTCTCTTTCAAAACAAATTTACCTACCCACATTAATCCGTTCGACTTCCAACCATTGGCCCAGCTTATGCCAGCAACATATACCTACTTGTATAATTAACGCCGCTATAAAACACCATCACCTCCGTGCCTACCCCGCATATACCTCTTCACATCGCCCTATATCTACGGTCTTTTGGCATCTGTTAGCAGTCATGTTATTTCAGATTGGTAGCTGCTTTATATCGACAAGAACATACCACATCCATCGGCATATTTCCATTTCAACCGGCACACATGAAAATAAAAAGTTGAAAGCTCTAAATTGTGGCGCTGTCACTTCAGCTTGAGCAACGTCGACGGTATCATCAACCACCAAACGGCAGCAGGAGCTCTGTTCCTGCGGTACCCATGCGAACGCATATAGCCAACCATCATAACCACCACCACCAGCAACAGAACCGGTGCTGTCATCGCCAAAATTGCATGTTATTCGATTACCAGTGTTCTGCGAGTAGCAGCAGCCAACAGCAACCAAAAAAAAAATGGTTTTGTATCGGAGCAATACAAACGAGAGAGCCATTCGTGACACATGAACAAGGACGCTACCATGTTTCGCCAAAAGTCGCGGAAAACACGATGCGACAGCACGAGCAAAAACAAACCAAGCAAACCAACCAAATCATCGTCTAAAAGAAAAGCCTCAGCAGTTTTCGGCTCGTTATGGCAAATAAAATCATCATTCGTGGCATTCAACACTTGGGCCAGAAACGGAAGCAGAAACCCCTTTTTCTCTGCCAATGGAGATGATTACTTTGGATTACTTCGACTTGGAGTTGAACCCTCCCCGAGATAAGGCTGGGCGATGTGATAATGCAATCAATTATCCTTAGAACAACACAGACAACAGACAGGCTGCCAGTCTCTCACATGCAAATATCCATCGAAGCACAGCTGCCATCTCTCTTCTACATTTCAATTAATTACGTGCAGATGGGTGCAAAATCAACATAAATCCCTCTATCTGCCGTAGCCCAACCCAGGCAAGCAGCCCGCCAGCCACCCACCCCGGAAAAGATTGACAATTTTTTGTGTTCCAAGAGTTTTCCATCACCACCCACGAGAGCGACGACCGACGACAGGCGACAGCGACAACTCTTCCAAACGATTTCCCAGAAAAAAGAACCCCTTTTGGTTAATCGTTGCACCCGCATAAGAGTGCCAATTCATGCTATCACCATATTCGCCGCCGCACCATCCACCTCCCCCGCCCCGCATATATATCTATGAAGGAATGGCGAACACAGAACAACCATCGCCGGAAGGTCGCAGCTGCTGCTAATATCAAAGAAATGTGTTGTGTGTGCTGCTGTGTTTTTGTTACGTTTTTCGTCGTTTTTACACTTTGAAGGTGGTCCCGAACCCTTTCCCCCCAGCAACAACCTCTTGTGTAAACAGAGTAACCTCAGCAGTTCATGAATGGCAAACACCCAATGCGCCGCCACCCCCAAAAAAGCTCTCTTCACTCGTTTTGGTGTACAGTGGTAGCCGGGCCTCTTCAGCACACCCGAAAATAATCCCCACAGCAGTGGCAGCTGTGCCCGTTCTCACAGATCCTTGCCTGATGGGAAGGAACGAGACGTCGTCGTCGTAGTTGGCGCGCGGAGCAACTACCCTGTGTGTGAATGAGGGTTGCCTGTCAATCCAAGCTGGCGCTTGGAGCTTTTCTATTTCCAGAATTACTCGATGGAGGCGATTGCAGATGGGGGCCCTCAATGTGCTGTGTGTTCATACTTAAGCCGAAGAAACCGACTGCTACCATCGTTTTGGCCAATTCATTATTTTTCGTTTTTTTTTATATACCTATATATATTTTTTTCAAATTGTGATGGGGGTGTGGAAAAAAGCAGTAGCAGCAGTCTGTTACCATGCACAAAGCACCTTGGGCAACATTAAAACGCCAAAGGAGACTTTGGGCTTTGGGGTGTTTTTTTTTTTTTTTCCTTCACAGGGGGTGTCTGAGGGTTTGTGTGTGGGTATATGTTTGGAATGGGCGCATCGAATCAGCCGTCCGAATCTACATTTCACTCATGTTTTGACAGAGTGAACACGACATGAAAGTACACAGATGATTTCTTTTTGTTGGGCAAAATGCTTTGACCCTGATGCTACCAGGAGTTGGCTTGACACTGATGCGATACGGCCGTTGCCATGCTAATAATGTGGCAGCAGCTGTTGCCTTAATTAGATTTTCCGAATGAAATATCAAACAGCGGTTATTTTCGAATCGAATAAGACACTATTTATGTCGTTTGGTTGTTTGGTCTATTTTGCCAGAACCACAATTTTCTTTAATGGGTCAAAGAGGAGTGAACTTTGAGGGACACATTCTTAACAATCCGATATTCCCTGGAGTAGTTCCTACACAAAACCTTCAAAGGAATTTTCTAATTTGTAAAAAGAATTGAAGTTCTATACAAACTCTGATACAATAAAAAACTATGCATCGCCTTGACTCTACGTCTCATTTTACTCATTCAGTGTCGTTAAGCCGTGGAAAATTTCCTTTTTCGAGGGAGTTTTGGTGGTTACAAATTGTCGTATGGGATGAAATAGTTTTGCTGCGTTATTTCGTGGTCAAACTTATTTTATTTTGAGGTCTGGTTCTCAACACAAATTGTACCCGCCTTGCAGTCGCTTTTAAACACCTCATTTTTATCGTAAACTACTGCCAAGTTTTTTTGACTTCTTACCGATTGTCTTGCGGTCCTGAATATTCGAGAACAATAAGAGAAAAGTAACTTCCAGTGGCAACTTGTGTCAGCTACTTTTAGAATGGTTTTCTTGTCTGCTTTTTATTTTTTTTATCTAAATACATACGAGTAGCTCAATGAAATTTGTTGCTACTTCAATTGAATGTCTGGGAGGGAACTAAAATAAATGCGCGAGGGAAAATGCATGCCAACTACATAGCGACACTGGTTAAATCATTAGATATTAAGCATTTAAGGAGTCTTAACTCTTCGAACAAAGTTGCGGGCAGCCCAAGTTTCTGGTTCTAATTTAAAGCCTTCTCTGCTTCTTTAGAAAGGGCAGCAAAAGCCTCTACCGGTCGGGATTAAATGGAGTCTTTTTTTACTTAAAGCCAGGCAGAGAAATCTTCACGGAAGCTATTGATTCAGAAAACTAATTGAAGCGTTCGCTCCCAGTCAAAAGAAAACCTTATTGAGGTCAACTTTTCGTATCCATATCAGGCCAAGTGTTATCTGAGCAATGGGTTACTGTTCCTTAGCTTCTTTCATGGATGGGAAGAAAATTGATGAGCGAGGGGCTGGGAATTGAAGTACCTACAAAGTCACAAGCATAGGGGAGTATCCTGTCCAGATCGTTATTTTTAAAGACTTTTAAAATAATTAGGTACATAAAACCCAAATAACACTTTCGGTCATTGCCAAAGAAGTGCGCACCTGCAACGACCTTTCAGCTCTTTTAGTTTCAAAAATTTTTCTGTAGTGAGTCGAAAGCGAGGGATTGCTTAATATTTATGATTTGTAGAATTTTATTCATGAAGACAGTTCGTTTGGGATCAAGGTTTGGTATGAATTTTTATGCAATAACCTCAAGCTTCTCACCGAGCCGTTCCGTATTTAATGAATTACATATATTTGCTGTGGAATCTACTCTTCAAGAGCGATATATTTCATATGCTCTTGATACCATTTATCATTTGAGCTGATTTGAAGTGATCCTTGCTCGTTAAGCTTTTGAGAGCTCCATTTTGGCTATTCCCCACATAAGTGACCACCATTTTTATTTTTCCTAGAACATCCAAAAGCCTTTGTGATATGTATTTGGGTGATCTTAGATCCATGCTTCGGCATTTTAGCCTTGAATTAGGCCGAAGTAGTTTTAAGCCTCTATTTACGGACTGAAACTCAGTCTCATACAGACTGATTTTCATCTACAACAATGGGATATATTGGACCTGGATCTCTGTTGTGTACCATTTTTTTTATTCAACTTTACAGATAACAGATAGTCCATCATAGAGCTGTTGGTAAAATTTTGTGAAACCTTCTCTAGGACCTTCTACAGAACTCATTATTAAAAGAATTGGAGGAATTGGACTCTTTATAAAATTATTGTACATCCCTTCCATTCGTCCCTACGGATCTGTTGCGCCAACTATCTATTTATTTTTAAGAGTTCTCAGCGGAAGGCCTTCTTAAGGCCGTTAAGGAGTCCCAATTAAATTGTCTGACCAAGAATGTTTTAAGGTCTTCTTATGAAGTACTGAGTTTTTTCCAATGTATCAATAAAGCCGAAAGCCATCTTTTCATTTAAAAAGGGCGTCCAAAGACTAAGGAGTTTGGGTTCTGGGTTTAATGCAGCATTTTAGGTGGAACCGCTTCTGTCAGAGCGTTGCGGTTTCCTTAGACGAATCGCTTTTTGTTTTATTCCCTCTATTGTTTTTCTCTATGCAAAGTGCCACCCCCGTCATCCATAATGTAGCCCATATTATTTTTAAAGCAATATAAGTCCATTTGCAAAATTTCAAGGTAAAAGCCGCCATAATTTTTTGCATTTATACATTCTTTAACATTTTGTTTTTTTTTGTATAGAATGTGCCACACCCCTTGTCCAATCCCACCTATATTTGAGCAATGATTCGTGCAGTCAAAGTACATCTGTTAGCTCCATGAATGTCGAAAAAAAGTGTTTCGAGCGTCTTTCTGTATATGACATTAGCCACGCCCCTTTTGTCTATTACCGCCCACATTTCGCAAGGTTTTTAACAAATTTTTCATTTAATTTTGTAACTATGACTGCAAAATGTGTCAATACAACTTATTTTTTTCAAGATTATTGTTTTCTGTATGGGAGTGCCACACCCCCTAATCCGAAACTCTTCGTGTAGAGCTACGAACACTCTCAGATGACCTCCACTAATCTTTGACGGTCATCCGATCGGACAAAGACTCTGTAAACGTACAAAAGACAAACAGACTTGTTGCATTCACTTTTATGTCCCTAGTAGAAGATTGGCAAGCAAAACAGAAAGGGTTTCTTAAATACCCCAACAAATTTCAAAAACCATTTCCATACAGACAATATTTACGCAGATGGGTTTCTTGTAACGCATTTCACGTGCCACCACTTGAGCTCCAGTCCATTGCCGGCAACTCTAAACCAAATACATTTCCGAAAACTGCTCCTTTCAAGTCGGTTATCAGAAAAGCACCCTCGTACCTATTCCAAGTAAACCATTTGTTCTCACTCTCCGCAAAACAATTTTCCTATCGTCTAAAAAAGGCGCGCATATCTGCATGGAACACCCTTACCCACTTGTCGAAAGTAAAATCCAATATTCCCCTTGAAGCTGCTTTCATAACTCCCGACCGTTCAATGTCTGTAAATTGCTGATTAAATTCCAATCCACTTAATCAGGAATCGCAGTGGGTGGACTGGACACGGACACACCACTCGCCTGCAGACATATCTTGTAACCACACACTTGCAACTGACACTTTGCATTGGCAAAAGTTTTTAATTTATGAAGATTAATAAAAACACCGGTCAGGACCTGCATTAAGCTTACTTACGAATTCATTGTCTCTCCCTCTCGCTGTGTGTGTGGCCGTATTTCAAACACTAAACCCCAACTAACAGCCACCGTCTTGGCCACTTGCACAGCAGCAGCAGCAGCACAGCGCCCAATAACAACATCAACACAGTGTGTAGCCCCAGTGCAACGCTGGCAGAATGACTTCCTGGCAATGGCAGCAGCCCAGCAGCGGAAACAAACTACTACCATGCCAACACGAAACCAGTAGAACAGAAGCCCTGCCTGGCGGAATACATCACAGCCAGTGACAATTAATTTCCATCGCAATTCAATGATTAAAATGGAGGTTTACTTAATCATTTTGCCAAAAACTTTTGCATCTGACAGTTTCATAATTAGGTATTCAAAATCTTTAATAATTCTCCCGTCCGCAACCTCTCTCTCTCTTTCGCTCACGCTCTCGCTCTGTCTGTGCTTCGTTCTCTGTTGTGGGGGCCGGGTGCCGCATGCAAATCCGCATATACCGCGCGATGGGTGGGGGTGGCTCGTTTGCACAATTGGCCGGGCGGTGAAGGGGTGGTGCGGGGCAAAGAGAAAAAGCACTGCACAGAGAAAAATAACCATACTCAACATGGTGTACTCACATCTCTACATCGCTTCACAATTTCCAAGCTTTCACAAACACACAAGACTCAGCAAGCGAGCAAGCGGTTCTCAGGAGGGATTCGTGGAAAATTCCATCAAACCCTGCTGCTGCGGCTGCTGCCAACGGTGGTACACAAGTACGACTATGCTCTGCCAGCTCTTCTGCGGATGACGATGGGAATGAGGATGGGGCAAGCCAAGGTTTGGGTAGCCCATTTACATGTGAAATAGTAGCAATAGCACTGAGGCGAAAGGATAAAGGTTTTCTTCATTCTATTTATGTTCTATTTTGTTTGAAATTCTTTACCCCTATCCAAACAAACTGACAACCAGAAACGTACGACTCGAAAGAGACTCCATAATCAGTCAAAGAAGGTCGCTGCAGATGTCACCGTCCTTAATTATGGCATCAGTTGCCGATGAAGCGCCAACTGATGATTCAAGAAATGTTATTCAATATTATGTATATCTGTTTGGGTTTTTGTACATAAGTCTTGGCACGGCATGGCACAGCTCTATGCCCCTGTAACATACTGACATGGTGAGTGGTTTCTTCTGTCGATTGGAAAGACTTGACTTGGCTCGGTGTGACAGTGATGGCTTATGTACTGGTGGAAACAGGTGTACAGCGGAAGGTCGACTTGTGGGTGGGTTGCAAATAATGGAATTTCAAAACAATTGTTCTTCATAATCGTGGTGGGACTGTCTCCATTCGGGGTAACGTTTACGTAATTGTCGGGAATGATATTGAAGCGAATACCTGCGCACCTGGAGAATAGATTACATGTGAAAAGTCTGCCCGAGGCACATTACAGCCCAGGAATCTTTTATTTATGATATAAAGGTCGTATAAGTATTTTTAGCTGTCACATTGAGTGGATTATGTTTTTGTTCAAATGACTGTTGTATTTTACAAGGCATTTTCGAAATCAAAAAAGAGAGAGACGAATGGAAGAGAGTTAAGATTTTTATTTTGCATCATAGCAAAATAAATGAGATTGATATTAGAAAATAAAAGTTGAGCTATCAAAACCCGTAAAAATGTAGAGCCCAACAGCTTTGTGCCGATCGGCTATTATTTTTGGGAATCTCTCTCTTGGGGTCTATAATTTCGAAAAACGGTGCAAAGAATGTCCCCGAAAATAACCTGAATTTCGACGCGAAAAAGCCCGAAAAAACAAAAGAAATGTCAAAAAATCCCCCTGAAAACACTCCACGAAAACTCATAGCAAAAACGGCTCTTATAAGACCCAAAAACGATTGAAAAAAGTGTCCCTAGAAACTCCCCACCTCCATAAAACGAATCAAAACACGTCTAAAAAATCCGCAAAATTGTACTGAAGAAGCGGTGTGAAAATTGCACGACAAAATACAAAGAATTGGTTTAAAAAGTCGCCAGAAAATTACTCCAAGGCGCTAACCCTCTAACAAACTTTTTCATTAAAGTCGCATATTCGGAGTTCTTGGAGAAACGTCCCAAAAAAGACTCAACAGACTATCCGGAACACCCACAACTTTTCCAAAATTCTCAAAAGTACGATGCCAGAAACGTCCCTAAAATTCCCTTGAAATGCACCAATAATATGCTCCGGAAAAGTGCGCTAAAAACTCACCAAAAAATACAAAAAACGCACCTTAAAGAGCCACAAGAAGAGGCTTGAAAATCGTTCTAAGAAACTTCAATTAATTGTTAAAAACAAAGACCGGAATATCACCAAGAACCTCCTCGAAAACGTCTGAAAAAACGTCCCAAAAACTAAACAATAAAGTCAAAAAAAATTAAAGTGCGCGGAAGGGCCGTAAAAAGGACAGAACGGATCAGATGTACATACATTTCTCCGAAAAGGTATTAGATACCAGACTTGGCTACAATTCTACGGTGTGCATCGGTAGCTACTGGATCACCTTTTGAACTTTCTGCTCCAAGTGCGCCCAATTTTCTTTGCACAGCTGAGCATCACTCAACAAAATTAGACTGTAAGAAAAGGTGGATCAACTTAAAGTTCAGAGATCGTGACGTATGTTCTTTTGATTTGCCAAAAAGTACTGAATGGAAAAATGCTGCCAACTTAACGCCTTGCAACGTTAAGATCAAGGATGATACCAACGTAGTTCCTGTGGACTAAATATTCACGAAATAGAGCACTCAGGTTGAAGGTCTTACCAGATTCGAAAATGTGATAAAACCGTCTTTATAGATCGCATTTGAGAGCACAAGTGAGTGACAAGACCTAGGATTTGTTAAACGACTGTGGAGTATTCAAAATTTACATTTTGGGATCCAAGTTATAGGGTGTAGAACCCAAGTTAGGTATGTTGGCAAAAACGCGCCACTCAGTCTTCAAATGGAGTCCAATCAACAGTGGGTTTGAATCTACCAGCAGGGTCCTACTATATGAAGTGATCAGCTAGACGTCTGCCCCATCTGGGCCGGGACACTAATAGCGAAGAAAATGAAACAGAACCTCTCAGCATTAGGACGGTTTTAGAATAGTTTCATAAGAAGCAGACTGTTTTATAGATAGAAGCCCCCATAAATGTCTTTCGACCCTTGTAATATGGGCGCAAAATTTAACATACAATGATTATGACGATGGTTCCATCGATTTACCTACTTCAGGCAACCCTCAGAAATGCAAAAGAAAGCACATACCTAGTGACGGTCCCGCGAGGAGATTGCAGTTTGAATTCCTCAAAGACCAACTTTATAACAACAGCTCCAGTTCACCTCACATCTCTAACTGTGTAAAGGACATTTACAGGTACGCTCTTCGAGAGGAAACATTCAGAGGCACGCTCGATAGTTAAGGTAAAGGCTTAAAATAAATATCTGGAAGATCAGTGGCTAACCAAAAAGTCTGGGGGAAAATTATACATCCTTTGAGACCGTTACCGACAACTACTTAAATCGAAAAGAAATATTTATCCAAATTGCAGATGGTGTCTTAGAATCTATAGGAGGCTTCATCACTGACTTAGTAGGGCTCTATGCCGGACCCGTTGTCCTGACTAATTATTTTGTCGTTCTACTGCAGTTTTTAGTACCTCACCTCACCTTGACTAGCATAGAAATAACGCAATGTGACAGCAATTTTGTTGGACGCATGCCCTAGTATCAAGAATTTGTTCCATTGCCTAATAAAAAATTCCCTCTAGTCTCCCAAAACAAATGAATTTCGTTTCTTTGTCCAAATTTGTCACATAAATGTGTATTTATATCCTCCCCCTCCCCGTCCTTTTATAACGATTGATTTAAATTTCCAATACGCTGGGAACAATTAACAGCTGCAGGCTGAAGAATTTTTATAAGCGGCGCGGCGATTAAATGCTGCCAAAAATATGTTATTGTTGCCACAGCAGCGCGGTGGTAATGGTGGTCATCGGATATAACAGAACGTTCCTATTGAGGATATTTTGGCGCTAATAGCACGCAAAAGTACCACCAGGATGGTGTTTTTTTTTTTTTTTTTTTATTTATTTTTTCTATCCGACCCGAAGTTGGGGGTATGTTGCAATTAATCTCCATAACCGGTTGCCGCGAAAAACGTTTTGTGGTTTCACGCCATGTTCCCGAAAACGAGTCGAAGCTTAAAAATCCGTGCAAAGCATTTCACGCACTTGTGCTCTCACATGAGCAAACTCACCGACATGGCACATGCCGTTGGCCATTAAAATGTTCCAGTTCCAGTGAGCTGTGTGCTGTATTGGCCAGGAACTAAATGGGTTTGGGGGGGTGGGGTGGACATTAAAAATGTCCCAATAGCGCTTGGCGCATTAATTGGGTGGTTGGAGGTGGTTGAAGGCTGATGGTGCGAGGATGGATGATTGGTGAATGTTGTTTGTGCGGGCTAGGGTTTTTTGCACGCGACCATATATACTTTTGTTATTGTTTACACATTTGGTTGCAATAAATTGAAATGGCATGTGTACGTGTAATTGCACCTGGGTGCTTTTTTTATATAAATTTCGAAGGCCTCTGTTTTGTTGGAGTTTGTCTGAGGCTGGTAGAGGGGTGGTCGATGGGAATAATTAAAAGAGACATGATGACAACGGAAATTGTGTTTGACAAGCGCGTCTAAATTTAAATTGGTGGGCGCATGCATGCTACCTAGAGCAAATGCTTTTATTGAAAAGAATATATGTGGAGCTGTGCGATGAGTATATGCTGGAAACCATTGCAAATGAATTTGTTCAGTCGTTTTTTGATTATGTTTCACATTTTTACAAATATGTAGGTTGTCTTTTGAAATGTGTGCCGGGTGGTGCTTTGTTTCAAACTGGACCTCAACCAATACGCCTCTCCAGTTGGTGCGATTCTTGACTAACTGCCTTCAGTTGCGCACTTTTATTGTTATATAGTTGGTTGAGGTTCACCGAAGGCGAGGTCCTCCTCTACTGCGTTGTCCCTCCAGGTTGGAGTTGAAGACTCTTCTGTCCAGAAGAGTCAGACGATTGATTTGTACTTTTCTGACCAGCTCGATGTCGCTGTTCGCTATTAAATCTCCTTCTCCAAATCCCATCAACTCAAATGGAACACACGGAGAATTTTGTGTTCAAAATGACCAAGGAGATCTTCATCCGCCTTTGCTAACGTCCTGGTTTCTGCACCATACAGCAGGACTCGGATGGTGAAGTTCTTCTTGTATAGAGTCTCCTAAAAGTGTTTCTTGACAAGGCCTCAATTGCATCATTTTGCCTTGTATACAGTCTCTCTACAGGTTCATTTTCGGGCCTTATTGCCGCGTAACACGCTCTTTTTACCCATTGGTAAACCTTCCGAATGTTGCTCCTGGAGTAGCACTTCAATATTTCTGTGATTGCGCGCTTCTCGTGCTTTTTCTTTTTCCATCTAAAAAGCGGATGTTGTTCCTACTCTTTTCTATGTAGATCCATCTCGGCAGCGCTGCTTTGTAGGCGAGTTGCTATGCTGCATGTATTTGTCGGCAGTCTTCATCAAGCCAAGGCCGATTTGTTGCGTTTTACGTTAAATCTCCTCCTAAGTATTTCCTTCACAAGACTCCTGAGGCTCGTTCAGGCAATCCTTCCGACAGAGCATTAGCATTATACTCTAAGTCGAATGGGCGGGTCCGTGGTTAAAGGTAAAATAATCACAACAAAGGACACCACCAAGTTGATGCCAATCAAAACCCGTCCCTCTTCATACAGCACCCAATCTTCTCACCTGAATTTTTACAACAGTTTTTACAACACATACCTACCACTGAGCAGGACATTTTGCGCACCTCAATCGTCATCGATGTGCCAACTGTTAGCTGTAAGCCGAAATCGATTAAATACACTCCTCGTCCGTATACCTACTTACAAACTATATCTCTTCCGTCTAAGGATTTGTGTGTACTACCAACTGGAATTCGCAAAATAATCCCTGATTCCACTACCCAAAACCCAACGACAGATATGCGGATGTGGATAGGTATATCCCTGGTCCCTCAGTTACTGCGGCGCCCTTCTGCCTTCTTCTTCTTCTCTTCTTTTTTTGTCATCCTCTCGCAATTACTGTTTAGTTTTGCCTCCATACCATGGTGTCATATCCTTGTCGACTAATCCAAGGACGTGGCTTATCTGTTTGTATAGGCTCAGCCACTCGTCGTCGTCGCCACCACCACCAACGCCGCCATCATCAGCAGTATTTTTCTCCGCATTGAGCTCATCCGCACACAGGATGTGAATTTCACCGTCGATCGTCGTCACCTCATACTGCCACCAAAAAGGAACAGAACAAAAAAAAATTATAATGCTCCACTTGATTTTTATTGTATCCCCAACATTTTACAGAGGGTGTTGTGGTGGCGTTCGTGTGCGCTCGGGGCTCTATTGGTATTCCACCTAATCCTGCACGTGGCTGGCAAGCGTAGATTTCGGAGCCAAAACAAACACATTCCACAAATAGCGCAAAATGCCATCCACTCGCACTTGTATTATGTCCTTCGTCCTGCTGCCTGACTATGGGACTGGGGGCTGGGAGGCGGCCTGCCGCTCCATTACAAATTATGGAGTGGGATGTGAATGTTTGCAATGAGTGCGCGAGATAAGGGATGCTCCCGGCATTCCTCGTGACAGAGTGGCAAAACGCTTTGACGCTCGGGGTGGGAATATGCGATCGTAATGAGTATTTGCGCGCTATAATTAAGCCGAGTGTGTACTTGGGAGCTGATAAGATACAAACACACTGTGTAGATGTGTACCCACCCTGGGCTTAGTGTCCCCACTTTGGTGGTGAGAAAGTGGTCCAACACTGAATGCTGAGTTGGTTGTATTAGATGATTTGGGTTTGTAGTAGGTACCTGTAGCGGGAGATGGGGACTTTTGTCTTTGGCAAAAATATCAGCAACTGCACAAGGCCAATGCAAAATTGCTTGCTCAAGTTGAAATTAGAAATGTGGTCTTGTGTGGATATAATTTGTATTTTTAAAACACCTTAGAGTGGGCATTATCTAATCAACCTTGTGTATCTTTTCTTTTCAGTCGAGACTCCATTTTGTTAATTCGGGTAAGTGCACAACTGTTTTTTTATATTTGATTAAACCTCGGTAGGTATCCTTTAAAAACAGCTGCCCATGGAGTAGGTCTTAAAGTCCGTTTTGACTGCTTTGTCAGTGAAAATGTTGTGGCAATGGGAGTGTTCTTGTGCACATGTCCTTTCAATTTTATAAGTAAACAAGCTGACCCGACTTTATGCTGCGCTGTTGATAAATTTGAGTACCAATAACTTGCCCGGAATGGTATTGCTATGTATTTCTTGTGTAGCGGCGCCTTAAAAAGGACGTTACTTCCTTGTACGTATTGGGTGCATTGATTTCTAAGAAGTGTAGGTCGGTGCTTTGTTTTACAACTGTCAAATTTAACACAATTTTAAAAAAGTGTTCATAAAAGGACCAATTACTCCTTCTTGGGAACTATGTATGGAATATATCATCAGCAACGGCCAAGTGGTCAACTCTGACCGTGATCCAAAGGCGAGCTCTTTTAGAAACAGGACTTCTAGTGTTATCTTAGCAATTTAATTTCGCGTGCTGAGTTTAATCATCAGGGCTGTGCTTGATTTGATGGTGTATACCTCTTCCTTTGAGTATCCCCATATAAAGAGTCCGGGGATCATGAGGGTCACTCCATTTTTCGCAAAATTTGCATCATAGCTTCGATTTCTGTTCAGTTCTTGAACTTACAAGCTTTGTAGGTCTTTTGAATCCAATTTGGTTATAAGAAAGTTTCTTCAATGTGTCGCGTTGATTGAAACATTCGCAATTTTCGTGCACGTGCCGATGAGAGGTAGGGGAGAGCGTTGCCAGAAGTGACACTTTCAACTAAATTTGAAGCTGCTCCTAAGATTTTGCAAATGAGTCAGCCAAACCTATTCTTAAACCAACAGCAATATTTAAACTACAAAATTCACAAAAAAAATTCCAAAAAGTCTGTTCAGAAGATGTCAAAATAGCGTTTTTTTTTTAAGAAGAGGATCTGTTACAATTTAAAAAAAACTTGTGTCATCTGATTTTAGGAAAATTTATTAAGAAAAACCTCATAAAAAAAAAAAAGAAAATCCCAATTTACTTGCAGAAAGAACTCAAAAAAGTAACATCTTTTCCTTCGTCTGCTTTTTTTTGATTTTGTATTGTCGCCCTTTCTGGCTATGCTGAAGGAGCGTTCGTTTCTCTGGAAAATCAGTAAAAATGGCTGATTTTTGTAATCCCCGGGAAACAGTTCTCTTTTTTGGACCTGCCTCTTCAGTGGCGATTTTTTAACGCTTGTTTTGGGCGTTTTTCTTTTTTTTTATTGGGGGGTTTTCGAGATGTTTCTTAGAGATTTTTTTTGTGATTTTTGTGGCGTTTTTTTGGTCATTTTGGAAGCGTTTATAGAGGTAATTTTTTTGGGCGTATTTAGGGAATTTTTCATAATCATGTCTAAAATATTATTCAACAAAATTGCGACAACCTGTTTATCATTTTCAAAGCTGGGAAAAATTATTTGGAGATATGTAAAGAAATCATAATCATGCTTCATGTAAGAACAATATATGAAAATTACTCATTTCTTACATAGTTTCACTATTTTTACTGTAGAAAAACTACTAAAACTAAAAAATTGAGAGTTAGAGGGTACCGATATTTTGTATACCTTTCTTAAAAACTGCCTAATTTTTAGAGATCCGGTATTCACCGACCAATATTAAAGTAAGAGCTTCGTTAACCTATTCATCAATGGTTATTTGTGCATATTTAGTCTAGTCTAGAAAAATTAAATCACGCACTGAGACTGGATTATTTATTTTTTGTCCAATTGAATCAGTTCAGAACCAATTCGGCTCGACAATTCGTTTACGGTGCCGTGAAATAACGCCGAGATAAATAACGTCGAATTCCAAAACTCGTAATGCCGAATATTGCTTGTGAAATAAAGCCGAAGCAAGTGTTTGCAGAATGGCCGAGAACTTTTAGTATATTTTTAATTTGCAGAAATAGATGCAACTATTATTGTAACTATAACTAAATTTTGAAGGCTGAAATAGCTAGAGGAAAACTATGAGGAATTTATAGTTAAAAATTCGCTCGAATTTTCAAATTTGAGTAAATAATCATTCAAAATTTAAAAATATAATTTTTTCAAATTCTAAATGCTGAAACTAGATGAAGAAATTGTGGAAAATATCTAACAGTATAAAATTGGCTCGAATAGTTCAAAGTCATTATAAGGGTATTCACTTAAACGCGTAAAAGCCTCATAAACTGCGTAAACTGCAGAAATTTACCACCTCGTAAATGAACTGTCAGATTTTGTATGAAGAATAGTTTACGCAGACCTCATAATTTTCCGCGGCGTTTTGGGCTCGGAAATCAACCGCGGAAAGTTGCGCAAATCACAAATGTCAAACTTTGACAGACAGTCAGTCGTCTGTTGTTTGTTTGTTTTCAGAGTTTTTTTTTAGGTAGATCTCAAAATGGTAAGAATTCAAGTAAAAAAATAATAATTGCTGCCGATTTCTTCAAGAATTTAATAAGTTTTTTTTCTTTTCGCTTCCTTTCGGCATTTTGATAGTTTGAACAGCTGAGTTTGACAATCGACTTAACAGTCGATTTACGCGATTTACGCAATGACATATCCGAGGGGTGTTCACTTAAAGCACCACAGAAGTTTATGCATTTTCGAGCTGCATAAAATTATGAGATTAAGTGAATACCCTTAATACTCGTATTATGTGCATATCATCTGAATTTATTCATAATTTCAAAGCGAAATAAACCCGGAAATTCGAAAATTCGGCATTATTTTGCTCGGCGTTATTTCACGTCACCGTTTATATTCATACCTCTAATTTTGACAAATAACGTTTTCGAAAAAGAGTTCATAAACTCGTTTAGAACGCGTTAAGAAATTCGAATTTTAATTTTTCGCATATTCTAACTATGCTATGCTAGTGTTTAGTGAATACGTCGAAAAAACTTACATTAATGAGCCTCGTAAACTACTAATCGATTTAAGAGCACTTGATAAATAGGTACCGGCCTTATTTTTCGAATCAGTAAAGGCACCAAGTCCAAGTGACAAAGAACAGAAACAGAATCCTATACATTTGCAACAGTAACAGAATTAGGACCAGAACATTTTTTTTCAGCAACAGAATTTAGCAACAGAAAAATGGCTGTTTGGCGACAGAACGTAAACAAGTCTTTATTGATTGTTTCTGCAACAGAAATGCTAGTTTATCATGGGGGGGGGGGGGGTGTTTTTTTTGTTGGGATTTTTATGCATTTGTCATCTAACAGACAAACAAACAAATCGAAATCGTCTGCAAACTGCCGCTCTGCTTCTTATTAGACCGCAATTCGACAATTAGCTTCATGTAAATCGTATTAACTAAACATTTTCAAAATCTGTTTCAATTTATCATGTTTTTATGGATCTGTTTCTGTTTCAGTTTTGTTTAGCTGAGCTAGCAACGTAAACAGAACCAGAATTTACTACATAACAAAAAAACTTTTTGTTCTGTTTTAGTTTCTGTTTCTGTTCTTTGTCACTTGGTGCCTTAACAGTTAACACTTACTAGCGACAACCAATTTCACTACTGGCAGTTGATTTGTGCTTATTTTAGTTTGTCATTTCTCCAAGTGTAGACCAGACCTACGTTTGCCATTTTACCATCAGTATCGACTTTTACGGATCTTGTTCTTGTCTCCAGCTTCTCGAAAGTAGTCAAAAACTAGATTTTAAAATTGCACTTTGTTCGACATAGCGGCAGTGCCAATATGCCCCAAATCGAAACCATACTTAAACAGTAGTGTAGTAGAACTATATTCTGCATTTACAGCATCACAAGATGCTGTAAGCCTACCTTTTTGGATATAATCTACGTTAAGATTTAATTTACGCGTCAAATCAGTATTTTGTTTCTTCATAAACCCAATTTTCCAAAAGTTAATTTGGTTGACCTATTTTCACCACCCATACAACCAATGCGTGCCGCACAACAAAATGTTTTCGATTTCTGCACATTGAAGCTTTCACCTTTGCAGCTTTCATCGCCATCTGTTTGGTTATTTCTCTTGAAGCTTTTCGTTTTCCGGGTTCGTGTCCTAACTTCAAACAACAACTTATTCGCCGTCAACTGTCACCTAAAATCAGCTGTTTTCCATTTGAAATCCAGTGCGAGGCCATCACCATCACCATTGACTACAGCGAATGCGAAGTGGATTTTTACGCTCATTTTCCAACTTTCCTCCATTCCAATTGCCATCTTCGGCAGTATTTTCGCATTTAGAATAAATTTCGAATAAAATGGTGAATTACGTTCTTCAAAACGAGGATGAAGTGGTTGCAAAGCTTACGACTGAACTAGCAAAACGAGCAACAGCCGCTCTCGCCGCCAATGGTGTATTTCGCATCGGCCTCTCTGGTGAGTTTGCTACCGCAATTCAAGGTCATTCATTCGATTATCACGTCTCCGTCATTGTTCAACAGGCGGTTCCGTTATCAACTATCTATGCAGAGCTATACCAGCAACCGGCACAGATCTCTCGAAATGGCGTTTGTTTTTCTGCGATGAACGTTTTGTCCCCGAAACGGATAATGACTCGACATTTGGTGCCTACAGGACTACACTTATCCCTCAAACTGCGCTGCAAGAGAGCCAATTCGTTCAAATCAACACTGACTTGTCGCTGGCAGAGTGCGCTAAAGATTATGAAGCAAAGGTGTTGAAAGAATTCCAAAGCGAAGCGGGGACAATTCCGCAGTTCGATCTACTACTCCTTGGAATGGGTCCGGATGGACATACCTGTTCGTTGTTTCCTGGCCACGAGTTGTTGGAGGAAAAACGCCGATTGATCGCTCCAATAGATGATTCGCCAAAGCCGCCTCCGCAGCGGGTTACAATGACCTATCCGCTGATAAACAATGCAAAGTGTTGCATGTTTGCCATCTGTGGCGCAGGAAAGGCCGACATTGTTAAGGTGGGCATGGAAGTGAATTATTTTCACGTCTTACTAATGAGATATTTGTGTTTGTGTAGAGAATTTTCGTTGACAAGGAGCCACTGCCAACTGGGTTGGTGAATCCCTCCCATGGCGATCTGATATGCATTTTTGACAACGCCGCTGGAAAGCACTTGGAATAGTATATATTTACTAAGGACGAGGGTTTCGGTAATAAAGGGATGCAGAGTACCTCGGGAAGTTGGTTTTCTTTCATTTTGACTTTGAGCTGCTGAAGGAAGGTTTTTGGGTGTTAAATGCGAACGACTCATAGGAATATGTCAACAAATTTCATGAGAATGACTGCCTAACCATCCACGTTTGAATTTAGTGATTATAATTACAAATCGACTTCAATTAGACTCAGTAGACTGCGAATTGTTCACCATTTCCTCGGAATATTTTAACATAGGTAGTCGATTAAGGTTTCACTACCTTACCGTTTGTATAGGAAGTTACAACAACCGTCAGAAGTTGACTTAAACGAGTCGTGTTATTAAGGGTCAACCCAAAGTGGGATTGACAGCACTGCACTGATATTTGAAGACTACCTTCTATTTCAGCCCTTTGTAAAGGTCAACCACAGAAACAGATTGTAATGTGCCACTAATCTTCTTAAGTACTAAGCATGTGATCCCACACTAGCTCATGCTGGATGAACCCCATGGAATATGCCGGCATTTTCTGTAACTCATGCGATAAATTTTCGCCTCGAAAACTTAGCAACCTGTTCATCGTTCTGACGGAAAGCAACTTCATTGTTCCATCTACGGTCTTGCAAACTAACTAACAAATTAGGTTAGGCTAGGTTCCGGTGGCAGTCAAGAGTAGATCAATTGTCATGCTCATACTACATTGTTCTAAATCAAAGCGTTGCACCAACAGAAGCTCAATATGAAGCCCTGCGGCCGGCTACTGTTTGTACACGTAAGCGAGTTTGCCGATATTGTCGGGAAAGCATTCTCCTAGATGTAGTCTTCTTAAAGTTAAGACAGCTGGGAAGGAGGAGGAAAATATATTTCTGCAGCTTTCGTTTACAGTGAGACCCAATTTATTAACAATAACTTATGGGATCAAACAGGATCTCTTTCTTTGCTTAAGATATTGCTTGGGCCCAATATGTTTAGGGCACGTGCGGTTCAACTACTAATTGTTAGCAGTGCATTTGATCAGAAGTTTGAAGATCCCCCTTCTCCCTTAGTATCGACATTTTTGTCTTCGTTAGCCCAGCATCCAAATAAGGGGACCTTTGAATTATTTCGCCATCTCGTGGAGAAGAAGCTATTAAGGACAGTTTTGGAATGGAATGTGACCGAATCCAAGGACTGAATTGTTGATACTACAGTATACCTCAGCTACAACAAGGCCTCCTCGCAATGATTTCCTTCTGTAATGCGCAACAGTAGATAAGGAAGGTGGAAGAAGCTCTTACAGTTTAGATCTTGAGAAAAAACAGCTGCCTCTACTCCTGTTTCTGTGTTGTGCCTGTCTGTGTAGTAGCAGATGTATCCCATGCCCTAACAGACCCTAAATTACTCTCTCGAGTCAGTCCTGGAAGAAGTTTCTTTTGAACTGAAGCTTGGGTGAGGGTGTAATCTGTGAGATTTGGGATGCATTCTAGTTATAGAGGAGAGGAGTGATCGGTTTGCTCATAGGCACACAAATGGTTGCTTTCATTTGAATGACGACGTTTCCCTTCAGTCGTTTGCAGTAGATATCAAGCAGTAACAGGTGAAACCATATGTCCATAGGCACAGTAGAAGGTGTTTGGCCTTTTCAAGCGCAGTTCACCAGACCAGTAGGTATAGGTTAATGACGGCTAATTTAAAATTCGAGGCCGGAGTCCCCATTTGTTTCTAAGAGATTTTTTTACAGCTGTAACAGAGTTGCGCTGGCTATCTCAATTCGTATCATGATTTTAGGTTCTCAACTAAATTTCCTGTCCAGAAAGGGGCTTTCTATGTTCGGCTTTAGATGGAGAATGTATTTCGAATGCATCTAACTTACTTTTTTTGGACTTGTCCTAGCAGATCATCTCTTGCACTCTTGACTAATTGTCCTTGACCGTTCGACCGTTCCTTATGGACAACCGATATGTATACCTCTTGCCCAATCGTTGGGCACACATCTTCAAGACTCAAACCCTTCGTCCATTTGAACACAACTTTATTTCATACAAAACAAATTATGTAACTTAAACCCTCGTAACTCCTCGCACACGTCAGTTTAAAGCTATTTTTAAGTAATTAAGGCCTCAGTCGCTAAAGGACTTTACAAAAAATCCTCGCATTATCCGAAAATATTTTTCCGGATCCTTTGCCAGAAACCGAGATTTCGCGTTGATTCCTTGTAGCTGATCATCTCCTTGTGGTATTGTTCGCGCAGTACGAGGTCGTTTGGTCCCCAATTGGCCTTCGGCCGGAACGCTCCGCACACCTTTTCCGTAAACGTATCGCCCGGTTGGCGAATGATCGCAACACAGGCCCAAATGGGAACCTGGATCACCCCAAAGGCGGAGATTGTCCATCCAATTGCTGGAAACAGAAACCCAATGTACATCTATCGCAATGCAATGCTGAGATTAAACTCACCATAACTCCAGTTGGGAAATTGGACGTCCTTGTAGGTCAGCGGTTCGTACGCCACAAATGTGTAGATCAGAATGGCTGTCATGATCAGTGGGGTAACGATTCCCCAGCAAATTCGCCAGTACCAGCCGGGGTTTTGGCCGATCATAAACTCCGTATCCTTGCACAGTCGGTCGACTCCATACACCCAGGCGAGCACATACAGCTCAACGATACCCAGAACGAGTGCGATCATCGAAGCGCCAAAGTAGTCCACCAGAGTAAGGATGAATTGGCCTCCCTTTAAACATTTAAAACTTCAGTCGCCTTTCTCTCTTGCCTTAGGACACTTTCAAACTTACCGGTGTGACATAGAGCAGCCCAACCAAAAAACTCCCAACAGCGATTCCCAACGCGCAATATGACTGCGGGATCTTGGGGAAATTGTCCCGGATAGCTGTCATCGTGCACGATGTCATGGCGATATTGCTGCCGATTCCCAGCACAAACAACATGACGAAGAAAAGCACGGAGAAGATTTGCGGCACAGCCTTGAACTTCGCAATGGCATCCGGATACGAAATGAAAGCGAGACCAGTTCCTCCCTTTACCACGGCGCCAACGTCCTCGATTCCGATCTCATGCGCTAAATGACCCAATATTCCAAAGATCGTAAAACCAGCCAAAAGCGACGTGAACGTATCCAACAGAGTCACGATCGTTGCGTCCCGGTGAACGTTGTGATTGAATTTATTGTACGACGAGTACATGATGATGTTGCCGAAGCACACGGACAGCGAATAAAACACCTGGGTGACTGCCGCATACCACACCTAGAAGAGAAAACAATTAACTGATCAGTCGGTACGATCGTTTATGGGAAGCCCTTACTTTTGGACTTAAGATCTTCTCCCACTGAGGCTTTATGAAGTAAATAATGCCACTTGCAGATCCCTCCAGGGTAACAGCTCGAATCAGCAGTATCACCATCACGATGTACGGAAAGATGGCGAGGAAATATGACGCCTTTCCGGAACTCTTCACACCGCGAATGATCACCAAGTAGATAATGATCCATGAGACCGCCAGGCCGATCACCAGCGGCCAATTCGGCAGCCCAATGCCGTCCTCAATGGTGTCCTTCTCCTTCAGCACTTCCTTACTGAAGAAAACACGAATAAACACCCAGAGCTGTCTTTAAATCATTCGAAAGCCCAACACCCTTAAGCCCACTTACATAAAAAATAACTCAGAGCTGGTCATGATCGTGACATTGCTTTCCTTCTCCAAATACTTTAGATACTCAATGTTAGTAGTGGTCGATGTAGAGGCAGCAGTGGTAGTGTTAAACTGCTCGTCCACCTTATTCGATTCGAAGCAGTTGGCGCCCCATTCTGGACGGCAGTTAGCCCATGGCAGCGGTGATCTGAACGACTGTACAAAGTAGTAGCAGATCAGCGCCACGATCGCTTCGTAATATGTCCCAAGCAGAAAAACCATGAAAACTTGACCGATTCCGACACCTTTTTGAACGTTTTTTTGTTAATTAAAGTGGTTACCTCTAATTACTGGCTTAATGATTGGGTTAGTCACTAAATGTGGATGGTGTCTAATGGGTTTGGGAAGCGTGTAATTGTTGTTATTTTCGATGTGGGTGATATGAGCGGAATGTGGTGAAGTAGTTTATCATTAAAATCTAGCTGAACGGTGGTCGTGGAATGCGAATTATGCTAACTAGTCGGATCAGGTGGTCAACTGTCACTAATCTAAATTAATTATTCGCTTGATGGTACCGAACTCTTTTTAAGTGGAAAGCTAGAGTCGGTGAGTTGCTGTGGTTACTTGCCCACTAAGGCGACTCTAACACCTCACAATTCTCGCAGTAAACAGACCGATTGATCCAATCCGCTTAGCTTCATCTACTCGATTCAATAAGCTGCCAGAAGATATAACTGAGAGTGGAACCGTAACGGTTACCACTCGCCTATTCGAAGGCACACTGTCGACCGGTTGTCTCCTCACAGACTAACCTCATTAAACGTATAGTAAGGATACGCAGCGAAAGTGACGATCTACTTATAACCGATTCGTAATTTTCGGACGAAATGTCGGAGAATAATTAGCGAAGGGCACTGTTTCGGTCATCCGTCGTATTTTCGAAGACATATCGTCCATTCCCTGCTACTTGTGTGGGAAGGCGAGGCCTTTCTCTACAGCGCTGTCCCTCCGGGTAGACTTGAAGGCCCTACGGGTCAGAGCAATCGTGTCCATTTCGCTCTACATTGATCAGCCACCTTAAACGGTTGGTGCCCAGTTTTTTGACTAGGTCTATTACGTTCTACAGCTCGTATAGTTCTTCGTTTAATCTCCTCCGGCAACGCAAACGGAAGCGAACATTTTACGAAGAACCTTTCTCTCAAAGAGAAGAACTTCAACTTCTTAAGATAGAGTAGAGGCTTCAGCGACAGTCTGAATGATCAAGGCCTTCTACCTTCTTAGTTGTTCAGAATATGGCTCTACTGTTCAATTGCCTTCTTGTTCTTAGTCGACAGAAACAGCGTTTGGCCAGAGCTATTCTTCGTTTAATTTCCGCTGAGATGTTGTTATCAGAATTTATAGCAGAGCCGAAATAATACAAGGTCCCTTACTATCTCAAGATTAGATAGTGTTAGCTGTCGATAGTGACGTTCTGTCCGATATGTCAATGTTGGATGTCCCTTCTTGTTGACAGCATATCGACTTGATTTGTCTACGAGTGACAATTTGACCGGCGGCGGTGGAGTTACCGTCTATAAAACTTTCTCTTCTTCTTCGGGTTCTCTTCGAAATGTCTTAGACGTTCAGTCAATATTGCAGATATGATCTTCTATGCAAAGCAGGGAGACAGATACCTTTATTTTTGTCGGAGTTCAGAGAGTCTCCTTTCACGTTGACCGTGAAAACAAGTCGCTGAATATCCAGACAGAGTTTCTTTCGAACTCATTTTAATATCTGGTTTCGCGGCGTTCACTGTTCATTAAAATTACCAACGTGGCAGCAATTTTCCTCTTTCCCTAGACGGAAATCGAGAAAGAGAAAAAAACCGAAATAGAGAAAGAAATTGTTTTTGTAACGATAACGCATAACAATAATTAAATTATTTGATCAATTAGATGATTTGATCAACTGAGTTATTAGAGCTTGCGATGCGCTAAAATGTTCAGTCGAAATGCATTGCATAGATCATCGGGAGCAACGTAATTTTATGCAGTACTGTACGAAGTAAGTTGAATTAGTATTGCAAGTAGTGGACGACCGCCTTAAGATGGCGAGTTTTCCGACTCAACGAAATTTTATTCAGAAGTGAAAGAAGTAAGTTGATATAGTTGCGCAAGAAGTGTACGACCGCCATATGATTGGGAGTTATCGGACTGAACAACATTTTATTCAGTACTGAACGATGTAATAGAAATTTGTTGCGCAAGTAGTGGACGACCGGCATAAGATCGCGAGTTTTCCGACGCGTTGCTCAACGCATCTAAAGACTGGTCTAGTTAAGGAGGCAACCAACGCGTGCATCAAATCGTTTTCGATTCATTTTACCAACTAAAACCTTTTGAGGAAAATCACACAAGTTGATCTCTTGGGTGTACGATATTATTGAGCAATTCAATGAGTTGATAAAAGAAGCTTGCAATGCTTAGATTGCGTTGGACATCGCCAGCAGTTTGGATTTGTTCATACGTGTTCGATGTTGATTGAGTCAGTGAAAAAGTAGCACAAGCTCGAGAGTTATTCGCTCACCCACATTACATTCAATATTCAACAGTCCTCTTTGCTTTGAAACGTTTTTCTAAATAATTGACGATATTGCCAGAAGAGAGCTACTTCTCAAACTCGAGATTAAGGGCAATCCTTTTTGTAATGAAATATCACCTATGATTGGTCTTCTGAAGCGGTTTCGCAATGTGGGCAATTGTGGACGGTCTTCGCCTTAGGAGACAATTGACGGAGCAAGCATGCCTATGCCTACTCAGTTTTCGCCGTGATTCTGTTTCATCCATTCATCGCTCACTGGTAAGAGTAGATTTTCTGTTTATGGCCCCTTTCTATAGTTTTTGCCAATTAAGGATTTCTTGGATTTTTTTACGTTTTTTCCTCTACTCAGTCATTTTGGAATCGCTCGCCTTTTACGTTTTTAGTTCCTCCAGAAAGTATGTTAAACTGACGTATATGAGTATGGGTACATCATCTTTCAAAACGCAGTCGGGATCGTTAGCGCGTTTGAACTGATTAGACTTTCTATACCTTACTCTCGCGGCACTGGATTATATTTCTCTTCATATTACTTGACGCTTTTACACGGGACTCCAGCGAAAAGATATCCTCTGTTCTATTACCGGTGGCCCTCATTGGTCCCAAGCATTCACTAATCGTTGTCGATGACTATGTATTCTGGTGTGCACTAGATGGTGCTTGGAACCTTATTGCAAAGTTTTCAATGCCTTTCTGCTGCAGACCGTGTTTACGAATTGATGGACATCTGTTATATCACACTCAGGTACACCATTATGTGCCCTGCTGTAAACGCTATCGTTTCTTAAAATATCCTACTCGTTATAAGAGCACTGCTTCAGTTTTGTGATCGGCGAGTTTGCCAACCGGTCAAGTCATCACTGCCAGTTGTAACTGGGTCGGTACTGCAACAATCACCTTGGTTTTGGTGTTAACCGCGCAGAGTTTCATCACTCCTGCATCTATTGCCAACTATCCGAACAGGAATTATTTCAACATAGTCGAGCAGATAAGTAGGACGACCAATTTTGAATTCAGCTCAACCGGCACGGAACAAATTCTTCCAGTAAAAGCTGTATTAACCATGCGCCTTATAAACCGGTCCAAGCTAGATCCAAAATGATCTAAAAACAAAGCAGAACCAATGTTAGTCCTAGTTCACGTCGTATAGCCTTCGATGCTTGGACGATCGGTCGTTTGAGGAGCTATCTATACGTAGAGTAAACCAAAGAACACTTAAACGTAGATCTGGGTTGGTTGGGCCACCCCAACCCACAGTTGAAGTCCATTTCAGTTTCGCAGTGGCCTATACAACAACCCACTCAGTTTCAGAATAGTCTTGACTGTTTTGCGCAAAATGTTGCCTCCGACTTTGGACAATTGAATCGCTATCACTATACACGACCAGACCACCATTACCTACTTAAAATCTATTGACACTAATTAATCAGGAAGCAATATCTGCGCTCACATTGGTTTTCCAAACCAATCACTTTGTCATCTTCGAAACCTTGAACGTATCGTACATCTAATTGCTGGAACATTTCAATAACCCCACATACAAAGAATGAACCCTCCTCCCCATTGACTGTGAATAGTCGCGGGCCATTTCGAAAATTAAGTGGAACAAAACAACTTTCACACTTTGCAAAGCATGCCATTTTTCTGATTGAATTCTTCAATTCAAATCCATTTGTGTTTTGATTTCAATTGACCCTGTAATAAATAATAAATTTCCAATGAAGCAAAAAATCTGTTGCAAGAGTCTTAACATATTGAATCATCCGCACGGAACTGACCTACACCGGTAGCACTACAGCGTAATGTGCAGTTAGAGTTTTAGGCATGCAACTATAGGTATTTCCATCACCCCACTACTTCTCGTAAAGCACACTCTAAGGACTTACATGAAATACAATTCGGCCGAGGTCTGTCGGCTGGCAATTGGGAAACTACTTATACTAGTATTGCTGTTGGTGATGGACGCTACACAAGAGTCGCCATATGACTCCCGGCACTCGGTCCATGGCAAGACACTGTAGAAGGAATCGTAGGTGTACTTCAGGGTGATTCCCATAATGGCTACATAGTAGGTGCTAACAATTGAAATAGAGATCACCTGGCCAATGCCGACGCCTAAGTTGTACACAAGGTGCGGTCAGGACATGAGCGACAATGATTATAGACAACAAGAGGCGACTCATGCGCTGAATATGCAAGCTTACCTTTCATGGCGGGGCACAGTTCGAAGACCTTGACAGATCCCCGGCTGGAGAATTGGCCAACGATCATTTCCAGGTAATAGATGGGCTTACCAACTAAAAATAATACTATCAGGTACGGTATGAGGAAGGCGCCGCCACCGTTTTCCAGCGCTGTGAACGGGAATCGCCACACGTTGCCGAGGCCCACCGACATGGCGATACACGAGAGCAGGAATTCAACGTCATTGCCCCAGTTGTCGCGTTCTTTGCCGGGCTTTGATGCTGTGTTCTGTTGGAGCGGGGTGGGATTCATTAGTTTGGATATAAATTTGTTTATGGTTTTGGGTTAAATTACGTTTGACTGTGGCTTTGGTGGGTCCGGAGGGGGATTGTGCTGTATTTTCGATGGAAACGCATTCCTTCCGTCGTCCCCAACGAAAGCGGGGTTTTCACGAGTGCCCATAATTATCTGAAAGGAAATTTAAAACATTGTGGCATCAGTTAATCAAAAAGCAAATAAATGGTATAAAAGATCTGAGCTGGCAGCTGAAATGATCCTTAATCGGCCAGATAACAAATCCAAAACTTATTAAAATCTCAAATTTACATGCTCTACGTCCGCATGTGGCTTTGTTACGTCATAAAGCTGTAATCAGCAAACCCCTTTAGGTTGAATTGGATGTAGATGTATCTCTAGTCGTCTGGGAACACTTAGACTACACTTTCGCTCGAAAGAAAACAGTTTTAAGAGCAATAATAGTTCTTAAAGAAATTTCGGACAAATGACATTCGTATTTAAAAATAAAGCGTTTGTTGTTGTTCATGATTTATATAACATCGTCACTGTAATTAAGGACAGAGCTTATGCTGGTTCGGTTCGAGGCTTAAAGTGCTTCAAGCAATGTCCCAAACATTGTTACACAATAGGTTATCTGTCTACAAAGGCTAACAATTCTTTGAGAACTGCCTTTTGTTTTAAGCAATCTCAATATTTTTTCAAAAACCTTCTTCTGTACAAATTGATATTACTAAGCTAGTTTTTTAAATTTTACATTAATTGCTGGAACTACCTTCTGTCATAGATGCTTTTGCGTAAAGCATAATCTGAGGTTGTCTTATTTATACAACACCAAGTGGATTTTAAAAAGCTTGGTAAAATTTTTTCCGACAAAGTAAAGCGTTTTCCAATAAGAGGTGTTATTTTGGTATTCAAAGAAAAATGCCATTTTTTTGAGATAAATGATCGGATGTTTATTTCATAATAAAGAGGAAGGTATGCCGTAAACAACATCAGCCAAATTTTCCATAACCAAATCGCAAAGTGGCTGCCCTATGTCCTCGATAGCCTCACGAATTTTATCTTTGAGGTCTTGAATCGACGCTGGGCTGTTGGCGTAGACCTTATCTTTCACGGGGCCCCAAAGGAAGAAGTCGCATGGTGTTAAACCACAAGATCTCGGTGGCCAATTGTGATCACCTCTTCGAGAGATAACACGGTCCGGAAACTTTTCCCGCAAAAGATCAATGGTTTCGTTGCTTGATGATCGGCCGACTTGAGTTCTTGTGTTAACTGAACTTTATAAGCCTTAAGACCAAAGTCTTTATGCAAAATACGGTGTAATGACGTTTGTGGAATGCCCAATTCCAAAGAACGACGAGGAATGGACAAACCTGGGTTTTCTTCAACACTTTGGGCTACAGCAGCAATATTCTCAGTTGTTCTTGAGCGACGTGCACGGGTTTTATTCTTCACATCACTAACTTGTCCCAACAGCTCTAATTTTTGCACCAATTTCTGTATTGCGGTCCGACAAGGTGCTTCACGATTTTTGTAGTGAATTTTAATAATTTCAATGCGTTGTTGAAGCGTGTATCGTTCCATTTTTAGTAATGGCGTAGTTTCTACTTGTCAAATGTCAAAGAATGAAAGCTTCAAAAGTGACAGCTACCGAAATAGCGGGTCATTCACAATAACACCTCTCATTGGAAAACCCTCTATTTTATTTAATATTGATCTTCTCGCTTGTTACGAAAACTCAACAGGCACTTGTTAGACTTTTGGGGTTATTCTTGTGGTATAGGCTCTTGGTCTCTTATTGTCACCATAACACTTAAGCCATTGCTGATATGTTCAAAATTTGATTCGTTCTTAGTTACTCTGTAATATCTTCAGTTTTGTATGTCCCCTTGGTGTGAAATTTTTTTTTTTCGCAAGTTGTCAATGGGTCTTCCATGCTAATATCTTCCACGCCTTAACTTGGGTTCGGCCTAGGGTTAGAACACCAACTTCTTGAGATTGATCTTCGTTGAATAGTGATCTAGATAAACACATCAACAAAATAATTTTTTTTGGTCAATCGGGTTGGTTCCATACGACGACATCTTCTGCTAAAAACTTTTGATAGATTGCCATGCACTGGGAGTTGTTTCTGAATCTAGGAATCTAGAATCTAGGGGCCGGATCGCGAAGTATGTATTTTAACTAGCTACACAATAAAGGCGTATTAATACACGCTGCGTAAAAGTTATCAACGAGTTATTCAGCAGTTACGTTTTTTGTATGCTATCTGATGTCTACTAGCTAACTTACTTGTGCACATTGGTTTTTTAATACGGGGGTAATGAAACAAAAACCTAAATCCTTATTGTTCTTTCACGAATAACTCGGTTCGACCCTTAATTGTTCGTTTCAATTTCTTATAACGTGGGCTACGAATGTGCATTAAGTACGTTTTACACAAGCCTATTGTCGATACAGTATTTGTAACCACTTTGACAGACTCCGTTTGCAATGTTTACATTTGCATCACTTATAAAAAGGTAAATAGAAGTGGCCTATGTTTCGAACCCTCTGGTACTCCATAAAGAAGGGGAAATTCCACTTCTTTGGAATACAATCCGACTCAATGCGCGATAGGTACTAATAAGTAATAATATTCGGGGTAGATTTGACGAACTCACAATGGCGAAATTTTCTATATAAAATTACTCATTGTGACCTACAAGATATTTACTGCGAAAGTTAAAATTCATTTTTAGTAGGGCTCTATGTGTCTGTGATGTAGATGTCTGTTCGTGATGTAGATATATGTAGAAATTCGGTTTTGGATTTCAGTTTCCTCAGTTATAAACTGAATATGGCGATGGACCGACGTGTGTGGGGGTGCAAATGAAGTGAAAGTTTCTATTATTCGCCTTAAAAATAAGTATAATAACTACTAACCAATGGCATTCAGTAATGTAAAAATTTGGTATTCCCGAACTCTTTCACATTTCCCCACTGTTGCCGGGGTTGACGTCATTTATTTCTGTTTTTTTTTTGTATGTTTTTGGGCGCAACACGGATTCTCAATTGACATAACACCGATAGGAATACGAAATGGAGAATTTGGAAAAAAAACTGAGAGGATTGCGAGTTGTGGGTCTCAGTATGGTCTGTCTCTGCATTAAGCCGTCGAACTTTGAAATGACCTAACTAGTTCCGGAATATCAACATAATATCCAGATATGTTTTCATTTCGAACTGGCACCCCTATATACAGCATACAGAGCTATTTTTTTCTAGAACATAATGCCAATGTTGTGTAGAAAGCAGCAACGCAGTCTTTGTTTTATTTATTTCTGTTAGAATTTGAAACGACAAAAAAACATTCAGTTGGGTATGTAAATGAGCAACTATTGTTTTGTTAATTCTTAACCTTTATGGCAAAATTTAAAGAAAAAAAATAGCAGTCTTCCAATACATGAAACTCAGTTTTCCATTTGGTCCATAGTTTATAAAATGCAGTTCCGAAATAACGAAGTAATCGGTCGACAACAAGACATCGCAAAAAGGAAACAGATTAAGTTGTTACCAGTTCGCTATTATAAAGTTAAGCCCGTTAAGATAAATAAATTTGACCGTTCGCATCGAATACTATCAATCGTATGCTTGAAGTTGTGTAGAGTTAAATTTCCTACTAGTTTTGTTGTGACAGATTTTATGCATAAATGGACAAAATCGGATGTTGACATAACTCACGAACGCGTTGACCAATTTCTTTCAAACTCTAGATAAACCAACTACACGACCATACAAACAATCCCCAAATTGATCGAATTCGGTTTGACCATTCGTGAGTTATAAAATCACAACGCTTTTGCAACTGTCTTTTATATATATAGAGAAGAGAAGTGATATTCCCAACCTGTTTCCAACATAGGTTCCTAGTATAACTCAAAATCACAATTGTTTTCAATGCGCCGTGCTAATAACAAATTCTAGCCTCGACTTTAAATTCACGGAAGCTCA
Organism: Cheilosia impressa; assembly: GCA_948293265.1. Classification (NCBI taxonomy): domain Eukaryota; kingdom Metazoa; phylum Arthropoda; class Insecta; order Diptera; family Syrphidae; genus Cheilosia; species Cheilosia impressa. The sequence continues at coordinate 44,708,245 of OX411884.1, read as the reverse complement.
CAATTGCGAAATTTGTATGGAACATAAAGCCACTGTGAACAACTAAAGTTTAGAGTCGAGATTAAAAATTTTTATTGGTAAGGCCAAATGTGTCTTTCCTTGCGAATTGAGTTAGAAAGACAGAGGTAATGTAAAGTAGATCGAGGCCATATCACAAGCAAACTGCTTAAGCTATTTTTAGCTTCACAGTGGAATTGCTTGCAAGCTGGAATTGAAAAACTTGAATAACTATGTATATCAGTACGCAAATAGACAGAAATAGATCGCCGCAAAACACTACAATAAAGAGCAATGGCAATGATATAGACATGAAATAGCTTACGACAGTTAGATACTCTTGTTGCCGACATCCATAAAGTACTGAGTCAATTTTGTACCCAGTCAATGCAATAATTTGCTCTTGGTTGAATTATATTATATTGACGGTCTATCTCTGTCTAATGCAATTCCAGTTAAGTCGTAAACTTCCAAGATAGTCTGTGTAGGTACCAGTTTTGGTTGATCGTGACAAATTAATTGGATGTTGGCAATGATATTCAAATGCGCGCTTTTTGTTTACCAAGTTTGCACCTCCACACAAGTGAATCCAATTGTCAATCATTGTATTCCATCTTGTTATCTATCACATTTCAATTAGTGTGATTTAAGATTTATGCCTCGATTATCACTCCCATTAAGCCAATTGACACTTGGGTGATAACTGCGGTTAATTTCTTTTATATTAGCAGATTTACAGCCCATTAAATGTCAGTTGTTCCATCATAAACGATGACGTCAATAAATCTTCTTCTCGCACGTAGCGCTATTACCAAAACCGCAACCGGAGTCTAGACATCACTGTGGATGGGCGACAGTTGGTTGTGCATTGTTATGCGAAAGGAGTAGTATCTGTTGATCCAAATTTGAATGACTCACTATCGCATTGATAATTTCAACATGACTCTCCAGCAGATGGGGGGGTATTTTCCCTACTTAACCACGTTTGAACTACAGTTATAGAACCCAAACCACCCCTCCTTTCGCGTCGCATTCGACTCAATGTGCGTATCCGCATGCACATACCTAACTGGCTCACCTTGGACGGTCGTTCCGATATACGAGCCACTGTTCAACGATGTTAAATCGATTACATGGTCAATTCACTCGTTGCCGCACTGGCTGACAGGGGATACCGAAAGGAAAAGTGCAATCGATTGGAATCACTTACTCTGCGGCTGATGGTCAAGGACGTTTGGAGTAATGCCCTAGCACAGAAAGGATGTAACATGTAACCACTTCCTATATGGGAGAACGGGTTTTCTATCGCTCTGATGTATTATGAATTTGTAAGCAGTTATCTACTACCAGTTATGTTTATAAAAATTAGGCCTTCACTTAAATGTATTAAAACAAGTAAAAGTGTTATCATCGGCCTGGCCGATGCTTTGATACCCTCCACTGCATACAAGTCATGCAAAATTGGTTTTGTATGGGAGGTATCAGAACTACTTGACCGACAGAGCCCATTTTTAATACCAACCTAACGATAATATAAAGAAGTCCTTTCACCAAACATTATTCTCCTAGGTTGTTTACTTTGGACGCTATCGTGTTTTCAACAGATGAAGAGGCAAATGGATCCAATATTGACTTTTTATGGGAGGTACCAGAACTACTTGACTGATATAGCCCTTTTTCAATACCAACCTGACGCCGATAAAAATAAGTCCTTTCACTAAATTTCATTCACCTACGTTAATTACTTTGGGCGCTATCGTGCTTTCAACAGACAGACAGACAGACCGACAGACAGACGGACATGGCTAAATCAATTCAGAATGTGATCCTGATTCAGAATATATAAACTTTATGAGGTCTCCGTTGACACCTACGTGAAGTTAGCACGCACAATTTCTAGAATGAAAAACGTGAAATGCAGTTCGATAGACATTCGTTTGTAGTGGTTTGTAGTGATTTTTTTTCGTTTGTAGTTCAACCGTTAGAAAGTTAGAACCATTTGAAAAAAAAATTTGTAATCCCTTAAATCCGTGTTATCTCCCAAACCGTAGCAAGCAGAGTGATAAAATTTTCTATATTTAAAAGTGCCCACTTCACTAATCTAATAAAATTCAAATTGCGTCAATCGGCCTAACGGTTTATGATTTATTTGAAATTTAAGCAAAAACTGTTGAACTACAAACGAGTTTTGATGACTTTGTTAGAAACAGAAGGGTAGTTTCATTGGAAAAAAACATATTCTAAGCTTTAAAGCGTTTTAGGAATGGAAATATCGAATCGCTTAAAAATGAGTGAATGGGTGATAGATACAATTTGTGTTTTATTAGATTAGTTAGGTGGAAAACTTTAAAAAATAGTAAATTTCATCACTTGGCTTTGTACCGTTTCGGAGATAACGAGGGTTTTAGGTCGACTGCTTAAATTGCATATAAATTCATTTTGTTTGGAACAATTTAGCTATTTTTGTTTTATTAGATAGAGCATACATGCTTTCTACCAACTAACCAGTTTTTGTCGTTTGTAGTTGTCCAGCATTTGAAATATCCGTCCCCTTAAATCGGGTTGCGCGGACGATTTCACCCATTTTCTTATATTTTGAATAAACCGTTATCTATCGAAAAAAATATCACTTTTTTTTATTCCATTAGAAACATCTACATAATAGAAAGCATTAGAAAATAGTAGATTTCACTACTTTGAGTTGCTTAATTACCAAAATATTGATATAAGTTTATATGACAAACTACTGTTTGCATAAGTTGCATCAAAATCTTGTTATTAGTGATAAATCCAAATCATTTGAATTGCATTAGATAGCCAGGAGTACAGGGTTTGCAAAATATATGTTTTTGTTGCTATAAATTGTTTAAAAGTGGTCGTTTTTTAAGGTTATTTATAGGAATAGAAAAAAATCTTGAATAAAATCGGGCTTTATTGATTGATTGTTGTTGCTAATTGACAAAGTATGACTCATATCGATGAACACGGATGAAAGCTTTTGCGGAAATGTGTTTACCGTTGGTTTGTTGTTGTTGGGAAATCGATATAATGGATGCAAACGTTAAATGATGCATTTTTTGATTTTAATTGCGCTTTATTAAGTAACGCTTAAGTGAATTCAGAAATTTTAAATGCAGTTATTTAAGTTTAGATGTGCTTAATGCAATAGTAATTTCAAATAATTTCTGTCTATTGGAAATTCCGAGTTATACAGTACGCCCTCGGTAAAAGCAACCCTCGATAAACGCAATACCTCGGTTAAAGCAACACCTAAAATTTTACCATTAGTGACTCAGTAATTGCAACTTTTCAAAAAACTGTGACTCGGTAAACGCAACTTTCCATCCATGCTTTTATTTCATTTAATTTTTGTTTCGTTTTTTTATGATTGGTTTAACTGTAACTGGGCAGTTATTTTACAGCTACGTCTCTCAGAATTTTAAACACACATAGATCGTAGGTGCATTAATATATCCTCTAAGAAAACCCAAACGAACATTTCCCCTTATTTTAAAGCAATTTAACCAAAAACTGTATTAACTGTAGGTATTACATAATGTATAAATATTTTTTTTAAATGAATTAAATTATATTCTTTTCTTTTCTTTTACGACGAATAATATTCTTTTATTTTTTATACTATGGTTTTTACCTTAAATTCTAATTCAAGGCACTTTTTTTTATGACTTTTTCGAATTCAACTGGCTGGTTTTCATTTCAAAAGCTCAAAAGTGCGCGCTTTTTTCTAATGCTTCTAACTTTCTAACGGTTGAACTACAAACGAAAAAAAATTCATTACAAACAACTACAAACGAATGTCTATCGAACTGCATTTCACGTTTTTCATTCTATTTAGAAAAAGTGCACGCTAACTTCACGTAGGTTCCGGTAACTCCTTCTTGGCGTTACAAATGTGTTGGCAGAGTGAATATACCTTCCTGTGGAGGGTATAACAATAGTTGGCGCAACAGGCCCGTAGGGATTTCTTGAAACCATTCGTTTTGTGTGAGTTATTAATTTTTAGGACGAATGGAAGTTATCTGCAATTTTATGTCGAGTCTAAACGGATAATTGAAAAGCTCTTTCATGACAGTTGTACTCTTGGATGTTTGTCAGTAGTTGGCAAGAGGTGTCGCAGTGGAAAAAAACCTTAAGATCCACATAAATTGTCTTTTTCCGAGATCGAACTTGCGACCCTCGCTCAGTTACACTAACTAACACTGAGCCATACTGAAGTATGTAGGTACAGATGTTCACTTGAGAAATTCATCTCCATATATAAAGACTGACTGACAGTCGACTAAATCGCTGGACTTAAAGGTCTAATTTTTTCACAGTACCTACACCAACATATATTCCCAAAATCACATTTAATAATAATTAAATATATAAATATATAATAATTACAGTCCCGTCCAGACAAAGTTATTGTTTTTGGCAAGAGCTTGTAAATGCGACTTCAAGGAACCTCAAAAAAAAAGGCTACATAAGCTATTGGGACTGTTAAGTATTTACCTATCTTCCGTCATTTAATTTATTTTCCTTTGATATTTTTTCGATTTATATTCATTAATGTTTTTCTTTTGTGTTTGAAAATGTATTTATAAATCAATTTAATTTACGTTACACATTTTGCCAAACATAAGCAATTTACCCTAAAATTTGTTGTTGAGATTTAAATACTCTAAAATTGTTACTCTCTAGCTGTTAATTTTCTCTTAAATGTCATTTGTCTACTTTGTTCATCAATTGCATAATATGTAAAATTTCCTTCTTCTTGTTCGGACATTTAGAAGTCAGCTTCGACCCCATCGCTCAAGGGCAATACGTGTCCTTTAATGTTCGTAAGAACTTCAGTTAAGGCACACTATAAGCGCTTTGTCGTAAGCAATCTCAAACGCATATGTCACCTAAAGCTTATAGCCTACAGCTCTTGTAGAACTGCCGGTGTATATTTGCCCCTTAACACGGAGCCTTTGTAGGCAGCGTATACTAACAGGTACATCAAAGTTATATCTCTGACTAGTCTATTGTGATTTTTCGATTCTTCTAATTTAAGATTTTTTGTTGACACCAGACCTTCTTTAACCCTCATTCACAACTATTATTTATTTTTTGTTGGTTCTGTCTAAATAGGCGGGCACATCTGCAAAGATCTGCCACCTTTTCCGAGCAAAGGCAGAATAATAGCAAAGGAAGTATCGTCGCCCTCGCCATTCACACTTGGATCCTTAATAAAATCAAGGTGCCCCGAAGAACGCCAAAAATGTTGTCTACCTATACAGTCTTTTCAACTGGGAGACAGCTAAAATGCCGCTGATCTTTTACAGAAGTTCGGGAGCATAAGTTCTTGGGTTAGGTTAGGTAACTTAGCAATTGTCCGATACATTCGGAGTAATTCACTTCGAATGAGCGTAAGTTTTGTCTGTCGCATTTTGTAGAACAATTGTTTTCGCGAGAAACCCAATCGGCAATGAAGGCCCTGACGGAGAGAGGAGGAAGACTCAGTTCAGGGTTCGCATTTTGTAAGAGGAATGCGTTCAAACGTTTTGCTCTAGGTTACAAAAAGAAACGCTCGTCTTATAGAATACCGATCCAGGTTAGGTGCACAAAAAATATCCGCTGAGCCTTGTTTAGCAATCTAATCGAAGATTTCATTTCCCGCAACCTCAGAATCATCCAGACAATAGTCGAAGAATTGATCTTTGCAACCGAATTCACAGGGTGAAGTAAGGTCTTAGGCATTCCCCACATATTCCCAACAAAAAAGTTTTCGGAAGACATTAGGACGCACTGGGCCTTACTAATAAGCATTTAAATTTAATTAAAATTTTCTATAGGTTACAATATGCAATTTTGTGTGGAAAATTTCCGCATTGTGAACTCGAAAAATCTAGCCTGGACACTAAAAACGATTAACAGTACCGCGGACTGTGTCCACAGTAACGCGGTAATTAATATCATTCTATTAGGTGTCAAACTATACGGTTGCCACTTAACTAGTTTCAGAAGATGGCCCCAATTTGCTACCAAACAATCGCATCACTGGAGCGCATAATTGCGAATGATTCGATACACAGACATAGTAGACAAATGAGTTGATTATAGGAATTGAGTTTATCCTATGGTTTTACTCCAAGCTGCAGGCAAACTGAAATACTCGTATTTTGTCACGTCACTTGTAAGATACCTTTGCAGTCGAATCAACTACGTAATTTACGACGTCTTTCAAGGCTGAACGTTACTTGCATCCGCAAGCAAAGTAATTTCGGCAAAGCGGTCAAAGTATTTCTATTTCGAACTGGTGTCAGTCACATCGCTCAGACGTGAACTGGTTTTCAGATCGAAGACGCTTGCCATTGAAACTTTCCAATTCAATGTTAAGAGGTAGTGAGTCTGGTCTAAGTGCATATTTTTCAATTTGTTTAAACTTACGAAACGGACTTACATAACGTCTTGAAAAATAACAGATACTCCACCAAGTATCAGCTGTATCGTCTAAATTATGCGCGCCATTTAAAATTCAAGAGCACATCTCCGTAGGCAGTATTTTTTTTATAAATATTCAAGTCTCTGTCTCTTGAATACAAATTTTATTATAACGATTGCTTGATCTAGGGAAATCCTGGATGACATTTGAAAAAAAGTACACAAAACTGAAATCGATTGTACAGAGAGTGACAGACCTTGTTGTGGACCTCATTTGTGCCAGTACTCGTATCTATATGATGAACGACTTGATGATTTCTATTTTACTCTACTTTTTTTGTCCCAGATGTAGTATAGTCGTGTTGATATCTCGACGGTATCTCAATATCTTTAGAGCCATTAACACTGAAAGCTTATCTCAGATATATCTCTATCACGCTGATGACTTGTAAGCAAACGTCTTTAAGTCAGAAAACAACAGAACTAGAAGACTAGATGGTCGTCGAATGACTAAAAATAGTTTAGTAAACAAAAAAAACACCTCAGTTCAGAGAACGAGGAACTGGTTTACCCATCATTTTGTATACCCAAATGCTTCGTAAAATATTCAAAGAAAGGTTTACTACAAACTTGAGTGCTTCTTGCACACTATTCCGGTTAAAATCGGTTCTATCTTTTATGGCAAGCAATGATTGTTATTGATCAGGCCCAGAAGAGATTTTTATGTTTTTCCTGGTTTTCTTCCTCGTTAACAGATGATGTCAGACTACAGTTTTGTGGTTCCCATAGGAGTTTCTATGATTCACGAGTGGTTGAAACGGAATGAAGACAAAGAATTTAATATTCACATATTCGCTTGAATCAAGTGAAGTATGACTGGGGAAGGCCTTTGTAGCAAACTCACTTCAGGTGGTGTTCTGACCTTGATATTAAAGTAAACATTACTACGAATTGGTGTAGGAAAATATAAACTAGGTCCGCGGAATATTGTGAATCATTGCGAGACGTTTAATTAAGTTTAAGCGGATAAGGTAGCTTCTCTGAGTCAAGACAAATGGGAAGTCTTCGGCGACTGGTACAGCATGGGAGAGATGACGGTGTGTATATGAATTTTAAAAATGGTATTGAGTCTTAAATTCTCAGGTTTTTTGTTTTTTATTAAGAAGAAGATTTGTATATGAATTTTTAAATCAGGATTGAGTTTTCGTTTTTTTTTTTAAAATTTTTTGTTTTCAATGTGACTGTTGGTATTTATTTCCTTAGTAGAAAAAGTGACTGTTGGAATTCTTTTCACAGTAGCTAGACCAGAAGAAACTGATATAATTCTTCTTATCGTAGGAGGCAGAATATTTGTCGACTTAATTCTTTGTCAAGGCTTCGTCAATTTACTTCTTGAAGAAAATTGTGGAATGAAATTAATTTAAAAAATAAATTTATAAAGCCGGACCTCTACATCCTCCTTGACCTTACGAATAATTGCATCGTCTTTCAGGCAGAAGTCTCTGGCATTCAACAAGCCTCAGACTGTTTATTTGTAAACCCGAAGAAGGTATCTTGTGGAAAGTGTAAGACTGCCGCGTAAGAACAAATGAGTTTACACACCAAACGCTCTGAGTACATTTGCTGGTCAGTACGAAGACTGTGCGCCGTACTAATAACAAATTTTAGTCTCGACTTTAAATTGACGGAAGCTCACAGTTGCAAAATTTGTATAGCCACTATGAACTAATAAAATTTAAAGTTGAAACTATAAATGTTAATTGGTAAGGCGAGTTTAAAAATAAATAAAAAGTTGAATATAGGCCTCACAACCATTCGTTTTGTGTTAATTTTTTTTTACATTTGGGACGAATTTAAGGGATCTGCAATTTTAAGCCGAGCACAAACGGCTAATTGAGAAGCTCTTTCATGACAGTTTTAGTTTTAGGTGGCGGAGTAAAAAAAATCTTAAGATGTAATTTGTGATTTTGAAGACAATTTGTTCGCATTCTCGCTCGTGAAGCTACAGAATATTGTAGGTATATAGTTTTTGAATGACTAAGGTTAGCTATAAACTTCGTTTGCGACCGTTTTTTTTCCGTTGTTGTCAATATTACATTTATTGTTACCACCTATAGCTGTGTGGAAAGTATTCCACCCTGCGAAGTGCCGCGTTACATTGACTTCAACTAGCGAGCAGCAGCCAAGTTCGGAAATAATAACCCATTTCATTGATCTAACGGTTATAGATGCCCGATCCTGTATCCTGTTGAAAGCCAAAAAGCCTTTTTTTGTTTTGGAAGGCTGTTAAATGTAAATTTCTTTGCGGATAGTGATTTTTCCAATGGATCTGCCCTTGCAAAAGGCATGTTCGATATTGAACAGCTTGTTTTAAAATTTGATTGCAAATATGAAAAATTCATCAGTCTTTCTAAAGTTTTCAGTAGAAAAGATGAGGCTGAGAGGACCTTTGGTCTAAGAGGCTCTTCCCTTCTTAAAAGCTACTTGCACCCTCCATCATGAAATATTTATCGGGTCTAAACTTGGGGAAAATAATAAAACCATCCATGGCTAGAGGCGTCATAAGTCTGTTGCTTTTCCACCGGAATAATTTCATCTTGTCCTGTCGATTTTAAAGAGAGGAAGTTACTTCCAATAACTGCACATGAAAGTTTGCGTTTGCCTGTCACTTCCTTTGAAATGAGTTGAACTCCGGAATGAAACCATTCTTAAGGGAAGGCTGTATCCAATTCACTATCACTACCTGGAAAGTAGGTGTCTATAGAAGCATCTGAAGTGATTCTAGACTATTTTTCCATTTCTTTTTATAGCCAGGTATAGAGGGAAACGTCCACAGAGACTTTCCAGAAAGTCTGATTTGTCAGAAAATCATTTGCTCAGTTTCGATTCATCCTTGGTAGTCTTTAAGGTAGTTTCTTAACAGTCCCACCGGTCCCATTGGGCGACCTGGCTCAGAGATAAAAAAAGTGTCGTGATGTTGCCTGTGCGTGCGTTTTGGATTTTCGATGCAGTAGTTAAGCAAAAATAAAAACGAAAGTTTAATTGGTCACAATCCGTCTTTCGAAATAAAAACAGCACGCGTACCTTTTGTGTCTACTGCAGTAGCTCTACGGCGCAACCTAACTCATCATCGCAGATGCATGCTATACGCACAAAGAAATTAACTACAAAGTCACAATTGTAAAAACACACTTTAATTTTGCCACACATCACTTTGCCAACTAACAGACTTTGTAAAAAAATTTACAAATTGAATTCGTCCGCATGCGCTTTAAATTCATTTAATTAAAATACGAACGCGATTGTTGGCTAGAAAAATATGTCCTTATTCAAATTGAATTCTTTACATGAACGCCGCCATTTTGTCATCAATAAATATATACGAGGAATTGTTTTTCTTTTGCGGTTCTTATTTGTCTATACCGGATATTACAATTGGATGACGCCTTCGCCGATCTTAACATTCTCAAGATCACTATCAAAGCCCACAACCAAATCGCATTTAACCCCATTATGTAATTTTGTCGGTTTGGACCGCTATCGTTAAGACGCGATTTTTTGGTTGTCTGTCATTGTTTTTGTTTCTGTTAACCCCAATTGTCCCTACAAGGCAAGGCAAGAGATAAATCAAAATTTCTCCATAACATGACCGGAGAGTGTCGGTTTCAACTGCCAAAAACTGGTTTCATGCAGTTTTTTACACAAAAGGCCAACATAATACCACCGCGTTCGGTTACCGCTACTCGTATAAACGAAATGTTTGAATTTCAAGACTAATGGGTTTTGTTGTTCCCTTATTCTCTCGCAGCAAAAGTGTAATAAAGACTTTTCAAATACCATCCAAACAGCTTGTTGGGTACTCCAACCCCATTCGAGGATGCCAAAGAAAAAACAGACAATAATCTCGTCTCGTTGGCTCATCAAACCGTACCGCCGCCGGTATTACTGGATCGCAGTTACCTAATATACCAACTAGACAAAGCTAAAGGCGCGCTCTCGCTTGCCTGAATTGGCCCCCAACACGAAATAATCACTTGCGCAGCCAAACAAACAAAAAAAAAAAAACACGAAACGGGCAAAAGTGAGTGGCCAACTAAGCGGATGGTTCTTGAAGGCCTAAAGTGAGTCGGTGATACGATCTGGCAATTTGAGACTGCGGAACAATAGTATGCCACCGTACGGTGCACCCTCATTAGTACCCATTCGTATCGAAACGAAAAGTCACCAAGGTGCGTGCCTCTGCAGCAGGAAATCAATCTGAAACTGGGTCTCTGTGTCTTGCACTCACCTAAAGTTGAAAAAAAGTTGTTTAACACACAAATCCAAAGTCACACGCTGAGACTGACATGCGACTGCTACAGTTGGCAAGAGAAAATTCACTTTCAGTTGGCCGCGCACCACTGGTATATGTTACACAATGTCACTGTATCTTTTATGTTATTCTTTTATTTTTCTCACATCAACATTTGAATGTTGTAGACCATATTCCGCGCGGTTATTTCCGTTCGATGAGACACGTTGAACTTAACCGAGGTTGCGAAGCAAACTGAGCTTGAAGCGATCTCGCCGTGGAGTTAATATTCTGACTGTCCATATGTGCGAGGTACACCGCACACGATGCGGTCGGGTCGGCTAGGTGGAGTGCGCCAGACTTCAGATAGCTTTTTGCCAATATCAGTTGGCCGCAAATTGATGGCTCAAGTTTAACAGCAGATAGCGATGAGCTGTAGTATGATAGTTAAAGCTCCGAAGCAGAGGGTAGGGTGATCGTTTATTTTGGTGCATAGTTTCGGGCGGGGCGGAAACGCTGAAGCTGTCAGTTAAGTTTGACGGATATTGTGGAGGGAAATGGATGTGGGCAAAGCGGAAACTGTTATTTTTAACGGTTTTAAATGATGTACCTAGTAGGTATAAGCTTAGTATCCTGCTCGCGCTAAATTTTATCTCCCATACAAAAATGTCTACAAAGATAAAATTTAGCGAGGCAGTTTAGCAAAGCAGTATCCTGTTCGCACGCTAAATTCTTAACCTTATGTAGATGGGCCAATGAAAAGTCTACACTCATTTAGCTCGCGAAATAAATGTCCGGTACATTAAATCGAAGATAAATTTTGACATAAAAAGCGGAGGAAGAAGTTTGTATTGCGTTTACTATGAATATTTGTTTGAAGGAAACCGCAGAGAAACATTTGATCGAGAAAGAAAAGAAAACGCAAAGCCAAAAAAAAACAGCAGTTTGTGTGCCTTTTTTGCAAATAGGAATTTATGGGCCACGAAGAAAGGTGTCTTCTTCTGCTTGCTATTACAGAAATTATCTGAGCTGCTGCAGCAATGATTTTATCTTCTTAAATTGTTCTTATACCCATTTTTTTGAAACGATTAAAATACTGCGATATCAATGAAGTTTGAAATTCGAAAATTGTAAAAATTACGATTATTGAAAAACAAATGGTTTTTGTCCCATCTATATGATGTTTAATAATAATTTAGCGATCATTTATATTTGGTGTGGAGAAACGAAGTGGAGACTAGGGACGCTAAAATTTAGAGCGAGCAGGATACTAGGCTATACGCAGTAAACGCTGCAATTGATTTCAAAGTGTCCGATTTGTCAAATAGGCTTTTGCCAATTTTTTGGCTGTCATAAAACTGTATACATTGTTAAATGGTTTAACAATGTGAATGAAAAATAGTCGAAATGTTGTTTGAAACCATTTTGTCCTATTGTAGGTGTACGCTGCCTTTCCCCTTGAAGGTCTAGGTTAAGTTTGGTAAGTGATTTGGCGAGAAACCTGTACACGCCTCGCTTAGATCAATGTAGATCCATTGGCCCTGTGGCTGATGACTTTTCGATACGGAAGCCTACAAATTGGGAAGCTATCTCGATGTCATTTTTGGACTGCAGCACATCGAGATAGGCCAAGAATTGTTTATTCCTAAACTCAGTTTCCTGTTTGTGATAGAGTTTTACTGATGGAAGATCCTTTTTGCCAGATCTTCACATTTTTTTGGCACAGCTCTGTGTCAGAGGCTTACGTTGTGCCGTGCGCTAAGAACCTATAGCTCTGCAAAAGAGCGACTTATTAGCTTCAATTTTATCAATAGGGCTAGATAGCTTTGTTGGCGCTTGTTAAGTATTCATTGAAATCTACAACTGTTATTGTTACTGGCAGTAACTTAACAGTGTTTACAGCTTCTATCCTGGCTAAAAGGCACTGGTACAGGTCAAAGCATTTTTTTTTATTCGCTTTTGGACGCATTTTCCACACTTTTCTGATGCGTTTTCGACGCGTTTTTTGCAGGCTTTTTTCACTCGTATTTTCGGGTTTTTTAGAGCGATTTTTGACGCGTTTTTATACCATTCTTTTTGATGTTTTTTTTTTACGTTTTTTATGTGCCTTTCCAGCCGTTTCCACGCTTTTTTTTCACTTTTTTTGATGCTGTTTAACGCTTTTTTTTTGAAGAGTTTGTTACATTTTTTTTTAATTTTGCCTTTTGATTTTTTTGAAAACGTGCTTTTTGAATTGTTTTCTACTCGTTTTTTTTTACTCTTGAATTTTGTTGACGCGTTTTTACAGAATTTTAAAAAATTTTAATTTTGTTAAAAGAATTGTTACCCTTTCAGAATTTTTACCCCCACCCATTTTCATCACTATAAACTGTGACGGTCTTCGACATCCCGACACCATCTTTTTTCCTTGAGCAACCTTGTCAAAATGAGTTATAAAATCACCCTCCACTCAAACTCCCGTCCATAATGTAAATCGCAGCCCAGCATTTCTAAATCGGTTTTCAGCGCAATCAACACCATCAGAAGTCAATTCAAATAAAAGTCCACTTGTCAAATATTTACACAAAAATCTCATTTAATTATTATAATCAATAATCATATCTTAACGACTAACAAGAGGATACAAAAGCTTTTACTTCACCTGCACTATATATCCTAATACAAAAGACAAGACCCGATACAGGCCTTCGCAGACATTCACACGCACAGCAAAACAGAAACAAAACAGAGACAAAACAAAAACAAAACAGAGACAAAGTCACATAAGCACGCTCATTAAATATACAAAACAAACATTGCGGATATAGCAGCACATATACTCAGTCCACTGGCTGCATACAGCACCGCGCTGGTCGTGTTCATCCAGGATATGAGCGAGCCTATGCTCAGCGAGATGATGAGTTGCGCCACAAACACCATACTGCTTATAATAGCAATATCGGTGCCCAGGCCTCGAGTTTGTTTCAGCGGGACGTTCTCACCACTTCGCACCTTAAACTGGAATTGAAAGAGATTCAGATATGTTGTCATTATCAGCTGTCACATTGACTTACACAACCCTTTGCGTGGTATTTGGCGATTAGGATGTATGGCATTGTGAACAGGGTGGCATAGATAACCCCAGCTGTCGTGCTCAGAAGTAGAACGCCAAGTTTGGTGGGCCAAATGGCGAGCACCAACATTCCGATGGCGTAGACCAGGATGCCACCGATGTAGACGACTCTTGTGCTAAAAAAAATAAATTTCCTTCTTTTCATTGTTACTGGGTGTGCAGTTTCAAACTCACCCAAAACAAGCCATCAGCTTCTCGACAGTCATCGAGTAGAAGGAACAAGATAAAGCATAGATTGACATTCCCCAGCACCCGAAGCGAACTCCGGCGTCATACAAATTGTACTCATCCGAGCCAACTGGTGCCTGAAATAAAAAGTACTGTTACAGACCTAACCCATATACAGAGCCCCGCGATATACTCACAGTTGGGTCCCCGTGGAAGACCGCCTCACCCACAAAGTCCGTGAAGTACAGGCAGTAACAAACGTGCCCCATCCAGGTGAGAAGATTCGTCAGACTCAAGATCCGCATAGACTTGGGCATGATGATAATACTCTTAAGGTACTGCTTCAACGATATTTTGTCGTCATGGTCATCGGTGTCACTGGAGGTGGATGACTCTACATCGTGCCTCACGCCGTTGCCAACTACAGGCACTTGGTGCTCGGTGTTCTGGGCCTCCAAGTCCTTCTCAGCCATCTTCAGCTCCAGCGAAGTTGTCTAAAGTTTGAAAATCAGTTTACTAGATCCCACTTGATCAGCTTACGTACCTCTTTTATGTAAAAGATTTGATTGTTGTTCTTCGATGTCTCGTTCTTAATTGCAACCGCCGACAACGGTTTGAGCAGATCGTCCTTCTCGATCAGCGACAGGGGAATCTCCCTGAAGCTCGAAACAGTGACGAAGAAGCACAGCACAAAACAGATGGTAACGATCAAAAACACAGTTGGCACGTTTCCTCCCATAAAAGTGCCAATCATGGTGGCTTCCCAGTCGATGCCGCCAACAGCATAGCCAATGGTACCGCCCACACCAGCCATTATCGAGTACGTGCTCAATGCCTTCGCATGGTCCTCCGGCACGCAGACGTCCAACAGATAGGCCCTCGCCGGTGTCTGGCACGTATCCGCATCAAAGTCCAACAAGATCGTTCCCAAGATCGTAAAGATCACAGCAAACTTAAAGCTGCCACCACTGTCAGAAGGTAAATCTGTGAACAAAGCCTCGGCAATACCCTCCGTGGAGTTGAACTCTATAAACTGTGTCAGATCGTCAGGTCGATCGCCAAACAAAGACCCAAGATCCCTCCCATAGGGCACGAGCAGCAGTCCAATGAATATCCCCAGCGACAGCATTGCAATGATCGGCCTGCGTCGACCCCAACTCAACCTGCATCGATCACTGACCGATCCGAGTAGAGGCGCCAAAAAGAAGCCCAACAGCGGTGACAGACCCCACACCATCGTCATGTGCCTATGCTCGATGCCGATCTGCAACAAGATCGGTGACACGAACGCTGTTTCGGCCGCATACGCGAACTCAATGCCCACCACAATGGCCGACAGTCGGACAAAGTCAAAGCGCGACTTGTTCCGAAACACGTGCGAGTAGTCCTTCTTCTGCTGGCTAGCGTGATCTTCGCGCACCTTTAGCATGTACTTGATCATGGGATCATTGACAGTGGTACGCTCACTTTTAATCTTAGCACCGCCAACCATTTTAGTTCGTCGTTACCTGGGGATGGGAACAGAAATAAGCTAATTACTATTTGATTAGTTGAACAATAAATGCATCCAATTAGAAGACGAAAAAGATTTGTTCATGAGATCAGTGAGAGGCTTCGCTAATGAATAAGTGTGCAGTTTATACTGCTCAGCGAGTTAGTGGTTATTAGAAATTGTTTATTAATGTGGTTCCCATATTTTGAATGAATTTATTTACACGAACCGTTTGAATCTACAAAATGCGTCAAATCAGAAATGAGGTTCCTATCTTTAAATCAGACATGGTAGCGTGCACTTTTGAAATGTCGTTTGTCAGCAAGGGAAGTTTTATTGGAAAGAGTAATAATACTAATAAAAACAACCTCTTACTAGTTGTGTGATAGAAAATAATTCACCGACCGCCTTTTGGCTATAACAACAGCCTTCCCATATCCGGGTTTAGGTTAGGTTGGGATAAAGTGGCTGTCGGCTGTCCGGGTTTAAGGTATAACTACCCCATACGGGGAGAGGTGATATTATTTGATTAGATTAATCTAGCTTAAGTCAGTGCGCGATTAGAATCGTAGCTCGTATGTCGTGCCTGTAATAGAAATAGAGGACCATTTGATGCGTTTGGCAAAACCCATATGTGGAGTTGGTGTACTTTTGACATAAAATTAAGCCCATGATAAATAGGCAGTTAAATGTTTGCTCTTGTGACAGTTGTCACAGCTTTATTTAGATTATCAGTTGGCCCCACTGTAGACATTACTGGAACCATCTGTCAGATACCTATCTGGAACAAAATGAAGCGGCTGTTTTTTTATAGCTCAGAAGTCCGCTTCAGCTTAAGTTTATAAGTGGAGCCGAAAGGAAGAACCATAATAGGATTAAGTGAGATTAATCAAACTTAAGTCGATCTCCGATTGCAGTGAAATTGTATGTTTTGACCTCTCAAAGCCAACCAATCTTAACAAAAGACGTTGTTAAGCGAATTTTTTGAAGCTGTAATAAATTCCACTTTATGTGTAAAAAATCCCTTAAATGTAAATTCCTGACTGTAAAGACCTGACCCCCAACTGCGTCACTGGCGGTCTACGCATTTAGTATGCCCCAACTACGAGACATAACCCCTCATTTCTTTGAGGGCAATCGATGTTCCCATTCTTTTTTTGGCGTAGAAATAGTATGCCAGTAACTTAAGTGCGTTCTTTTAGAGGCTGAAAAAATATTGCAACGATCAAATGACGACTCCTAATGCCAAAGCAAATTAATCTTCATTCAAGTTCTTTATTGTTGCTAAGATGGCTGCACAATTGTCTAACGTACTCCAGGTAAGGCTTCTCCAAAAGTATTTTAAAAGGGCCTTTGTAACAAAAGGGTTTCAGTTCCATAGTTCTTTGAGCCAGTGTTTCACATAGCCCAGTATAGATGTAGCTTTTGTAACGACACTGTCGGTATGGACATGAAAGCTCAGTTCACTGTCAGATAACTCCACATGGTTTTCAAAAGTATATGAAAATCTATGCCAATATAACAAATTTTTCCTTACATAACATTTGTTCAAAGAAAGGAAATAAATCTGTTTCACCTCACAGAGATTCCAAGTGGCACAAACATAGAGACCATATACGACACAACGAATAGTTCTTAGTTGTGTGGGACAATTGACGTACGTGCATACAATAATGAGAGAGGATAGGACTTAGGAGTCTCAATCTACCGCTTCTTAGTTATAAGAGTTGATGAAGCCATTATTGACTACCCCACTAATGGCGGCACTTCTTCTACTTGGCAATATTTTTGTATTCTATTCCCAATTGTTTACACTACACTGGGGTCTGTAAAAAATCGGTTCACGTGATTTAGATGACGTTTTGTAAACAAGTTACCAAACGAACTTCACATCTACTGATCTGGGGGTCGAGGCCTTTGGGTGCCTGAAAAATCGCGTTGTCAGCATGTTTAGCATAAAATCAAACTATGTTCATTCATCGATAGCCGCCAACCTTTTGGTATACGAATATCTATATATCTATGTATCTATGTAAATTTTCCCGAAGCCGGTTCGGTATCCTAATGTATTTCGATTTCCATTCAGCAATGGCACCGATCTTTACTCACTGTTATGGCCATTTCTGTAGATATACAAAATTGTATACTTTTTACAAGCGAAACGCGTTTTTATATTTTTTTTGTTTTTCGCTCAATCACGTTTTGCGAAAGCATGTCCAAGGCAAAGTATCATTTATGAATTGAAGCATTGTGCGTATCTATTTGTTCGGATTTGATAACCTGGATCGCAGTTTCACTTTCTAAACACCAAGTCAGACTTCAAGCGTAGTTTACTCCGCATAACCACTACCACACGTAAATACAAATCAAAATTGGAACGTTTTCTGTTTACACTGTGTACACGAATTTAACTAGACGATCAGACGAGTGCGAGTATATCTAGAATGTAGAGAATTATAAAATTGATAAAACCTTGTAATTGGCAGATGAATGAGAAAAGAATGAGCCGACATATATTTAATTGAATCAGTGCGAATCGCTATTCGTATATCACGTCATAAGGAGCGTAGCCCACATGCATCTTGCCAACTGCAGTTGATTGACGAGATGGTCATCGTATTAATTTGCCACACAAAAGAGGTGGTTTCATCGCACCCGGAATGCGGTTGGTCATTTAACCTCAGGTTACTGACTTTGATCTAAATTTTCACCGAACGATGCTTCATTTGTATAGGGAGGAGAACCGTCACCAACTTCGATTGCAATTGATTTATGTGCACGCACATGTGACTGCATTCGATGTATCTAGGCAAACTATCTCAATCAATGTCTATGTTTGATTAGAACTCGATGTGGATTGTATAATAGAACTATTTGATTAGACACTGACTGGATGTAAGAGACGTTTAGCACTGATAAGGGGCTTTATCTCTAGGCGGCTTACTTTTATTTCGCTCAAAACTTTTGTAAATCTATCGCCAAAAATGTATGGCACACCACTTAAACACTTGAAATCACTCTAACTTAAATTTGGGCCTAATTGGACCACAAAAGCAGCCGCGATAAGACCGATCGGAAGCGGAAATCAGAACACACCGAGACAAACAGAGCGAGAGCCGAAGACTGTCCAACGAGAAAAATAAATAAATCTGCTCTCAAACTCACATCTTAGGTCGAACGATGTATTTGGTAGCGCACTACGAATAACACTGGCCATTGTGTATGTCGTCTGGGACCACAAAGATTTTTATTATATAGGGGGTGAGTCCGAGAGATAGAGAGCGCGGTTGTACTATCTTCGGAAGCGATCTTCACTTCAGTAAGAGAGCGCGCGGCTTTGTGTTTGTTAAAATTTACCAAAACGTGAACAGCTTAGCTGAACTTATGACAAAGAGCAGCTAATCTTTTGGGAGCTTCCATATGGTCAGACAAATATACTCGTGTTGCTCTTGTTAATTATTTTGTTAAATATTTTTGGATTAATGCAAAGTCAATG
The DNA here is from genome assembly GCA_948293265.1 of Cheilosia impressa. NCBI lineage: Eukaryota > Metazoa > Arthropoda > Insecta > Diptera > Syrphidae > Cheilosia > Cheilosia impressa. The sequence goes on along the minus strand of OX411884.1, from coordinate 44,689,260 downwards.
TTTTCTGGGTCAATATAAGTTGGCAAATTGATTTGCATTTGGATTGCTTGATTCGGCTGACAGACGAACTAAAAGTGACTATATAGGAAGCCTCGAAAGACACAGAAAAGACTCTTAATTCCGCGTTGCGTCTATCTGCCTATGGTACACTGCTGTTGGCGGCTCCAATGCAAGCAAAACTCAGCTTGAAAATCATTGCAAGCGGTTTATGTTTTACATACAAGGTGTTGCATCTGTTTCAATGTGTTCCACGTGTGATTTCAATTTGTTCGCACGGCTACATTCTCGCGTGTGAAATACACTTGCCATTTTTTCAGGAGTGAGAAAAGTGCCTTGTCAAACAGGGGACCTCCGCTCAAACTTGTTTCAAGGCAATTCAAAGGGCTTGCCAGCTGGTAAGAAGATGGAACTTGTATTGTTCTATCATGTCTATCACTATCTTAAGAAAGACGTGACTTTATTCTCGTTAAGTTTCATTAATTGGACGTTCTAATATGTATACTGCTATCTCTAGACGGAGTCTCATATCTCTGAGGTTGTGGCTGAACGCTCTTACAGATCGCACAGAGTTGGCCGACTGTCTTAAGACGAATTCGTCTTCTATCTGGAAAAAAAAACCTTACTATGAAAACCTGAGTTAGTCGTGTATTTTTTCGCATTTCAATCCAACAGAGATGATTTTTCACCCAAAATGTTTTTGATTTTTTTTTGGTTTACGGATACTTAGCTTCTGGTTGAGAAGAAACAAACTGACAATTTATAGCTTAAATGAAACTTCGACGAATTTACTAGAAAATATAGTCAAAGACTTAATATCTACAAACTAAACGAAACGCATGCGACTTAAATCAGTGGTTCTCCAGTCTAGTGGACAAAAATTCGTGTTTAAGTCTTTATTTTGGAAGGAACCTCCAGCCGAGTCCGTATGGCTAAATTTACAAGCTTTTTCATGACAGTTGTATTCTTTGATTTTTGTAAGACGTTTGCGAGAGGCGCCGCAGTGGAAAAGTGAACCCAAAGAAGTCTTTATGTTTTTCTGGGGAGACGGGAGAGACCTCCGTTCAGTGCTACAGCAGACTAACCGCTGAGCCGATTCCTTAAAAATATTCTTTTATTCCTATCCCATCATTAAATTCCTTATTCACCATGTAAAATCATTTGGGACGTTCAGAGAGAAAGAGCTGCAGTCGATATGCGGTTCGCTTTGTTATCGATGAAGTTTTGCGGGCTAAAGAAGGAGCTCGGCCTTAATAAAAGGCTTCAAATTCCAGCAAAAGCGATAGCAAGGTCTAATGCATAACATAGAACACAACGTCTTCCAATAAACGCAGCATAGTAAGACTCCAACTCAGCTGGCGCGAAAAATTGTAAGCAACCTCAACCAACATGGCGTCTGTAAAATGAAAGCGACTAAATAGAGACCAAGTTGTTAGAAGTGGCTTGGTTAACTCCGGTCTGTTAGCTCCATTTAAAAGCGAAGTTGCTGTACAAATTCCCAGAAGTTTTAACAAAAATTAGTTGAACTATTATAACGCATTTGGTCAACAACTTCCCATCTCGAACTAGTCCCGAATCTTTTGCGCTACATCCAGACATATAATTTTTATATTTCCATGCTGCCCTAAAATTCTCGACATAATATTTTTAATAATTTGTTCTTTTTCTTTTCTTCTAGGTGAGTGTTTAACAAACTGTGCTAAGCTCTTTACCTTCAATTGCAAAAATCTTGATCATTGGTAAGTCGTTAGCTTACAAACTATTCTTTAACTTTCGTCAGTTTTAGTCAGATTTTGAGTCTGTTTTTATCGGAGGTTATATTTGTTTTAAAAACGAACTTGTCAACACTTGGACTGGAACTCAAATCACCTTTCGAGAAAATTTATTTCGCTATTACCACGACACGTAGGTAAGATCAACATACTTAGTTTCGTGTCTGCTTATATCGAAATTGGCATCTTTTTAGCACGCTTCTATTTATATACACGTTTTGTTATCACAACGATAGAGATAGAGATCACTAGGTCAGACTTTGACAAGGCCATGCCGATTGTTATTATTTAAGAACCCAATTTTATTTATCAGTTTGCATTTATTTTTAATTAATTTCTTTCAAAGATTTAATCTGCAATTTTATCAACCAACGTAGGTAGATATGGATAGTTGAACGAATGAACCACCAGACAGGCTTCTTCAGAAACTTGTTTTTACCTATTGACTTGCTAAGTCGCGTGTTGCCAACGAATCTAAGAAATTCGGCAGAGCAAATGTCATATGTTTGGCCTTTTTAACTTTTTTCTTATATCAGCGATACCCTAGGTAGTGTCTGGTATGGCAAGATCCTGTTTTGCGACATATTTCCCCGTCGGCTGAATTAATTGTTTTTTTTTTTTCAGTGTTATATATTTATGTTTGCAAGTGTAGCGTGCGACTGTGATTTTTCCGCATTCTAACAGAACGGTAACAAATTCAAAATAAACTCCAACTGGAGTTTATCGTTTCATGCAATTAGCATGCCGGCAGGCGATGATTTGGCAGTTCACCAATTGACAGCCAAACATGCTTGTTTACCTTTAATGTGGGGGGATGCACACCTTCTTATAAGCATATCAATGTTTGGTTTTGATATTTGGCAGCAGTTTGTCGATGTTATTAGAATGAATTGGTTTTTGACTCTAGTGTGCTATGAATATTTATACAGGGTGTATGCTAGATGTATGTCTAAAAGCAGTATAACTTTGGGAAGGTCGAGTGGAACAATAAAAGCTAACCCTTGAAAATAGCTTATTGGCTTAAGGAGATCGTTTCGCGGAAGGCAACATATCTTAATAGGTGTTAAAATATTTTTTTTATATATTTTTTATAGTTCAATGCATTCATTTCGATAAAGACCTTCCGGATCTCATTTTGACATCGAAAAGATTCCACTTCCCTAGGTACTTAAAATTGTTGCTAATTTCCAAATAAAAAGCTCAACGACGGGGGATACGAATACGACGATGGCTAGAGCTAGATGTATGTATTCTTATGAACCCTCAGGTAGGCGTTTAAATACTTCAAGAAAGGCTATATGCAATGGTTGACCAAATTACCAAGTTTGAAATGCACTAAATGACGAGATACAGATTTTTAGATTATTGTGCTATACGGAAAGTGCCACGCCCCGTTTTTCAATTCTGCCCATATATTGCAAAGTGCTCTAGAAAGGCAATGAACAGATGCACCTAACTTGGAAGCTAAAGTTGCAATAATTGTCGCATCCGTATTCCACATTTTGCAACTATAACTGTAGCATGTGCGAAGATATTGTTTTTGAGTTTATTGAGTTTTTTTTTTGTACCAGGGTCTTAAGTGTGTTTGTTTTTTGCGGGATGTGCCACGCCTCTCATTCAAAACTATTCGTATGATGTTAAGAGCCCTCCCAAAATACCCTCGAAAGTTCGTCAGTCCATGGATATCAAATCGTAGAAGGATTCTGGAAACGTTGCAAGAACAAACTGACTTGTTGAGGATTGGTCTGAGATACGCATTCAGTTTTATGTGTCATATAGAAAAAAACTCTCAAGGTGGATATGAAATGTAATCCCCAGATACTGTATATTCCGGAAGGTATTGGCATTCCGAAAAAAGCAAAGACCAATCCTAACACCAAAGGCAAGAAAACAACTCCAACTCCAGGGTGCAAATGCTTTTGCAATTCTAAAGCGCATCATCGGCGACATATAGAAAATGACGATTGCATAAGGAAGAGGTCAATCGGGTAAGGTAGACTAGTACCAGCCCCAGCCTCACCTTACAATTCGTTCGTCTTTTTGGGAGCATCTCCACACCAGAAACATGTCGCCTTGTTCTACAAATAAGGAACATTCACTTGATTGGACTTTGTTTACCAGTGTGGAATTCTGTTCACAATTTCATCTCATAAGTACGCATCACTGTACATAAGCGTATCAAAGCGTCACCGTCGTTTTGTGAATGAATTCACGTTCAAATTGGGGTCGACAAAATCATTAAGTAGTCAACTCTTTAAATAGTCTACGCCATTATTGAATGACTAGGCTTCATCTATTGACTGGCGTCAATTACATAAGAGCGTATGTATAGCAACCTTGAGACTTCATGGTGTGTAAAGTCGATATTTTTCCACTTAATTGAAGAAATTTTGTGATAATGCATCACTGTCATAGAACAATACGTTGTGAATATTAAAACTGATTAAGAATTCTTGTCAGAAACCATCTGAATGACTGATCAAGTCTACCGACATGATTCCGAAATTAACAAACGGATTTTGTATTTATTTTAATATATTTAAAGATCAACGACTCGAGATAGCTTTTTAAAAACAAAACTCCGAGATGCATAAAATTTGCAATCAAAGCCTTCAAATAATATCTGACGTCCCGAATCAATGTAAAGGAAGTTTTAAATATCTAGTTCAAAGACCGACTATATAAATCGAAACTGATCACGATTAACAGTCTGCGAGAACTTTATTTTCTGCATCCGATTTATTTTTATAGGGTTTTTTCAGAGGCGATTAAACCACAACCTATAACACTTTAACAGCCATGACCCGAGATGCTTCCAATTAGGTATATTAATTGTCGGTCTTGTAGTTGGATTTTGTGTCATACTTAAGGTTATCATTATCTACATAAATTATTCGATATAGGTCTCAGAGAACGCTTTATATACCTCTTTGTTACAGAATCAAAATAGTGTCAATCTTTAACCTGTTTTATAACCTTAGCTTAAATTCGATCTACTGACTACTGATGGTTACGAGTTCATACCATCAGTCTTTGTAAAGTGGAGATTTAGCTGCTATAAATACGAATTTTCAGTTGCATGTTGAGCCTTAGTAATATTTATATTTCACCTTCACCTTATGCCTATTTATATGAGAGCGAACAAATGGGAACAAATCACTTTAAAGCAATTAGAATTAAAAAATTGCACGTTTTTCTATCCTAAGAGCAGAATAATTTAACAATCCTTAAGTTTATAAAGAGTTAAAATAAATAAATTTTGAACTTCAAACTTTTTTCTGCGATTCGCCAGAGCAGTGTTGCCATACATTGAAAACTTTTTTTTCCTTTTTTATTAGTTTTCCCCTTTATTCAAAAAAAGTTCCCTTCTCCTTCCTTAAGTGAAATTTGCATTTATATTTGAAAAAAATCATAATTTCTATAACGAACATTCAGATTTTTCAAAGTGCTTGAAATGAATTTAAGTTTTCTACATGTAGGTACGTTTGATGGACTGTTTTCTTTCATATTCTGAATGGACGTTTCATTCTGCGTGAATTTCGAAAATAAGTGTCAATTTAAAAGTTAGTTCACAATCCACAGCATTAAAACGCGTTCCACAAAAACAGGCGAATGCAAAACTCGTTACAACTTAAAATTGTACCCAGTGTGACCAATTCCATATTTAAAATCATCAAGTTCAGCAGTATAGCTTTTTTTTCGTTTATAAAAAGAGTGCTAAAAATCATGCTAAATATTTTTTTAAATCAAAACCTGCTAAAAACCAAAAACAAATTAACAAGAAAGCACAAAAATATACTTTACGATATAAAAAAAATCATTTCGTGACGCTTACTATGTATAGCATACAAAAGTATTTTAATTCGATTAAGTTCAGTCTCTGTTCGTTGAATAAAAATAAATATTACCTATTATTATTAGCTTAATTCGTAGAATGGCTGTGTTCGGTGTTTACTGTCAAATGAGAATTGTAATGGCTCGTTCACACTAACGTTCGTCAGCTTTGATTTTATTTTATTATTTTAATTCCTAATTTGGCTAAACCAAAATCCTGATAATTTTTCCTGCTACAGCATGAAATGCTAAAAAAAATGCTGGCATGATTTGAAATAAAAGAGGCTAAAAATAAAATAAACCTGGTAAATTTAACAGGAAATATGCTAAATTGGTGGTAAAATATAAAAATATTCACCAAATAAAATCTATCGAAACTTGTGAATTGTGATTATTCATACGTTCGTTCGTATGAACTCATTACTCTGAATATCTTTTAGTACACAGACTTCGTAACATTTAACCTTTACTTATCGGGGAGTAATTTTTTTTCCTGACTAGTACCTACTCATGGAGTTTTTGTCCCCATGAAATAAAGTTCACAGCACCAGTTGGAAAAGTAAATCCTCACAGGTCTTAACAAATGGGAAATCGAAAGAAAAATAATTTCCTGCACCTTAAACATGCGTCTTACCCTAAACAAAAAATAAATAAATAAAAGAAAACGGCGCAGTTCTCGCACAGTTCATTGGGCATTCCCAATTGCCTGTCGCTGTCTTCATTTTGACTTTAAATTTTGGATCACTGTAGCATATTTTCAACAAAAAATTTCATGTCGATATTATAGGATTTGTTATGTTGGTAGCATAGTTCTTCTAAAGTAAAGATCCATTTTACAGAACTTTCACCCAACCTGTCTTGAGGGGTGACCAAAAATTGAATTACTTGGCCACGAACCGGTTTTCACACGCGATGGCATTTGTAGTAAAATTGTGATAGTCCAGTGGTTTGGGGTTTTAAAAGTTTCAATATTATGCTCGAAAATGCAAATCTAAAGCGTCGATTGGCGAGTAAGTTCGACTCTTCTCACAGCTTTTGCATTCTGAGTCCTGGGCACACTTGTGCATATTTCTTTGTGATTCCACCAGAGACAAATCGGATCTAATGCTGTTAATCCAGTTTCACTACTTCACAGTAGCTTATCTTCTAGCTTAGGCCTTTTATCAATAGCCGCAGATGTTTTTCGTGCGTAGGTCGTCTTCTGTTTAGTTTTAGATAAGCGAATGGGAGGAAAAACATATTTGTATGGATAAAGATAGACTCAACATCCATAGGTAAACAGTAGCGCATTAAGATACGACAACAGCACGATATAAGCCGTAAATTTGCGGCTTTAGGTGTTGATTTATTTCTTCCAAATACACCCATTCATACCTCTGTATGCATGTGTATGAATTGTGTTTGCCAAAACAGCTGACTCGTGTTTTTTGTTATTTAAATTAAACCTAAGCCAAACACACGCCGCAAATGATGTTGAACCATATACGAAACAAATTAAATGAATTAAATTGTTGCTAATTTTTAAAATTGCTGGCTTTCTATTTCTTATACTTAATGCAATTAGCAACATTCTCAAATCTCGATTTAGGCAGTCTGTGTTTTTATGTTAGGCTTCGAAAAGGTGCTACAATTGACACCCTCGGTGGCATAAAACAAACGACGTTAACGCTGCCCCTATTTTCGTAAAGGCCATAATTTTCGACTTTGGGATTTATATTTATTTCAAAAGTTATTTCTTAAAATTCTATACCTATCCCAATTCCTAGAATTCAAAAGTGTAAGAGGTACAAACCGTCAAATAATATTTAAAGAATTCGCATTTTCCCCAAAAGCGTGAAAATGTAGTTTCGAAAATAGGGGCGGAACCAATCACAAGGTAAACTCACCTCTTCCAATATCAAGCGAAAATCCCTATAATCCTTGTGATCGTCGAACTAATACTCCAACTCGTTCAAAATGTAGAATTTTTATTTTCTAGCAACGTCCACTGACACTCTTTTCAAATTCACTTGCGGTTCTCACTCAAGGTAGTTGCCAGCTCCGAATAGCTTAATTGTTTTCTTTTGATCGATTTATTGTACAAGAAGTAGAAGTGCACTTTTTTCAGTTTTAATTTTAATTGATTAACACCAATATTGAAATGACTTTCTTTCATAACTAAAGTCGGATTTGCACGCAAAATTTAAGTAGAAAATTTATTGAAATTTATTATTTCTGTGGAAATTTATTCTTTGGAGCTCTGCTTCGACTGGGCTGCCTAAACTTCCGACATTATAGACTTGAGAAATTTTAAACAATCAATTACTTTGCGGAAATGCATGAAATTCAAAATCAACAGTGAAATTTGTATCCCCAAGTTTGAGTTTTCGTCCGATGCGCTTATAGTGTGTCTTTCGTAACCGTCCGATCGGGCAACAATCTACAGACTAAATTCACAGCTGATTGTGTGCCAGTTTATATAGAAGAGTCCGATTTGTTTCTGCAGTAAAGTTTTTTGATTCCATTCCAGTGTATCTCTGGTTGTTGCGGTTAAGCAGCGCTCACTGGTGCTACGCTGCTGCTGTTTGCTGACAAACCTTGGATTTTTGTTTGATAACAGCGCAGTCAGAATGGAGTGTTTTTATTTCGCTGATTGACTTGATTTATTTAGAGAAATATAAACAAATAAAGAGATTGGTGGCTGATCAAGTGCATTGATAGGGCAGCGAAAAGGCCGAAAGGTCTAAAAGTAAAATTCTTTGAACCGAAATGGATTTCAGAATTTGGGTGTCTATTGCTTGATATTGATGTATGTGATTGGTATTAAATGGGGGTATGCTGTTGTTGCAAGGAACGTGTATGCTTTTGAAAATGGAGCGTATATAGATTTATACAACTCTTTAAAAATTTGGTTTAAATCGTTTACACCAATGAAAGGCCACAGGGTGGGCGTATGTCGTCAATCAATTTATCAATTTATTTATGACCTTGGTGCAAAAAGTGTAATTTTTTATCAAAAACGTTAAATAATACCATTTCTATGACATTTATACCCCAAGCATACTTGTCAAATGGGACGGTAGACGAATAATTGTTCTTTTAGTTTTCGATCGATCTCGAACGCACTATTGAATATTGGTTTCAAGAAAAAGTTATTTATAGTGCAGCATATTTATGACTTTGTTTTCTTAAGATAACCGACTCCTTCTCCTTTTGTTATTTTTGACTTATTTGATTGAAATAAGAAGAAAATTGTAAGTAGCTATGCAGCGCAGCTCGCTCTACAAAAATCATTCAGGAAAATGTATTTTTTTGATCATTGGAACCGTATATATACGGCCTATATACTGCGGATGTCGATCATCACTGCTGTGTCTGCATAGATCAGCGAATTATTATATCCTCACAAGGAAATTAGCTTTCAGTCACAAGATTTTATTTGCTAATAGGAACCGATTCGCTCTGCCGAAAATTCATAATTCAAATGAGATTAGGTATTTCTACAATACTTGTTGAAAAAGTAAAACAGTCTAGAAAAAAAAAAATTGTTGGCTGTATTTTTTAACTATGCCCCAATAAAAATAGGTTTTCGAAGAACATGCTTGGCCTTCTAGATTCCATTACAAAATATGGATCCTTCAAACAAAAATATACTCGCCAAACGATACCTGATAAAATGAAAAAAAGAACGCTCCTGAACAGTGTCAAAAAAAAAACGCGTTAGAAACTTTTCAAAATGCAATTGAAACGCCCACTAATTAAAAAGCCCCAAAAAAAACGCGGCATAAAGAAACACGTCGACGACACGTTTCAAAGATCGAGCCAAAAGAAGTGTTTAAAATCTATTTAAAACGCTTAAAAAATCGATCCGAAAAAACGCCTTAAAGCGACCCCTTAATGATCAGTCAAAATTCGCTCTGAAGAATGTGTCAAAAACGGTTCATATTAACGCCACAAAAAACTTATCAAATGTCGCTCCGAAAAATGGGTTAGAAATCTCTTCAAAAACCTTGGAAAAACGCGCCAAAAAACGCTTAAATAACGTGTCAAAAATATTATAAAAAGCTCTTTGAAAATGCGACAAAAACGTCTTAATAACGTGTCAAAACCCGAACCTAAAGACGAGTCCAAAACGCTTCAAGAAAATTTTTAAAACACAGTAAAACGCATTAAAAGCATCATCAAAAACCATGTCAAAAATCGCCCCGAAAAACTTAAAAAAAAAACTTTTCCTAAACGCGACTGAGACGATTAAAAAAATGCCACCAAAATATGGCCATAACGTATCAGAACTAGCACCAAAAAACGTGTCAGAAATCTCTTTTAAAAAAAAAAGACGAAAACGAAGATTGAAATGAAAGCAAGTTTTCGCTTTTGCATGATTTCTTTCGTTTTCAGTAATACGAACGTTGTTTTTCTTTTGGTTTTTAACCAAATATTACAAATATTTTCAGGTATGTGATCAGTTTGCTGACAAAAAGTTTCCAATAATTGTCCTTAACGCAATTGAGAAATCGACCTTTCGAGATGTTTCGAATTTGTTAAAAAAAGCCACAGAACCTTAGCACAGGATTTGAATAACATTAGAGAAAATTATAAGGAAAGGGTTGTTTGCTGATCAATGATTTTTGTTTTCAAATGTTAGGGGGAGAGAGTTTTTAATAGAACTGACACACAAATTTCTCAAATCTCGTTTTTCCATATAAAATTTCTTACTTACTAAAGTTTTCAAATCTGATGTAAAAAAGTTCTCAATCATTATTAGTATAATGATCTTCAGTATAATAGCGATTTTCCGCTTAAGTCTTGCACACTTGTCAGAACAGCAAAAAATACTTCCAACCGATCTTATCGCACGTTGTGGCCCAGTATTGTTCAAGTTCGTGACTTTCTAGTCGTCAAAAAGATAGATTATTGATTTTTTTAATGTGTTTTTTTTTGTGTTAAAATCTTACTGTCAAAATGCTTCTTACCTAAATGTCGACCAAACAGTCGACCAAACAAAGCAGTGAACCTCCCCGACGAAAACCCTGTGCGATACTGATATTCATTATTTAGTGTCCACTGTCCGGTCTAAATTTTTCAAGCTCACGATGCCGAAATTTTCCATATAAAATTATCCATTGTGGTACCTTAAAGAAAACATTAAGTGTGAAGATTACAATTTATTTTAAGTAAAGCCCCTTGTTTTAGATCACCCACCAACATTTTCCCTCAGACATTTCTCGCACAGTTAAAGATGAAATTTGATGACAAATTTTATCACATCCCTGTTCAAATCATTTCGGCTGTCCAAGCTTTCCTTTATCACTTCTCCCTAACAATTTGTCGACAAAGAACTGAAATTCTAAGGGTTCTATGATGCAAATTCGATTTTCTTCTTCTATTTTTTAGCTCAACTACAGCTTTGTGTGTCTTAATTCACAAGAAGAAACTTAGCATTGTTAGGGAACCTCAAACAGAAAAGAGATGAAGAAAGTCCGCAAGAAAAAATGGTGAAAAATGTTGTCATATTTACAACTACAACAATAGTAATTACCTGTCAATTCATTTGTAAGTCGTACAACTTAAATAAATTGGTGTAGTAAACTCGCAAACAATTTTTATAAGTGTTACAGTTGTATGAAATAGGCCCAAGGTTACATCACAAAGTAAGTTTCATTTGGCTTTAAAAGGCTTGAGCTCGTTCAAATTCAATGCAATTATGACGCAATTAATAAATTTGTAGAATTGTCTGCACATTTGCTGTTGCAAATTATGTGCCATGCAGGTCGAAAGGTCTAGGCCATGACTTCACCAATTTCGTCTGCACAGCACTGCATGCAAATTTGAGAACAAGCTGGACCCGATCAACGAGCGTGTGTCTACATCTTTGAACTTGAATTAAAGTCCCAACTTTTTTAAATTGTACCCAATCGGGAAGGTACTAAAGTCAGATCAACCGACCTTTAAACGCACTTCCGTGTTTAAGTGATTTAAAATGTTTCCATTACATTAGGCGGCATCTAAGATAAGGCATGTATGGACCTGCCTTTCATGATTCAAATGTATGTACTATATGCATGCAGGTTTTTTTTTCTCCAAGAGTTCACGGGCGTTGTAGCTCGCTAACCCAACACGAGTGGACTTGCTAATGATTGCCGCTGGAAGATGCAGTTTTATCGCTTTGAGAGAAATAAAAAATTCTGATACTGTCCGAGCTTAAGTTTATTGGGGATCTAAAAAAATGGAAAACTTTGTTGCATTGATTTATACGGCAAACAATGGTTAAAATATTTTTATTTTCAGTTGCTAGAACGACGGATAAAGCGCACTTGCCACCCGTTTAGAGAGCATTTGCAACGACTTCTGATGCAATATTTTGTTCGGGTTGCCACATCCAAGTTGCTTCATCTATAATTCATTATTTGACTTTTACAAATCTAGAACATGGAAGAAACATTATAAATCTCGCACAGATTTTCAAAAACTGGTGTACTTATTTCCAGAGTGGAAAATAACCTTCCATGAAATATTCCTTGGGTGGATTATTCCTGTCAGAGAATTTCTGCTAGAAAGTGTAGAAGACTTTGCTAACGTCAACAACTGAGATTACAATACTGTATACTAGACTAAATGTGTCACCGTGTGGTAAATCTACGTTCGTAATCCGATGTTTATGTTGTTGTACTCATCAACTTGTAGATACGAGTCCTCGTAAATTAACTGCAACGGTCTGATTTGATTTGATTTGTGTTTGTCGATGATAAGTGCATGCAGTCGATTTCTTTGTTATACACGATTTGTTTGTCAAAACATGGAAAAGTTTACCTTTCTTGATTTTATTTGGACACTCTAAATCGAAATTTTCTACCTAGAACTAGAGATCTTAACAGCTGCAGCCTTCCCTTATCCACTTTGCAGATAAGCATAAAGACAACAGTTTATTTTATCATGTGATGTTTGTGTCTTATTTGGATTGGTGTTGTTTTTGTTTAGCGGAGATTGGGACTGATTAAACGTAAAAATATCCGTGATAGGGAATTAATTAATTTTGTACGTCATACGTTAAGAAAAGAATTCGCGATACGCAACGGCATGTCGATAGCATCGACAGTGTATTTCGAAATGATTCTTTCTAATTAGACAGCGGCGTTTGCACTTATCTGAAACTTACAGCAAGTTTGCGTTTCAATTACTTTCATGGGTGGTGTTTTTCAAGGGCGGTAATATCACCAAAAATAGTTATCCGTTCTTTTGACGAAGTTGTTGATGTTGGTATAGACAGTCTGAAGTTTGTTTAAATTATTTCAACAAAGTTCTCACACAGCAATGGTTCCAGTGAGGCGAAAACAAAGTGGTTGTGATTGATAAGACCGGTGACCAAAAGGCACCGTTTTTTAATTTTTTTTAACTGTTTCTTACTTACTCTATGTTGTTAGGATGAGAGTACCACATCCATGAAAGAGCAATACGTTGGTAAATTTTGTGGATATTACATAAAAATAGTACTCGATCACCGGAGCGGGAATTAGGCCCCTGATTTTGATTTCACCGTCAGTTTTTATCTATTTTTTTCCAATTTTTGAAGCAGAAGTTCCCCTTTAAAATTTAGTTTTAAGTCGACAAATCGTTACGAACGTGAAAGTCTTTAAGCAGACATTATAAATCTGTCGAAAATACCCTGTCCCCTTCTAAATCCTTTCAGTGGTTCTCGAGATTAGCGCTGTCATACAAATAGTTAACTCCAAAATGGTAAACAACAGCGCCACCTGTTTTTATTCAAAATGCTTTCTAAACACTGCTGGCACTGAAAGAAATGATCTATTTAATTTTCAGTGGAATCGGTCGAGTAGTTTTTGAGTAGGCTACGCACATACTAAAAACTTGACATTGCTAACGGGACTGCTATCCCTCTAAAGTCATCTTCTGAGTATTCCAGTAACCCTGAGCCGGCATCGGCATTCTGTATGGTGAAACGTTCAAACGTTTTCGTGTGCATGAACAATTTGCTTCTGCAACTTAGGGGAAATCATTCGTGCACACAAAAAAGTTTCAACATATTCGCCCTACAGAACCTGACCCCTGGTATCGCTCTTTTGAAGTCCACAAAATAACATCACTGTATGGGATAGTAGAAAATAGAGAAACTTAGTTGCCCGAAAAACACAAAGTAACGTTTTTCCCAAAAAGCGCCATCTCTTGTGAACTGCTGATAAACATATGAGAATATATCGTCAAATATCCTGAAAAGCTTTTCTATTCCGGCGTTTCCAATCCCCATACTAAATAAAAAGATCCTAAAAATAGAAATTCACATATAAGAAGCTAGGCCGAGGGTCACTTATGAACTTCTTGCGCCAATTTCTTTTTTAAGCCAACCATCGACTAGACAGTCTGACCTTGGAAAGTCTTTGGGAAAACCTAGGAATTTCAGATCCGTCTTGTCTTTGGCCTACTGGTCGTTTTTCTAATGCGTTGTCCATCTGGGTTTTTAAATTTTTTTGGACAGCTCGTATAGTTTTGTCATTAAACTTCCTTCACCAAAGCCCGTCAAATGCAAATAAGTCCGAACTTTTGACGAAGAATCCTTTTTATGAAGCGCGCGAGGATATACGGTATGCGGGCGTAACTATTTATATGGACCTTTTGAGGTTTTATCGAGGATTTGGCTTATTGTACCTGCATTTTAAGAACCTACAAGGCTTAAAATCGCACTGACACTTGACAAGTGTCAAGCATTCACACATTATGTCAGCCTCTGTTGTTGGTACAGTTTAGAGTCTTTCTTTTCTCGTAGACGTACAAAGGAACGAATAAAGGCCATAAAAGGTATCGGCAAGCGATACTATTAACCCTATTGTTGTTAGCATTCCTCTCCTGAAAATAGATCTCTACATGGGTTGGGTATTTTTTACTGTTGTCAACAATCCCGTTCACCAAGCTCGGGAAAATCAAATTCTGTGAAATAAAAGACCGGTATCGTTTTAGTTTCGGGTAAACGGCCCGCTTATAGATCACTTTCGAGCAAGATACTGTAGGATTAGGACCAAACTTGTTTTACGGTTTTTATCTTTCAAGTTTCAAGATCCCCAGAAAAAACTTTGTGGTGAAAATATTTTTGAACATTCATTCATTTGCTCTATGGCACGATTTTTTAATTACAATAGAATTCACGATTTCTGGGAGGCTTACATTACACTTATGGAACTTAGTATAGATGACAACCTAAAATGATGTATTTTTCCACGGAAAATCATCTTTCGTTACCTGCAATATATTTGAAGTGAAGATTAGATATGAGTTTACCATAACTTTTATAAGTAAGACCCTTTGATTTCGTCTTAAGTTTATTTATTATAAATAGATGCATATTAAGCTGATCATGGAATAATCAATAATAGATTCAAATGAAACAAAAAATTATCTTGGTTTTCCCTCTGTCATTTATCATATGATATAGACTAGTTGTACTGACTACCGAGTGTATATAATTTTGTAGTCATGTGTGACATTAGGTTGAGCTGTGAGCCGTCTCTGGTGTTCCAGAAGGAAGTCAGTTAGGTCGTATTTTCTTTATTCTATGTATAAATGAGGTCGATATGTTCGTTAAACTCTTTTCAATGTCTCTCTCTCTAAGCTGTCAGCATAAAATCTGTTGAAACCTTTAATCTTTAATGCAACTCCTATAACTTTCAAGCTAGTTCTAGTTCTTAAACATGGTGTGGTGTCTCAAAAATAGCTTCGAGCCCGGCGCATGTATACCTACAACCCGTCGATCGCTATTAATAAATTTATGCAGTAAATCCAGATGCTGCATACCTATGGGCACTATGACAGTCCATCATCCCGACGAGTAAAAGTATGCAACGATTTTTAACTCATTCAACCTTAACACGACCAATGTTTATTGGCGATCAATTTTAAGGGTTCTCACCTTTGCACTTAATTGATTTGATTTCCATCAACTAAAACACTTCTAAAATCTAGATCAATGACAACTCCCTTTCTGTCTAAAATACTCTTTATTCGGAAACGATCTACGCTTCCTTCGAATATACATAAAGCTACTGTCTAACTATAAATACTACACGAGGCTCATACTAAAACTAGTTTCTATCCAAAAATGTTGTCGTATATCCTATACCAAAATCCGTTTTTCCGGAACATCGCCGCACTGTTGTCGCGCACAGAATTCTTATACGTTTCGAATAGTTTTTTATTCAGGGGTCCCCAATCCGATTGGGGCTTAAACGCTGCCACAAGTCTCTGTAGCAGCGATCCGCCGGGCTGTTTTACAACCGCATAGACGCCCCACACTAATAACTGACCAATTCCAAACGCCGACAGGCACCAACCAAAAACTAAAAGAAATCAAACGTTCATCAAGACCATAATTAGCTGGATCAACTCACTGTATAGCCCATCAGTGTATGTATATCCGTTGTACTGCAAGGGCTTGTACGCCGCCAATGTGTATATCAAAATTGCTGCCATAACGGCAGGTGTAATGACGGCCCAACACAGTCTGTAGTAGATACTTGTCTTCAGTCCGAGCATGAAGAAAATGTCATTGCAGAGACGTTTAACACCTAAAATTTGTATAAAGTACATATGACTGAGTATTTTTATTTATATTCAGGTTTTTACCATAAACCCAGCCTACGGCAATCAGTTCTACTATGGCCAAGCACAAGGCCACAAAGGACGCACCATAAAAGTCCACAAAGTTGAGAATATACTGTCCACCGGGGGTTATGTAAATGAGTCCGATGCAATATCCAACCACTGATATGATCGCCACGATCACCCAGTTTTTGGTTGATGGAAACTGATCTTTGATCACTGTCATAATGCAGGATGCCATGCCGACGTTGCTGCCAATGCCGAGGACGTACAACATGAGGAAGAATAATACTGAAAAGAGCTAAGAACTGTTTGGTTAGAAGGAAAATTTAAAAGTCATTAAAGAAGAGTGTAAGGAGGTTTATTTTAACTGTAGGTGGTTGTCTGTTTCAATCAAAAATTAGCAGAGCAAGACGAACCCCTTTATTTGGCTTCGTGGTTAGTGTGTTGCACTACTCAACTGCACCACCTCCCGCGAACGTCTGACAAACATCCGAAAGAAAAACTCTTCTGGGAAAGCTTCTCAGTTTTCATCTAAGAGAATGAAATTTCGTAAGAGTCGACATTGATAGCGTCAACTGTTCCTCAGGAAAGATTCCACTGAGTCGCTTTGAGCATAAAAATCTGTGAGCATTTCTCATTTCTGGCATTCATCTAACTCACCTGAGGAACGAAACTGAATTTCGCAATCGCATCCGGATACGAAACAAATGCCAGCCCCGTGCCGCCTTGAACCACATTCTTAATATCATCAGTGTTGGTTTCGTGGGCCAGATTGCCGAGAATACCAAAAATGATCACACCCGACAGCAGCGAAGTAAACGTGTCCAGGGTCGTCACTATGTTGGCGTCCCTATGAAACGTGAATTACTAGAAGAAATCAAAAATACTCTCGCCTTAGGACAACTTACCGATAAACATTGTGTCCAAACCGGTTGTACGACGCATACATGATAATATTGCCAAAACATATCGCCAGCGAGAAGAAAACCTGCGTCACTGCCGCATACCACACCTTGGGGTCCAGCAACTTACCCCACTGCGGATTGATGAAGTACATCACCCCGTTGAACGCGCCCGGAAGCGTCAGTGCCCGAACCAAAAGTATCGCCATCACAAAGTATGGAAAAAGCGCCAGAAAATAGGAAGCCTTTCCCGAGCTGCGCACTCCTTGAATCATAATTGCCGCTACCATAATCCAAGCCACCGCAAGGCACACCGCCAACTCCCAGCTGGGCGTGCCGATTCCATCATCAATCGACTCCTTCTCCCGGAGTACTATTTTCCTATCAATCTCACTGTCAAGGATCATTCAACCGACACAAAGGGTCAACTCACGTGAAATAGAACTGCGCCGATGGGATTCTCTGCACGCCCTCCGCAAACGTCGCGTTGCCCTTTAGCTTTGAATCGATGCACGAACTGCCCCAGTCATCACGACAATAACTCCACGGGAGAACAGTGGCGAATGACGCCACTAGATAGTGCAAAGTGAGAGCCATCAACGTCGCATAGTAAGTCGTCACAATGGCCGTGCCCAGCACCTGGCCATAGCCAACGCCTCTCATAATCGGGGAAAAGTCAAACACATTGACACTGCCGCGGCTGGAAAACTGTCCCAAAATCATCTCCATATAGTAGACGGGCTTCCCCACCAGGAACAGCACGATCAGATAGGGGATCACAAAAGCGCCGCCACCATTCTCAAGCGCGGTGAACGGAAATCGCCACACGTTGCCCAGGCCAACGGAGAGCGCTATGCACGACATCAGGAACTCGATGTCCTTGCCCCATCTGTCCCGATGGATTTCGCTGTCATCCTCTTCGGTGGTGGGTTTCTCCCGATCTTTCTAAAATACAAACGTAATGAGCTCCAAACATTCGACAGTAAAATGCGTACTCACCTCGCTGCTGTGGTTGTCGGTCAAACTTATGGTGGAAATGGTGGTCGAACCAGCCTTGTAAGCTCCCGGTATGGAGGTGGTTGACCCCAGCGTGCCGTAGTACCCCTGATTCACGTGGCCACTGTTGTTCATATTGGCTGCAGCTGCCGACTCGCACCTGGAAATGGCAAAAACAGCTTTTCACTGTCGCTCTTAAGTTTTGTATGTTGGCAGTTGGCACACTGACGAAGGTCGATTCAGTGCTGTCGGCTGTTGAAGGAATTTTGTTGTTCATTCGTACACCAACCGGCAGAATGCAGATAGAGGCGGATTAACTTGCATTGCAGCACGTAGGGGGGAATGCTTTGTAGCTCAGATATTGCGCAATGGCTGTTTATGTTACAAGGGGGTCATGAATGCACAGATTGTTGTGACTTGGGATTTTTTTTCTAGTGTCAGATGATACACGGAAATATTTCTTATATCAGCCGCAGTGGATTTGTTTACTAGAGTTGTCCAGTCATGTCTGGTGTATCAGACTTCACGTCTGATTGTTCAAAAGAAAGAAGAGTCTTCTCGCTGCTGATAAGAGGTATCGCACGCATGATATATACGTATCTCATGGAAGGCGAATCAAATAGGCGTCGGTGTATGAAAGTGTGACAAATTTGGATGGAAAGAAGATAGTGCAACGCAAAAACTGAAACTCTATCGACGACATTATGAGAAGATTTAACAAGAAGAGTTGAAGCCACGATTCCCCAATCAAACAAACTGAGCAATCGGACAATAAAGTTGCACACAGATGGGTCTAGAAATGACGAAGAAACTCGAACACTTAGACCTCATTTAGAGGGAAGACTCTTCTGTCTCAAAGACGTAAACGAATTTAAAGAAATCCGAGGAAAGGTGCCACAAGGCTGCGGCCTAGGTCCGATTTTATTTCCAATGTATACTGAACATAGTCGTATACTTTTAAGTGGACACACACTCTGTCCATTTCGGAATAGGAATCCCTTCGTAGCTTCTCTAAAACTATCGTTTAATTTATCGATCGAACAGGTGCTTTAAAGATTGGAAATAAAATCGGACTTAGAGCGCCTCCTTGTGGCACTACGCAGCATTTTTTTTTTTCTTTTATCTGAGACATTTGCTGGTTTATAAAGCTGGTTTCCAGCAGTGTGTTAATTTTTAATGTAATGTGAATTCCTTTACGGACAGACAGCTTATGTCAGACTTAATTTAATCATCTCATTCTGCGCCCACCTGGAGGCTGCTGAATGGTAGCACGAAGAGTACACCTTCCTGGTCTATCCTCTCTCGCCACTTCCGTGAACGAGCTTTACGTTCACGGAATTAAGTTCATTTGACATGTGAAACAAAAACAGATTCCGTCACGTAATAATCGTTCACGGACGATGACGATTCGACCCCTGATTTTTAAAATGCTGGTCAGTTTATAAAAAAAATCGAAATTAAAAGTTACAGACAAAAAAAAATAAAAGTAAAATCTTTATAGATTTTAAAATTAAATGAAATAAAAAAAAAGTTAAATTAAAAATGAGAAATTGATACCTTAAAATAAAGAAAATAAATTTTCTTTAACACTAAAAAAAGGGTTGGAAAATATTAAAAAGCACGACCTTTTTTGTTTTTTTTGAAAAGCTGGGGGCAGATTCTGTATATCAACGATCGTTTAAAAGATATCGTTTTTGAAACTTTCATCACCAAAATAAGTCATATTCTGCTTGATTTTTTTTTGACAAACGTCAGCTGTCATTTTATTTTTTGAAAATGAACTGGATTAAGTTCTCAAAGTTGTAATTTAAGCACTTAGTTGCTAGTTTTGGAGGTCTATCGTTTCGACGATAATCGTCTGAAAAATTACGGAATGAGTGCCCTGTATTTTCAAACGCAGAATTTCAAAAAGAAAAATTTTGTAAAATTAATTTTGACCCTTCCAGAATTTTGAACCACCTTACAATTCTGGTAAATAAGTTTAAATTGATGACTGCCTCAACTTGCCAATATCGGAGTCTACTTTGATGGTGGGAGGCCCTGTACTATCCAAATTTACTCGATCAGTGTTGTTCCGGAATCTCTTCATGATTGGCAGCATAACATCGATCTATAGCGGCACTAAACACGGTGTCAAATGGCAGCTTTTCGGACGCCAAACAACACAAAGTTATGGAAATTTCGTTTTAAAATGCTCACTTCGTCGGCAATGTTTTGATGATATATAAAACGCGAAGCTTTGATGTTGTGTCTTGTAAATTTGAGCGAACTACCTAAGGTCAAAGTAAAAAATAAACCGACCATTCCACTCTTCTGATCCCTTTTTCCTCACTGTAATTATTTCTTGATTTTCTTTAGTCGATAGACAAATTTTATTGCAGTCCGGCGAACTAAGAACGCTGATAGTGCTTGCCAGTTTATGACCGCAAATTCACTTAAAAGTCTAAATCCAACCATCTAGTATATCTCCTATAAAAATCTGCTGTCAAGCTGTCATATAGGCTGCATCCAAAAAGAACACTTGGCTCACCTTGAAAAATATTTTTCAAAAAAGCAGTCACTCTGCAACGTTACTCAACGTTAAAATTTGTTCTCCACAAACGAGTTGACTTGATCTACATATTTTCACTGAATTCCGAGTAAAATTCGTACTTCTAAATACCACTGACAGCAAAGACACAACCGAAGTGGACTCTTTTGTTAAGCCACCACTCTCAGCTGCAACAATACTCCAGCCGGGGAACTTCTAGTTGGTGGCAACTGACGTCGGAAAACCCATTGTCTTAAACTGGCATTCTTTCCCCGACCAACTAGTAACACATTTCGAAAAAGCCACCGATTTGCTAAGGCGACACTACACTCCCATATGCAATTAAAAGCACGTTCTTGAAAACACACTTTCAAAACTGAATGCACGGGCAATTTAAACCAATTTACAGATGCGCCGTAAACAATCAACGGATACTATCGTTTGCCTGCCCCCAAATGTCACACAAGTAATTAAAATCAATTATCCAATGCACACACTATTCACCTTTATTTTTGAGTGAAACAAATTGCAATGATTTGACTCACTTTTATACCAGATGGCGGAAAAACCCCTTCGATCAATTGGTACGCGCCGTTTTTCGTGAACAAGCGATCTAACCGACGGCCGACAGGAAACTGCTTTAAAGCTCAGAATACGGACGCCATATGCATCCCAAACTAACCCGTTCTCGAGTGACACACAAAGGTATCTACAGTACGCCACACCATCGCCTGACAAAGGCAATAGCGAAAACATCAAAACTAACTAAAACAAGTATATTTGCATATGATGGCGGTGTTTGTGGCTTTTGGCTTCTCTGGCACGCGACTTCCACTTGAGAGTTGAGACAGGTATACCTAAGCTTTTTTGTCAATGCTTTTTTTTTGTGGGTAAAGTGTGTGCCGCTCTATGTCAGTGTTACAGATCTATGATCGATACCAGGTTCAACAAACTTGTATTTACTATTCTGCTGTTGACGTTCTACTTCTACACCCTTATCAGTGTAAATGACTTTTATTGCATCGGAGATAAAGGTTAGTTTGCTTTTGTCTGTGTTGTGCTTTATGCAACCAGTAAAATTTTTATGCGGGCTGTACTCTTTTTGTTCCGTGTCTGGGGGAACAGAATGATATGCAATTCTGGGGATCGGTGATCGTAAAGTTTGCTATTTAATGCATGGCACCATAGAGAGATAAAATTCATAAAGATGGAACTTGGTTAAATATGTTCAGAGATAGCGGATTAAATTATGTTCGTTTTACGGTGCGAGTAGTAGAGATGGTCACGTTGCGTTGGTGGTAATATTTTAATTCCAAGATAAGCCGCCTTACGACACCAATTAATTGTTTCGTGATTGCATACACGCGACGATGTCACGTATGAAGCAGCTGGGAAGCATTTCCACTGCAATTGCTTTGAATCTGCAAAGGCGATCACTGGTCAGATTTTCCAACGGAGTTTTGCTGACTGTTTCGGAGTAAAAAGAAAAAATCTTCTCTGTAGAAGAAGGCGCGGCACCTTCTAAGCAACAAGTTAGCGGACCATGAAAGTATATTGACTACCAAGAGCTTTACAAAATAAGGGCGGCATTGAATTAGTACAGTCTTCGCTACGACTGTCACTTAATCCTGCAGCCTCTGGCGGTTCTATTTGCGGTAGTGGCAAGTGTCCTAGCTTAGGCATAGTTCTTTAAAAATCTAAAGTAGTTATTTGCACCGAATGAATACTATGAAGTCATCCGCTGAGCACTTTTGTTCTGCGGGAAACTTTTGCCAGCGAGATGTTGAAAAAAAAATACTTTTTTGGTAAGAATAAGGTTTCGCTCTCCACTTTGTCCTATAAAGGATCTTTTAGGAAAGAGTATCTAGTGTTTGTTTGTGGTATCTTAAAACAAGTTAACGAATAAACTCAGGAAATTCTATTGACGAACTTCATAGGTAACCCAATTTTGTATTATTTCTGAGGCTTTTAAAAGATCTTCTTTAAATAGTTCTGACTATGACAGAGCAAAAATAAATTTTATATGAAATACAAATTGTGGGCAGATTTATGTCTGTTTCGATTTACTGAAAATGATTTTTAAGACTCCGAGAGAATCATAGTCTGTGGAATTCATTGCCAAGCCTACCTTTTGGGGAGTTTTAAGTTTAAAAGAAATTTGTTGTTTCTGACTTCACTGCCTTGCTATCTATGAAAAGTTCCTGAACTGGGCTAACACTTCTTTGAATATTTTGAGCTGAATAAATTGATAAGCTTTCTGCTTCTACAGATCAAAATCGAACATGTTGAAAAATGTTTCTTGTTCGTTGTTCAGCTGGTTCTGTTTAACGTCTGTGCCAACATCTAAAGCATTTGATGAACTTCAAAAGTAACCAACGAATCTTCTTAAATCAGTGCTAGTTACAGCAGATCTTAGCGATCTCAAGGTATGGAATTATAGACAAGGTTTTCAACAATATTGCAAAAAAAAGATCCACACCTATGAGCCATGCTGCAAAGACCCTCTATAACTTTATAACCAATTCCTATTCATAGAAGTGCATGTCGATGTGGTCCATCCATTTCATTAACTAAAGAGCAAAGCAGAGCCTCCTGGAACAGTTCACGTAGTGATCAGTGATACTGCTGCTTTTCTGTTCACTAAGTTCTTAAAAAACAGGAGATCTGACGATCAGTTGGTCACCAAGATCGTTTTTGGGGTTCTGCTCATAGTCTGGAATTTTGTTTAGCAACTCTTAGTTACATATGACCATTTCGATGTAGTCAAGCATTTTTAATATTATCGGAAGAATAAAAAAAAACATGCGCCCTGCTGATCAGCGATCGTGTTGCTTTAGTTTCGACTTTTAATAAATTTTTCGTTGCCCTCTCTCGTAACCACATCCCCGGTTTAGAGTGTGAGTCTTTCGCCTCGCTGCGATTGGTAAGATATAAAAACTTTTGATCAACGATCTTGATCAATTCAGTTTAGTCGCCTTTATCAGTCCGATTGATATTCTTGTTTGTATGATCGATGGATTATTCGGTTAAAATAAATCAACGTCCTTGACGTTTGGAATTGGGTGCTCCACGATCGTAAAAAAATTTATATACCGGCGATCACTGATCATTTCCTCTTCAAACATAAATTGTAAGCAATTTTTTTCAATCCTTCATTGCCAGCAGCTCGATGTTTCAATTGTGTCCACATTCTCCTCTAAATCGCTTCTTCTGTTAAGACTGTTGATCTCCACATTGATCTCACAGGTGTCTTGCGATATTCGGAAATCTGAGAACTCTTTTTGAATTCAGTTTCCATTTTTTCCGCTTTTTTCACATTACGCCAATTGATGTAATCCCAATTTTGCTTAGGGACGATTGGCGTTCTGTGGGCGTGGGTTTTAGTAAATTAATGAGACGTTATGTTGGAGTCATTCAAATTGAATTGATCGATCCCATATAAATTCCATGATGAATGTATCTACTGCAATATATTTCGAATGATCAACACACGTTTTTCCAGCGAACGCACCTACTAATACCGTCATTACATGCGGTTTGTCCTTATGGCGCTAGGTCGAACGGTCTTGTTCTCTGTAGTCGGCGCTCAAGGTATGTCACGTCTAGAGTACGAATTATTTCATTATTGCAGTGACCGTGAATGCGAGTACGAAGTTTGCGAGCAAAATTTGTTACTTCGTTACTCACGGTAGCAATTCCTAGATCTCTGTGAATATCACTATTCCTTATATACCATAATTTCACAATTGATCCGTCAAATGTCATCTTTTGATCAACCAAGTAGACACTCATTAATGACACTCAAAAACCGCGTTGATCTCCTATTAAAAAATTTTAATCTCAGTCCCTTCAATATATTTTGAACTATTTAAAGTAAGTCTCCTACGATCTAGTCTAGGCTAACCGAAAATATTATCATAAGTCTTGAACGCACACCCCTTGTTGGTCGCTTGGTTTTTCTCATTTTCACTAACGCTAATCTTATATGCCTTGAGTAGTTTTTTATCCAGCGGACCCCAATCCTCAGTTGGCTTGAATGATCTGAGAAATCGCCCAGGACCTTCTGGAGTGCTCAAATAGCCTCCAATGCCCCAAACTACGACTTGAAGTATGCCAAACGCTGAAATGCACCATCCCAAGACTGCAAAAAATAATCAAATGCTTTAATTCGTTTGTTTCATTTACAATGCACTTACTTTGAAGCCCCGTCGAGTACGTGTAATCATTGTACTTGAGTGGTTCATAATCCACAAGTGTGTAGACAAGGATTACTGTCATAAACGCTGGTGTTATGACACCCCAACACAGCCGGTAGTAGAGGCTTGTCTTCCGCTTCAGCATGAACTCGATATCAGCACAAAATCGTTTCACACCTGGCAGAGAGGTGTTTTTAAGGAACCTCGTAGGGGCATAAGGATAGCTAAAACTTACCGTAGATCCAACCAACAGCGACTAACTGAAGAATAGCCAGGCAGAGCACTATGAACGTCACTCCATAAAAGTCCAAAAAGTTCAAGATAAACTGTCCCCCGGGAGTGATATAAGTCAATCCGATCAAGAAGCCAATCGTGGATATGAACAGCACAATGACCCAAGGTTTTGTGCGCGGTAATTCATCCCTGGCCACAGTCAAGAGGCACGACACAATGCCGACATTGCTGCCAAGACCCAGCACAAAGAGCATGAGGAAGAAGAGAACCGAAAACAGCTGCGGAACCTTGGCAAACTTTGCAATCGCATCTGGGTATGATATAAAGGCCAGCCCTGTCCCTCCCTGAACAACATTGGCGATGTCATCCGTCTGAGTTTCATAGGCCAGGTTGCCCAAAATCCCAAAAATAATCACTCCCGACAGCAGCGATGTAAACGTGTCCAGGGTCGTCACAATGTTGGCATCGCGGTAAACGTTGTGCCCAAATTTGTTGTACGACGAGTAGATGACTATATTGCCGAAGCAGATGGCCAGCGAGAAGAAAACCTGTGTGACAGCTGCATACCACACTTGGGCTGTCCACAATTTGTCCCACTGCGGTGTAATGAAGAAGAGGACACCATCTGCCGCCCCCGGGAGTGTCATCGCCCGAACGAGAAGAATAACCATCACCGCGTACGGAAATATGGCCAAGAAGTATGAGGCTTTTCCCGAGCTTCGCACCCCTTTGATGATAATCGCAGAGACCATTATCCACGTAAAGAACAGGCAGATAGTCAGTTGCCAACTGGGGTCTCCAATTCCATCGTCGATTTGGACCTTTTCTTTGAGAATCACGTGCCTGCAATTGGTCATGTTAAACGCGGTTTTGCACAGTTTGTCTTGAACTTACGTAAAGTAGAACTGCGCCGAGGGTATCTTCTTTCCCTCGCCTGTGAGGTTGCCCTTGAAGCCGGAATCAATACACGAGTCGCCCCATTCTTCGCGACAATAGCTCCATGGCAGCACCGACGAAAAGGACGCAACGAGATAGCGACACGTCAGCGCCATCAATGTGGCATAGTAAGTGGCCACGATCCCTGTCGAGAATACTTGACCAAATCCGACTCCTAAATTGAATAAATCTGTTGTATGGGTCGGGGAGTGTATGCTAGCGTGCTTACCTCTCATGATCGGCGAAAAGTCATACAGCTTAACACTACCCCTACTGGAGAACTGTCCCAGCAGCATCTCCATGTAGTAGATTGGCTTACCGACTAATATCAGTACGATTATGTACGGTATCACAAACGCTCCGCCGCCATTCTCTAGAGCGACAAAGGGGAAACGCCACACGTTGCCCAGGCCCACGGAAAGTGCTATGCAGGAGAGTAGAAATTCGATGTCCTTGCCCCATTTGTCACGCTGTACGTCGTCGCCTTCTGTCTGCGACCCATCTTGGGAAATCTACAAAGTCAGAAAATAAAGGGGAATAGCTTTATGCATATTTGGAGACTAACATCATCGGTGGCAGCTTCAGTGTCTCGCGGCAATTGGGTGCCATTTGAGGTGGTGTTGGTGACCGTGGGGTTTTCGTCGCTCACATAAGCCTTGTTGTCCATTTTATAGGAAGTGTCGTTGGCAGCAAGTCATCTGAAAGAAAAGAAGAAGTTTCTTAAATGTTGTCAATTGGAAAAAGGAATGTATACTAAATTCTCGAAATCCAATCACGTTAATAAAAATTAACAGTCGGAGGGTAATGCAAGCAACTTACAATTGAAAGAGTCGCAAAACCGGACCTACAGTAATGTCACAAAAAGCACATTAAAATTGTCAGGAATTCGAAATTTCTTAACAAACGATTCAAATGAAGAGCTAAAGAATTCAGAAAATAACCCAAAAATCTTGTCTAAGTCGACACAAAAGCTATACAAAAAAAAACATTCTAAAAGTAAGTCAGAAATTAACCAAAATCGTTTTAGAGATCGTTCCAAATACTCCCCAAAAAGGGGGTCAAAAACGCCCTTAAAACACTGAAAAGAACATCTGACAGTCGTCTAGAGTTCAATTGAATTAAATCAGCTTGTTGTAGGTGCCTCAATTGATTTAAAAAAAAAGAACGACTAGTGTTAAGAAGCTGGCTGGCCTTTCATCGAGTGTCTCAAGCCGTCAAGAGACGTTCTATGTTCTTGCTTCATAAATAAGATCTTTTTAATATGGTGGAAGTATCGTGCGCTTTTACCGCTCGCTTCAGTTATATTATTGTATTGGCTGAATACCCGATATAGGTCGAGAGGAAAATAGTCTACCTTACGTCAAGAACCATTAGATCCACATTTCAAATTCCAGTTTCCTAGGCCCAATAGACCTCAAAACTTGTATTTTTTTTTAGTTTTTTACTTGAGTTGCGTTTATATTATTTGCGGCCTTTCCGCTATTCCGTAATTATGTTGCTAGAGGGCTATGACACTCGTATTGTGTGATGTGCCCTCTATAATATAACAGTTTACTGGATATTGTATTCAAACTGTTCGTCAATAAATGGGTACAGAACCAATCATCGAGTACCGGCTATACCCGACACACTTAAATAAACGATCTCAAAATCAATGTCAGTCATTTATTTAAAAAACAAAATATTTGCCAAACAATTTTCTGATACTCGCATGTTTGGTATAAACTGGCAAATCAACCAGCCTTATCAAACAAATCAATAAAAGATGGCAATTCAAACTGATACTGTTAAATTAAATTTGATTGCATCGAAGGCATACAAACAAAAAATATGATAAATTTGAATGGAATACTTATTTTTAGAATACACTCGAATCTGGTTCAATCATATTTTAGCATCGACGTTTCTGCCTTTTGTTTCACGAATGGTTTAAATATTCAAATTTTGAATCCATCAGTGGACAATATTTTATTCCACAAGAAATTTATCGTATCGCAAATAATTTTTTTATTTGAATAATGATGCCGTGCAATCTTATCGAAGTTTAGCATGCAATAAAAAAAAGTATAAAATTTGCAATTTCATTGCAACAAAGGCCATAATCTTTGATGGGAACGGCATAGCAACTTAAAAAAATGTCTGCAATCTAGTGTCCACCTCACCCTAAGCAAACCGAGCGATTTGCACTTCATTCGTTTTAAGTTTCTTGGAAGAATATTTCATTCTACGGGGAGTTCTTTCTAGAATCATAATCATAGGCGATACGTCTTTTGTCATTTCTTTGAAATGGGAGATTTTTTTTTTTTAATTTACCGGGGGTTGGTCAACGAAACAATGGGTGATGGAAGTATCGCCGGTGATTCGCCAAAGAAACCCGCGCGAAGAAAACAAAATGCTAACATCTATAGGAAATTTCTGTGAATCCGAAAAGGGTACACTCATTTACAAAATGGTAAAGAATATTATTCGAAATATGTGTCGTTAAAATTTGACAATAGAACTTTTACTACTGGAAAGGACTAGCTTCTATTACATTATATCCTTATCGGTCACAGATGATAAGATGTAAAAATATGTGTGTGCTAAATGTGAAACTGATTTTTTTTTTTCAAAAGATCAATCACAAGATCTTCAAAAGATTAAGCACATATTTTCCACTTATCGACGCCAAAAATATAAAACAATTATAATTACGGTTCCAAAACAAGATGAAATATTCAACAATTTGTATCGCCAGATCCGAATACTGTGATTTATAGTCAATTTTAAACACGCAGCGCAACACCCTATTTAGCTACAATATAGTTCGGTGCGACGACCGAAACAAATATGGCGACACGAAACATTTTATTGCTCATTTCCGGTATTACTACGTGCACTCTGAATTGGCTTTTGACACATTCGTTAAAGGCTAAAACTATTTTCCCATTTGAAACACTTGATGTACACTAGGTATATCTTATTTGAATGAAATGACGAACACTAACAAGGACACTCATAACCCTTTAACTAAAAAAACGTGTTCACTCATTACTCACAGGTTTGTTAGCAAAATATCGACCAGCGTTTAATAGGGCCAACGGACACAATTGACTGATTCGAATTATTGACAGAATACCTTTCAAAAACTTGAACGAACGAAATGTGCTGTGGCTTGGTAACGTTATTTTTAATACATCTGATGGAACTTGATAAGATTGTACTTTTACGATTTCCTTCAACTAACCTTTATCAACTGAAAGAACATTTTCTACTGCCTATCTATGTTGCTGCGGAACACTTGAACAAAGGAACATTTTTAAGCGTATCTGGCAACTTTGGTTGGCAAAAGATTAGGTAAAATTTTTTTTTTTCTGTTAAGGGCTGCCGGAAATATCAACTGGATTTATGTTTATAAAATCGTTTAATAAATTTTCTTTAATCCATTTAATGTGATTGATTGATTAGCTCGTTATTATCTGGCTAATATCTTTTTCGTCTTTGCAAAATATACGCGTTCAAATGTCAGAAAGCTGTCTGACACTTTTAAAGAGAAGTTCGGTGGAAATAAGTTTGGTCTTTAAATTGCGTGGGAAATAAAAATCTCCTCAACCATTTTGAGTTGTGCGAGTTTTTTCTTTAACCATTGTGAATTTCTAGTTATGACAGTTTCAACATTTTAAATTTGAATGAGTTTTTGATAAAAGTTGTTAGTAAATAGTAACTGACACTTTTAAATTTGTGCAAATTCGAATGATAAACAAATAAAAATATTCCTGTGGTGGATGTGGTCTGGACTGTTTATTTCATAGCATCAACTTTTAAGTTGAATGCTGATTTCTGTTATAAACTAACCTCAATGTTGTGAATAAAGAGTAAAAAATATGTGATTGAACAATTTAAAGTTTTGCGTTTCCGAACTGCTTGCGCATTGACGACTTCCATACCATTTTCAGGTGATGGCTTGTATCGGACATTCAGCTGGCGTTAAGTCTTTTATATTTTATTAGAGTGTATGTCCTAAAGAACATTTGGTTGCGCGTAAATTGAATACAATTAATGGTGAATAGTTGTACAAATATTGCGCTTTCTCTTGCCAATAGTTGAGTGTGAAAACTGCTCCTTTTTTCAATTGAACCGTCCTGAAGCCAATTATCAAAAAAGACTCATAAGATCGGAAAGCTTATCCCATTTTGTTGTTCCTTGAAACACATTTTTATGACAGAAAATGTACCTATGCGTTTAAAAAAAAAATTATACAGGGTGGCAAACCGGGGAACACAAAGATTCAGATTTAAAAAAAACGTGTGGTTTTTTTTTTTTTTTATAATTGACACGCGCTAAAGAGGTTATGACTACTCTTATAGTGCAATGTGATTTACACAGCGTGGGCATTAAGGAAATTGGGATAGAGAAGATAGGAGATACCGATGCACATTGGTTATAAATGTCTGCAAACTGCACTGAGGAGGAAAGACAGAACCGGGCAAGGCATTCCACATTCGTGTTGTACGGCTTATGAACGAGTCTCTATATTTCATGGTACGTCCGAAGATAGGCTGAATGGTAAACTGATGGGCATTCCTAGCAAGGCGAGTATTGCGGTTGAATTGCTGAAGGGGCGGAATGCAGCTGGCAATTTCATTTGAGCACTGTTTGTTAAAAAAGCGATAAAACAGTGTGAGACACGTAACGTTTCTTCGATGTTCAAGCGAATGAATAGAATTCGCGATATTCGTATCTCCGATTAGTTTCAACGCACGGTTTTGGATCCTATCCAGTAGGTGCAATATGGTTTTCGGTGCACCAGACCAGATATGGGAATTGTACTCTAATTTGGGGCGAATGAACGCCTTATAAATTGTAGCCAGATCAGAAGGGGTAAAATATTTCTTGCACCGTTTGAGAAAACCTAGACATTTCGCAGCATTCTTAGCGACTTCGTGTATGTGGTTGGGTGTTCTAACTTCAACAAACACTCAGTCACAGTATGTTTGAAAAACGTCCTTCGGGAAGTAATGTACCAGCAATTGTTCAGTTTTAACTTTTGGTATCGTAAACCTATGGCAATCAAACAGGGTATCGATTAATTTATCGTTTGTCTAAGTGAGCCACTATTACCATTTGTGCGTTCATAGTCAAGATATTGGTCTTCAAACAAACGCTTTTTGTAAAACATTTTATGGAACAATGGCATTTATCTCAAGAAAATCTGATATTCTGCTTTTAAAAAGACTGTCTCTTCGTTTTCATTAGCCCACTTTTGTATCTGTCTATTTACACAAATTTTGAACTGGACGCTTTAAAATATAAAAAGAAATCCGTTCTAAGTTTACGTTTTTAATCTATTTTGTATTATTTTTCTTTTAAAAATGCAATAAAATTAACAAAATTAAATTTGTTCCATGGATTATAGCTTTATTAGTAAGAGCAAACATTCCCACCCGACCGAAGCGGATGGTCGTGCGCCTTCAATTGCTAATTCCACTGCACCTTGTAAGCGAAATATTGAGCTGTTGAGATCGATGGCCAATTGAGTCTCACACTCTCGACAACAGCAGTCACAGCAGCCACATTCTCGTCTGTGAGCACCATACGACAACGGCGGCTATAAGTCTTGTTCACTAGCATACCAGTCTCAAAAAATGTTTGCACAAACTTGCGTACAGCAGGCGCGGTGGGTGCTTCATTTCTGCCAAAACTTCTTTTTTTAAAACGCACTGTTTGGACTATCTCTATCTTTTTTTAATATCTCCCAACGTTGTTCAAGCGTAAAACGACTCATTTCGTTCCGCGGAGGTATGATACTGACTTTCTGTTAAGATTTCGAGCGGGAAACAGCTGTCAGTGTCAAAATAACCTATGATTTAAAAAGAAACCACTACATTGCCCACCCATCACGAAATCAGATTTTTTTTTTTTTTGTTATTGAAGGTGAAAATCTCGAAAGACACAATGGGGTTAGAAACCCAGAGTAGTGTGGGACTCTAACCGCACTAAAAACACCTCCTTAATCATGACCAATCAAAGAAAGATCGACAAATGATTTTACTTTCAACGTTCAGTTGCGTTTGAGAAGGTATTACAATTTAGATACGGGTTCTCATATTTTTTAGATTATAAGTTCGTGAGGCTTAGTTCTTCTTAATCTACGAATATTATATCGTACATTTAAGACGTCTATTATTTCGGGATTAATATGCATCTGCAGACGGTCATTGTGACGAATTGCGTAATTTTTAATTACTTCCGTTACAAGTTCAATCTGCAAATCACGATGCAAGTCATTATTTCTAATATACCACGGGGCATTTACTATTCCCCGAAGGACTTTGTTTTGGAAAGTTTGTATTATTTGTACATTTGTTTTCTTTGTGCAACCCCATAATTGGATACCATACGTCCAAACAGGTTTTAGTATCTGATTATATATTAAAATGTTATTCTCAGTGGACATTTCAGAGTTATGTCCTAGCAACCAATACAGTTTTCTATACCTAATATTTAACTCTTCTACTTTCTTTTTCACATGTTCCTTCCATTTCAGTTTAGCATCTAGATTCATACCCAGATACTTAGCTGTGTTAGAATAAGGAACTACTTGGTTATTAATAACTACAGGAGCGTTTGTTATTTTTTTATTTGTAAAATTGATATGAGTGGACTTTGACTCATTTAGTCTAATTCGCCATCGTTGGGCCCAATCACATATCTCGTTAACAGAATTTTGTAGCTTTTCTGTGGATTTAGTCACGCATCCATCAGTTGATAGAAGAGCAGTGTCATCTGCGAATGTAGCTATCATCACATCGTTTGTATGTGGTATATCCCTAGTATACAATAAGTACAGGGTTGGTCCCAGAACACTTCCCTGTGGAACTCCTGCTTGTAATTCTTTGAGTTCAGAATACGCTGAACCATAGCGAACTCTAAAGAATCTATTTGAAATATAAGATTTAAGTATCTCATAGTATTGTCTTGGTAGATCCCTATGAAGTTTATACTGTAAGCCCTTATGCCAGACCTTATCAAAAGCCTGAGCAACGTCTAAAAATAGTGTAGAGCAAACTTGCTTTTCTTCTAACGATTTTTCTATAATATTTGTTATGCGATGTACTTGATCTATTGTCGAGTGTTTATTTCTAAACCCAAACTGGTGGGTGGGAATAAGCCTTCTTTGTTCTATTATTCTGTCTAGTCTTTTGAGAAGCAGTTTTTCAAAAAGTTTTGATAGTACAGGTAAAAGTGAGATTGGCCTGTATGAGGTGACTTCTGATGGGGGTTTACCTTGTTTAGGTATAACTATAATTTCTGATATCTTCCAATGATAAGGAACATATCTTAGCTTAAAACAAGCATTAATTAAAAGCTTAAGTTTAACCAATGCTATGAAGGGTAGTTCCTTCAGAATTTGGGCAGTTATAAGATCATAACCTGGCGATTTTCTATTAGAGAGCTTATGAATACATGTGCTGATCTCTTTAAGTGAAACGTAAGGAATTACGTCTTCATCTATCCTATCAAAGAATTCAAGGCGTTCGTTTGCCACACTACTTGGAAAAGGTTTAAAAACATTTGTTAAATGTTCCGAAAATAGTTTGACCTTTTCTTTTGGGTCGCCGATCCATTTCCCATCAGATGTTTTTAACGGGGGATCTTGCGTTTGAGGTCTTTTTAAATATTTGGCAGCCTTCCAAAGGGAGTAGTCTGTGACTTTGTCAGCAGTTAAATTGCAAAGATATTTAGTAAGAGTTCTATTTTTAAACTCACTGATACTTTTTTTAAGTTTATTGTTAAGTCTATTGAATAGAGTTTTATCGCCGGGATATCTTGTCATTTGCCATTTTCTCCGGGCTCTTCTCTTTTCTAATATTAGTTCCCTAATTTCTGTGGGGTATTTTATCGATGCTTGTTTACGTTGCTGAATAGTTGGTGTACTATCTTCTGCCGCCTGTTGAATATCGGCAATGAATTGTTCCACTTCGATGTCAATATGCCTTATTGTGGCCAGTGGAGCTCTAAGGTTTATAAAACCTTCGAGTATTTTTTAAAATTACACCAGTTTGTTCTTTTGCTGGTAAGTCTTTCATTGCTTATCTGCTCTACTGACATGCCATTAATCGTTAAGATTACAGGTGTATGATCCGACGACAAATCATCACTGTTTTCAACTCTTACTTCTTTTCTATTGATTCCTTTCGTTATGAAGAAGTCAATTGGTATTTTATCGACTTCGCTGTTTTCGACATTTACCTGTTTCTTGTTCGTATTTTTAAGAGGGTTCTGTTGGTGTTTGGCAGTACCTCTCTTTTTCTTTTCTTGATATTCTTTTGCTGCCGGACAGCCCCTATAATTAGCTGGGTGGTTTCCATGACAGTTGATGCATTTTACTTTCTCATCTTTTTTTTGTGGACAACTATTTGTTGGATGTTTTCCTTCACATTTAACGCACGCAAAATCTCTTTTGCAATAGCTTTGTGTATGCCCGAAAGCTTGGCATCGTTTGCATTGAGTTAAAGAGTTGGATTTTCTTCGAAGAGGCTCAATCTTGACGACAATATTCATTATTGATTTAATAGCGTATACCTTTTCAATATCTTCCTGATTGTGAAAGGAGAGCATAAAAAGGGGTAATTTTCTATTTCTTGTAGTTTTTTCCCCTTCATTACCTGATGTTTTTTCTTTTTTGATTAAGTTTTTGGCTTCTATGATTTTAAATTTTTTATTAGTTAAGTCTTCGACAATATCATGTTCATCACACGAGAAGTGAAGACCTCTGACGACTACTCTAATTGGTCTAGTAGCTTTATTTTCATAAGTGTGCCATTGCAACTTCATTTTTGTTAGCTCATCAGTGATATATCTATAAGTGTCACTGTCATCAACATTTATTTTCCAATTGTTGTTGCTATATGACGTGAGCTTGCACGTTTTCTTAGATTTTTGCTCAATAATACTTTTTAGCTCACCAAATCTGTCTACACCAGAGATCATTATTGGTGGTGGTAAAGGCTGTCTTTTCAACCCAATGGTTGTCTTTTCAGTCCTTTTATCTTTCGTCTTAGCTTGCAAATTTGCATGTTTTGGCGTAGCCACATTGTCAAAGATTCTGGCAGATGTTTCAGGACTTTCTTCTGCCTTTCGTTTCTTCGTTGGTCTTTTACTTTTAGTCAGATGTCTTTCTGTCTCTAGTGCAAGCTCCTCTTCATCAGTGAGGTATTCCTTTTGTTTATCTTGCTGAACTGATTGGAATGGTTGGGCAGTATTGTCCAAAAGGCTAACCTTTTTTTCAAGTTCTTTTATCTGCTTTTGCAAGCTTAAGACAATTTCTTCAAGATTTTTCCTTGCTTTAAGTTCAGCTTGCCATTCAGTGTAGTAGCTGCTTGCATTTAATTTCGCTTGTGAATCTGTTTTACGTTCACTTTCAGCTATATTGATTCAATTTCCATTTTACTTTTTGAATGTTCGGAATGCTTACGATTATAGCGCTATCTTTGGCCGTATGTTGTTTTGGCGCGACCATTTTTGGTGGAGTTCTTGGCGTGAGTGAACTCCTTTTGGAGCTTTGTTGAGGAAGCAATAAATGGTCCCCCCCAGAATCCATGGGACCGACCTCCGAGGAGGGTGGATTTTCCAGTTTACCTGGTCTGCCACCTGGGGTATTTATATCTCTTGTTTTGTTCATTGCCATAAATTTTTTTTTTTAACTGAATCAGTTTTACTAGGTAGCTCAGTAGGTTCTACACACAAACCCCCTACCAGGAGGACCGGGTCATTTGTTTTACTTTTCGCCGCATTGGTTTTGCGAAGTTTTCGTCTCCGCTTTAGTGGAATTTTAGTCGCCTCTTACGACAGGCATGCCTACCTCGGGTATATTCTGTCCCCTACCCGAAGGGGTAAAATCAGATGAAGAAAATATTAAATAATCTGAAAAGCAGAGAATAATATTTGAAATATATTTCACGAAAAGTATATAATAATTATTCTTGACTGTATGCAGATTTATAACCCCCTACAGATTGCGGTAAGCATTTGTGACAGTAAAGAATGTAAGGTTTCAAACTGAAAACGTTGTATATTCGAAAAGTATTGGTAAAGTTATTATTATTATAGAAAATTCTGCTTTTTAGAATTCTGGCCGTTAATATTTTAAACAATAAAATTTATCAGCTCTTTTTGGTTTCTTAAACTAACGAATCTAAGCATAAATGCAAAAGAACTGTCACTTTAAAGTCAGCACAACACTACATAATCCATCCATCATTTAGCAATCTCTTTCTTCCAAAAGCGTTAGAGATGTAAATTTCAAGAAATATATATTTTTTTAAAGCTTCTGGCTTTTTCCGTAGATCGGCTGCTTTCATTAACCCTTTTAAATTTGTAGGTTTCTAGCATCTTTTTAAGAAATGGGGTACCGCTTAATATTTGTCCTAAACCAAAAAAGAAAAAAGTATGTCATCTCTACCCTTCATGTTAAGGAAAGTGAAAGGATTGTTTAACAAAAGCATGCGATTTATAAGAAGTTTCTTTATTTGGTTGCCATTGAATAATACATTTTGTTAAAATCTATTTCAAAATAAAATGTTTTTAAATAATTTTTACCTTTTTAATTGTTAACCGCTACCGTTTTTATGTTTTCATTTTAGTGCGCCATGAAATCATCATTCAAAGTTTTTAACTGAGGCTTCAAGCTTACAATTTTCCCCATATGTAGTTATTTAAATTAATACCAAATCTTTCTTTTATTTAACTCCATACATTCAAATATTATTTTAAGTTTAAAGTGGTAAACATTTTTTTTTTGTTTTATGCAAGTTTTATTAATTAAATTGGCCTCTAAAATTGTATAATAGCATTTGAATTGTTACGTAGCTTCACCTCCAAATTGAAGGTCTATTTCAAAGATTTACGACTTGAAATGTAGTAAAAATTTACGTATTTTTATCGAAGTGGCCTCTATAAATGGGACGACGTTCTGTTTAGTTTTATTGAATACCTTAACATTTACCATCATCGAGAAAGGCCATTATATTTTTTGCTAGCTTCTGATATGATTCCTGGTTTGATAAATTTGTCCATGTTGGTAGCATTTTACATTTTTTTAGAAACAAACCGATTGTTGTCAGTTGAAGTCCCGCTTCAGTTATTCTGTTGAGTTTTCTGTTTAATCTTATAAATTTATTATTCGGCAAAACTCTTTCACTACCCTTAACACAACATATTCGCTTACATTTTTTTTTTGTGGAAAGATTGTGCAGAGATGCAATAAAATTTTCTTTTTAATATTTTGTGTATAGTCCAGGTCACTATATTGGTCGAATTTGTACCACGGGGCGAACTCTAGTATTAAGTAAAAAATCAAAGAGTTACATAACATGTACCAATGCTTACATGAACGTAAGTTAATTTTAAATAGAAAGAACTAAGAGGAAACTTTATTTAAAATAATTCACAGATTAATTAAGTTTAGTAAAATTATTCTCGACAAGAATTGTGCGTATTACTTTTCTTTCCTTTTTGATCAACGTCTTTCATTGGAATCAGTCATTCTTTTCAATTTCCGCCGGGTTCCTCATTTAGTTTAAATTTTCAAGTCCAGTAGCAATGTTCTGTAATTATCACATCGATATATTTATCACAAAAACGATATGAATTGAAAGAAAATGCTTAAAAAGTATCGATGCGAAAACTTATTTATTGAACTCAGGAGCATTTTCTTTCAATTCATATCGTTTTTGTGATAAATATATCGATGTGATAATCACATCATAATTACAGAACATGGGCACATGGATGTATAATTCTAGTGGATGGTAATCGATGATCGATGAGTGCATTCAGCCTTGACGTCAGTGCTGACATTGTTTTTTTTTTACAGAAATAATCAATTACATCAAACATGTGCGAAAAAACAAAATAGGATATTATATCGCAAATGTCTTCAGATTGGTGTATACTTAGACTTGCACTTGAACTTTTGCTAATGCATTGTTCGCTTTAGGTTGGAATCGTGAAAGTTGTCCACTCGCACTACATTTTAGAAGACTAATTTTTGACATCTTCTGAGTTCATACAGCTAGGTTCCAGAATCCGAGCGAAATGAAATCGAAATCGAAATTTCAAATCGAGTGAGTTCGATTTTAGTGTTCCACATTTCTACCGATTTACTAATATCAAACATTTTTCGAAATCACTTTCTGTGAAATAAAAAACGGCTGATATCTGTCATTTGAAACTATACAAAAATATAATTTTGATAAAAATGGTTTGCTTGTTTTAAATTTCGACTGGTTTTCGCGATTTATTTAATAATGAGTGTTGTGTTAATAATTGGGGCGTTGTTGCAAACCCAAAAAGAAAAGTTGCAGAAGAAAAAATTGAAAGGCGTATGCTGAGAGACCCTTCAAATCCATTGAAAATTGCAGATGCTGCGTACATATTTACAATTATTCCAAGCAAAAGTTCAATTTTTTTACCTATTTCTTATTCCATAAAGATTTGTATCATACTACCGACTAAATAAATGTGCTTTCTTAATGGTGCTTCAAACTCTTAGGTCGCATCTTAAACAATCTTCGATTCCTTGTACAGGAAAAAAAGGTGGTACAAATAATTAATGTTTGTTGCGCGTTGGACAACATTGGTAGGCAATTTAAGCTACGAAATGAAGAAAGTTTTGTGGTGCGGAAAGACGCAAGTGAAATTGAAGAAGACGGCGAATTTACAGAGAAGTTGCAAATCTCAATAAAACCCTTTATTTGAAAAGGTTACAAAAGTGCAGTC
Source organism: Cheilosia impressa (assembly GCA_948293265.1). Lineage (NCBI taxonomy): Eukaryota > Metazoa > Arthropoda > Insecta > Diptera > Syrphidae > Cheilosia > Cheilosia impressa. The sequence continues at coordinate 44,650,514 of OX411884.1, read as the reverse complement.
TTCTTATGCTTGTCCGTTAAATTATATATTTTAATAAATTTATGGAAAGAAACTCTAATGTAATAGTTATTATTATACATTTTCAATGCACCTGTCGTCTGCTTTTTACTATTTCACACTGATGGATATGATCGATTTGAAATCACTTTTAAATCGATAAAATCGAATTGTGGAACCTCTCAATTTCACTCTGTTTGAATTTCGAAAAATTTGAAATTGATATCGATAAAAGTGAAATGTAGAACACCAAATTTTACTTTTAGATCGATTTCGACTTTGTTTCGAGTGAAAGTGAAATGTGGAACCTAGCTGATAAACTATCTTCATCAGTCTGTCGAATAATCCGAAAAAGAGCAACTTTCAGAACCAGAGCAAACATTCTAGAGCCAGCCACATAATCACGTGCGAGTAATGTTTCCTTTTGTTTAAAGTTCAAAAGTAGCACCATTCTCCCTCTTGTCATGGTGGGTTTTTTTTCCATTTGAAGATGTTCTTTCTTAGTCTTTTGCTTGGAAAGCTTATGAGCCGGTATTTCGAATAGAAGATGTTTGGTAGGCTTTTGGTTGCCGGTGCTCTTTTTAAACTGTTGGTTTCATAGGGATATCGGTTGAAACATATCGCATCAGTTGCTAAGGCTCTGATGGTTTCTTGACTTTGAAAGAACTTTGGTCAGATTATGTAAGGCGAAACGATCAAACGTTTTCGTGCGCACGAATGATTTGCCCTATGTTACACAAGCAAATTTCTTCGTGCACGCAAGAACGTTTGAACGTTTCGTCTTACAGAATGCCGACTCTGATCTACGGCACTGGATATTAAAAATGTTTTTGTTTTTGAGATGTTGTACACTCTAAACTCTAAAGGTTTCTTTCTACAACAGTTGTTTAATCCTCTCAAGGTTAATCTCCGTCCGATAGTCTCTTTCGTTTCTTGGTTTTTCCAACATAGTGGTGGTCCAAATCTATATCGGCGGGTGGGAATTTTCTGAATTACTAAAAAACATAATCTATTTCGGAGTTTGATGGTAGCCATGTTAATAGGAAGAAAAATTTATAAATTGGTCCTTAGAAACTCGATCAGGCATAATCTGTTGAGAGGGACTTACAATTTTATACCGGTCTGTAGGGCTCAATTGAGAAGCATTTCATGTTCGCGACCATCGCGAGACGTTGTGTAGTGTAAAAACCTTCAAAATGTATTTTGTGTTTGGCCAGGAATCGAATCTGAGGCGCCTAGGTAATAAGTCACTGCACTTATGTTCCTTTATAAAAATTGAGACTATGAAACTGTGTGTTATACATCCCGTATCAATGTCAATTTTCCCAAGTCAGCTTACGGAGTTGGTGTCTTGAGTTCCGTCCTTTTCGACTGTACTACTAGGGATGTCGGTTCTTGTTTTATCTTTGGTTATTTTTAGGTAACAGCTAGGACATTTATGAGCAATGCTTTATTGACGAACTCCTCAGAAGATGTCAACCACCCTTTTGCCTTTGACAATTTTAGAGATAACCTATAGTTAGAAACCTGCCCATGTGTTCTCCGAAGGTCTTCGAGGCACTCTCCTTATTCGCATCGACTTTTTTCACTTTTGGGGCACACTGATGATAGCGGAGGCAGCCTTTAGCATCTTTTTTTTCCATTGGCAACATTTGCATGTTCCAGCTTCTTTGTCTTAGAACGTGGCATAGTAAACATCTTACTCAGATAAAAAAAGCTCTGAAAACATCAACAAAACTATCTCAAATCGTTACAAATCAAATACTTTTCTCTCAGCTGAAATATAAGTACAACAAAAACTGAAAAACCACCCCGCTTAAGATAAGTGTTATATGCTGCTTGGCTTGGGTACTCGTGTAGATATCTGTCGATTATTTTCGTCTTTTTTTCCAATTAAAAGACATTATCTGATAATACCTTCGATTCGCCGATTTTAATTGCCTTTTGTAATTTACGACTGTTGTCGCTTGTCGATCGTGCATTCCTGTGTTTGCGGCAGTACCCCTGCACTAAGTGTGATTGTAATTAATAGTTAATTTATTATTTATTGGAGGATATTTTTATCAAATCGTATTCGTAGTAAATAAGCGTCTCTACAAATTTAGAAAATGATTTACAGGCGATAAGACATTTGGCGTATTATTTTTTTAAAATTGAACCTTACCCGTACTACTTTGCTTTATCTCAAACTTGGCTGCACACAAGTTTCACGATTACGATCTGTGTCTGACTAACTGGTTTTGGTATCTTTGCAATACCAGTTTCCAGGAAACTGATAATAAAGTCGATTTCATAAATACACTTGACCGCTTGTTTAATGGTTCAACAATGAACTTACAAAGGTATCCCGCTGTGTAAAATGTCGGCTAGACAAACGATATCCAATACGCCCCGACTTTATGGGTCACAGTTATAATTTCTATCACAAACAATATAAATATTTTATTAATTTATCAATATCGGTTATCTTAGGGGGAAATAATTTAACAACTAACAAAATAAATTATCCTTAAATTTAGCCCACCAGCCCTGTTTTTTGGAACTCTCTGCATTGCTCGCTTCAACCATTTCCCTGTAAGGTACTATGAATTTCTTTTCCATTGGACCCCAATTATCCTGTGGCTTAAATCCTCGGACAAATCGATGCTCGCCTTTGGGTTGCTGCAGGTAGCCAACCACACCCCAAATGACGATTTGGAGTATACCAAACCCTGAGATGCACCAACCGACAACTGGAAGGGAAAATTAAATGTTTTAAATTTTTCTTTAAGTAATAGCAAATTTAATATGGTAATAGAGGTTCAGTAACTTTGAAGGGAGTTTTTTAACACCTTCTGTTTCCACCCGAATATTATTGGCTCGAGTCCCAATTGTTGTTTCTTTAATGCGTTGACATTTATGTGGGGTATGTGATTTAAACTGGATTAACCCTAAAGTCTGACTGCAAAGATTATTTCATATTCAGACAGGATGTGTTAAAGTCTTGTCATTTGCACCTAGCGCACACCGTCAATGTTCTCCGCATATAAGCAAAATTGAGTGCAAATTAGTAAATTCAGTATATTTTGGTTCAAAGATTGCTTAAGTTAAATATTTGGACAAAGCGCACACGGTCAGTTTGCTTCCGCACATAAATAAATTCGACTGAAGGTCAGAAAATTTGATGAAATCCATGTTTTAGTTCAAGACGTTTTTAAAATCAATGGCTTTAGATATAGGAACGCTGGTCAATCCACCTCCACACACAATAAAACTCGATTGCAAGTCAATACTTAAGTTCGAGGTGTACGCGTACGGTCAATGTGTAATAATTTTTTAATTGGCAGTGTGACAATGAACAGTCAGTTGATGTTCTAGATAAATCAGAGTTTTAGTTTCACGGTGTTTGAATATCAAAGATTTCAATACATCGCACACAATCAAACTGCTTTCGCACATTCTTAATTTTAATTGCTTTCTAAAAAGGCAACAAGCACTGCTGGCTATAAAACACATGCACTTATTATATCAACGGTTGTCCTGTCCAATTCGACGCTATTTGCAATGTGTATCAAATTTCGTTTGATCCTGTGCGCTTTACCTAAAACTGAGACATTTTAATTAAACTATCGATTGTAGACATAAATTCATCTGGGTTTTTATTCAAGATTTTTTAAGTCAAATAAGTATATTTTTATATCGCACATGATCAAAGTATTTCCGCGCGTAGTACAACAGCTCGATTGATTTCCGGAAGACAACGAGATGGTTCGTAAAGCCGACATAAAATACATCCACTTATTATCGCAGCGACTGTTCTATTCTTTTAACTTTTTTCTTTCAACCATGTGCGCTTAACCTAAAACATGTGCGCTATGGAATTTAGGCAAGCGATACTGAGTAGAATATCAATGTCGATCTGTTTTTCTAAAAATATTCTCTACTGCTTTTAAATTTTTTTTTTCTGGAAACATTTCTACTTTCTATGGAGACTTTTGAACCAAATCAAGTTATTGAATAAAAATGAGGAGGCTTTTTTAATTAAGTCGCTATTTTTACCCAAATTCTGTGCAGAAACTCCTTAAGTTTGTATATATACTTGGATTAGAGTTCCCTAATTTCGGAGGTTCACCAACAATTTACCTTTCCTTGTGTATTTAATAATTTAAAAAAAAATTCCCACTTACCATACATCCCATCAGTGTACGTATATCCATTGTACTGCACTGGCTCATATCCCACGATGGTGTAAATCAAAATCACTGTCATGAAAATAGGTGTTATAATACCCCAACATAGTCTGTAATAAACACTAGTTTCTCGAAACAACATAAACCGGATGTCATTACAGAATCGTTTCACTCCTGTAATACGAATTCGAGTTTGAAATACCACATTTCCGCTTTTATTAAGACTTCCTCACCATAACACCATCCAAATGCAAAAAGTTCAAAAATAGCCAGCACCAGCACAACAAAGGTAACACCAAAGTAGTCCACAAAGTTAAGAATATACTGGCCGCCAGGCGTCACATAAAACAGGCCGACGGCAAAGCCAACTATCGAAATTCCAGTGACTATCACCCAATGCTTGGTATTTGGAAATTTCTCCTTCAGAACAGTCATAATACACGTCGCTAAGCCAACCTCGCTGCCGATGCCCAAGACGAACAGCATTAGGAAGAACAAGACTGAAAATAACTAAAAAAAGGCACTGCTCTGTCATATACATATTTATATAGAAGGTATATTTATTTGACGTACCTGTGGAACCCATGTGAACTTTGAAATCGCATCCGGATACGAAATGAACGCTAGTCCTGTACCACCCTGAATGACTTTAGAAATGTCTTCACTGCCAGTCTCATGAGCGAGATTTCCGAGAATACCAAATATCACCACTCCCGACAGCAGAGACGTGAACGTGTCCAACGAAGTGACTATATTTGAGTCCCTAAGAGTAACACAAGTGTGCTTAAGGGTACTTGCATCCTACTCACTTGTATAGCACTCACCTGTTAACGTTGTGTGAGAACTTATTGTACGACGAGTATATGATGATGCTTCCGAAACAAATCGACAACGAGAAGAAACACTGTGTTACCGCGGCATACCACACCTGCGCCGACAGTAGTTTATCCCACTGTGGTGTGATAAAATACAGAACACCATCCCCGGACCCTGGCAGTGTCAATGCTCTGACCAGCAGAATAATAAGCACCACGTACGGAAATATCGCCAAGAAGTAGGAAGCTTTTCCCGAGCTGCGAACTCCTTTGATCATAATGGCAGCCACAACGAACCATGAGAAGAATAGGCAGAGCGTCAGGTCCCAATTGGGGTATCCAATGCCATCGTCGATTGATTTCTTTTCGCGCAGAATCACCTCACTGAAACGAAATTGTATAGAAAAGTGTTAATGAACTATAGTAACAAAAATAGCTTTTTACGACTCGAGGCACCAAAAAGAGATCCCTCCACCATAATGCCTTTTCCGAATAATAAATAGGATTAAGAAGTAGAAGTGAGGCAGTGGAAAGCTTCATTCGTTCAGTAGTCCAACTGGACCACTGTGCGAAGCCTAGTTTAATGCAATAGAGAACAAGTGGCACAAAACTGTCTGTGGCAATATTTCTGGCCTCGCTTTGTTATTTTATTTGACAACTCATACAAAATTTTAACTAAAAGTCACCTATCTATGTCCACTCTGATTTCTAATCCCTTTCCGCTTTTTACCAATCTCAACTGTAATTTTTTTAGTTGTGATTATCCAGCCAGCCTACTATCATTCATACTGCATACATGAAATTTAGCTTTTCTTGGATTTTGCCAAATCCTGATTTCGCCACCATTCAGTATTTTAAGCGCAACAACATACTGTACCCCATAAGGCCACCTGCCGGAGCCAGACAGCCACGTGATGGAGAAAGTGTTTAACTGCCTCATCCACACTGGCACTCAAGTTGAATCATCTGATATGGATAAAATTTCCTCTGTCAGAATTCTACATCCGTTGGCAATAATTTTGTGAATTTAAACCGGGGCCACCATAAATTTTAAAATATTTGACATGTCCCATACGTCTATGGCATCTTAAGGCGGCAGACTTTTTGTCTTCCTATCCCAATAGTTCGTAGACTAGGTCATCTTAAGGCATCAGGCATTTTTTTAATAATTTAATTGTCCATAGGGACTTCGTGTTTGTAAATATATTGTTGCTATATAAAAAAACACAAAAAACTGAGTCTTCTAATGAGTTCATAATGTCTTTGCTTGCAAACAGATGTTGTTATTACTCATTCATCATCGATTCATCACATGATTGGAATTGGTCCTTCCTTATTGCTTTACACTTAGGGCTGGTCTGTTCACGGCTGGTCAAATCCTGGGTTAGGTTACCATCGATTTTGTTTAACCGATGACTACAAATCTGTGATAACCAATAAGTGTTTGTTCACCGTTTTTTCAGTTCGGTCACCAAACCATAGATTTGCGAGAAATCGTTCCATTTTTCCAGTTCATTTGTCAATCCAGTGATTAGCCGAATCTATATGGTTACATTTTATTTATATCTGGCTCCTTATGTTTTTATCTATGTAATTTATTAATGAATATGTTTTCACTGTTGAGTAGGTACATAAATATCAAAATCAAATGAAACAGGAATTTTTAAAAACAAAAACAGAGGAATAATATCTTTTTGGTGTAAGACAATAAGCTAGTAGATAATTGAGAATAAAACTGAATAAGTACAACAACCATTAAAAATTGTTAACCCATTATTGGGATTCATCTTAATTTCGTCTACGAACGTCGCAATAATTTTCTCATTCTCTCAATATTTCCCATTTTATGAGAACTGTCAATGGACTAAAATGTTGAAATAGATCTAAACTCATCCAGCTGAAGTTGGGAACCTGTCGCTACCTTCACCTTCCATAGAATGGCGTGCATTATATTCAATAATCCTGTCAGTTGAAAACGTTACTTTACTTGCGTTATAATAAGTTTATTTATTTTATTATTTGTACTTTTTTCGCACAAGTTTGCTCGCAATATTCTACAAAAAGTTGTTGTAAAGTAGATACGTCAAAACTAATACCTACGAAGTCCTTACAAAATCTTGAACAAACGAAATTCTAGAAAATCATTGGTTAAATCTCGTTAACTACGTAAAATTGGCTTGTTATCGATTTCTTGGGTTAACTGACCAAACCGTAGATTCTCTGGTTACTATTCTGCTGAACAAACACATCAGCATCAGCTGAAATAACCGATGATTAAAGATAACCAAGATTGAACAAAATGGGCCTAAGACTAAAAGACTACAACATTTTTATTTAAATCTTTCAAACAAACTTACGTAAAATAAAACTGCGCCGATGGAACCTTCTTGCCATCACTCCCGGATACGTCTCCAGTCAAATCTGAGTTAATGCATGTTGGTCCCCATTCTGGCCGACACTGGCTCCATGGGAGTTCACCCGAGAAAGATGATATAAGGTAACGAAAAGTTAACGCCATTAAACTGGCGTAGTAGCTGGCTGTCATTGCAGTAACATAGACCATGCCATATCCAACTCCTATCAAAAAAAAGAAAAAATTACTCATACGCCTGGGTGTACCAACTAAATAAGAACTGTGCAAATGCCATCAGTTTAACTTTTATTTATCTGTTAACACATTCGGCTATCAAATTATTTCACAAAAAGAGAAATATTTCCGCCGCCAAAAGTGATTCGGATAACAATTGTTACCTCTTGCGCAATGTCACTGTTTGCCAAGTCAACTCACCTCTCATGAGTGGTGCAAAGTCAAACACTTTAACGTTGCTGCGACTGGAAAACTGCCCGACCAACATCTCCATGTAGTAGAACGGCCTACCAACCAATATAAGCACGATAATGTACGGTATGATGAAGGCGCCGCCGCCATTTTCCAGCGCTACAAATGGAAACCGCCACACATTGCCCAAGCCAACGGACAGCGCAATACAGGACATAAGGAACTCAAGGTCGTTGTCCCATTTTTCATGTCCGACTTCTCCCTCTTCAGCTTCGACCACTGTTCCGTTTGTATCTGGCACGGACCCATTTCCATTCACCTCATTGGTTGTTCCATTCTAAAAAAATAAAAAAACTGTTTTAAATTCAACTTTGTAGGGTGATTCTTATGAACCTACCGTGAACTGCAGGCTTGGGCCATTCTTTGTCTCCTCGCCTACGTATCCCTTATTTTCCATGTTGCCCAGACAGCGTATTGGGTCAGGTCATCTAAAAGCGATAAACCATAATGAAAGTGACGATCTGATTCACTCGTAGATATTTTTGCTTCTGGGGAACAGTCAGTCTAACTGAACTAATTATTTCGTTAACGAGTTTTTTTTAAGTTAAAAGATAACAATGCGACAATCGGAAGTGATCTTGTTGTCTTTTTTGCTGAACAAGCTCTAATGACTTTATTTATGAAACGTGAAGGTATGTCTGGTGTAAACACACAAATGACGCATCACACTGTTATGATACAGCATGGTCATAGATTTGTATAATTAACACTGTAATTTGTGGTGTTGTAAGTTTTTTCGTTGGTGGTACCAATAGGGTGAGATGGGTTTTGTAGTGCTTTGTAGCACTTTGCATGCGTGACGGACTAGTTGTGGTTAGAGGCGGAATTTGCCTTCGGGTCTACCATGTAATAGATGCAAGTTGTGATACCTTAGTCAAACTTTTTTGAAATCTTTGATAAAGATGATCATATACTTATGATAAGAGCGGCACTATTTCCTACTCAAGATAAGATTGAACTATCTACTCCAACCGGCACAGTTTGGAGAAGTTCAAGATAGACATACAGTCTTTGCTTTAATAAATCGCACCTGCACTACCACGTCTGGCATTCTGAAAACTCTAAACATGAAAGCAACTGGATTCACTAAAATCCAGGCCGGTTTCCCCTGAGCTTGTTAGTCTGTCTTGTTAAAACCTGTAACAGTTCAGACATTTTTCACAGATCTGGGAGCAGACATAATGAGCCAATATTTACCGCTACCGACGCTGAATAATGTTGTCAGGTGGTGCCTGTTGGCCACGATATATTTTTGACGATATGCACTTTGAGTTAACAAAATTCAACGACTGTTTTAAATGTGTAGTGTAATTTTTTTGGTTCATTATTTCGGTGTGAAGGGATTCGTTGTGAATTGACATTTAAAAAACATACCAACTCAAGTCAATCGGTAGATAAATGTCATAGTTAATCAATTCGTTGCTTGTACCGACATAACAAAAAGGTACATTTTTTTTTTATTGGTTTTGACTTTAAATAGTTTGACAAGAAACCTAACTTAATCGCATATGGTTTCCTCCAAAAATATCATTAAATTGCATTTTGCTTGCTAGCGCAGCATACACTCTAAAAAGTTGGGTTAAGGAATCTATCTACGAGTCTTAAAAATATTAAAAAAATTAAAAAGTTTAAGGAAATTGATACTTGACATTAGCACAACTATTCACAGATTTATTGTTGAATATTGTCTGAAGAGAAGTAATATCTACTCGATAACTTGTTTCAAATTGTCTGTTAGGTCAGGTGTTGCTTTCAGTTAAGGGAATTATGAAACTATACCATTTGCAATTCAATTATTCGATTCATTGGAAATAACAATGATAGAAACTAGTAGCCAGCTTGATTGATTGCAAAACAAAAAAAAAAACATTATTCTTCTAGTGATGTGCTAAAGCAAAGTGTGGGGGCAAAATATATACACGTACGTTCATCAAAGGTATAAAATAAGGAATCGTTTTTGTGTTTCAAACGGATTTTTGAGAATGGGTCGTATGAATAAACGAGTATCATTTGCTCTGAGTAAAAGGTTTTAGCAAAGTAACGCCCTTTGCGATTGCTTTCAATCGGTATGAATAAAAAGCTACTTTTTCCAAAAGTAAATTCGAAAATTTTAACATGGCATATACTTCGCTGTATATGTTTGTCTATGCCTTACAGTTTCTGTCGACTCTGACCAGTAAATTTGATTTTTCCTTGGGATTCTAACGACTTTTGTTTAAAATCGAACAAAAGTAATGAAATTAAATCCAGAAATTTAGGTTCACATTGCAGATAAATCTTCAAAGCATTCAATGCTTTCAAAATAAAGTATTACGCAATATTGTTAATGCGCCGTGGTACATAATATAATGCTGATCTACATAGGGATCTAAAAATTAAAATGATAGAAGACGAGGTAAGGAAGGTCGCCAGAAGACATGAAGTTAGGCTTCGCAACCATGCAAATTTAGAAGTAGTCCAACTACTTTATAATAATAATTTAGTTAGAAGATTAAGGAGAGTAAAACCTTTTGAACTAGTTAACTAAGTATAATTTGTAACAGCATAATCAAACGCACAAAATGATAATGAATCAAAAACCAAAAAGTAACAAACAAAAGTTAGTTCCATAAGACATACCATAGCAAGTACATAAGTACATTTATTAGAACAAAATTGCTGATTAGTCTGACGACTAGGTGCGATAATTGGAAGGTAGGATGGTAACATCATGCCTTCCCTGGGTGCTTCAAGTCCTACACTATCGCAAAGCTCGCATGCGATGTCTTTCAACGATTTTCACTAGCTATACTTGTAGCTTGTTGAATTGTATATCCGATCATAGGTTTGTTGAAAATAAATAGTTTTTGACACACTAGCCGATTTGTTAAAGAAAAAAACGGAATTACCTAGAGGTTTTTAAAATGTTTTTCTAACGTTTTATTCACTCCACCTAATATTTGTGAAATATATTTTTCTATATACATATACAAGTATGCACGGATGCCTTTTTCGTTATAAATATTTCCCACATTGAAGTGCAAATAGTTCCCAATAAGAGATACTTGGTTGACAACTAAAGCTGTTTAGCGTTTCGCCTACTTCAATCAGAATTAGTTGACCGATTGATTATAAGCTCCCGTTAAGACTTATGCGCATGCAACTCGTATTATTTGAGTTCCATACTATTAAACTAAACACATAGACCTTCCCCCTGGTATGGCCCTAAAAAAAGTCACTTGTTGCGTTTGTCTTTTATGGGTTGTTTAGATATTTATTTTCTAGCGCAAATAAAAAAAAAACAATATTTCATCGTTTCTTATTTAGGGGCACAGTTCTTTATGGGCTCTTTTTTTGGGGGGATACACTGACTCAATTATCATATTTAAATAAATGCTTTAGGGATTTAACACTTGTACTTAGAACGGAGGTCAAATTAAATCGTTAACTGAATTAAGCTCGCTTAAAAATTATTTACTTGTGGGGACCTCTAAACTAAATACTAAAATTTTAAATATGGTCGTAACCACACACTTTGACGACTTAAGCCCCCGATGCATGGACTGCTGATTCACTGGTGCACTGAAAAATTATTACCAATGATGTGACGGATTTGTTTTGAGCTTATAGATAACACTTGGGAATGTTTTATTTTACAAATAAATCTGAAAATATTTTCATCCAGTAACCCATTAATGCCTCGTATGTAAAATGGCGAACCAATTTTACAATGTTAGAGACCATTGTCCTCAAAGTGAAGTCACCAATTCAGTACAAATTGGTACTTCAGCCCGAAGGAGCTTCTCAATCTCTCTTAGGCTCTGGGCCTTCAATATTGCCTATTAAGACACGAGAAGTTCGACTAATAGGAGATCCTACACTTACATCGAATATAAATATAACCGCTGACGCACAGAAGACTAGTCACTGACAAACTTTAAGACAAAAATGACAGAACTCAAAAAAATATATATATTTATATATTTCTTAGCAGAAAGCCGAACCGAACCAAAAACTTGACTTGAAAAGTTTACACCCCATTGGACTACGAAGAACATTTTACGTTGCTAAGACTCATCCTGTATTTCAAAAAATGCTGAAAATTATTGTCCAACTTATATCTGCTTTTTTACTAAATAAACTCGAACGTTTTTAACAAAGATCCATTTTGAGTTGTGACATTTTTATTCTTAACGTGCTACATGCCTGTTGCATATTGCAGATGATCAGAAAAATTTTACGAAATCATTTCTCGGAAAGCGACTATGAGCAATGCACACCAACTTTTCATAACTTGACAGCCGCGAGGACATACATTTTCCTAAAATTAAAATCTTTTCAATTCGCATTATGGAGGCATGCTTCTAGAGGATGACAACTTTCACATAACTATCTCGAGGTAATGTTGAAACATATGCATAGGTTTGTGTTTCGCAAAAGAAGTATAAGCATTTTAAGAACTTGCTTACAAATGTAGTACCGATTTCAAAATAGCGACTTGGAGCTAAATTTATTTCATTGAACACATCTTGCTGAGTGACACTTCGACTAGCGAGTCGCAATTTGTACTCCAAAATTGTACTTGATTAAATAGGAGCACAAACATATTCCTGGATCTTTTCTAAAAATGAACAAATAGTGTTCGTTGACAATTTTAATTTAGACGGAAGATGCAGTACATTAGACAGAAAATGAATATAAGTCTATAGGGAAACGGACCCAATTCACCTTATAATCTACTCGTATTCATTTTTCTTAGTTGCTCTATTAGAGTAGTAAATTGTTAAAAAAAAAACTGTTTTTTACCTATTCACAACTCTGAAGTCGTACACTTTATAATTTGTATTTGTTTTATTGATTTATTTTTGAACTCTCCTCTTAATAAATTTATCACTTCACTGGTTCGCGACACACCACAACGATGTTATAATTTGAACAGCTGAATGGAATCAAACATATTTTGCATTAACAGTAATGTTTGCTTAACAATCGACGAAGGTCAACGTGTTGCTTATAGATTTTAATTATAGGCTATCCATCCACCGGATTTTTCAAGTACAAATTATGTTGTTTGTTTTCAATGGAAAGAGAAGCTTGTTCCACTTTGAGTTAAGTTGGGCTTAGGAGCAAACCACTTTGGAGTAGGTACAGAAATAAACTGACTTCATAGCCAATGATAAATTTCTCTTCAGACTGACTTCGTTTCAAATACTTACATTTTTTGTAACCAGATATAACTAGACCCTTGAGTGAGTGTCACTCTGTTGTGGGTATGTGTACATTGGTTGAGATAAACCTGCCTATCACCTTTCAACTGTTAGTAGGTGTTAGGTGCACCTGTGCAGCCCTACGCCACAATGATATATGACATGTTCTGCTGTCCCATTTAGGCTGGGTGCACACTTTTGGTTTTATGGGGTCCTTTGTCGCGAGTATAATTTTTTTTCGGTTTTTACAAATTTATGGAGAAAGGAAATTGGTAATTTCTCTACAAATCTTGTGGAATAATATTTGTAAGTACCAATTTTAAAAATGAGATATAGGCCATTGGAAATATATCTCCATCTCCAGTGACGCATTCCACTTAGGTACTTACGTACTTACAAATATTTGTATTTACAAATGATCTTTAACAAAATTTGTGATTAATTTTTTTAATTATATTCTTTCATCGAACACCATGTCTTACAAATTTATAGGTGTTTTTAACAAGCTTGATTTTTTTGCCTTTAAAGCAATTTTAAGTTGTAATTTACAAGTCACAAATTTGTAAAATAAGTTACTTGGCTGTGTGTTCAAACTATCAAAGAAAATCAGTTTACAAATGTTAAGTTTATGAGAATATTTTTTACAAATAAAAGTCGTCGTGTAATTCCTATTTATCGGAAAAATTCCTTGCGACGCTGGCATAGTGGTATTGATAGAACCGACTGTAAAGATTGAACTTTACATTACCGTATCTCACAGTCTAGCACTGGTAAGTAAATTGAAAACAGTTCCGTGGCGTTTCACACCATATGCAGGTATTTTTGCAAAGCCTGTACAACACTGCTTACTGTTTGAAACTGTTATATATTGGCCGAATGAGAGCGAAAACTTATACGAAACATCAACATTTCGAAAGTATTTCTAGTCTTTGTTGCTCAAAAATTTTTTTAAACCATTAGGGAGTCTAAAACTTTTCTGAACTCTTTTATTTTGTTGCCCCAACTATTTGAAATCTTCACAATGAAGAAGTCGTTTACATCTCTTATTGTCATTCTCATTTTGTTTTCTTTTTGCCATAAAGTTTTCCCCACAACTTTCATCAAGCCTTCGAATAAGCACTTGTAGATTACAAGTCAGTCACAAATTTTAAACGTTTGTGATCAACAATTTTGCTATCAATATTTGTATAAATGTATTGTGAAACAGAAAACTTGGTTAGAAATTTGTAGTTGTGATTTACAAGTATTTCGTTGGTCAAAGTAATTGCGAACTTTCCAAGGAAAAATTGTATCCATCTCTCATTAAAAACACAAAAAGGATCTTAGTTTGTTAGGGCTTTGAAAAAGAACTGTTTCGCCACGACTTAAACACTTGTAGATTACAAACCACCACATTTCTTCTTATCCAATAACAATTTTGCGGATTCTATCCATATTAGTAATTTTTGAAACAAACCCCTTTGTTACAAATTTGTAATTGTGATTCACCAATATTGCAGATTCGCTGCTAACACCTCAAGGGTATATTGATCAAACACGGACAAAAGCGGTTTCCAGGCGCCAATCATAAACTGGTCAAAATAATCGAATGAAATTCTTATCAATTCTGAATCAGGTACCACGCACTTGTTCTGAAGCACCTACATATGTACTTATGACTACAACTGACGATCAGTATTAACGTGCAGTAAATTAGTATTTAATTACCATATAGGTTCTTGTCTTACATACTTTTATGGTTGACTGGCGCATTTCGTACCTTGGTGTATTTACGTTTGAGTCCAAAATACGATACCGAACGTGTTCTTTGTTTAACAACATGCCAATTAATTGATAAGAAGTATGTGGTAAAAGTGCGATCCGTTGTATTTGCTCGCATTGCAAAATGTTCAACAAATACAACGATTGGGACTAATTAAATTGGCACGCAAAGTTCAGTTCTCCCTATACGAGTACCTAGGGCTTATTCGAGAATTGGGTCTGTTTTGATTTCAGGATTTTTCACTATCGAAAATCTATTTATCCAGTAACGACACTCGTAGATTTACGATATCAATCAACGATTTATATTGGATAGATTTAATAGAAAGATAGAAAAATGTTTATAAACTTAAAAACAACAACCCTTATGGTTTAAACGTTTTGGATTTGTTTCATTGCTTGCCAATAAGCGATATAAGTTGTCGCCTTTGACGGCAAACAAGAATTAAATAAAGTTGTCATATAAAAGTCAATCTGAGTGTCAAGCGTCAATTGTAAGCGCGTATCACGCACCGGTTAGCTGTCATAGGTTATGAACGATGACGCTGTTCATATAAATTCTGCCAAAATGTTGATTAGATTATATGGTTTGAAGTGCTTTTTGGGAGCAATTTTGCTGTCGTCAAGATAATTGCAAGTAGGTTGTTGATATTACGTGTGATTACGCACTAGATTCACTTGGCTAAATTCTCTAATAATGTCTGAACTTATTCGTTTGTGGGGATATCGGTGATTTTCTCAAAATTTCGGCGAGTCAAAATGAAGTGGAAAACTATGCTATGGAACCCGTGCCATCAGGCAGGAGTCCTGGGTAAATGAGATAGTTTGAGATGGTTAGATCAAGCCTGGAACTTATTTTCTACCCCCATTGCATTTTTGAATTTAGGGTCAGTTACGGAAGATCGAGAGTTGCGGAGGATTCGCGTAGGCATCCTACATTAGAATAAATCGTTGTTCCATTTACCAGAACACAACTCAAAAATGTGTGGGAAATAAAACTCATCCTGAAATATTTATGTTGGTTCAAATAACTCAGTGTCTGTCCCGCTATTGATAACGGCTTTGTGTCTCCTATATTCAGTTTGTGGTAATTGTCTAATTAAATTAAAGATTCCTCGAAAGAATGCACTAAAAATCAGATCTCTTATAAGCCTCTCCCTTTTGGCGTTTGCATTTTGCGACACACAAAATAAGTTAAAAATGATTGGTAAAGCTCCCAGTTAAATTTTACCACGCAATGGCGAATTTTCTACATGTGTAATGTGACCTAAAAAAAAATAAGTTGAGGACTGAAAAGAATTTTAAATAAGACCCCTTGCTTTAAAACAATATAATTGATTTTAATTATATAAACTGTAGAATATTATAATTGTAGAAACATTAGTGAAATTGTAAATTTTCAAATGTAAGCAATTTTTCAAATGAAAGGATTTGATGCGCTTGAATTACAAGTATCAGGCTCGGTAGCTCAGTGGCTAGTGTACTGGACACACAAATTAAGTCTTAAGGTTTTCTTTAGTACCGCCTTAGTCAACTTAAATATTAAGAGTATGCTATCGAGTCGACTTGTAGTATTTTGTTTAAGTTTTGCTTGCAAATGCTTATATCTTTTAGAAAAACTGAGGTATAGGTAGGTACATTAAATGGTTTTTTTTTTAAGGACTTTATGACTATTAAAAAAATAATAAGTTAGTACAACAGATATATATTTAACGCCTAGACCTACATTCCCACATCGATTCGCTTGTCAGAGTTTTTATTTTTGCAACGAATAAAATGACGTCACCATTAAGCAATATCAATTAAAATAACGCTTAATCACAGTTAAAATATATATCCTCAGAAAATATAGATCATTTCTGAAAATCTCGGCCATTTCTTTCTAAATGTAACAAACCCGACAATTTTCAAATTTATTCTCTTTCAAAAACTTTAGTTTCAGACACCGTTTGTTTTGCAGCTATTATACTAAAATTTACTGAAATTTATTTAAAAAGAAAATTACACAATAATAAAATATTTTAAACTTTGCGGGGAACATAATTTTTCTAAATTAAATTGACAAGTTTAAAGGTTACAATTTAATCGTTTTGGTTCAAATAACGACTGATCACTGGTAGATGGTGTATACGAAATTATTTAAAAGCACTTTTTCTGAGTTTTAAGATTTAAATTTATCATTTCTGTACTGGGTAAAATCTGATACGGTGGACTTTAACCTTGTGAATCCATCTTCCAAATGAAATGATTTTTTTTAGAAGAAACCACTTAAATTCAGATTCAGGATATCATCTGAAAACTAGAATTGTTTTCCCTTTGATTTGTTATTAAGATAAATTTAACGTATTATTTTTAAGAAGGAGATTATTGTCTGCCTGGGAATTACTTTGCAATTATTTCCCGAAATGTAGCTGAGCGACACACAGCACAGCGATTTAAAGATATCAGTAAAATTTATCCAGCCTTCGTTTAAATATTAAATTTTTTTTTTAAAGAAATTCTTTCATTTTTAAATTTGTTCAAATTAATAACTCAGCACGGAAATTTAATTTTCTTAAATTGTTTTTACGAAGATCCTTCAAAGGACTTGATTTATTCACAAAATTATCACTAACCAAGTAATGCAATCCGTGGTGAAAATAGTAGAAACCCTTTTTGGAAGCTCTTGAACCGGTCTCATCGGTTGTCTTTGAGTAGACTAACCAGAAGATTTCTCGTTTGGTTTCTCGAGAGTTTGGGTTTTCGCTTTTGCACCAACCCCCGCAAAAAAAGCAAACAAATTGCGTATATCGGTAATTTTATTTTGTGCAGAAATCCGATATCGAAATATCTTGTATATGCGTTTTATTTTCTTTAAAAAAAAAATGTACATAAATCGATTATAGACTTCCGCTGCTGCTATCAAACTTAGTCTGGTGGGAAAATGAAAAACTAATCTCTGAATCGAAGACACATGCCTCATAGCTTATCGGTACCCACGACGAGGATCATAAACAAATTAAGGCATAAATTCGTGTGTCTACTCTGGGTAGGTACTAGCGGTTGCGGGTATAGATGAGATCATAATAACGATAAGATAGGTGTGGCGAGATGTATATGGAGAGAGCAATTCAGAGCAAGGAGAACGTCGTCGAAAGGTTACTGAAACATCAAGAGTATTGCCATAAATTGCGTGTCGTATATAAATTTGATTGTAAACTGACGTCAACAAAGATTTCCAGTAATTAGTAAACCGATTAGATTATCCTTTACACCTAATTTGCAGACATCAGATTGTTATCTGAAATGAAATTCCATTCATGTGTTTTTTTTTAGCGGGCTAATCATTTTGAACATACGCATGTCCGGTCAAGTAATGCTCAAAAATAAGTTATGCTGAAAAAAAGGTCTTCCATTGCAGATTACGTTTTGCGTTAAAGAAATGTAAAACAAAATAAATAGTTGACCAAATAGGACCATAGGTCTCGGTTTTTATTTTTGGAACGAATGGTAGGTGTCTGTACTTTTCGATGGTCCGGACAACTCAAATCGTGATACCTTTCTTTTCTGTTTGCAATTACTTTCGATGACAGTTATTACTTTCGATGACAGTTAGGCTTTGGATCACCCTCATTAACCTGTCATCTACAAGATTTTAAGTTGATAGTCAATGCGGCCCATTCCAGCGATGATCCCGCTCAAATCCGACAAAGGCTTCTGAGTTTCAGCGGTCCATTCAGTTAAAATCTTCTAACCAAACTGATTTGTTTTTCTAGTTCAATTCTCAGTGAGCATAGTGTTAAATCGGAATCTAAATCATGAAGTTGCACGCCTTTGCTCTCACAACGGAGTTCATTAAATTCCTATTTATAGAAAGAAGACTGCCCGTCTTTTTGGCATCAAATCTCGGCCATATTTATGATTTATGATATTCCGCAATGTATCAGGCCTTTATTTCAGTTCAGTGGAAGGAATTTTATTTGTACGTAGAGCGGAGTAACAGAAGATCGTTAGACATTAACTTTCCAACTTGCCTTGATCGTGGTGTTGTGTGGTTTACAAGGCTATCTAACTGCATACATACATGGAGATGGTGATAAACTTCTTGTCTATTGAGCAAAAAAACAGAATGTAGGGCGAGTGGAAAAGATATCTAATTTACATTGAAGGTCCCATTTTTAGACCAAAGTTGCATTTCTTGCACGGTCCTTAATATATATTTTCTAATTAAATCTACTTTCTAGGGAAACACCTAAGGATGGTGCTTCCCTTAAGCATTTTAGGTGCATGTTTCACCTTACTCTAACCCCAAATAGCTTATGGAATTAAATTCGATTCGATAGAACATTCAGGTATATTTCACAGTCATAATAAGTACATTTAATGTAAACATTTGATTATTATTTCGAGTAGGATCACTGCTTATCGCATCAGAGAAACAAGTCAAGTACAGTTAACCAAACATGTTATCCTTAAACTTAGCCCACCGACCGTGGATTTGAGAACTTTCGTCATTGCTCGCTTCAACCATGTGCTTGTATGGCACTAGGTATTTTTTTTCAATTGGACCCCAAGTGTCCAAGGGCTGAAGTCCTCGCCAGAAGCGTTTCTCTCCCTTCGGTTGCTGCAAGAAGCCAATCACAGCCCAGATTACGATTGGAACTATACCAAGCCCTGTGATACACCATCCCACCACTAAAAAGAAAAAAATATTTCAAGCGTTAGGTGCGTGATTTGTTAACAGATTATTTTCGTCACTATACGTTGTTGTTGATATTTAAGTCTACCGAACTTACTTTATTATTTGTTAGGTGCGAACAGTCTCCCATCTTTGTAGCTTGAAAAAAGATAGTTTAAAGGTACACCAAGCCTGGTTGCGATTTGTCCTATCAGACAGTTCCTAATATGCGGAGATATAAATCTTTCAGAGTTTTAAAACTAGTTTTTTTTTAATCCTGTTTTGTCTGATGCTTTTTCTAGCTTCTTACTCGCCACTATCTAACTGCGCGGCAGACATCGTAAGGCGTGGGTTCAACTCCGGCGTGTTGACTCGGCCCCATTTGTTAAGGTATCGTGAGTTGCAAGTTCACTTAGTTTATGATATCATGTTTAAATATAGAATTTTCGTGGCATTGGCTCTTGTGTTCATTTTTAGATCTGTTGGTGTTCTCCTAATGATAATTATGCATGGTGTGTTCCAAGTCGAGTTAAAGGCTGATTTTGGAATTGCGCAGAACTGGTCTTGTCCTAAAAAGGGATTTTCCCAAATTTTTTTGGTCAGTTCGTCAGCTCTTTCTTTGCGTTAAATATCCTCATACAGTTAGTTTTGGTCTTGGAACTGAGTGTATGGAGAGTGTTGAAGCAGTGCAGCACTGATTTAACGTTTTATGCCTCTAAAATTTGGTGCTTCGAAAACATCAAGCTTTGATTAAAGTAGTGGTTGGTATACCTAAAGTCGCTTTACCTAGTTGTTCCATTCCTGGTGAGTTCTTCAGCCCTAGAGTTCCCTTTCAGTCAACTGTCCTGTCATCTCTTAGAAAGCCGAACGTTTGTCGATATCTACCTATTGGAGATGAATTTCAAGGCTTTGATGGCTGATTGACAATACGAATCTCAAGGCTTTGATAGCTGATTGACGATTCAAAAAGAAGTTGGCATTTTTACTGGATATCACATTTTTCTTGAGCCAAGATGAGTCTTCTTTAATCGGTATAAGTTCTGTCTGAAACTTACTACTTTAATTTGAACCACCGAAGGAAAGACTGAGACTAAGTGAGTCAAAGAAAACACCTTCACCTACCCCGTCGTCAGATTTTGTATCGCCGATACAAAAATGTCTTTTTAGAGAATCCTATCCATCATAGAATGACAGCGAGGAGATGAAAGTTGTTGTCATAATTGACCTTGGCAGTACAATGCATGCAATTTCAAAATTATTTGAAATGAAAGCGTGGACGAATGTATGGAATAGCAGCAATTTATCTCTCAAAATGGACAAAGGGTGACGTCTGACGTGGCGGCTCCCATACAAACGAGAAAAAAAAAATTCTAAATCAAAATCGTACATATATCTTGAAAACCACAGGACCAATTGAGCTCGCATATTCCAACAGTCTTTTGTATTGACCCCATTGTGTTTTTGTAAAATATGCCGGCTGATTTTAGGAACTTTATCAGGGCAGCTATGTTTTCAGACATTTGTCTGAAGGTCGAGTTTTTAAAAAGGGTTAAAGTCTGTTCGCATTATATTGCTCCGCATGTTTTTGTTCCTGTTCACTTTTTTTGCCATAATGGGTTTTATTTCCATTTATAATTTGTAAAAAAACCCACACGAAAAAAGGCGTTAAAACCCACAGGGACATGGCTCACCATCACTTGTGAGATGATTTTACTGCAGCTAGTCTTTGTACCTAACGCGGCAGTTTACAACGCAACTAGCTAATTGAAGAAGGTTTTTAGTTGCCTGATTAAAAGGTCCCATTGCTCTTCATAATTTTGAACAAACAGCTTTTTCTCAGTCTTAAAAAAAAAATATAGTCAAAAATATTTAAACACTTACCATACATCCCGTCCGTGTACGTGTATCCATTATACTGAAGTGGCTCATATCCCACCAAGGTGTAGATCAAAATCACAATCATTAAACCAGGAGTTATGAAACCCCAGCACAACTTAAAATAAATGCTTGTCTCGCGGTTTAACATAAACCGAATATCATTGGAGAATCGTTTCACTCCTAAAAGAGATATTTTAAAATATATGTCACTTGCTCAGTTTGACGTATTCGACAACCAATTACCGTAACACCATCCAAACGCAATTAGCTCGAAAATAGCCACCACAAGAACAACAAAAGTCACACCAAAGTAGTCGATAAAGTTGAGAATATACTGTCCACCGGGTGTCACGTAAAACAGACCTACGCCAAAGCCAACTACTGAAATTCCCGTCACAATCATCCAATGCTTGACGTTCGGGAATCGGTCTTTTAGAATTGTCATCAGACCCGTCGCTAGGCCGACTTCACTGCCGATGCCCAAGACGAACAGCATGAGAAAGAATAGAACTGCAAACAGCTACAAACGACAGTTCAACAGGGAGTTCTCTCAAACAAATATTTTACGTACCTGTGGAACCCATGAGAACTTTGAAATCGCATCCGGATACGAAATAAAGGCCAACCCTGTTCCACCCTGAATGACCTTCGAAATGTCATCGCTGCCAGTCTCATGGGCGAGATTCCCGAGGATACCAAATATCACCACTCCCGACAGCAGAGATGTGAATGTGTCCAATGATGTTACAATATTTGAATCTCTGCAGGATATTTTTTTTCAAATCAGTTAAAAATGACAGTTGCTTGTGCGCACATACCTGCTAACGTTGTGCGAGAATTTATTATATGACGAGAACATGATGATGCTGCCAAAGCAAATGGCCAGCGAGAAGAAACATTGTGTTACTGCGGCGTACCAAACTTGTGGTGTGAGCAGCTTATCCCACTGCGGTGTGATGAAGTAGAGAACACCACTTCCGGAGCCTGGCAGTGTCAAAGCTCTGACGAGAAGAATGATCAGAACCACGTATGGGAATATTGCCAAGAAGTAGGAAGCCTTTCCGGAGCTACGAACTCCCTTGATCATAATGGCAGCTACCACGATCCACGAGACTAATAGGCAGATTGTCAGATCCCAGTTGGGGTATCCTATTCCGTCATCGATTTGGCTCTTTTCTCGCAAAATAACGTTCCTAAAAAAAGTGGAGACATACGCTTTGTAGTAGAGGGAAAACTAAAATGCAACCTGTCTGATGGATGACGCTTTGTCTGTCTGTCTGGCTTACAACAACAACTTTCGACCAATAAAAAGTAGTAGTACGGCGAAAACAGCATGTTCGAATTTCCCCCTAACTATTTTAAACCTGTACTCGTACTTACGTAAAATAAAACTGCGCGGATGGCACCTTTGTTCCATTGCTGCCCGTTAAGTTGCCAGACTGGTCGGAATTAATGCAGGTAGGGCCCCATTCCTCGCGACACTGACTCCACGGCAACTCTGCTGCGAAGGATGATATAAGGTATCGAAGAGTTAACGCCATTAAACTGGCATAGTAGCTGGCACACATTGCAGCTGCATACGCCATGCCATATCCAACTCCTGTAGGAACAAAAAGCAAATTACTCTTTCGCCGCAAAACAAGAATGCGAATGTCGTTAAGTAAAAAATAGGTGCTCAATAATCAATTATTTGTAGATAAATAGAACGTGAACCATAGCGCTATTCACTATTTACTATTTATTACTATTTACCGCTCTTTAATTGTCAAAGCAAACTTGACATTTAACAATGTCTACTCACCTCTCATGATTGGTGCAAAATCGAAAACTCGAATACTATTTCGACTTGAAAACTGTCCAACCAGCATCTCCATATAATACACCGGTCTACCAACCAGTATAAGTATTATAACGTACGGTATGATGAAAGCGCCGCCACCGTTTTCCAGCGCTACAAACGGAAACCGCCATACATTTCCTAGGCCAACAGAGAGCGCTATACAGGAGAGTAGGAATTCAATGTCGTTATCCCATTTTTCATGGCCGACCTCTCCTTCTTCAGCATCGACAACAAATTCATTTGCATCTTGAATTGTTCCATTTCCATTCTGTTTTGAAAAAAATCAGTTTAAATGTGGAATATGAAATCAAAAGTCAAGGTCCAACCGTGGTGGGCAGGGTTGTTGTCCCTTCCTTTGTGTCATCAGGTACATAGCCTTTATTTTCCATATTGCTTAATTTTTCTATTGGATCTGATGGGTCATCTAAAGGATAGAAAAGATAAAAGTTTATCTTGCTGAAAGTACTTTTCGTTGTTAGAGAGTGTCAAAGGCTTAGGCTACTGTCAAATATGAACGAAAATACACTAATTCCACTTCAAATTTAACCCGCTCTTTAATTTTTTAATACTTATAAATTCTTTCAAGCTTATTCAAAATTAAAACCCAAAATAACGTACAATTGAGATGTCAGATTTTCAAGACGGCAATATTATTTACAAGTCCTAGTTTCGACTCTTAATTTACAGAAGCTCACAATTATCACGAAATTTGTATGAAAAATATAGCTATTGTGAACTAACTAAATTTATTTCGAAACTAAGAATCACAATTAGTATGGCCGATTGAATACAGACTTATTTGTATTCAAAAATATTACAATAGTAGTCGTTAAACATAAAGAAAATTTTTCTGTGTAAGAAAAAAAAGATAAATTCCACATTGTGAAGCCTGTGTTGGTCCATTGTACCCAGAGTTCCAGTCATGTCCATTCTTCAAAACATATCTTTACTTCCGATTTTTGTAACCTTAATACAGAATATTGAGTTTATTTTTTAATACTACAGTCGCACTTTATGTGTAAACGTCAAAAATAGTGACGCTTCTCACACTGGTGGACCACAGGAAAAAAAAAATGACAACCTTTACCCTTATGGGTTTTATGGTGACACATGCAAAGCCCGCAGTGGTTTATTTTTTAACTATTGCTCCTTATACAAATATCTTTATAGAGTAATATCAGTGTCAGGGACAGCTTAAAAACTTATAGAAAAAATAAGAATAAAATAAAAATAAAAATTTTATACGGTTGGAACACAGTTTTGCTAAAAATATATTTGAAACGTCACAATCGCGAAATTTTCCATACAAAATTGCATATTGTGACCTACAAAATATTTAGAAAGTTCAAAGCGATTGTTAATAAGGCCCATTGTAGAATTTTAATTTACTGTTCATCAAAAGATTCTGTAATAGGTAAAAAGTTTAATAATATATCAACAAAACACTTCTCTGGTCATTTAAGTAAAATATGCTCTGTTTTCCTAAAAGTTATTTTGACGTTCCAAACAAAAGCCAATAAACATATTTAGTTTCGACTTTAAATTTCACACTGGATATATTTTCCATACAAATTTCGCAATTGTGAGCTTCCCTAATTTTTAAGTCGGGACTAAAATTTGTTATTAGCACGGCGCATTGAGAAAACCCACTTGTGAAAGTATAGGTTTCGTGAAATACTTCATGGCCCCGATTGAATGATTTGACTTGAGTTACAACTCAAATCGAACCTTAGGGTTAGGATTAGGATGAACAAATAAAAAGTGCATTGAATGCAGATTTGTGATTTACATCTTCAATTGGAACTGAAAAGAGGCAGTCTTTCGTTCAGGTTGGATGGTTGTATTTGGCAGTCTTTGTTGAAACTATTTAAAAAACGCAAATGCGGCGTAAGTGACTCCTCTTATGCCGCTTTATAATAAATGTAACGAAAAGTCAAACGCCACTAAATTTGTTTTACAAAAATCGTAAAGAAAAAATGAGCGGGCCTTAATAATATTCATTTTTAACCTTCACACTAAATATTTTGTGGGTCACAATATGCAATTTTGTATGGAAAATTTCGCTTCTGTGAGTTAAAAAAGTTTAGCCTGGACACCAAAAATTATTATTAGTATGGCGGAGCGTCTCCGACAAGCATTAGTGAAACCGTTGAGTCTTACCAATATCCATTTTTAACCTTTTATGTATTTAAATAAATTATATTCCCAATTATGTATGAAAAATGTCATTCTGACTTAAATGATTAGTGGTTTCACTTTCACACGTTTGCTTTAAATTATTTGTTTATCATCAATTGTTATAAAAAAAATGTCGTATGTAATTGTTTAACTATTTAAAAAAAAATCAAATCTAATCTAATCTAAATTTTATGAGTAGTGTACAAATTGCCTATTCACGGAGGCCTATTTGTTATGTTTCACTTCTAAAGCGCGTGACGATTGCATATTGTACTCTCGTAGCCCGAGAGGTTACAGATAGAAATAATAATTTTCTTTCCATCTGTCAAGTCAGAAGCAAATGGGGAGAGTAAAAGAGAATATGCGAAAGTGCAACAAGCGGCACGTTGATACCGCGATTTGAATAGTCACCTGGCTGTGGGTTCGATCATGGTAGGGATTTTGTTTATGAAGAAAGAAAAGGGGAGTGATCTATAATTTGAAATAAGGGCGCCACGCAGTCTTTGAAGAAGGAAGATGGCGGAACCTTTGGTACGACGGTTATCGATGGTAACAAAAAAAATACAAAACAATGAATTAAAAGATATCAATTATCTTCCCACAACGGCGAATTTCACAAGTTTATTAGTTTCAATTATATTTAAAGAACTAAATATAAATTGGGAAATAGCCACGGATTGTTTTAAAAAACCTTCACAGATCTGGAAGCTTTCAGTATCGCTTTACACAACTGTTTTCCGGTGCGCGACTTAGAATCTCCTCCGTTCGAAACAAGAACGAGAAGTTGGAGCACAAAGTTTTCGGCAAAAAAAAATTTACGAAATTTCCAAATGGGAAAATGCAATAAAACTCACAACACCCTCTTATCTGTTTTTTTTTTTCCTCTCCTAAGAAAACTCCTTAACGTCCTCTTTCTTGTGTCCTGTCTATCAGGCGGTTAACCAAAATGTGAGCCAGCCGCGCTGACAGCTATTCGCATCCAGGGCTCTGACAGCTACTTCTCCGACTATTTCATCTGACAGTGTTCACAAAAGCGAACTCGCGCTGTTCGATTAAACATCTCTGTGGTTGCTGAGGTTCGTCTTTACCAACCCCTACCAGACTTAATAATATTAAATTAATTTTTCTAAAACAACCCACGAGTGGAATATGTAATTCGGGACCCCTATACTTATGTCAAGTGAGCTTAACAGAACCCAGGTAGTTGGAAGTTATGGTTCACAATACTATATAGTTTTCATCAGTTTGTATTTAGGATGGACACACACGGCCTTTGGGCGATTGATCGTGGTATTTTGATTCGAGTCTTCCGGTAATGATATTTGTATTGGAGTAGGGATCACCTGTCCCCTATTTTTAGTTATGAATTGGGGACCGTCCGTCCGTCTGGGCACTAAAACAACATGTTTTTGTTATTCTCCCGGAGGGAAAGGCGAAAAAAATGAAAATGGGTCAGGAAAGGACTTATGTTTTGGGTGTTAATTTTAGAGCGACAAACTATACTTTAAATTTTTCTCAGACGAGTGAGGTAAAACCTAAAAGCAGACCTGGGTCCTTATGTACTTTGTATACCGTTCCGAAAGTGAGATTTTTTCGAAAACGAAGGTTTTCTACTCTTTTTTTTTGAAACTGGAGTGAAATGTACTTATGTCGCATTTAGGATTACGAAATTATTGTAGATTTCCTACTTAAAAGCGAAAGAGGAAAGCTATTTCGAATGGGACGAAATAGAGAGTAGGGCCCCTGGGGTTGAATCCTGTCATCTGTGAACTCGACGGAATTTCCATGAAAGTATATTCATACTCGTAGCATATTCATAGATGTTGCTAATGGGACCCTTTATAACCATGACTTGGTTGTGTTAATCCAAATACAACTCAGCTTTGAGAAGAGAAATTCCTTGACTGTTCCACGCACAAGAATGCACGGCCAAACTAGCTATTAATGCACATTTGGTGGGGTTACAGCTCGGAATAAATTGTCATGATCCTGGTCTGGCAGACGGTTTCAAACCAAGGTCAAATTTAGTTATTTCTTAAAAAACTGTATTTTAATTCAAAATAAATTTCTTTTTCATTCTATTTTATTCTATTTTATTCTATTGTCATGACCATGCATATCCAATATGGCGAGATCCGCGTTCTCAAAGTTGTGCTACCTATTTAGAGCAAAGCAGAACTCTAGCCCGAAATAACTCCTCCTCCTCTATAAAGGTTACTGTAGGGATTAGATATTGTTCCCATACAGTCGACTCCGCTTAACTGAACTACGCTTTACTGAAAAGAATCAGTTAACTAAGGCACAAAATTTGTCAAGGAAATTTCTCCTGAATTATCCGAAGTTCGCTTAAGAGAAAATACCGCTTAAGTGAAAAAGTAATTGTAGCAAAAATTGGTGTTTCAGTTAAGCGAAGTCGTCTGTATGTGGACCTCATTACAAAAAACATTCACTTTACTAACTTTACAATAGAAAGACCAGCCGTTCGCTTGATAGGAAGCCCTTCATTTACAACAAAGAAGACTGATCGCTGACCAGTGCTTATACTACGCGTTGTTCCTTGCAGATTTGTCCGAGGGATTTTGAGAAGTTATTTCTCTAAATGCAAAAATTGCCTAATGGACATCACCTAACCAGCGACTTTCCAAGGAACTAAAACTTATTCGATTTACAACTACAGCACTACTTCATCCTCGGACTTCCTTAAAGCACAACCCATAGAATTCATCGCATCCGTTGCGGCAACGTATTCGACTAACAGGTTTATAGAATATACAGCACCTTATGGAAGCTGAAGCGCACGTGCCGGATGCGACGGATAAAATTGGTTTACTTTCTACTTTTCTGTCAGTTGCATCCGTTGACGTTGACGCCTTGACGTTCTCACAGAGAAAGAGAAACACTTTTCATTGGTGGAAAATGGAAATATTGCGAGCATGGGAGAAACTGTCATGGGCTGTCATCAGTTTTCTTATATCGTGGGATATCTTCCTTTTTGTGGGAACTTAGATGTCCGAAAAGCTTTCCATGGTAAAGCCTGCTCGCGCTAAATTTTAACGTCCCTAGTCTCCACTTCGTTTCTCCACACCAAAGATAAATACTCGCTAAATTATTATAAAACATCATATAGATGGGACAAAAGCCATTTGTTCATGACAGTGAAAAATTGAAGAATTATAACCATTGCTGCAGCAGCTCAACAAACAGCTATTTGCAAAAGACATAAGATTATTTAAAGCTTTAAAAAAAACAAATTTTCCATTAAGAAAAGGGTTTTTCTTTAGCTTTGCGTTTTCTTTTCTTTCTCGATCAAATGTTGCTCCGCGGTTTTCCCCAAAAAAATATCCATAGTTAACACAACACAAACTTCTTCCTCCGTTTTTTACGTCAAAATTTATCTTCGATTCAATGTACCGGGCATTTATTTCGCGAGCTAAATGA
Source organism: Cheilosia impressa (assembly GCA_948293265.1). Taxonomy (NCBI): domain Eukaryota; kingdom Metazoa; phylum Arthropoda; class Insecta; order Diptera; family Syrphidae; genus Cheilosia; species Cheilosia impressa. Next base: position 44,621,756 of record OX411884.1, on the reverse strand, counting down.
GTGAAGACTTTTCATCGGCCCATCTACATGAAATTAAGAATTAATCGTGCGAACAGGATACTGCTTTGCTAAACTGCCTCGCTAAATTTTATCTTTGTAGACATTTTTGTATGGGAGATAAAATTTAGCGCGAGCAGGATACTAGGCTTTAAAAATAAAAAAGCTGCAAAAACATTCATGAATATAGATTTTTGATGAAATTTCATTAAAATTTATATCACCACGATTTCTAAGACACTGAATGTACATAAAAAAGAGCTCATGTAATTTGCATTTTAGTAAGATTTTTTGGTACCAACATTTTCTAGTACAAAAAGGTAATCATCATAATATTAACAAACTACAATTTTTATACCAAAGGTAATTTAATTAAACACTGGCTATCACCGTATGCAGCGCAGTGGCTTAGTGGTTAGTTTCTTGGACTACTAAGCAAGGGGTCCCAGGTTCGATTCTCAAAAAAAAAAAACAAATTCGAACTTAAGGTTTTTTCACAGTGCCACCTCTAGCGAACGTCTGACAAACATCCGAGAGTATTAGTGTCATTAAAGGGCTTCTCAATTGGCCGTTTTGACATGGCATAAAATTTTAGATCCCTTCTATTCGTCCCAAAAATGAAAAACTCACACAAAACGAATGGTTGCGAGAAGCAAGGCCAATTGTCCCTACGGACCTGTTGCGCCGACATTAATATTATTTATTTATTTATCAGCGTATGCGACGGATTCTATGGGACTGCTCGTTCCGTCGAATACGTCAATATTTATGGATTGGATGCAAGGGATTCTATGGGCTGGGCCGTTTTAATAGGGTTTTTTGAGCAAGAGGATTCTAGCTAATGGGCGAAGAAAGGGTATTTTTATATCTCTTGAAACAAAAAGGCTTTCCAAATACTAAATTTGAAGAAAAACCACTCGAACTGTTAAGTTTTGCGCTTTTTTGTGTGGTTTGATTATTATATAATCCACAGAAGTCATTGCATTTGTAACGCCAAGAAGGAGTCACCGTAGACCTCATACAGTATAATTATATATTCTGAATCAGGATCATATTCTGAAACGATTAATTTAGCCATGTCCGTCTGTCTGTCTGTCTGTCCGTCTGTCTAATGAAAGCACGATAGCGCCCAAAGGAATTGACATAGGCGAATGAAATTTGGTAAAAGGAATTTACTTCTTGAAAAACCACTGGAAGGACCATCAAAGTATTTGTTTGTAGGGCACTCCCGGAGAAACGTTGTGGTAATATTACTTCCACTTGAAGAATGTTTCTTAACACTTAATTTGTATAGAGCGAGTATTTAGAGCTCACTTCCTGTGTGAAATTCGAAAACTACGAGTATAGGTATATGAAGCGTATGCTCAGGTTTGAAAAATGACTTCTGTCCGTCTTGTTGTTAGGTACCTTATTATTTTCGGTCTAAAGCTCACTGTGCACTGAATTAAAGGAAGAAAAATTTTGTATGCTTATGCTCCTGTGCGTCCTGTAAAAATAGCAGCGAATTTTAATTTTTGAAAGGCACGTTAATATTCCGACAAGGACGAAGACAAAGTTGCAGTCGTTTTCAAAATATTTGTTTAAATCTCGTAACTGTGGCCACAAGCAAAAAATACCGCTTTAGCCTCTGAAAATTAAATTATCGGAAAAAAATACTTTGAAATTAATTTTTAAGTTTGGAAAAAAAACTGCCACATTTAAGAAACAAAAACTTTACAGATTCTGATCGAGCACTTCAACCGTAATCGTTTGTTTATTTGCAATTGTATTGCAAAAAGCGTCATTGCATTTTTATTTTAAATCCACTTAATTGGTTATCGCTTGTGGCCACAGCGTTCTTACAAAGACTAACACTATATAGAGGCACGTAGGAGCGCTCCCAATACTGATGTCGTCATTAAGTTCAATAGAATTTGGGACTGCTTGGCTGTTTTTTTTTTAATTAAATTGCTGATTTAGTGGAAGGTTTAAAAAATATAGATACGTAAATAAAGGATATGCTTTATAAAAACCACGAACACGCGCCTAACACAACTTCCTTTCGTTTGCTTAATTTTATTATCTTTTAAAGGCAATAGCTCGACTCTTGTAATGTATAGACGGAACGTTGAATATTAAGATGATGTCTTTTTTAAATTGTCCACACATCAACCGATCCTTTGCCAAACCTTTTGCAAACTTCTCCGGTAGAAGGTCGAAAATCTGATCTGATAATCTTAATCCCGTAAAAATTAAAAAAAACAATAAACCCTAAACATTTACTACGAGCTACGACTGACTTACTTGAAACTACACTTTCTCACAAAAACTCTTCTTTAATTTTCACTATTTTTTTTATACAAAAAAATAATTCACTATCCTAGTTATGCTGATGGTGTGGTGGCTGTAACTGGTAAGTTGGCTTTAAGAAATGAGAACCCTTTCAACTGATCTCATCGGAGGTCTGCGAGTAGACTAAACTTGAAGACTTCACGTTAGAGAGGAACCCTCCTTTTGCGCCAACAAAATAAACTTATATATTGCAGAATTCCGATACCGAAATGTCTTTTATAGGGTTCGTCAAAACATTCATATATAAACGCAAAATGATTAGATTTACGCAGCTGATAGCTGTCCATAGTTTCTCTCGTGGGAAACCGAGAGCCTATTCTAGATTCTAGATATATTCGGGGTCGTAGACATATGCCGCGAAGCCTTATCGATGCCGTGCGGAACATTATAAATATATTAAAGCATATAATTTTGAATTAGGAAAGGCTTTGAACAATAGATGGCATCGGTTGTGGAACTGTTATACACATTATGAGACGTTATAGACAGGAAAGTGCAGTGAGAAGGCACCTGCTATAAACTGCGTATAAACTGATTGTAGCTTTGACATCACAACCCGAATACACATTAGTAGCGATTAGATTATCCTCAAGCTCTGATTTTAGGCACAAGATTGATATTGATAACAATTGGTGGAGCAAAAGAATTCTTATTGATTAGGTAGACTTATACTACCTATATATATGAATACGAAAATCACCAAATATCAGAGGTTGTACACGCGGTGTTGGTGCATTAAAAGAACAGAAGCTACGATCGAGTAGTACGTGACTGAATTTGTTATTGTTTTGCATGTAAATCCACAAAATTCAGCTCGCTCACGCATGCGGTACTTCGACTTCTGCTCATAAGTTTCTCCCTTTGTCCTACACTTACACGAACGTCTGACAAACTTCGAAGAGTAGGTACAACTTCTCAATTCAGTCGTCCGCTGGATGCGGCAGAAAATTGAAGGTTCCTTCTATTCGTTTTAAAATAAAACTCAAACAAACGAAAAGTCTTAAGAAACTAGGACTTAGAGCCTACGACATTTGGCTAACAGCTTTCATAGGTTCTCTTTGCATTAATGTAGCAAAAGACGTATGTAGTTGAAAGAGAAGATATGCACATGATGTTTAATTGTGTCACAAATGCTTTTCATTTCCTTTTAACTCTGCGCACGTGCTTCACATATAAGAAATACAATAGGTTTGTTTGACGTGGGCCCCAGAGCGCACTAGTGGGCGCTGGTTTAACCCTAATGCGTTCGATATAGCACTGAACGCGCCCTGGTACTGAAAACCTGTGTTTGACATGACTTCTAAGATACCCTAACTGTGCCTTGAACTGACCCCAGTTAATTTGTCGGGGCGAGAATTCAATGCTGAGTTTTGCTGTCATTTCGCTAGCTGTCATTAATTTCCAAACTCATCATCTACGAGTATATTGCGAAAACTTTTATTAACAATTTGAATTATGCCAAACCCAAGTTCAGAATTGTGTTCACTCATTTTCAACAAGAAACGGAAAAAAAGTAAAATATAACTATTTGTCATTGCCAAAAACTGACAGACTTCAGGCAACATTTTACGTTCGATATAGAAGCCGAATTTTCAGGGTTGTGCTGAGTTTTTAACGGCCGTTAAAATTAGCTGACACTTTAAGTGCGCACTAGTGCTATAGCCACGACAAACAAACCTAAATAATCGGCCTTACCAATAATCAACTTAAGTCTGGAAGTTTACGCAAAGACCACACACTTTCCAAAATCCCTTTACCAATAAACAAATATAGTTGCCAAAACATCGCTAACTGTAGGGTTAAATGTTAATGTTCAAAAACACATGTTTACCTGGGGCATTAGCTAAATAAATCCTCCCGAAATGTCATTTTGAAGAGGAGTGTTGCCCAACTATCCTAAATGATGGTATGGAATTTTGTAATAGGAGCAAATTTACAGACCGTTTATAATTATAAACTAATTTTAGTAAATTGTAAATGTTTTCTGATTTTATTCGTTGGAATACAACAATGCAAGTGGTTTTTAAGTCATTTTTGTTTTATTTCTGAACACTTACCGCCGTATTAATAAACAAAAATGTCCACAAGTAAGTTAGCTAGTAGGCATCAGATAGCATACAAAAATTTGACATAACTGCTGAATAACGAGTTGATAGCTTTTTACGCAGCGTTTATTAATATTTGGGTTAAAATATATACTTCGAATATTTTGATTAAAAGAAATGGTTATTGTTTTTCTCTGCTTTGTCTTGTTTAACCGCTAGTGCTTGCTTTATGATTGATTTTTATTTTAGTTAGTAACGAATGCATGCTGAGTAAAAAATTAATTTGATATAAGTTTGAGATCTTTCCAAGAATTTCTTGAGAGTAGTCGCTAAGAGAATAAAATATCTGTTCATTTAATATTGGACAGCTCATACCCGAATACCCTTTTTTTTACAATTCTCAGTACCTTAGGCCCCAGGTAGATTTTGGATGAAGATCTTAAATATTGGTGTGGAAATGGTTGTTGTGAAAAGATTGACTTAGCGGGAAATATAGATAGAAAAATTGTCAGCATTCAGAAAAATCCACACGAAATAATAAATTAAGGAACTGCTGGAGGAATATCAGGTAGTATGTCCGAATTTAAGATATATTTACAAGGTTCTTTATTACTTGGTGCGAATTCATCTAGGGGAAAACATGACAGCTTTCGTGTAGAAGATAACGCTTTGCAATTTTTAAAACATCAAATTGTATTTATTTTCACACCTCCATATACTTTTGCAAGTACTGTTTTTCAAACGGAAATGAATAAGCAGGTTAATATTTCTTTCGAAAATATTCACTTGCTAACGATCTAAATGTGATCTTTAGACTACCAATAAGTTTTTATTTGCATTATCAGCCAACGAATAAATCAAAGCATTCTAATAAACTGTGTTCCGTTTATTGTATAATTTAAAAGAGACCTTATTACGACACAAATTCACTCATAAATCAAACGTGAAGTATTAGAAAAAAAAGAAAGCGTACTATAAAAAGTACCGAAAACTGTGTCCGATCGAAGAATAGGGCATTACTGATTTGCATACGTTATTTGACAGATCAGCGGATATTTTGTGCATTTCCTATTTTCTGTTTTGTTTTTTGCTTAAAATAAGCTTCAAAAAGCCTTTAAAAGAAATCTGTTGGGCAAATTAATTTGCAATTAAAATCCTCGTTGTGAAATAAACCATTGACCTTGTTTTTCACGAAAACAAATTATGAAATTTGAATTCTGCAATGACAAAAAATGTAATAGTTTCTAAGAAAGTTGTCGCACTAGCAAATGTGGAGGTCTAATTGTTTATTGGTACCTTTTCACTAATGGGGTTTTCCATTGAAGATACGAGAGAAGTGCCCCGAAGTTCAGAATTGCTCTTTTCAATAAAATTCGTTGGAGCACTTTTGCAACAGTGGTAGACACCATATGTGTGATTAGATTTTCTGTTGTTACTTGTTTTTTTACAATAAATATGAATATTTTAATAGGCCAAATCAATATATTTTAATTTCAGTATACATTTTGCACTCGTAATTGTATATTTTCGGATCACAAGCGAAAAATTTGTTTCTAATAACACAACAAACATTTAAATCTGACATTTTGATAGTGTGTGTTGGTGAGTTCAGGGCAATTCTCTCAAAATATTCCGGACGCTTCTTTCGTGTTAAGAATTGACCTGGAAGTGCACTTTTTTTTTGAATGAAACATAGAAAACATAGAAAGAGCACTTCTAGATTTGATATTTTCATAGAAAGGGCACTTCTTTTCTTCAATCGAAAACGCCATAATGCCGTACATTTTTACTAAAGCTGGCAACCAGCTAAACGTCGACATTAGTGTTTGATTATTAGTAAGGCCGATAATCTATAAGTTCTTATACATTTCGATGACCACAAGCTTTCATGCGAATTTCGTTTACGACTTCTTCTTTGATGGGGTTCTATCCACTGTGGTTTCCGCATAGCCGGCCGACGATTCTCTTGTTACCTAATCTTAGCTTAATCTGATTGACATTGTTATCCATAGCCTACCAAAATCCCTCTGTTTCACTCTGATATCAAAAATGTATATTATTTTTATGGGTGTTTCACTAGGAAAATCGCTGTCACGGGAAAGCTGCAAACGTTCATAGATCTGTGTTGAGGGACTAAAATTGAGATTTCTTACATCGCAGGACGCTGTTTGGAACGTTAAGGATCTCTTTCTTTCTGTAGAGCCGTAGGTATTAAAATAAAAGAGCAACAAGAAAATCTTCGTACGGGCCAGGAACCAACGACGAGGAAGGTAGTGCAGGACACAAACAATCTAAAAAGTAATTTCCTAGCAAACGGCGCAGTCCAATGAAAACCCTTTCTACTCTTATTTGAAGACCTGTGGGTCGACCTAGAAATAAATGCCTCTTATTCGACAAACATATAACGTTAGTAGTTATCGATCGCTTAAATCTTAGACTAATTTAGCTGTCGTAGTCAGCAGTGCCAATTTGTAAAGTAATGAAGTATACCTATTCAATTGTTATAACATAAACACGTCTTCTGATTGTGTCTAGTATTTATGGTGCAAACAACAGACATTTATAATTCGTTACTTAGTGGCTACTTCTTTCGGGTAATCATTCAGCCAATTAACAACTGAGTTGAGAGTATTTTACGAGGGTACAATGTCACATAAGCGTCCATCGAGGACTGGATGGCGTTATGGTTACCACTGCGTATTTAGTACCTTTCTGTGGGTAAAATAATCGGCAATCCGTGAAAAAACTCAATTTGTTGGATGTACTCGTTACAAGTTATTCCAGATGAACAGGTGCTGTTCTTAACTAGTCCTGAACTCCCACAGTTCAGATCGGAGTTCTGAAACCATTTAAAAAAACACTTTGCAAGGAACTTGATAATAATCACGCCTGAGGTAATGCTAACAAATTGGAATCGATAAGGATAAGGGGCCGAGGTTCCAGTCTACACCCTAAAAACATTGAATTAGATTTTTTATTTGACTTTCATAGATCGAAATCAATACAAATAAGCTTCTAATTGTTTTTAGGACAATTCTTTCCCAATTATACTTAATTTGTGTGATCCATCCAGAGACTGAGCTGCACTAAATTCAAATCACGTCTTTTTTTATCAGTTGCGTTTTTTCACTCGCCCTTTAACGTATTTATAATATTTATTTCTCAAGAATTAATATTTAACACAAACTTCCTTCGATAAATATTAACACACCCATTTTTCCCTCAATCGTCACTTGCGCCATCTATCGTCGTTTTCCAGCCCCTGACCATTTATTTACCAACAAGCAACCACACACATGTGACAGCATCTGCCAAGCCAGCCATCTGTCTAATTTCGTTTTCGATCGCAGTTCAGTGTATTTTTCGTTGTAAATCGTTCTTCTTGTGTTGCAAGAGAGGGTGAGGTTCGTTTTTTCCCCCATTTTTCTCGGATTTATTTGTTGTGTTTTCGCCTCTGATTATCTCGCAATCGAATTCTCAGAACTTGACGCGTTACATCGTTGCATTCGCCTTAAAAATCGTGCAAAAATCAAAGTGAAAAACAAGTGAAATGACGCAGTAATTAACGCTTCCAGTGACTATAGATAGAAAATCCCCCCACCAATCCAATTCAGGTAAGTGTATTTGCAAGAAGGAAATCATTAAAATGAATAGAAAAAAAATGCACCCAAAAAAATGTGCTGTTTGTTTAGTCAACGTGATATATGTAAACCAGTCCCATCCCTTTACGACCAAAGACAGAGCTGGCTGCGAATTTTGTTTGTTGTTGGTGTTTCTGCTGCAGATGTTGCACCTGCTGCTTGTTTCTCAGATTTCAAAACCTTCATAAATACATGACTACAGCCTACATGCAAAAAGCAAGAAGAAACAGGGGAAAAAAATGAAAATCTCGCTTTTGTCTCCGCCCGTCTATCTTTAGTCTGTGTTGAGCGTTGAGTCCATTACAAAATGCACTGCTCTGCTCTGAATTAATTGCAGTAGACTCCATCGATGGTGTTACTGTTGCTAATTAGGGAGAAGAAAGTTTTTGCACTGTACATTCTCGCCGTGTTCGTTTGAGGTTTCTTTTCTTTTTGTCTTATTTTTTTTTGCATGAGCGCATCCCGAGTATGTAGTTTCTTACGTGATTATAGAAATATTCGCGTTATTAGCATTCATCCAGCAGCAGCAAAAATCCCCATTAGATATGCAAATGTGCCGAGAATGATGACCCCGTGAATGGTTATATTTAATAACAATTCAGAAGTTACAGTCGATTCGGTCAAGCAATCTTATCGCAAGTCGTTGCGCCTGCTGCCGCTGTTGTCGTCGTCATCGTCATTGCAAGGGGTTAGATAACACTCCATATCCACATGGAGGAGTGGGGACAGTATCTCAAGTACTAGCACAATGTCACCTCTGTTTTGATTGACTTGGCCAAAAAGAATTATCAACATACAGTGATCGATGGAAGTTTACATTCGCTTACTGCTAATACAAACATAGTCGGAAATGAGTATTTTAGCTTAAATTGGTTTGGAATTGATTGAAAGACAGTAGTTGTTGTAATGCTCTAGCACGCAAACAAACATTAACAGCAACCAGCAGCTGCGGTCAGAGCTGTAATCGAGGCAGATTATAAAAGGAAGCACTTCCCGCGTTTAGGCATCGAAAGACACTGATATGGATGTTGTGCACTCATCACCCGAACTCCTCGACAGCCTGTTTCGGTTGGCTCACGTTACTAAAATTAAAAAACAACAAAACACTTTATTGAAACTACTTTTTTCACGCGTCTGCTTTGATCGTGTTAAAGGTGAAGAAACGTGAACAACCTGCATGTATGAACGAAAATTATAAAAAAAAGGGAAAAAAATCCCCCCGGCCGGATGTCAGATTTTTATATAGGTTCACATGAGCAGTGAGCACATAAGAAAATAATTTTGCGATCCGTTGACTCTCCTCTTGAAATCTATAAAGGCGACTTTCAGCGACGGTCATTCTCAGTACTCGTATGTGTGATGATATGTGCCGTATACTGGATTAAAACGACGCTGATGCTGTGTGTGACGTGATATTGATTTACACAGTTGGTAGGCTGATTGTTGTTCGATCGTAACTAACACCAAGTTGGAATTTGGGTTGAATTATCGCATCAGTGAAGTCTAAGATCTAGCGCATTGGCAGCATACGACAGGTGAAGTAGCACGGATCTGTTGATGTCATAATTGGGCACCAGTTTGGCTCGGATTGAGTGTGTACATAAAAGTAATGGGAAATCGCAGCCGAGTGGCGTTTGACGAACTCATTTAAAAGACAGCCGCGGCTTCTACACCAGTTGTTTTGGACACTTAGTTGTGGAAGGGTGCGATGTTTTTGCTGGCGCATACGAAAATGTATCATTAGACGGTCCGTTCTGTAATCTCTCTATACAACTGGTGTGTGAATTGTGCATGCACTCAGCTTAATCTTTTGCTGGGACTATTTAAGGCGTTAATCGGTTTACGCCTACTTTATTTGACTAGCGCATTCTACATTCATATTTACTCCTTCACAAGAAAGGACACCAAATTTCACTTGTTTTCTTCAACTGTGCGGTAGAAATCGGTTCTATTCTAAGTACAGAGATGTGAACATTATTAAGTTGGAAAATATGAAGCTCATTCGCAAATCTGGGTCATTTCGAACCCGGGGCTATGCAAGGTTATTGCTAGATAAAATTTATCCAGGTGGTGGTCAGCAACAGCTTTTTTTATAACGCTGTCTAATTTGGCATTAAATTTGTTTTCCATGATCTGCTCCTCCAGTTTTGCGCACAAAAGGCAGGGACGCGTCTTTAAATTGGCAAGAAGTTGTGTCAGCATTCTATTTATATAGTAAAAAAAATATAACCTTACCGCCGGCCATACCAGACAAATTTGGTGGTAACATTTGCACTCATATTATAGCCTCGGCGATATTTAGTTGAATAGGTCTCTAGGTTAACTCTTCCTCCCTGCCAATGTTTGTCAAGTCTCCTTCCTTTTTGTGAAAGTTTATCGTGTCTCGGTCAGACTTCTTGGAATACTTTGTCAAAAATCAAACTCTTTTGTAAGCGATGTCGCATTTCTTTGTTCGTGTTGTTTGTTCAACTTATTTCGGTGGCTCTAAAGTCCGGATGGACTGCTTTAATTTTTCTTTAAGAATTTGCCTACCCATCGCTTGAATTGTCAGCAGAGCCTGGGAAGCTGCTCGTTTAAAGAGTCCAAATCCACCTTTGGAGGGGTTCACACTGTGCCTTTGCTAACGAATCTCCTGAGCGGCTATTTGAACAAGGTGTTTTGTCGCAAATAATCTTAGTCGTATCAGCAGATATAGAAGATCTTCCTTTCGACGCCCTATATAGGCCAGGCCTCATTGCTGACTCTGAACAACTTTTAAAATATTTCCCAAACAAACTCTGATTTTGTCTGCATACATATTCGCACTAAACCCCGAAGCGATTGCTTGTAACCGTTTACGATACATCCACAATGGGTGGGCCGTAGAGTATTAGGCATCCTCCAATTTTTATTTAACAGTCCCACTTGCATTTATTGCGCTCTTTGATTCTTCCTACACCTACGCCAAAAACGCAGTGGCAATTTCAAATATTGTTTTTGTTATTAAAATTTTGTTGCATTCTTTATGCTAGTTCTATTTCTGTGCGCATAGTAAACATCTACAATCGAATACACACATTCGGCTGGTCTAGGCCTGATTGTGGCTTCATAGCATGCCTTAACGAAGCGAACAGATCACGATAAACATGTTCTTTTCAATTGATTAATTAGTCGCATGATTGCGTGCTCAGTTCGTTCAGATCGCTTTTCATCAAATTCAAACCGTTTCGCAGCACCGCCCAGAGGCGTAGCAACGACATAATCGTCTCGTAATTCAATTTCTGCTCTCATATCGCAACTCAAAATGCGTCATTAACATGGTTATCTGTTTGTTTTGCAGACACCGGACATCCACTACATACACACATCACACAACTCACGATGGCTGATACTGAAACCGAATGGTTGGAGGATCTGTTGCGCGAGGTGCAACTGGAGCAGTTCCTAGCGAGAATTCGCGATGATCTGCAAGTGACGCGTTTGGCGCATTTCGACTACGTGCTGCCAACCGACCTGGAGCGGTGCGGACTAGGCAAGCCCGCCATTCGGCGGTTGATGGAAGCGGTGCGCAAGAAAAAAGCACACCAGTGGCGCAAGAACATTCTCTCTAAGCTGATCGGTGGCGGAAAGCAGCCCAGCAAAAAGCACTCCAACGCCCCGAAGGACAATCAGGCGACTCAACTGACCTGTTTGATTCATGAGAAGGACGTGACGCTGGGCATCAAGTTGGGCGACGGTTCGTTTGGGGTTGTCCGCAAGGGCGAATGGAGTGCGCCTGGCAACCGCATCATACCGGTGGCAGTGAAGGTTCTCAAATCGGATAACCTCACTCAGCCGGGCATCATTGATGATTTCTTCCGCGAGGTGCAGGCGATGCACGCTCTCGATCACTCGAACTTGGTGCGATTGCATGGAGTTGTTCTGTCGCAGCCGATGATGATGATCACCGAGCTGGCGGAGAGGGGTTCTCTGTTGGACACAATGCGGCGGCAGTGCAAGCACACCCCTCTGGGGAATATTTGGAACTGGTCTGTTCAGATAGCCACTGGTATGGCGTACCTCGAGCACAAGCGATTTCTTCACCGCGACCTTGCGTGCAGGAACGTTCTGCTGGCGGCCGGGAATAAAATAAAAATCGGTGACTTTGGGCTGATGCGAGCACTGCCTCAGGAGGATGACTGCTATGTCATGTCGGAGCACAAGAAAGTTCCGTTTCCCTGGTGCGCTCCGGAATCGCTGCGCTATCGGCAGTTCAGTCATGCGTCGGATACCTGGATGTTTGGGGTCACCCTCTGGGAGATGTTTACCTTCGGTGAAGATCCCTGGGTCGGCTTGAATGGGTCGCAGATTTTGAGGAAAATCGATCGAGAGGGCGAGCGCCTACACCACCCAGAAGCATGCCCACCGGATGTGTATGAGTTGATGTTGCAGTGCTGGGACAAAACGCCCTCGGAACGACCGACTTTTGCTGCTATTAAGTGAGTAGTGACAGCTGCTTCAAGTGGGAAAGAAGTTTCAATTCGTTTTCTTGCAGAGAGTTCCTAGTTGGTGCTTCGCCGCAGTTGTTGAAAGCCACAAAACCGTACCACGATTCAAATAAACTGAAGATCGAAGCGAATGATACGATTGCGGTGATTGACGGACGGCCAGAGCTGAAGTTGATCAAGGGCCAGAACCAGAGGACCTTCGAAATTGGTGTCTTTCCACGGTAAGACGATGGGCCCTTTAAATTTTTTTCAACTTTCTGCTAATGTCCCCACTTGATTCTAAATTACAGAAATATACTGGAAAAGCACAAGATCTCTGGCGACATCATCCGTCCAATGAACGAAGGTTTGCGGCAAGTAGCGGGCGGTCATGGGTCACCCTTTGGTTTCTGCTGGGGAGGCCCAGCACTCGGTGCACCGCCCATTCACGCCGAAGGTGAAGTTCAGCTAAGAGGAGGTAATACAAACATAAAAAAGAACACCTTGCAGTTGCATGACACACATTTTGTTTTGCAGATACCGCCGACAATCGCAACCGCAAATGTGCCTCCTTCCAAGCGAAGGAACGAAAGTCTTCCGCATTCAAGCAGTTCGCTTATAACAAACTCGTCAACGAACGCGCTGGCGCTGAGAAGATTCTACAGCAACGCGCCTCCGCCATGCCAAAGCTTAGCAATATGACCAGCAACGGTCAGCAAGCACAACAGCGAGAGGGAATACTAATAGACATCTCCCCAGAGTTTGGCACTGTGGAAACTGAAAAGAGCGCATCGCTAAAGGTCGACAACTCGTTTTGCATCCTTGACGCACCCATAGAGATACCGACAGAGGAGTCGCCACCGCAACAGTCGTCGGCCAACACAAGTGCATCACAGTTCCAACTGCCAGCGCGACTAGAACCTCCTCCATATCAGATGCCTCCTACATACTCAAATACTCTGGAGTTCAGTCAGAGTGCGGCCAAGGATCCCTTCGACACATCTGACATTGAGAGCACGCCGATTGAAGGCCTCTACTCGAACGTTGTCAAGCCGGCCAATAACTCTGTGGCAGAACAGGCGGGTGGCTATAGCAGTCCAGGGGCGAGGAAAAGTTTGATGTTCCTGCAGAACAAGGAGAACATTCCGCAGGAACAGGAGGCGACCAGTGGTGTCATGCAATTCACACCGAATTGCAATGATTCTCTTGGTGGCAACATGAGCTCTCTAAGTCTGGAAAGCAGTGGGGCGTCTGAGAAAATGCTAGACAAGTCATTCATCGCCGAGCTGGAGAAGGACATGTACAAACGTCCCGGCAGTCAAATAGACTTCGAACGAAACTCATCACAAATGTACGCCAACAAGGAGGCAATGTACAAAAACAACCTTACTCCGCTGAAAAATCTGAACTCTTCGCCTCCATCGAACGGTGCCTCACCTAAGATCCGAAACGAGCGATACGGCGCCGTTATTGCAGAGAATCGCAACAGTTTGTACGCCAGCAGTAGCCCGAACGACGTAGAGCTGACACAGAAACAAAACAACACTGAGGCACAGCATCAACAAATGCAGCCGACCACAGCATCGGTGGTCAATCAAATTTGGTACGAGAAAGTGGCTGGTCGGGAGTATTACTCCCAGCCACCTGTGGACTTCTACCAGAATGCTTTTGGCGAAGTGGCGCAGCCGAATCACAACATCGTACCGATGTCCAATCGGCCGGTACTTGCGAAAACTACAAACATTTACAATTCGGTACCTGCAAGCGTGTATGGGAGCGTGCCACGCGAAATGTACGATTCTGTGGCACCCACTCCATCCACATATTATGGCCAAGTGCCGTTGAACACCGGCGCCACAATATACGCGAATGGAACGACACAAGCACTCCCGAATCCTGTGATATACGACGAAGTCTCGCTGGAGGACTATCTGCGGCCTACGCGACCCGCCCCGCTGGCACCACCACAGTTATCTGCTCAGCAAATTCAACGAAGACTGGAAAAATTGAAACAGCAGCAAGAAAACGAAGACAACATCAGTTGTATGAGTGTTGAAGGAGCTGCGGCAGCGGCGTCATCGGCAGCGTCGATATATGGCACGGCGGAGAGCCTGGAGTACCAAATGATTAGCAGCATGTTGAAGGATCTCGGTCCACCAGCGACGGAGTCGGACATTAGATCTGCCCTGCGAGCGGCAAACGGAGATCCGAATGTTGCGATTCGATTTTACAAGATCGATCAGTTATCGAGGTGAGTGACGCGGGCGGGGTACTTACATTTATGACAGGTTAAGTTCCACTACTTAGTTTGTCAGAGCTGCTTTCTCAATCAGGCCCTTTTATTCTTAATTTGTACATAAACCTGTCGCCAGTCTTCCCCTTTCACGTACCATTCTTACTGTGACAGTTTCCCATAAACGCTTGCACCATAATTCAAGAATCTCTTAATTGTTTTTCCCACACCCGTTTCACTTTTAACTGCTATCAGGTGTCCCTCATTCACAACTCACTAATTGTTTCCCTTAATGAACAGCGTAATATTCCTCGGATATGCAACTACTGCAGTTTCGCCATTTGTTGACATGCCCCTGAGCAACCAGATTCGTATTACTTAGAAGACATATACGACACTTGACTCTTTTGTGCTGCGTCGAACTTTTCATTGTACGGAAAATGAAAACGAAGCGAATGACCTATTAATAGCCGTAATTCAGGCAGTTCCTACGTAAAGAATGTCGCTGGGTTAGAAGATCAGAGATCGGGCTGTTCTGGGCATAGTTTTGCAGAAAACAACAAGTGTCCCTGTCACTTAAATTCAAACGCAAAATTGAGTTCATATTTTGTTTTATTTTTACTTCATTCTCGTGAATTTTTACAATAACCAACTTTCCTTCCCATTTCAGACTTGGTCTTGCCAATCGACCCCAATGCGAGCAGGCCTTACAGAAAACCGGTTGGAGTGTTGAACTAGCTGCGGTTGTCCTCCTGGAGTCCACCACATAGACGAAGTCGCCTCAGCTGCTTTCCGAAACCGACCATTCCGATGCTGCGCCCAGTATGAACTACAGTCCCAGATGTGTCCCCATAAATGAAGAGTACAATGCACGAAGGAGTGTCACAAACCTGGAACCAGAAGAAAAGTGAATTTAATTGTCTGCGTCAATTTTGTCCAACCATTTGTGTATTATTTTCTTCGTATTTGTAAATGAACGTGACTTTCTATTGCATGACAAACAAAAAGCTGAAGCAAAATAAGTAGTTAGACATAATTTAAATTATAATTTTAAAATTAACTTTCATTTGCTGGTCCCAACAGGACTAAATTATTATTAGATAAACCTACATACTCCTAATCCAGAATACTCTCTGTTGTTTGATAAAGTAAGCAAAGGTGTATACACACAAATTATATGATACGCATTAAGTTTAAACGGATTCTATATGTAAATAAGGCAGATAATTATATTTTAAACAACAGAACAAAACATGAACAAACCGACAAAAGATGAAAATATATTATATGAATGTGTAATAAATGTATTACCGAAGAACTGTGAGCGATTGTGTTTTTATTTGTCTGGCTGAAAATTGAACTGTCAAGCCGCCATTGCTGTGCCTAAACTAAGAAGCAAATACAGCAACCGCAAACCTTCGTTCACTTTGCAACATAACCAAATACTACAACCAATACGATCGTACGCGGTGAAGTTTGCACAATGCAATTCACCCCATGGTGAGGTGTATTCGGTTTGTAAATCCGTAGTCTGTGCATCCACCCTGCTGATATTTCTGGTGGCCTGGTATTTTTCCAAGAATTATCACTCGATTTCGTCGACGCTGCTTAGTGTGACGTTTGTTTGGGAATCTGTTTCTGTAGTATGTGCACGTATGTACACGCACCCAACTGATATTTCTGGTGGCCTGGTATTTTTTGAAGAATTTTTAAATTTTCACTAGTATGCTTCGCATATGATTTTTTTGTTGCGGTCAATTTTGCTATTGCGAGACTCGATTGAGATAGACATTCTTTGTCGTTGTTTGAATTTCTGTCATGGACTGGTTTTTTGCACCAAATGAAAATAATTGTTGGTTACAAAAATGCAAGTACATGTTTTTAACAACAATAAATATATGAAACCGTCAAAGACAATTATTATTATAGTGGGACTATTTTAAGACGAGAAAGTGCAATTATTTTGCTACTGCACTTTAAACGCTGTCACGTTCGTGGTGTTTGCTTTAATTAGGTCGGGTGTGTAAACTCATTTAGTTGAGACAGAAAGGACGTTCAGCTACAGTCACAGCTGTGGCGCACTTTAGATTACTTTATTGGTTTTTCATCCCTGTATAGGGTTACGCGATGGATCAAGAAAAGCAATTGCGTTATTGGCAGTAATTTTAGTTGAAATTTAGTTGAAAGGCATTCGGTTCCTTCGAATTCACAGCTCCACGGAATTACTCGACGGCTGTCATTCGTATACATAACTTGGCCTCAATTTTGACAAAGACGCACCAAAGGTCCAAAAGGTCGGCAATCGTAATTGGCTTATTGGCATAGGACAGATATTCAAGAAAATGTCTAAGTGCGTTTAAGTCGGAGAAGCAGCGATATGTGATCCGAGCAGCATAGGAGCAGCAACTAACGCAAAAGTTGGGCTCTTTGCCTCTACGTTGTGTTTATGTCAGATGTTTTATTGAATATTTTCGATGAACTATTGAAAGAATCGTGTAAATACGACTTTAGTCCTTGATCTATTTTGAAAAACACACGACTACAAAATGATGCACTGATAAAAGAAACATTTTATTCTTCGACTGCTTTTTTACTTAACAAACAAAACTGAAAAGAATTTCTCTAAGAAATAATTTACCATAATGTACATGCTTCGCAGAAGCTAAGAGAATACATTAGTTAATGTCCACGTTGCATTAAACTGCATTTACACGATCACGCACGGGCATTTTTGCACGAGACGTGAGAGAAAAATCCGTTTTTCCGTAAGAATGAGATCACAAATCAGACGCCTAAAGCGTCATGGATGTGCTGCCCATAATTATAGGTACGTAAAACGGAAATAAACCCAATTTCCGGAGAATATAATTTCTGTAATCACTTGAAAATATTTCTATTTCTGATTTAAAACATCTGAAATGAGAGCGATTTTAAGTTTCAGTAAATTTAACCAAAAATGCATCAATCAGTTGTACGAAATTTATAAATAATTGTCCGCTCATCACTTCCGGAAGGCATTTTGTTTTATAGGAAAGCAAAATTTCGTGAGCCGTCGCTATAAAAATATCAACATGCATAGCTTTCCCATAATTCCTACCACGTAAACTAGATGGGCGACGAAAAAACGTGTCACGTTTTTTTGCGTGTTAGGTAATGCCGTCCCTTTCATTCACACGGCTATTTAGTATTTAGCATCCCTTTAATCTTCCGTGATAGGAAAGTGTGACTGTGTAAATGCAGCATTAATTGCTAGATGAGTAGTGCAACGTTAAACTTAAGTCAAAATCTGTTTAAACATTTAAATTGACATTTAACACAAATGGTCAGAGCTCTGGCGCAAATAGTTAGATAGGTATCATTATAAATTGACATTAAATTGGCATGTTATATAGCTGTCAGCACGGCACGGACAATTGTCGACGAGCCTATTGTGATTCGATGTTTTAAGTGCTGGGGGTCAATTCTCGTTCTGTGAAAAAGTGAAACGAAAATGTTTTCACCCTTTCACAGCAATTTCAATTCTCGTTCTACAAAAATGTGAAACCAAACATCACAAAATTTTCATATGAATAATTTGTTTTCACGTTCTCATTTGCAAGTGAATGTTTTTAGTGAGAGTTTGAAAATTGAGAACTTGATATCATACAACACAGTATACGATACTAAACTCACCACGATATTTTCACTTATAGAACGAGAATCGCTCTTTAGTACTGAGTGAATCGAAAAAATGAAAGGAATGTGTGAGAGCGAATGTGAAAACGATTTATTCGATTCACTCTTTCACAGAACGAGAATTGACCCCCTGCTCTACCGTAAACTGTTACCTGAAAATGTGTAGTTTTATTAAGCTTTGTTCGAGTCAAGAACTTCGCGAGAGAAATTTTGGCTAAAATATTTTGTGGTGATTCCCTCCCTGTGTTTGACGCAGCACTCTTCTATTCTGTTGAAGTTGTCAATGTCTGCCCAAACCCAATAAAACAATTTCCAGTCAAACGGCTCGGTTTTCATAGCTCGAGCTCGGTGCCACTCCCCGTGGTCAAGTTATTGTGAACGACGTGAAATTGTGACGTTCTTAAGATTCTGGAGCAATATTTGCGCTTGACCGAGGATTGACGTTTATAATGGGCTGCTCGATGAGCCCACGTTCTGTGACAGGAATGCAAAATTTGATAAAACAATGTTGTATCGTGTGCTGCTCCATATAATATGAAATCTTATTACTAATTCGTGACAATAACAGAACTAGACATTTTTCGTTTCTCATTCAGAGAAAAAAACGGAAAAACATTGAAAAAGATCCGAGTACGCCGAGAGCGGCTGAACCGAGCGTACTTAATATGTTATGTTAGTAGGATGTTAGTTTATTTTTCTAGCTGCCAAAAGTCAAAGGAAAACCAAAAAATTTCGATTCATGTGTAACATTTTTGGATCTACAATTTTATGCCGAGTGGATAATTGAGAAGCTCTTTCATGGCAGTTATACTCTTGGATGTTTCTCAGACGTTCGCGAGAGGTGGCGCAGTGGAAAAAAACATAAGTTGGAATTTGGGTTTTTTCGGGACTCGAGCCATTGATTTTCGGCAATTTTGACAATTATTAATTAAATACTGACCCCCGTATTAATAAACAAATGCGCACAAGTTAGTAAGCTAGTAGACACCAGCATACAAAAATTTAACGTAACTTCTGAATAACGAGTTGATAACTTTTACGCAGCGTTTATTAATACGGGGGTGACTGATAGGGTCGGCTCAGTTCGCCACGTAGTTTCGAACAGTTCGAACACTTGCGCATTCATTAGTTTTCCTTTTCTTAGTTTAGAGCTGAGCACTGAACTGAGCTCGAGCATTATGAGCGCACTCTGAACCGAGTGTGATCAGATTGTTCGGAGGTATGTATTTATGAAACACACTTGAACACATAGTTGTCATAAATGCATAAATTGAATATTTATTAAATTGGTTAATTTTTAGTTCCAGAACAACAAGGTTCGTCCGCCATTTCAATTATTTTGCTAAACTGTTTTTTTTTTCTGTCAAAAGTGACTGCAAGTGTGTAATCAGCTTTTCACTCAGCCTGCTCATTCAATTTGTTCTGAGCTCATAGAACGCGCTCTGATCATCCTCTGAACGAAAAAAGGAAACACGAACTTTTCTTTGGCAGTTCTAAAAAGGAAAAATGTTAGAAATGTTTTCAAATATGGCCGCTGTTGACTTTCTACTTCTACTGAATGGGTTTAAACTTCAATTGGAACTAATACTAGTACGCTCCCTTATCAATTCTAATCAGTTGTAAAGTATAATCATTGCGAGTCTTACATCTAATGAATAAGAGTACCTATGTATGGTGTATACCTGGATTTGAGTTAGTAATATCGTAGTAAACCGATTGCACTTAAAGAACGAAAAGAGTTTGTTTAAACTAGCAAAGAAGAAATCTGTTGCAACGTACAGCCGATGATTTGTCGCCAACCTTCTGGCATAAACGAGAAAAGTAAATATATCAAATTACATACATATACCACCAATAGGCGAAATTTAACTTCAACAGTTTAAAATAAATCAAGTTAGTCGAGGCTGCACAGCCTTACGCAATATGCACCAATAAAAGCACTCGCTTCTACGCATTTTTTGCCAAGGCAATATGTACTACACATAGGTATGTCATTCCTACAGACTTCCAGAGCACTGTCCTGATTGTCCACTCTTGCTGTGCATGTTCCAGCTAACGCACGTGCACCACCAAAAGCGAAAATAACCTGAACCAATAAAGCAAGCACAAAAGACCGAAGGCTTACAAAAAATGTCATTAAACGCATATCTCTCGGATGTGAACCAGTTTTTTGCGGCTCGGCGTCAAATTACCCAACGATGTCATTAGAAATAGGAACAGGCACCATGTAAACCAGTGATAGTAACTATTTTGCGGCCACTATCGCGATTCCAGTAAAAACGGCGCCAAGCTTTTATTATTCGGTTTGGTGTTACACCATCCGCACAAGATCAATCATTTCGCGGCACTCAGTGGATTCTATGATGTACATCATCGTTATGACTTCTTTGGCACAGCTATTGGTACTCGAACCACTTCAGATTATGCAACGCGGACGCTCATTAACTTCTTTAGCCAAGCTGAAGACGAACATATACGGCAAACGCATGATCGGTATTACAAAAGTGCAGGTGATGACCACTAGGCATGTCAATTAAGTGCCTAAAAAGAGCTCGCGAAGGTACCCATACCTATACCTTGTTTATCAATACAGAAGACACAACAAATAAACAAAGGAGGACCTTGAATTGCCTGGGGGGCCTCAAGCCACAGTGGTGGAATGCTGCCAAAACCAGGCACAGCCAGAGCGTTGCGTTAAATTACAATGTCAAGTGTCTGTTGACATACCCGTATCTTCGGTGGCCCAACGAGAAATTATAAATTCCGGCCAACAATTGGAATTTAATAAAATTAATTGAGCATAGTAACTACTCGAATGGAGTTGGAGGTCTTCGACCAAGCCAGCCATTGTTGTTTGCTGCGAGGGGGAGAGATAATACTTTTGTAGCGAAGCGATTTGCTGACGCGCTTTCTCTTAATGAGCGTGACAATGCCTTGCTCTGTGTAGTAGGAACAAGCGTATTACATTTTATCACTGACATGTGTAGGTTCTATTTAGAATGCTGTTGATAGTTGGTATAACTTTCTGATAACATTGTTTGGTGTTCTTTGTCGGTCGGCTATGAGAAGTGAGAGCCATTTCATTGTTCATTGTTATGAGAATCTAGAACTGACATCATGCACTGTCAAAACAAAACAAATTATTGTTTATGTAACTCTCTACTGCTGGGTTTGAAAAGTTAACACGTTAACGATGCACAGTTACAATGGCGAGTAAATATTCAGTTTTCAAAAGACGTTTTGTAAACTTAATAGTCTTTTTGATGTGGAGTCTAGGGCGCACTGGGTTGCCCTTACAGCGGCATTCGATATAGCCCCAAGCTGAAACTGATAATGAAAACCGGTGGTGGTCGATGTGTGAGCTGAACTGGGGAACAGTTTAGTCAGCTGTCAATTGCCGCTGTCATTCGGGTAAACTCTGATGTTATCTTGTAAATGCAACCAGAAATGTAATTTTTCATTATTAAATTTTGTTATTAAGTGAGTTGTTGAATCTCCCTATTAGAACATTTCTAAAGTGACAGGTCCTAGCTATAAATTATAATGTTCAAACGAAAACAATTTCTAGGGCTAGAATTTTTCCCAGCCACAAAAATGCATTGACATTTATAAACCGTATTAATAAAGGCTGCGTAAGCGTTATGAACTGGTCACGTCAAATTTTCGTATGCAGACTGACGTCTGTTAGCTGACCAACTTATGGACAATAAATATTTTTTATGATTAGGGGGTTAGTGTATGTACTGACGGCAAACAAACCTAATAACTTCTTGTTGAAATGATTAAATGACTCGCCCTTTTTGCGAGTTTTAATATTACAAATGTTCACAAGACAAGATATTCCCACTTAGTGCAAATTTCCATACTTATCTATAACAACATTTTAAGTGACAGCAAAACTTTCACTGAATCTCTTTACAGAGCCGTTAATTAGATACACCATTAAGTCCGTTTGTCAATTGCGCTAAATAATTATCCTCGGATACTCCTGTGACACATTCACAACAAAACGATATTTTCAACTGTCAATTAATTAACCTGCGGAGGCGAGATAATGAACTACCTGATGACAATTTTTTGACGTTTTCTCTTGCTTGGTATTTGATAGAGCGATTAGAAGAAATAGAACGCTGAATTTTATAAATTCGAACTAGAGATATCTCTGTTTTAAAATTAGAGTAGGTATCTCCTTTCCACACTCGTGAATGTGTCAAAAAAATAAGCCGAAGATAATAATATTCCCCAATTGGCTAAAAGGTTTAATGAAGTTTAGGTTTCTCCATTTGCACTGGTTCTATTTCACAAGACTCAGATCCAGATGACATCCGCTACTCACGGATGCGGCAATTCGGACTCAGTTTTTTGAAAGTGTCATAAACACATCCATCCAGAAATGGGCCAACACTCTCTTGTGACCTTAAAATCGCATAAACTTATCACGCAAAATGTTTTTGATGCTCACTGCTGTACACTTATAGTGGAATGACAGTGAGAGGCAACAACACATAACATAAAAAAAACTGTATGACAAGTAGCCATTTCGGTCGGCCATCTTGTTTACGTGACTTTACAAATTATGAGAAAAATCAACATTCTGCTTTTCTATAAAGTAAACTTCCTTCTAAAAGTGGGAAAAAGGCGAACAATTTGTTTATTTCTTTAAATTTATTAAATTATGGTTGGTAAAATTGTTTGAAAACAATTACTATTTTCATAAATGAAATGTCAAAAAAATGGATGGCAGAAATGGTGTTCGACGGACGTAGTGTTTGTCTTAATTTTACATAGCTTTAATTATGGGTAGAAGGTCCATGACACTTTGATTTACGATCACATTCCCCAACCTTAATAAAAATTGCGCTATACTAGTAACAAATTTGAAGTTGACAATTTGGAAATTTGTATTGAAAATATAGCCATTGTGAACTACCTACTTACCCCCTTATTAATAAATGCTGCGTAAAAGCTATCAACTCGTTATTCAGAAGTAACATCAAATTTTTGTATGCTATCTGCTGTCTACTAGCTAACTAACTTGTGCACATTTGTTTAGCAATACGGGGGTTTAATTTTAAGACGAAACTAAAAATTTTAACTGGTAAGGCTCATTGATTGCAGCCAAGCGTATATTGATTTAAATGTCCTATCACAGCATCACACAAATAAGACGAAAGGGATGGAGTAAGAATGATGTGCCGATAGTGTTGATGCAATGGCATACGGAACCTAACTTTTCTATAAAGCAAAGAGATGTTTCGTTGGTAAAATTTACTTGAGGATTATAAAGTCGGCCGAACTACCCTCAACACATTGAGCAACTAATAAATGAATTACTTTAGCTAGTTAATATTATTTTAAAGCAATAATTGAAAAATAAATAAATGCGGCTAGACAGAAATTTTGTTTGCGTCCATTTTGGATAGGTAACTATAATTATGGGTTGTAACCAGCGTTGCCACAAAGATACAATTGTATCAATTTAGCTACATTTTTGCTTCCGTGAAAAAAATTGATACTTAGATTCTCTTTTTTTTTGATTTTGGTTGAATTAGATACATTTTTCAATTCTCCATTAAAATTCAGCATAATCATTTTCCCCCTTTTTACATATTTTAAATCTTTTATCAAATACAAATTAAAATTTTTAGATCTGGTAATATTAATATGTTTTTTTATTTTTGAAACTGACTATTGCTCATTCTGTACTGATGTTCCCACCCAATCTGATACTGTATCAGATTGGGTCTAGCACTAGTCCATTTGCATTTGCAAGTTTCTCCCAATTTATGAGAGTGGGAGTGTTTTTCAATACTAGTTCCTCTAAGCCCTTACTCTCTACAGTTGTCAAATTTCGATAATTTCTGCATTAATTATCTTCAGCTAAGTAACGTTTTCGAAACAATTAAACGGTGAATATAATATGTAGATATCTTAATTATTATATATAAATTCTAAAAATCTATTTAGAAGACGAATGAATTTAAAGTCAGTACAAACTACTCTGCAATACTTATTTATATTTTTTCAAGTTTGTTTTTAAGATTTTATTTATTTTTTATTTTTTTTTTTTTACAAAATGTATTGACTGATTGTTAGGTAATGTAAAATGTGATGTTTGTTGTAAGGATTTTTGTTTCTTTCGTTTTAATAACTTTATTTATTTCAAAAAAGCAATATTTTCTTGTGATACATTTAAGAGGCTTAAATTTAGATACTTTTGATACATTTAAAAAAAAAAGATAAATTTTTCGAAAAGTCAACGGCAACGCTGGTTGTGACTTGTAAGTTCCTGACACTTTAAGGATTGATATACAATCAGTTAGGGCTGAAAATGGGATTTCTCTCTCTAATATCGAGCAAGAAATCACATGCGTGATCGCAATTATGTGAAACTCATGTGCAACGTTACGCGACAAACTTCCAGCAAAGTGATGCAAAACTTGCACAAAGGACTGCAGTTTTCCAAAAATGCAATTTTCCATAATTGACAGTTGATAAGAAAGAGCAAAGACTAAGCTTCAGCATTCTTCTTCTTTTGGCGAAATTCATAAAACAAAGAAAAAGTTACACAAATTTAAGATTCATTTATAACTTTTGGTCCACTTTCTGACTTAAAAAATAAAAAAATGTAACTCTTGCATGTGCATTCAATTGGAGCAACAACAATCACATTCTTTCAATTAACTAAATAAAGCAAAATGACAGCCTTGCTCTGTTTAAGTAGCTGCACTAAACGCTTAACAAAAAAATCAATTAAACGCCAAAGCTGAATGTTCGACAGGAGATGAAAAACAGTGTGCCTATATTTGCAGAGTTAAATTATGGAAATGTTTTTTTTTTTTAAGTACCTATATTTTGTTTAAAATGCCAAGAATCAATCACGGGCTTGATAGCCACTGCCTCACGTACCACAGTGGCATAGGCTTGAGCACAGTATATATGGTATTCGAAGGCAAATCACGTATACAATTCGTTGACCACCGCGACACCATTTGCCCATTTTGTTGTATGCGCCAAACCAAATGCCGGTATAACCAAGAGTGTCTCCGCAGTGGACCTTCAAGTGCCCAGAGAGCGTATGCAATTCGCCGAAGAAAAAAGAGACAGGCTTAAACAATTAAACAGACATTTTAACATTTTATATTTTGTTAATCTGTTTTTGCAACCAGTAAACATTTCAGTAGGTATATATGGAGATGTAAGTAGTGAAATATTAAACATTTATTTTTCATGGTGGATTATGCTCTCCACGCTGCTGTGTCAGCAGGGGATAGGCTTTAAGTTTAAGCATGCCTGTTCGAACATCAAACCTGTCATAATTTTAATCAGCGCTAGTAATGCTGGTCTTCATCAAAGGCCAATTCACTACAATGATAAACGCAATAAGGGGTTATTTAGCCCCTAATCGGGGGGTCAACATCAGGTCAACATATTCTGCAAACGCTGAGCTTAACATGCCAAAGAGGCCGAACTATAGTAAAAGGAAACTAATTCCAAAAGATTGCCAATACTTTTTAAGAAAATTGTCAGCGTAACCGCATTTTATATGCAAACTGGTATCACCGTCAGCGTTTTAGCTTTTTTTCTTAATTAAAATGCAACAGTCCTCAATCGATTATTGTTATTAAATTTCAAATAGATGCTGTTGGTGTTGCTATATACTGTTGACGATTGTAAACAGTCGTGCGAAAATGACATACAAAATCAGTAAGACCATTTTGGACTGATGGATGTCAGCGGGATTTCTTTAGTAAGATATAAATTCAGATTTAAATAGGACCAGGAAACTGCGCTCAATCAGAGTTTAACTATACACCTCAGAGGCGATTCCTCTCAGTTAGCTAGTTTAGCGGCGCTAAACCAAGAAAATAAATTGAAATACATATATGCAAAATACAGCAAATAACGAGGTTAAAGTAATTATGAAGATTAATAATTGCAATAATCAATGACATACTAAATAACAAAACTATCATTTACAAATAATATTTGCCTAAACAAACATACAACACAATACTCCCATGCAATAAGTTTCACTTGAAATACTCTTTAGCGTTACAACTTGCGATACCGCAAATTGCCTGCCTGCACGCACACACACAATCTAAAACTCCCATAGAAAAGTCTCCTGCTTGTAGCATTTTAGCGTACAAAATTGCGCTACCGAATTTCCTACAATCTGTATAAGTGTGGAATTTGACTACCTCTACCAGTCGTAAGCAAAGCACAGGAAAATATACGGAAGGGTAAGCGCAAACAAATGCGATAAAACTTGAAAGTAGAGTGTAAGTGTAAGAAAGCAGGTATATTTTGCGCGCTATCTTTTTTTGTACTTCTGTGTGTTTCTCTTTCTAGTCAAATTGCAGTAAGAATGTGTCGTTGTGCTCTTATTTGACTGAATTAATAGTCTTATTGAATTCCATACCAAAAGTAAAGTGCGATTTATAATTTTATATTTGCGTGGATTATAAATGTGAGTAAATGTACATAATAATTATTTTTGTCGTGCTTTTGGAATATGAGAGTGCGCTTTTGTTTTGTTTTTTTTTTGTTTGTGAGAAGTGAGCACGTACCTAGCTCGTAGCTAACCCAATGCTTAAGACCAGGAATCGCCACTGATACACCTCAACTGCGTGACAGGCGTAGTTTTACCAGTGGTATTCAAATCGGACAACCAACCAACAGCATCGACCTGACAATATACTTTCATGTTTAACTAACTTCAGCTTAAACATGTAACAACCTTATTTATTAGAATTTGCTAAACACGCCTATACACCTTTATAGTTATGCAGTGTATAAGTATTTATACAGCCCTTATACACCCTTCCAAAAAATTTTATTTATAAAACATTTTTCCATGCTTATTCCATAGTTATACAGGGTTTGTGTCAAAAAAAGTACTGAAAAGGAGAAATCTATTACATTTATCTGTCCAAAAAGATAACAAAAACCTAAGCAGCTTGTGAGAAATGCGAATTCAAATACAAATAGGAATAAAAAAATGGAAAACTAAAAGGAAAAATATGGGAGATTTGGGACTTTCGCACAAGATTGCTCGCAATATTCTACAAAAAGTTTGTTTTCGATTTCTTGGGTTAACTAACCAAACGGTAGATTCTCTTGTTAATATTCTGCTGACCCTAAACATACGATGGTTACCAGTTGGAAAAACCGATGATTAAAAATATAACCAAGATTTAACAAACCGGGCCTAAATATTTATAATAAGCCAATGTTACCAGCTAAATCAAAGCTGAATCTCTATGGAACATGTTTATAACGAGTTAATCGCTTATGTGCATGGAAAACGACATTTCCCGTTATCTTTGATTTCATAATTTTAAATGATTACACTAAGGATTAGGCAATATTCAAAAATTGCATTGCAACATACCCCGCCCAGCAGAAAATCGAAAGTTTCACGCATTGCCAATGTAAAAAAAGACCCTTCGTCTGTAGGTATTTACCTGACACAATCGGATGAGCAAGAATCAATTTGCATACACGAACAACATGCAGACACAATTTATTATGGCCATCCGCGACCATAAGTCTATGCAACTTTCACTTATTCGCCTAGGTCAGTTTTATTTGTCCAGCATCACCATCATCGTTCTGTCAAGCTCAACTTTACCTATCCGCTGTACGAACTACTGGTGCATACACACGCATGGAGTTGCATTCCACTCGAGTGAATCTGACAACTGACAGTAAACAGTTCCCTCGTGCTGCGCAGCAAATCTGAAAAAGGCCACTCACCGCTGCTCTCTGTGTTGGCACTCGTTCGTACGGTACGGATTGATCGGCGTGGTAGCACTAAAGTCAATTGGAATGCTTTTCGTAGCCTACCTGTTATTTTAAACAGCACACTGGCAACGGTATTGAATGACCAAATTCGACGGGCCCCGCTGTACCTTACCAATATGAATTTCTCCACAGTATGCTGGGCCGATAAAGCAAAAAGCCATCGGGAATTCGGAACAACCGCGATGCAGCTGGTGCGTTTTTGCTCATTTGAGCTGCGTTATGACATCCACTCCCACTTGGCCGGTCTTGGTTTTTGTTTATCTCTTGATATTCGCTGGCTTGGCAGCTCGGCTGGCAATAGGTATAGCTCTGTGCCTCACCTGAATTTCGAATTAAAATCAGTTTCATTCCAATCGCCGTCTTGGTTTGGTCGGCGATTCGCGCCAACAAGCTTTTTCCGGTCGTTTTTTGTTGAGCCGTCGCTCGGCATCGGTATAGAATTGTTCTCCGGGGAAGACCCACCAGCGACACGCTTTTGGATTACACATTCACATTCATTTGGATACAAAGAAGGTGAATCAATTTTAAAAATATATTTAAGTGCTGTGCGTAGGAGTGCATTGAATCTTTCGAATTCTATACAAGTGGTTTTTACCCTGTTATGCAAAGTAGGTGTTACATGTTAGGAATACGCAAACAAGCCGATTGACACAAACTAACAATATTGGGACGAGTCCAAGGTTATTTAAGCAGATTTCAAGACTTTAGTTCCGCATTGTTCGGATTCTGATGCGTTCAGGGTAGGAGCTTCTGCGAAAATCATATGCCAAGGAATCACGTTCGATAGGAGATACAAATTGTTGGTGATACTGGTACAAGTGAATTTAATTAGTTAAGCACACAAAGTGACGAGTGCGAAAAGAAAATCAAACAAGTGCTCATTAGTTTGGTTGTGAAATTTGAAATATGTATGCCGATAGATACCTACAGTGATTATTTTCGAGGTTTGTTGCTCTAAAGGTTACTTCGAATTCCGATTTATGTAATGCGATGGATTCAATATTATAGATGCACGAGTACTGTCAAAATTATAGCGTGGGAATGGCTTGGGCAAAGACCGTGATTGTGGGTTTTAAGAAAATTTCTGACTTTTAAATTGAAAAGGTTAACTATAAAGAGCCCTTCACTTGACCACCAATTTGTAAGGTCAAGTGAGGACAAACTACTTGGCGAGGGACAAACAATGTTTATTTCTGAAGCAAGAACACATAAATGTCAGTGAACGAAGTTTTTGCATAAGAAAGCTTATGTGACTTAGTTAAGTGACTGTTGTTAGATCGTTGAAAATAGTTAATTTCAATTTAAAGCAAGAGAATATTGGTGGAACTTGAAAGGAGAAAAGTTTTCTAAACAAAATCTTCAACAAATAGACGATCGTTTGAATCTAAAAATTGTAACCATAAGGTTGTCAAATTAAAAAAAATCGCTTACACTTCTTAACATTTGAAGAGGATTATTTTAATGACATTGTGTCGACATCATATGGTTAGTTGCTAGAAAGCGCTTCAGTTTATGGTAAATCAAGACCTTTACTATCAAGGTTTTCCTATTAGCTCATTACTTAGCCATCTCTCTTCATATGATGCGCACTTCAAGTTGATAGACGTCTCTTTTTAGCAAGTGCTGCTATTGCGATGAACCTCTGGGTCGGGTTTTAATCGAAAACTCCGTAGTGTGGTTCGATTTTTGTGCCCTAGAGATTTTAAACAATGCACAGTGTTTTTGAGTCAATCGATTCTGGAGGAAGAGTCGATTAAAAATCCGCCAACAAAAACGGGACCGAAAATCGTACGAGAATATTTTCTCTTCAAACATAAACCTGTATTGGGGTTTGAACATTTTTCTATTAATAACCCTTTTTAAATAAGCTGACATCAGTCTTAATATACTTATATTCCTAAGATGTCAAACGCGCAACCGTTAAAACGCATCCTTTAGTTTTATAAAAATCACCACCTGGCTTTCAGAAAACATATATCGTAAAGCTAAGGCAGAACCAGATAGGCGTTTGAGTTCTGTTTCTGTAGAGTAGCCTTACATTTTTAGATAGCAGAGCCCAGCTAGACAAAGTTCTGCCTATCTTTTGTGACATTCTGTCCGATTCGTCGATGTTAGGTGTTCTTAGCAGATTTGGTATTCGCAATCGAGTCGTGACGGCTCATTCAAAGCTATACTCGTCTTAAGTCGACTAGATTTTCTGGACTAGATTTCCCCTGAACTCGGTCGTTAATGTCACTTTTACTACCTGCGGCATGTAATGGAAAAGTCTACTGAGTGAACTGTCGATTCTTGACGAGATTTGGCAAAGTAGTAAAATCGTTCATGTGATCAATCTATCGAATCAAAACTCTGACATATCATGCCAGCCGCCAGCCACACCAAAAATTCGTTTACTACAATTTTGAGCGCCCCAAAAATTTGTTAAGCGCACCAAAAATTTTCAAATAGATAAAGTGAAAGTGAAAGAGTAGTTAAAAAATCACTAGTGACGGTAGAAGTCACATGAGATGGCGGGCGAGTTTGGCAGCGATGTCAAAAGTAGTCATCTTTGTATAGGTTTAGACTTTTAGGCTGATTGTCACTAGTTGGGAACAAGTAAGCCGGGATCGTTTTTGAGCGTTTCTCAGCTTAACTTTACTTAGAAGGTAAACAAACCTGGAGTTTCAGAGTGGCGACTGTGTTAAGCCCTCATTACATTAGTAGAGGCTTCAACGACTTTCTGACAGTGTTGCCACTGATCTATTGCCCTTGATGGTTTAGGATCAATAAAAAATCGCAATACGCGATTGACAACGATTTTGGGATCTTAATTGATCCAGTTTAAAAAACACGTTGCCATCGGGAAACAATATAAGATGCACGCATATCTGAAAGTCAAATTTGATGCCTTAACTCGAAATGTGGCAACAATGTTACGAACATTTACACAGTCATCAGACTTTGTCATAGCGTATTTCTTCAATAGTAGGTATGCGCCTTTAACATAAATCGCACATTAAAGACTCTGATATGGCACATAATGCGTCGACTAATAAATTTATTCTCAATCATCATCATCACTTTGGCATTTTTCAGTTTCAGCAGACGCAAAACAAATTTGTTTACAATGTTAATTTGAGTGCCCTATTGAATAACGTGTGGTATATTTTGGTATAATTCACAAGTGGATTTTCCTTAAATAATTTAGTTACGTGAGAATATTAATGTATTGTGCATGTGTGTACTCATATATCGTCATCAATTTTGAGCAAAATTATACCAAACGCAGGTGAATATTTTATCATCGTCAATAATAATCCTATCCATTTGAAAAGCATACAAAGGGAAACGTCGTTGGTCGGTCGCTCGGTCGGTCGTTTAAAGTTTACATAACATGCATGTCGAATAATGTTATTATCATATTTATTATGTATTTGTGCACCTTTTCGTTTCGCAAGTAAAAATGGGAGGCTTCGAGGAAGTCCATGAAGCCAATATTAATTTTAAATTGCATGCCAAATTTGACGGGTTCAATTTCTACCACGCAATTTGCAGACAGACAGCCTTTTTCAAATTATATGAGTTGTCCACACCCAATTGTGACTTGTGTAATCCCACTTTCAATCTCCGGTCTAGAGGTCGATGAGCGAACGCGATTAAAGTAATCGCTCTGGTTCATCGAAAAGATATAACAATCTTTTTGAGCGATGATGATGTTGGAGTGACGATGTTGCCCAATCAGTGCGTACACTGAACCAAAAAGGTACATCATAGTAATGAAAAAGTTCATCAATATGATGAAAAAATCATCAATTTTAGTCCAGTGAATTTGTTCGTTGCTATGATGAAACCGATTTCCTCAATATGATGAACTTTGAAAATTATAAAATTCGTTCGTCATTCATCAACTTTGTTCATCAATGTTATGAAAAATTCGTCAATATGATGAACCGAAATTCCCCTCCAATTTCATCAATGAGATGAATGTATTCATCACATTCACAAATTTGTTTATCAATATGATGCACACTTTCTTCTTATTGATGGTCGCATTCATTTATATGAAGAATCGTTTTCATCACTTTTAGGAATATATTTATATATACGATGTTTTATTTTCATCAATCTAGTGAATATTAACATCAATATGATTAATTGTAATTGGTTCAATTCAACAAAATTAAGAATAAATAATCATCTTATTATGTAGAGACTTCATAATTTCTCGGATGTCATATAAACCATTAAGATTGCATATGAATTTTGTTTCAAATCACTGGTATATAAAGACACCTCAAGTTAATATAAGTAAATTGTAAGTAGTATTATTTTTACGAATATTTTCTTAAAGTGCCCTGGTATACCAGTGCACCATGATGTTCCATATGTATGTAATATCCGAGAAACTATGACTCTCTATATCAATAAGTGTATTATTTATTAATAATTTTCGTAGATTCGATCATCAGCACGATGAATAGAAATGCTTTATTATGTAGTGGATTGACGTAAATATTCACCTAGAAATAGAAAAGGTGCCATTAAAAAGTCATTATTAAAATACTTACTCCATCACACTATATAAATACAGAAATCGTACTTTTTAGATAGATGATTTTGTACCTTTAGCCAAAGACCTAAGATCATCAACTCAAAATTATTCTTTTTCTGAAAATATTCCAAACTACAAAATCAAAACCAAATGGACTTAAAGTATTAAATTTTATTGGTCCTTAAGTGTTTCAATAATTGTGCTTAGCATAGTAGAAAAATTTCTTTTAATGGTGCTATTGAGTACAAATACGACTTTATTAAAGGTAGTATATGTTGTTGTTTTTTGTATTTAAAAAAATCCAAATGTTCTTCTATTTGCTGAACGCCTTCGGCTTCAAAGCAGGTAATTGTGCAGACTTTTAAGAAGACCGCATTTTCTATAAATGAAAAGAGGAATTGTAATATTAATACAATAACTTTGTAAATTGTTGTATGTAGTATAAATGATATTTATTACCTTTATGGGCTTCGCAGTCTTCAAATTTCACATAGGTACTGCTGCGTGGAATGTTTAGCTAAATTTTAAAGGAATTAGTTAAACTCATTCGTTTTAAAAGTTCCGCAATCTAATAACAAAGTACTTAATAATAAATCACATTAATCATATTTAAAAGGCATACATCATATTTATAAAGGGTGATTTTTTAAGAGGTTTAGAACTTTTTTTAAAAAAAAAACACAAAAAATTCGAAAAAATGAATGAAATATTTATTTGAATCGATAGTTTTAACCTTGCAATTTAATGTTTAAAGATAATTTCATGCAAATGTTGACCGCGGCTGCGTCTCAGGTAGCCCATCCGCTGAGTCCAATTTTGGCATACTCTTTCACACATATCGGCCGGTATCTCACGAATGAATGCATGGATGTTGGCTTCCAGTGCGTCAATCGAAGCGGGCTTGTCCCTATACACATTAGCCTTGGCATACCCCCACAAAAAATAATCTAATGGTGTCAAATCGCACGATCTAGGCGGCCAATTGACCGGCCCGAAACGTGAAATTAACTGTTCACCAAACTCGCCTCGCAATTGCGCCATTGTTTCGCGTGCTGTGTGGCATGTGGCACCGTCTTGTTGAAACCACATATCATGCAAGTCAAGAACTTCCATTTCGGGCAAAAAAAAGTTTGTTATCATCGCTCAGTAGCGTTCACCATTGACAGTAACGCTGCGATTCGCATCATCTTTGAAGAAATATGGCCCAATAATGCCGCCGGCCCATAAACCGCACCAAACAGTGGCTTTTTCGGGATGCATTGTCAGCTGTTGCAATGCTTCTGGCTGATCTTCACTCCAAATGCGGCAATTTTGCTTATTTACGTACCCATTCAACCAAAAATGAGCCTCATCGCTGAACACAATTTTTCGATAAAAAAGCGCGCGATGAACATTTCGAACCGAGCACGAATTTTGATAGTAAAATTCAATAATTTGCAAGCGTTGTTCATTTGTAAGACGATCCATGGTTAAATTGCAAACCAAACTGAAGCTGTTTGACAGTGACACAAGGTACTAAACACACGTCAGCTGTCAAAACCAGTGTTGCCAAAACCAAACCAGCTAAAAAATCACCCTTTATAAAAAAAACTATAAAAATGAAATCATAAATATTTCGAAAGCCATCATTAATATGATGAAAATATTAACGCATTCGTCAATAGGATGAAAAGATAAACGCATTCGTTAATGTGATGAATGCAATCATCAATATTATGAAACCTTGAATTCATCGTTCATCAATATGATGAAAATATAATCGTATTCGTCAATATGAAAAACGCAATCATCGATATGATAAAATCTTGAGTTGATTAGTAAAAAAATGGCCAAATTTATTTCGCAAAATAATTACCAAAAAAAAAAATGGAAACACATATAGAGAAATTGCAACACACGTAAGGTAACGTTCTTTTAACAAATATGTATAAGAAAAATTACATCGACTTAAAAATTATTATAACATTACCTACCTGTGATATTTGATGTTCCTTACAAAATAATTTTGTGACAATGCAGACAAGATGAACGGGATTTAATTGATATAATTTAACAATATAATTTGTTTAATAATAATAAAATTAACTTCTCCAATTGTTTTAGTATTTAGTAGCACTTATAACGAAATCACTTTTATTTAATTTTTTTTTCTTTTGAAATTTAAACTTTTCGCGATCACTACACTTTTACGTCTCACTTATTGAACTTTGAAATGCGAACTGAATCGAATATGGAATGGACGCTTTGTTTCTTTGTCTGTGTTTATCTACGTACACGGTAGTCGATATGATGATTTTATTCATCAATGAGAAGATTAAATCATCAACTGGATGAAAAAATAACTAAGTTCATCAAAATGAGTATTTTCATCATATTGATGAAACGTTTTGATGAAATTATGAACCTATTACATGAGAAAATTTGCCAAAATCTTATAAGAATCCTGCCAAAAAAATTGATGAATGCACTTTCTTCATATTGAAAAACGGTTCGTCAATTGTCAAAAAAGTTTTCATGAATTTGTTCATCATATTGATGAAAAGTACGTCATATCAATGAATATCATGTTGAAAACCGCCATTCGTCAATATGACGACGACTTTTTTTTTCAGTGTAGGCATCAGTCCCATTGGGTACACAATAGGAGTTACTTCAGTTAAATACACATTAATTAATTTGTTGTCAATAGTTTCACTTAATCTTCAATGAGTTATTGAACAATAAGCACTTGAAGCCACAGAGAGGCGACGTGAACAGTTTTCATAATGCGTATAGGCAAACTGCCTGAACACAGCCAGGAGTGAGTTGTTCACGTACAACCACACATGTGTGCCCTACCTTTGCCTACCTTCGTGGAAAATTACCTTTGAGAATACAGTTTAAACAGAAACCAACATTTTGTCAATATTGGCCGTTGGCAAGATATTTACCGTTGGCAGTGAAGATTAAAATTGGCTCCAAGCGATTTTGCGATTAATATTTTTTTTTTGCATCCACTAAATGGGTTCTTGGGTGTTTATCATCCAGAAGCAGAGCTCGCATCGAATCGACAGTGTGTTCCCATTAGGCTATTACAATTTTCGAGATAAGGTAATTACAAGTTAATGACTTCGCTTCTGGGTGATTTGGATTATATCGTATGAGAAAACCAAACGGAAGAGGATTCAAACTCATAGAATGGAGAGCTTAAAACGTGATTAGTGAATGAGACAACACCGCTGTCAACAGCTGTCAAACAACTGCAAGCATTCGAGTTATTTTTCGCTTATCTCAATTATTTCACTCTACAAAAAGTATTCGTTAAAGAATTCGCCAGAAAAGTCGATCTTTCTTAACTTTTTCCACCAATAACACGATCTGTCAAAATGTTATTGTTGAAGGGCGTAGGGTACGCAATTTATTACTTTTTCTTTTAAAAATATAGTACGTATTCAAATCCGCATATTTGAACGGTTTATAGTTTACCGCTCACCCACGCGGTGGCCAAAATTGTCGAAATTGAGTTTGAAATTGGTCCTTTAAAACTCTAGTTTAGTCTGACGGTTCTGTATAACTTGATGTGACTCAGTTTTTGTTGGCCTAGATTGTAATGTGAACAGTGGTTTTTGATTGGCGTTTATCAGGGGGAAGTCGAAAAATGTATTCAAAAATTTCTTGATATTTCCTATGAGCGGCTAACGCAGTAAAATCTAGTCGACTCATTTCAAGAGCCATAGTGCTTTTTTGACAGATATATTTTGTATAGTCTGTAACGAAATCTTTTTTTTAAGATGGAGAAATGTCGATTGGCTAAAATTAATGACTTGTTTTAATCCTGGTTAACTTTTGAAGAAAATGAAGTATAAAAGCTAAAATTATTGATTTTACGCTACGCAGAAAAAATGGAGTACATCAGAAAAGTATTATGCTTTATTTAAGTCCGTATGACACCAGAACTTTTTTTTGCGTTTTTCATATTTTTAAAATGAAACAAGAGCAGTGCGACAAATTAGAACGAATTTTTCCAATGTTAATTTATGTTGCTTTCCGACAGTAATAAAAACCAGAGACAATACTGAGACCACCAACTTCGGCCGGAAATCGTTACTTAGGCTACAAGCTATATTTCTATGGGGTGGCAAATGCTAAGTGCGCTTGTATTGTTACATAGAAATTCGTATTGACAAATTCACGTAACTTCAGAAACAAATACACTCGGACCTTGCATATGCCACTTCCGCTTTGGGCAAAGTTGCTTGCAGCGTTCATAGAATTTTATCCGTTAAATTTGAAATTGTTCGTTGCGTGTGAAAAACATTTTTTTTTAGGAATAAGTGTACATTTGCTTAAAATATTTACGAAAAATTAAGAATGTAGATTGGTTGAGGGAAAATAAAAACATTTTGAGCAAATTTTCTTTATTATTTAAGAAAAAATTACACACGAAACCGAAGTTAATTATATCCAAAAGAGGGAAATACACAACCATATTTGTCTTAATATATTTTTTCTAGTATGTAAAACATTTCTTTTAGATAGTTTTATTAACCACACAAATCAAATTATTCACCTTCAAAAAATTTATAATAACTAACCAATGGCATTCAGTTATGCTAAAATGTGGTATTCCCGAACTATTGCACATTTCCCCAACATTTGCCGAGGTTGGCAGCATTTATTTTTGTATTTCTTGTATGTTTTTGCATGTCCCACGGATTCCCAATTGATAGAACACCGATAGGAATACAAAATGGCGAATTTGAAAAAAAACTGACGGGGCCAGCGGCAAGAGGATTGTGAGTTGGGGGTCTCAGTATGGTTTGTCTATGATAAAAACAACGTCTTGTACAATGCACAATTGCAAAAACTATAATCTGCCTGGCACTTCCGTGATTTAAACTGGGTATTTATCCCAAGTAGACTTAACAGCAACAGCTCATTTTGGAATTTTTCAAGGTGTTGTATTGTACACAACAAAATATACAAGATTACTCCAAAAATAAAACTTTTTATTTGGCATTCATCTGCTATACACCTTGCTTTGCTGAGATATGAGCTCAATAAAACAGGTCTATTGTAATATTTAACTAAAGCGTTGACAGTTGTAGAAGGAAAAATAAATTAAATTAAAAAATTGACAAGAGTGTGATTAGTTTTGCTGTCAACGCCTGTCAAGGGAAAATCAGGGCGCTCATTCCGTAACGACGTTTATCGTCGAAACGATAGACCTCCAAAACTAGCAACAAAGTGCTAAAATTACAACTTTAAGAACTTAGTCCAGTTCTTTTCCAAAAGTATAATGAGTGCGGACGTTTGTCAAAAAAAATTCTAGCAGAATATTACTTATTTTGGTGATCAAAGCTTCAAAAACGATATCGTTTAGATTTAGACGATCCCCCAGTTCAAATAAATATAAATTTTCTTTTCGTTACTCGCTACTTTTGCAATTTTCTCTGTCTGTCATTTTTGTCAAGAATAAAATTGATTTTTATCGGTTTAAACCGAGTAAGTTTGCAAATAACAAGCGACACAAATTACTAAATTTTGTCCTACGATCGTTTTTCACTCGATATACCTCGGATCCGTATGGATAGCTTAAGTGCTGATCGCGGTATCATTTGACATGCAAATTCTGAAAGTTCTTCATCGGAAATATCATAAAATCTAAAGCCGATTTTTGAGAAACTCTTCAAAGTCAAAGAAGTCTAACAGGTTCGTATCTTTTCGTTGCCAAACGAGTATTTACTCATAGGAAGCCATTGTTACATACGACAATCAGTAAATGTACGAGTACTATTCAAACGAAACTCCCACTGTCGACGTTTAAATCACATTGAAATGGAAATCAGCCTTTCTAAAGAAGAACACCCAACTCGTTGACATTCTCCCACGCATATCCACGGGCAAACAATAAATCCCACTTTCCGCTATGCTTTATTCGGTTTTCACTTTTCCGCCAACAGAGGGATGCACTCTCGTGAAAGGCTACACCGCAACAATTCATCTTAAAGAATACCGCGCTCCGCAAACGTTTTCGCTCACAAGAATAACAAACTCCTAATATTAAGTTCAAGTGCATGCAGGTAATTGCTGGCGAGATGGATGCCACACGTTCGTTACCCCAGCGAGATACGAGGTGAAAATCTTCAAAACAAACATGACGAAGAAGATACCATTTCCAGCGCCATATTGTTAAACGGTGTGAAGCGAATCGAATTAATTTAAAAGAAGTGAAATGCAAAGACGCGGAGAAAATGCGATTTAAATAATAAGCACGCGGCAATTATATTAATTAAGGTGGATGATCTGAATTTTGTTTTCTGCTGCGGCCTGGTGCATTTATAGAAAGTTGAAGGCTGCAAGTTCATAGCGCAAAATTCACTTCCTGATGATAGAGTGCAGCCTGTCTCGATCCTTACGTAATTCCGCGAAGCTGTGCGGACTGGTTAAACCACTCAATTGAATGGTGGCGGCTCAGTAGTGATTTATAATTTCCATAAGGCTATTTGTAGCACCGTCATACGACAGGTATAACCTGTGTACCGTCGCGTCGCCTTTACAGCAGCAGCGATGCTGCAATGTAATCTTGAATTAGTTGCATCCAAGTTTAATGGTTATACGCTGTTCCTTGACGGTAGTTGTGGTGGTATTTTATTCAGGTTTCAATTAGTTTTTGTGTACCATCCCGTGGATCAACTGCGCAAGAGATCGAGATCTATCTGCAGTGGCTGTGTTAACATTTGCAGAACGCACGCAACGTGGTTTCGATGTCGTGTCTTATATTGTACAATTGATTGTTGGAACGCGAGGCTGGCATTCAGCATCGGCGTCAGTATAATGCATGTGGTCTGACTGGGGGAAAAGTGATGCGAGGTTTTCCACATGTAACTTTACTATTGATGGGAGTTGGGAGATACAACCGAGCAGAGATGTTTCGGTTCATTAGCAGATGGAATACAATGATGGGTATCTTGCATAAATTTGCTGTTAATCGTGAGATATCGCAAGCTTGTTTGGATTTATGACAGTTGCCCTGAATTGAGAACAAGTGCCATTCACTTTGGGAAGACAAAGTGTGTTTTGCGTGGGTCTAATTTGGATTTGAGTAATTCAGAAGCTGCTCTCTTGAACTATTTTAAGTAGTGCTTACGATTTGGAGAGTATTATTGCTTACAGGGTGCCGCTTAAGTCTTTTACTGGAACTTTTTGCAGCTATTTTGGAAAGAAAGAGTTTATTTGACTAAATTGTTGATCCATAGCCAAAGGCAAAGGATAAATGAAATATAAACATATGTTCCATCAACTACAATAACGCATTGAAAGATCACACCACCAAGTTTGGAAAATTCAAGAGGACTCGGTTACCGTACGCATTATTTAACGGAAGAGAGAGCGCAAAAATACCCATTCCCCGATTTTAGTCCCAGAAAATTCGTTGGGCTTAATAAATGTCAGATGGATGGCGATCTGGCAGTTATCAGATAAATGCCATATTGACAGTTATTAGGAATTGGACACAATCAAAACTTTAGTCGTTTTAAGTTAACTGGATTGGTCTGGACTAGATTTCTGCTTAATGTACAAAATAGATTGGTCAGTAATGTC
Source organism: Cheilosia impressa (assembly GCA_948293265.1). Lineage (NCBI taxonomy): Eukaryota > Metazoa > Arthropoda > Insecta > Diptera > Syrphidae > Cheilosia > Cheilosia impressa. The sequence continues at coordinate 44,581,464 of OX411884.1, read as the reverse complement.
ACATTAGGTTCGTTCAGGTACTTTTTTGAAAACGTAAAATTATTAAAAATTTGCTAAGAAACTGTGCAAATGCGACCACGTACAGAGAATATTGAAAAAAAAAATGAGAGAGAAATCCATTTCCCCATTTCTATCCGCTGAGTTTCGACTTACTGAAAAGTGAAAACTGACAACTAAGTGACAGTTCAAAAGTTTGATAATTAAAACGCTTTTTATTTCCGTCTTCAATGATGTCGGAAGAGGAAGTTGAAGTTTAGCTTATACAAAATTGAATTCCAACTTTTTTTGTAGATAATGTCAAAATGTCATTTCTTAAACTTTTTGTAAACCGATCACGAACTTCTCTCGAAATTGAGAGATTTCTCTCTCAATTTTTGATATTTGACGTTTTTAATTTTTCTATGCTGAAGGTACACGAACGAACCTATCTACTATGTGAGCAATTCAATCGAAATGTCAACCTAGTAATTAGTCGAGAAATACGTAAAGATTTCAATTTTTAAATCCAGTGATTCAGGAAAACTGTTTCTGGTTAACTCGCTCACGTAGAAGAGTTTTTTTTTTAACAAGGAACGTGTTTTAAAGAGTGATTTGTTTTATTTTGGGAGCTCTCGGACCCTTAAATTTGCGCAATGGTAAACGAGACTAATTGTTAAGTAAGTCTGACGGCAACCGAGAGCATTTGTCACTCTTTTGGTGGCATCAATTAATTAAGTGACAAGTTTTCCAGTTGACGTTTATGGAGAGGTATCCAATAAATGTAGTAGAGCAACAGAGGGTATACAAGTTTAAAGTTCAAGCGCACTGGGCACATTGAAAATTGTCAATGGCGATAACAAATAGTATGCTATACAAAATTGAATTCTATATATTGCTCAGCTAATAGCATGCTATGGAATGTCATTTCTGTGAATTGACAATTGGATTTTTTTCCCCGATGTCTGGAGCGGCGGATTGATCAAGTATTAAGGCATATAATGCGAAAATGCAACGACATGCTTATTATTATGTCGAGAGTTTTTTTTTGTCGGAGGTTGTTACTATCCGATGGAGCACTCAGACACAAACTACAGGTCCATTGTACTGCCAAACAGACACTTTACATTACTGTACTTAGTTTTCCCGTCTTTCGAAGAAAGATGAGAAGGAGCTTCAGTGATGAAGAACTTAGATGTTCGGCACTCACCACATCAGCCCCAAAGATCCGCCACCTGATGCGAGCAAAGGCGGGACAGCTACAGAGGAAGTGTTCCGCTGTATCATCGTCCTCTCAACAAGCAGGACAGATAGTGGTGTTGCTCAAGCCCAACACATTTAAGTGTTTGGCAAAAGCTTTGTGGCCGGAAAGGACGCCCATAAGCAGTCTGCAGTCCATTCTCCTAAGGGATAGAAGGAAAGACGCGGACCTTTTGCAGATGTCCGGACGCAGTCGTTTGGTCTGCCTACACCCAGCACTAGGGTTGCTTAAACATCGATAGTCTTAATAAAACTATCGATAGTATTCCTTAAAATTTATTCGCACTTAAAGCACCTAAAGTCGCTATTGACTAGAAATGTTATCAGCTTAAACCGAGCGCTTTTCAAATACACATACTTTCATGCAGGAGATATTTTTTCGGAGATACTAAACTTCCCTTGATGAACAAGCTGATCTATCAAACAATTCTTGATTTGTGAAGTAGGATGTGTAAAAAATTCATGGGCGGTAAATGAGTGTGCGCGCAATTTGGGTTGTTTTGTATCTTTTTACGATTCATTTCTGGATTGTGCAGTTTGGTTAAGCAGTGCTTACACTTACAATGGGTGTTTACTAAATATAATAGAAATTGGTCCGGTTTCGTTGCCTTAATGTGTTTTATATGTGAATTTGAAAAAACACTATCGATAGTTTTTTAATGAAACTATCGATACTATCGAAACTGCCAACTATCGATGTTTAAGCAACCCTACCCAGCACAGTCACGCCACCGACGCTCGTTTTCACGAGAAACCCAAGTATCAATGACCTAACCACAGAAGCAGGCAGACCCAACGCAGGTTCAGGTCCTGAGAAAGCCTCTTCTGAACCTCGTCTGGCAAGCTCATCAGCGATCTCATTTCCCTAGATAACAGTGTAACCTGGGACCCAAACAAGATTCACGGTGTTGAGCCTTCCGACTAAGTTCGGAGAAAGCTTGAGTTCGAGCACTAACTTGGACGAGGTAAGAGGGTTAAGCAGCGATTTTAATGCAGCTTGGCTATCACTGCAAACGCTTATGCTTCTAGCCCTCCACCTGTTTGTCACAATATAGCGCATAGCCATAAGGATAGCGAAAATCTCCGCTTGGAAGACAGACGCATGGTTACCTAAGGGGTAGTGTAGTCTAATATTTTCGCTTTCCACAAAGACACCAGAACCAGACCCTTGTCCGGTGAATACACGATGGCATTCTTTCCAAGGCTCAGAGTCTGACCGAAGCCATTCCGTTTCTTGGGGAAAGTTGACATGGTAGTTTTGTCGCAATATCGAGAGTTAGACTTCGCCAAGAAGCTTACCCTTACATGTTCGATTCTAAAGAAAACAGTTATGAAACGAAGACAGATGTCAGTCAGGTTGACAGCGAGTCTAAATACACTTTTAAGAACTGTTTCCTTAGTTATATTTCCCCTCTTTGAAATGTCACAACTGCACTAATTCTGAATTTCATCTAACCTAACAACAGCGGAACTTGGAATGCAGCCCCTAATTGAAACCTAACCTAAATTTTATACACACAATTTTTGCCTCCGTATATTCGCAACGTTTTTTTTTTAATTTCTCTCTTTTAAACTGCGTTTGAGGAGTTTCCCCGGTCCAACCTTCCACAGATTATGCAACGTTTTACGACCCCAACCACGCAATTCCAATAATCAACTCCCCTCCTTGCAACTCGAAGGCAATACCAAGCGAAACCACTCACCTATGAACAATTCGATTCATTATGTTGAAATCGTCTGCATTAACTTATTAAAGACTACGCGGCGTTGCATTGAGTGTGTAGTTAATTTAATGCTCAGTTGATTGCATCGAAGAATTTTCACTTTTTCCAAATTACGCTATGCACCTGCTGGTCGTCTGTGGTGGAGCGAAGAACTTCAAGCCGCAGACGACTATCATTTGGCTATGCAAATGGTATAGCATGACCGTGTGCCGCACGTTCCGTTAATCGATATAATAGGGTCCTCGAGGTATGAAGCGATTGGCGGCTATTTAAAATTTCTGTTACGTGCCACGGGGCTTTTTGTACTGACATTCAATTTATTTTTTCTATTTTCAGATGCGTGAGAGAACTACTCGCTCGTTACGCCGTGGACCAAAATATCCACTGCCAGTGGATGCAACAGATTCCACATACTACTCAATAGACAGCACAGACGATATCTACGGGACAAATCTTTTGCCATCGCAAAGGTGCTATATTGATCCTTGGGATTTGGAGAATTATGATTACGTGCGCAAGTTCGTGCAGCAATCTTCTCCTTAGGAAGAGCGGTCTTTTAAGTTGTGTCTTCTTCTTTATTTTGTATAGAAAAATAGATAGTACGCCGCAAAGCACCTCGTACTACGACTCATCGATGTCCCCAAGTCCAGCTGGTGAGCCAGTGCCCACACAGTACTACTATATGCCAAAGCCTCGGGAACCGGAGTGCATAGACTGCTTCGCTAAGATGGGCGATAGGGCGCTATTCAACACAGTCAAATATGACGAGTACCCTGACGAGGATGATCAAAGGATGTACAACCCCTACGGTGGTAATATACTTCGAGTTGTTATAAGAATGCATTTAGAAGTTGTTTATGTTTCCCCAGATTTTGGTAGCTCGTCGCCGTCGTCAGACAGAAACAGCAGTTGTGGGGAGGAGAGTGTCTCAACGCTGAGACTGCACACGCCCGGATTTGGTGCGATTTCCAGAAAACGAGGCATGGTGCTTCCCAAACCAGAGCCAAAAGTTGACTACCCTACGGGTCCGTACGATTACTGCAGTCCCTATGGGGAGACCCCATACGCATGCAGTGTCCCTGATTGCTATGAGTGTTTATCACAAAATCAAAATGCTCTTCTTTACTCTACCCCTCCGTCGACTTATGGAAGCAGCAGTTTTTATGGCAGCACTCTCGGGAGGAAATCATCTTCGGTTTATAGCAACACGTATGGCAACAAATTCGGATTGAGCAAGAAGGGGCTACTGCAAATTGATTATTCTTGCAGTTGGAATGACCTTGATCGTGTAATAGGAAGGAACTATTGACAAATTTGCTAAAGTATTTGACTCTATTTGTATAAATGTTTGTATATGTTAAAGGGATTTGTATTTTAAAAGATGAACCAAATAAAATGTTTTCTTTTTGTATTGATTTGATTTAGAAAGTTGTGTTTTGTTAAACAAAAAAATACGATTAAAGGTTTAAATTGTTTAAAGATCGGATGTAGGTGTCAGTATAAAGAATATGGCCTGTCCGTCCATTTACTTACATTTTGTTTTACTAATTTCTACTTCATTCAACTTCCTTACTCTAAAACAGAAAAGGGGCTTTAAAGCCAGCGCGCTGCAGCACCAAAAGAAAATAACATATCACCCCTATACCCAGAATCGTATACGCACATAGTTATGGTCTGGACTAGATGTACGCCGATCACAAAAGCCAAATAACGGCTCTGATATTCTGGCTGCCTTATGCGTAACAGTTGACAGGTGATTAAAAAAGTAGGTGCCAAAAATCTGACGAAATGGGGACCTTCAAGTATCTAGTTTAGTAATATCTGACAGCTGTGTGACTAGATGTGTCTCGGTTTTTATTGGCTAAAATCGATAATATGAGCAGCTGTTTCAGTTGACGTTTATAGAGGGGTAGCGGACGAATCTAGTCAAGAAATTCGTGACTGAGTACTTAAGTTCACAGTTCGCATTATGTAGCTGACGTATAAAAAGTGACGTCCCGACCAATCTAGTTTTTGCGTTCAGTTACATCTTATCCAGACTAATCTAGTCGACTTAAGATTAGATACTTGAATGTGGCCAATTACGAAATTGGGCAAAAGGAATTTGAGTGCAAATTTTACCAAACTAAGGCGTATAGAGTATAGACATGGATGTTATTTGTAAAATTTCTTAATTTGACAGACATTAAAAGAAGTTAGTCGCGTTCCATGTCAAATTTATATATTTGTGCCATATATAAATTGCAAATTGAACAAGAGTTATGTCGTTTTCAATTTGGCAAAAAGATAAATTTTTTTCAGAAAAAAATTATTTTTTTTTTGATCGAGATTGCTTTTCATGTTCGATTTGCCAAAAAATCAATCTTTTTTTTGATCAGACTATCTTTTGCGAAATCTCAATTTTTTCTCAGATTTCACACATACTTTCACTAATACCAATGTGGATGACAGACAGCTGGCGGTTACGAGTTGTTAATCTTTGGAATTATTACTTTTTTGACTGAATTATTATTCTTTCGAGTATGGAAACGATTTTTTATGTTGAATTATTTCGAAATGCTTTCTTATAAATGTGTAAAAATCAATTTAAATGGATTTCCAGTGCAAGTGAAAAATAATATTTTTTGAGGCCAACTCAATACACACAAGAATCAATAAAATTCGGATTTTATGTTCGATTTGGCAGCCGAAATCTGAAATCTCAGATCAAAATCTGAAAAGCCAAATCTAAAACGACATTAGCTAACAAATTTGTCGCGAAAATTCTGAATAAAATAAATTGATGGGTCAAATTTTTATAGATGAAAAGATGCGTAAACACAACCAAATTTTGTTCTGCTGTAGCTATAGCTCTATCTTGCATACTATGTCATCTGCTAGACGCCTAGTGCTAAATGATATGGGCCAAGAGGGGAATTCATTCGTTACACGTTATTTTGACAATTTTCTTTTTTTCGGTCATTTTAAATAAGAACGTATGCAAACTGCGATCGCGTATTAAGCGCGTACACGAAACACTCTCTAGGTTATTCATCAGGTCAAATTTATATAATACTAACTGATGCTACTAGCTTGTGCACATTTTTTTTATTAATAAGGGTGTCTGTGTTTAGTATATTCTGTATAAATATTCAGTAAATAAGCGCAACAAGAGGGCGAGGAGCAAATTGATAACTATCCTGATTTTGACACTTCACTTATACAATTAAGTTTCAGTTTTCAATTTATCATTTAATTTTTTATGTACTTTTTAATACCGTTCGCGTCAGTTTTATTTAGTCTTGAATTAGGAGTAGAAAACGCTTAAAAAAAATAAATAATATCAGAATCTAGTACTCATTTTACAGCTCTACTACATTCACAAAACTTACCAGCCAACAAAACAACAATGACGTTTCGTTAAATTCTTGAGGGCAATAATCAACAACGCCCCACAAAAATATGACAACCACAGAACTAGAACTGATTTTTTTAATTTCTTTCACTTTTATTGATTACACGAGTTTATATAGAGATTATCCAAATTCTAATATCACAATTTCGTTCCACAACTAAAAGCATTTATGGTATTTTCAATATTTACCCACACCTCGTGGGTGCTCCGTTTACCGACAAAACTCATGCGAATTGTCATTTGGCGTGACATTGCCATTTTCAGTGTTGGCTAGCCTGCTGAACGAAATAAAAATGGCTAACGCCAAAATTTCACGAATTGTTTGTGCTCGCTGTTTCAATTGAATAAAAGTGCAATTCGACAGCAATAAATTAAATAAAAATATACTAAACCTCATTAATAGAAATTGCTGTGTAAAATAGTTATATTTTCAATCGCCTACCTATAAAGTTTCACGTGTAGTTTTATGTGCAAAATTATCATTTCGCAAATTGAGCGTTTACTTGCATTTTTTTTTTCATTTCCCGAATTGTGCGATAATAGTGGAATAAAATAATTTTTGGGTTAAACTAGAAAAGTCTAAGCCAGATCGCCTAAAAGTGAAGTCGAAGGTGTTATATTTCCAAGAGATATACCAAAAGAAGTAAAACAAAAAAAAAACAGGAATAAGAATTCGAAAAGAATTTCATATTTGCAGACTCCGCTGGTCGCGCAACACCCAATGACGCCATTTTTCGTTGGCTGGGCCACTCTGCGGCGACGACCACGACGGAACTCGCACATATTTCACCACCACCAATAAAAAATACAAAAACTGAAAAGTTCTGTGCCAACAGCAGAAACTGACTCGAACCACATTTCTTGTTCTCAGTCATCAAAGATTCATCGCTGGGGGTGGTTCCGGAATTAACAAATAAAAAAAAATACCCACTGAAAATAGGAAAGAGGTAAACATCATATACATTTTGTTGCATCAAGTAATTGGAGGCATAGTTTGATTTTGAATGGAGTGAACTCTGTGTCTTTGTTCGTTGTCGCATGGCATTGAAGAAATTTGTATTGAATCGGAAAAAGGCGGGCGTCCGTAAAAACGTGTTTTCATTTCTCTAGGCCCATTAAGTTGGTTAGAGAGCGAGATTATTGTTATTTCAGTGCAAATTCCACTCAGTTGTGGACTCTCAGCAAAGTTAATTAATTCTAAACTCGTGCATAAAATTGTCATATCTATCTGCGGAAAGAATAAAAAAAAAACGGTCTGTTGGAAGAGGAGTTTTTGTTATCATCTGATTGTGCAAAGGGGTTTTCGATTGTTTCATTTAGGCAGGTTCAATTTAACGCCCCGCATTTCATGTGCATATTTAAGTCATTTAGCTCTAAACAAATCCAGTACGTTAATCCCATTCGAATGTGTCTTAAAATATAAACAAGAACCTTACCAGTAATTACAAACAATGTCAGCAAATAAATTGAACCAGTTTAGATATTTAGCTCAAAAAAGGTAAATTGTATTGCATATTTACTAGTGGCGCATTGTTTACAATCAAGTTGAGAGTTATCCCTTATCAGTTGCGAGGTTACATTGAGTGCCCCTGACATTTTGATATCATACGCGATGTCATCTTTTACTTTATTCTTTTCGAAAGTTGTTGTGCCGCCTTTATCCACCTAAATCAAATTTGTTTATTTGTCAAATTTTATTTGACCTTTGAATCTAAAAGAGTTTTCAAATCATTCCAGGTGAAGGGAAAAGCTATGGAATCCACAGCATCATTACCCCTCATGGACGAATTGAAAGCTTTACCTAAAACAATACCCATAAACGACGAAACAGAAGTTGAAGTCGACGAGATTCCCGAAGGAAGCCCATCAATCGGTGAAGAACATAAAACACAACTAACACTAGCAGACCCGGACAACAGCAAGGAAGAAGCTACTGAGAAGAATGACGACATTCAAGGCGATGACACTCAAGAAGAGACGAATAAGGAAAGTGAAGAAAACCATTGCAACAAATCTGCAGAAGGCGAGGCACTTGAAAACAATACAGAACTTGCCCCAGAAAAACAAGAATTTCCCGAAGAGGAAAAAGAAAAAGCGACGGAAGATGTAATACCAATGGAATCGCAAATTCTTAAGCTGAATGGAAATCATTCCCTGTCCATACATGATGACGAAAACACATGTTCCTCAACAATTTCTTCAGCATCATCGCACAACTTAGTTATAGATGATCCACTGACGGAAAAAATTCCCCCGCCAAAGCGGGAGGTTGAAGAAGGTCATGGTTTAAAAGCAGAGGCTAAATCACTGAAGCGGAAGCTAAGCATCTGTGAGAATGGATCGCCACAATACAAGCAAATTCATTTGGACACCGACGGGCCAAGTAGTCCGAATTCAGACGCAGATGTTGGCGTCGGTGAAGCGATGCCAGAGATTGAAAATGAAGTTCCAGTCGCGCAGGTTGTCCTTGTAGCAAGTCCATCGCGCGTTCTTAATATAGAACTCCTACCAACAAAGCCACCCTCTGAGCAATATACTGCTTCATGTAGTATAGCAAAGGAAGCACCCCTTCAAACAAAGCCAGCTTCTCCAAGTTCCTATGCACTGTATACTGCTTCTGAAAGTATATCCACGGAAGCTATCGCCCCACCAAAGCCTCAGTCTCCAGATACCCTTAAGCCCTATGACGCTGGTCTTAGAAAAATAGACAAAATCGCACCACCCGCGAAAGCGCCATCACCAAGTCCCTACGAGCAATATGTTCAATCGTCGAGTACGAGCTTACCTACGCCGAAATTGAGTTTCGACTGTTTCAAGTGCAAAAATGCCAAATTTGACACATTCACTGAACTGCGAGATCATCACAAGGTCTGTTATCTAAGGCACAAGCACAGAAAACTGCCCCCAACGCCAACCGTAACAGCCCCGTGTTGTACTGAGAAGCCTCCCCAACCGGAGCAATCTCCAGCTCCGCTATCAGAGTCGAAGAAGAGATTCTACTTGTGCTCTTCATGTGGCACCTACCACGAAAACTGGAATCTCTTTCTACACATCCGGGAGATTCACAATCGACACGTGTGTCTCTACTGCATTAGGCTGTTCCCAACAGCTGAAAAGCTTTCGCTTCACTTGGAAATCAAGCACGATCTCGAACAGAATCACTTTAATTCGGAGGAGCTGCTGCGCAGCGTGTCCAAAGATGATGGTAATTCCCGTTTCCTTATGTGCTGTACATGCCAGCACGTGTTCTCCGAGCACGAACGTTTCTCAGAGCACATCTGTACAGAGTACATGCAACCTTGCTCACTCTGCTGTCAGAAGGGAAGGCATTCAAACAATTGCAAAGCGAACCCAGAAAAGCGGCCGAAAGTCAAGAAAAAGTCAAAAGCAGCAGCAACCGCTACAGTTACCAAGTCGAATGTCCCAATTCCTAAAACATCATTACCGTCATCAGCTTGTGATATCAATTCCAATAGCAACAATAATCAGGTGGTGCTATCAGCACTACCGACATTGCCACATCTGCCGCTTGACTTCGCCAAACAGAACGGATTCTCAGATCAGCCTCCGCCGTCGCGGGTAGAAGCTGCCTCACAGGATTTCCACTATAATTCCGATGACAGCACGAACATGGTCATCGATGAGACGTGCAGTAGCAGCAATTTCATCACCGAGATGGACGGAGTGAATCCGTTCAAAGCGCTGGATGAACGAGAGCGTCTTCAGCAAGAGGTGCAGAAGATATCCGAGACCAGGCCAAATCTGCCGCCTGATAGAGTTCCCGACACGATTCCCGAACCGATACCGCTGATAGTTCCGAAGATTAAGTTGCGTGTGCCGAAAGAGTTTCAAAAGGCAGTCGAATCAGAGATCTCTTCAACAGACAGTGATGACGACGATGACGATGCCGAGGAAGGGGACGACGAGGAGAAGCAAACAAATTCCGATATCGCCGCCGAAAATAATGTAACCTCTTTGAATTCCAAAGACGATGACTCTGATAACAATGACGCCTTCACAGCAGACGAAAAGGAAACCACCCAGGATTGGGATGAATCCAATTCGAGTCTTGACAGAATCCTGAAGGAGATTGAAAAGACAAAGTTGGATATTCAGCGAACAAAGGAGTTGCTGGAGCCATTGAATATCCTCAAGCGAGTACCATCGCTAGTAGAGACGCCACCTCATTTCCAAAATGAGCTACCTACCCAACAAGTTGAAGGATCAAACCGAAGTATCGAGCTTGAGACCGCGTCACCTGCTCCTCCGTCTCCTGCCTTGAGTTCCTCAGAATTTTTGAACAATCTTAGTAATCCAACAGGCTGCGTGGAAAATTATAAATCTGATAATCTGACGGACGGTTGGAGAACTCCACAGATCGGCATGTACTCGCCGACTCCTCAGGCGACACCAAACTCTGTTTGGCCGTCTCCCCTGTACCCACTGGAGGTGAGTCCAGCTGTTTTGCAAGCGGTTTCCGAGCGGGAAAACATCGAAAATATTGAAAAAGAGTCCGAGCAGGCGAAGGAGCAGATTTCCGAATCTGAAAAGATGGAAACCTCGGGAGATTTGGACGTGGAATCGGATCACAATCGGGAGGAATCTACCTTGGATATCGAGGAAAAGCCCAGCAGTCTCGTACAAACAATGGACTTTAGCCCTATTGTCGATGGTGAGCAAAATATCCCCTCTGAAATGGCCGAACAAGAAGAAGCACATCAAACAAGGCCTCCTATTGAAGCGAAAGAGGATGAGGACGAAGAAGTCGAGGTGGTAAATGAGAAGCTTCCCCCTGTTGATGGAATCGAAGTAGCCAACGAAGATGTGCTAATCACAGATCTGCTGTTAGACCGACCACTGGAAAAGTTCGAAATCGTCGAGTTCGTGCGACTGTGCGTGAAGGCGGTGTACTCGCTGTGTCTCTATTGCAACCACGCAAGACGCATAGCAGTCAACGGACACAGTTTGGTTCTGCATTTGCTGGCACAACACCGCTTCGCTGCCACTGTGGACTCCATCACTGCGGAGGAACTACTACCCTCTACTATAGTTTCCAAATTGAAGAGCTTTCTTCCCGATTTGGAGGCGGACTACTTTAATTTGGAGAGTTACTGCTCAATACCACCAAAGGAGAGCAACATCATCGCCTGTGATGAGCGCCAGTTTGAGTGTTTCCAATGCCGATTCTCGACGAAAATGCACAAGGACCTGTATTTGCACAACAGAAAGATGCATCTGAAGACGGCTATTCTATGCTTTATGTGCCGGGCGAACTTTTACAGCTTCAGTGAGATCCTGTGCCACATCTGTCCTGGGATGCCGAACAAGATGACTATGTTTGACATCAAGTTTCGCTGCTGCCTGTGTGATGTGGACCAGATTCCATCGCCCTTCAGATTAATGGTTCATCTGCGGAAGAAGCATTTTGCGTGTGACGTCTGTTTGGAGGACTGCCGTGAGCAGGGGAGGTTAGTATTAAATTTTACTCGTCGACTCTGCTATTACTAAACCGTTTCTATCTTTCTGTTCTAGACTTTCGAGCCATGTGTGGAAACACAAACTGCACCACTTGTGTTATCGCTGCGGCATTGCGTACCGCAACAAGATGGACATAACGAAACATCTCTTCTGGAAGCACGGCACCGAGAGCATCATCTGTAAGCGCTGCTTACAAAAGCGGTGGCGGCACGTGTATCATTTTTGTGTGCCACCTACATCGTTTGTATGCGAGACGTGCAATTTATGCTTCTCCAAGGCCACCTATCTCAAAGTCCATAAACGGGTGCACACTGGAGATTTCCGATATCCTTGTACCGAGGACAATTGTGAGGAGAAGTTCATTTCGAGGAAATTGCTCTTGAAACACAATGCAATACACGCTCCTCCCGAAGTCAAGGTCGAAGAGAAGATTAACAGTGAGCCGGAGGTAAAGACCGAACAAGAAGATGTGGTGAAAGAAGAAGAAGTTGCCAAGGAAGAAAAGTCAGTACCAGAACCCATTGAATCGAAGGAGGATGTGCCCAAAAGTGATGACAAGAATCCGGAACAGACTTTCGAGCAAACATCGAAACGGAAAAAGAAGAAAAACCGTAATAAGGAGAGCCTGGAGGATCTCAATCTGAGGGCACCCAATCTCTCGGAGAGTGATAGTAGTGACGATTCGGACGTAGACAAGCCCAAGACTGACGACCAGGACTCGCTGGTGCCAAATGTAATGCTCTCACCGCCGTCCGAAGATGACAAAGACGAGGAGAAGGAGCCGAACAAACCGGCGGAAGCGGATACTGATAAAATTTTGAATATCTGGGAGAACTTCAAGACTTTTCAAGCTAGTCAGCAGCCCAAACAGGATGAGGACGACAATGAATCACTTACTGAGAGCAACTATCCAACTCCGATCCTTCATGTGGCAAGTTCGGACCACGACTACTGTGCAATGTACAAGATCCGACCACGAGCGGCTGTTGAAAAGCCAATAGAACCAGAGCGGGTGGACATTTCTTCGGATACTGAGCGCAACAGGAACGATTCAACTCGTGGCAAATCGATTTCGCCAACGAAGAAAAAGCGAAAATCGACCGGCAGTGGGTCTTCGTCCAGTGACTCAAGCTCAGGCTCTGATTCAAGCTGTTCGTGTGGATCGAATTGCAGCTGTAGCAGCAGTGGAAGCAGCAGCAGCAGCTCTAGTTCAGACGAAGATAGCGACAGCTCAACGTCGGAGGGCCGTCGAAGAATCGCCGCCAAAAAGGAGGAGCGTGCTGCCCGTAATCGCTGGAAGAGTGAGAGCTCAATGAAGGCCAGCATCTCCGAGGCGATCGATGTTGTAGCCGAGGATAAGGAACTGATTCCTGTGCCAACCGTAAAGGAGAACCTAGAGCCAGTTCTAATTGAAACCGATTTGGAAACCGCAGAGTCAGACACCGACGAAGAATTCTACGATCAACATCCTCAGCGGCTTGCCTCCGAAATGTTAGCACAAAAACGCGACCAACTTCGAGCCCAGATGCGTCTGAGTCCATCACACAACTTTGACATCATGGAGAACAGTCGCCCGTCGACACCGTCTCTGCCCGAGGAGATGGTCAAGGAGAAGAAAGTCAAGCTGAAGAAAAAGAAACGCGATCGCAAGTCGACTAGCAAATCACTGGCGGTGCCACCCATCAAACTGAATCTGTCGGTAAACAAAGTCGAGATATCAATCAAAGACCCGGTCGTTCATCAGACGTCTATGCAGGTTCCTGAAGTCGATCTAGAGCCGCCGTACGATTTGATTGCATCGCCTGGTGTGGCAGAGCCACCAGTTGCACATCAGCCCGCTTCGGCGCCGATTTTGCAGAACAACACAGTTAAACCGGTGCCGTTCTTTCACACCCGCATGAGTGAGGGCAGCAGTTGTTCGGACGCGGATAGCTCTCTGAAGCGATCAAAGCGCGCGAGGCGGCCGAATAAATTCTACGGCTACACAAGTGATGACGAGAATATGCCGGGTACGCCATTGCTAATCGGCACACGGACCTTCAAACCCCAACCGCCCCCGCAGCTCACATGGAGAAAAGAGGATCTACCCGCTCCGTCGAAAAGTATTTTGCTCAATAAACAGCCACGGTCACCGCGCACTCCAAAAACTCCCGCCGCTTCTAGTGGGCAATTGAAGAAGCGTGTGCACCAGAAATCCAGCAGCTCAAAGAAGAAGCAACACAGTAAACTGCCACCCATACCCACGCTGAAAATACGCTCAAAAATTGGAATTGTGGCGCCAGTATCACCCCTTGTTCTCGCTCCTCCGCCCCCTCCACCCGCCAATCAGTCTTATTCATCAAGTAGAGATGAGTCGGATGACACCGATAGCAGTGATGATGATTTGGAGCTTTCCACAAACACAGCTATTCTAACGTGGACTCCTCCAGTTGCTTTGCCTCCACCTGTGGTTGTGGACACACTCCCTCCGCCACCACCCCAGGCGTCTGCATTCAATCAGCAGATTCCGCCGGCTTTGCTGCCAAATCCTGATTTCGCCACCATTCAGTATTTTAAGCGCAACAACATACGGTACCCCATAAGGCCACCTGCCGGAGCCAGACAGCCACGTGATGGAGAAAGTGTTTACTGCTACTGTCGTTGTCCGTACGACGAGGTATCCGAGATGATCGCCTGCGACGGCGAGAACTGCCTTATCGAATGGTTCCACTTTGAGTGTGTGGGCATAATGGTTGCGCCGCAGGGCAAATGGTTCTGCGCCGAATGTCGACCGAGATACTCCAACGAGCTATATCCGCAGCTGTAAAGAGGGATGTTATTGGTCGGATCGTCAAACTTAATTTAATGGTGAGTTTAAAAAAAACTATGTAGTTTGTAACATTCGTTGGTATGTCTGGTTTTGGGCAAATGTTTATGAATCATAACCGGTTGCGGTTGAACTAAGAAGATTCTTGGAAGACAGTTTGTGTTTCCTTTGGCTTGGAATTTCTCTTTGCACATAATCAAATCGTTATGAGTTGAATACTTGTGTTACACTAGATAGCTAAGCAAAGCGTTACAGAGCTACCTCCTAGGAGGTCACAATAGCAGCTGGACAAGCTCTGATAACTACTTGGCTACCTGAACAGATATTTAAGGTTCTCCTTAAGAGAATATTTGCAGCAGTGGCGAAGACCACTGCCTGTGTCTTGTCTACCTAAGGTTGCAGTTTTTCGAACCAGTTTAGCTAGAGAAAGTTGTCAATGCGGGAACTATCCGTTTACATAACGGTGTCGGAAAACCTGAAGACAATCTACACCCAGTAAATCAGACTGGAAATGAGTCTGCATCCCTTGTCAGCAATGTACATCAGATTGCTGAATAGGAAACATTCCCAGGGAAATTGTATTCCCGATAGGGGTGTACATAAAAAGTATTTAAATTTGAATTATCCAAGAAGATCGGTCCCCTTACACGAGGTATTCGTTTTTTTAGTGAAGAGCATTATCTTAGTCTTAAGTCGAATTGAATGAACCCACCCTATGTACTGCGCTGATTCCATACGGTAGCAAAGAACCGGTAATTCGCTACCTCTCTAGCAATAGTTACTGAATCCATCAGCATCAGCGCTTAATAGCAGAGAATCATTCCCTTGTCGTTTATCCACAAAGTGGTGAGGAACACATCACCGACGCAGCTGCCTTCATCAGCAGTAACTTTACAACTCTCACAACTCAATCTCTAATCCACTAGTGAGAGTTCGATGTTAAGGCAAATGAAATTCCGTAACCGACTGTGTGTAAGTGTTCTTTTATGTCAATGTCCTATTTAAAATAGCAAACTTCTACCTTAGACGGATAATTAAATCCAGGCAGAAGAAGGAGGCAGTGTACACTGCGTCTCATTTTCTTGGTATGGTATTTCACCGTTAATAACAAGGGAACGCCGGTGTTTTGTTCACGTTTAGAATACTCTCGGGTATAGAATGGGCACATTTCCCTAGTTATGAAAGCAATCGAGTTTACTCCATCTTTCATTCAACTGCTAAAATCATCCTGTTCTCAACCGCGTGTTTGAAATTACTGGGTTGGGTCATTACTATTTTGTCTGCTAAAGACCTCGATTGGTTATGAGAAAAGAAAAATATGCGTGAGGTATTGTCGTCATTGCAGAAAATCTGTTTGAATTACACAGTCCTTGGCTTTCGGAGCAAAATGGTGTGTCAATGCCAACGTACATCTTGGTTTCGTAATTGAGCCGATGGATGTCGGACTATGCTCCTCCGGCGTTGATAGTGTTAGTCTGCACAACGTGCATGCATCGCTGTCCTACGCTAAACAAATCATTCACGCGGAAGCATTTAAAGCAAGTCATAGATTGAAACATCTGGGCTTCTGCGACTTAAGAAGGCTCACATGGCCTGTATACTAAAAGATCAAAGCAGTCTCTACGACTCAATAGATCCAGTACCTCGTTAGTCGCTTATGTCATAACCGGGCATTGTTTTCTGGGCAGACTGGGACTGGCGTACAACGACTTTTGAAATGAGGAGGATGAGTCCGCCACTCACCTTCCCTGGAGCTGCCCTGCCGTTTCCAACTTAAGGAAGGCTTATTTAGGAAACTACTTCCTCAATGATCTAAGGGATCTAGGCTATATGGGCGCTGCTTCATTAATTGAAATATATGGTTTGCATGAGTAGCCAAGTAAACCCTAAACACCAGTGGTATGCACAATGGGCCGACTAACGGCCAAAGTGCTTCTCTCACCGAGAGCCACTTTAGCATAACATAGTGTGGATATGAAAATCAATACAACTCAAACAACAAACAGACTCGGAGAAAATTTAATTAAGATAATCAATGCCACGACATAAATAGCCAGTAAGTTAATATAAGAATTAACCCACAAAATTCTACTTCATTACTCTTTTCGTTTCAGGACGCAGCTTATTGAGCGACCACTACCAGCGAACTTAGGATTCATTCTATGCTAGCAACACCTTAATGTAAATACCCCGTGTAAAACAGGAAAATATAGATTGAAAGGAAAGAAATGATTTACTCTTAAAAAACACACATGAGAAATACGCTTATTAATTATAAATTAATCTTTAACTATTAAACATTATCTGGCAAGTTATGTGGAAGGAAATAAAATAAAAATTAAATATTATCTACATATAATAAACAAATGTGATTTAAGAAAATGAAAAAAAAAAAACGAGCTCATTTTGTTATCAGTGTAAATATACATAAATATAATATTTTCAATAAAAGAAACCACTCCCAGCGCGTGGTGGCTGTTGTACAATTTAATAATTATTTAAAAACAAAGCTCATGAATTATTACTATAATTATTACTAATGTAAAAGTAGATGTAAATTTATCCCGGGAGGTTTAGTACACATCCCCGGAACTAGATAGTCTCTATGTGTAGTTGTGTACGATATCAGCAATTGTTACACCCACAATGGATGTGATTCCGTTTAGTTATGTCAGTTGTAGACCACAATACAAAATGATAGCACTTAATTCAATTTCAATAGCTGTTTCGTTTTATTTTTCTCAGAAAAAAACATCAAAATCTATAAAAATAAATCCATGTTTTGACTCTAATTAAGTTTTGAAACAATGTCTGTGAGTAAAGTAAAAGGAAAACCCTAATCATAGCTAAACAAGGAGTAACAATGTATTTAACGGTTTAATGTATAGTTAAATTGTTATTGTTCTACATATATACTGATATACTACTATACATACAACAAATTAAGAATAAATAAATTAAAGAAGACTGGTATGTTTTTGATTCAAGTCGCAGTCAGGCATTGGAAGCAATGTTTGTCTGAGATTGTTTTTTTTTTTTGAATGTGGGAAAGTTTGGGGCGACAGGGTTTCTTTGTCAGATGGAGGAGTGAACCCTGCAGTGGATTTGGCAGTAAGTTGGTAGTCTCAATAACCACCTCTATCGAGGGATCCGATCGGAACAGAATTGTCGCCGATTTATATGAAATCGGTATAATTCCTTTCAAAATATACGTTCCGTTATATCACTCACTTTTGACAGCCACACGACGACTAATTGCTGCGGAATATTTTAATGTCAAATGTGCTTCATTTATTTTTCTCCGAATACCACATCGAACGTAATCTGAGTTCCAAACAGGGGTCGAATCGCGTCATCCGTTAACGAGCATTACGTGACGGAATTTGTTTTGTGTTTCACATGCAAAATCGACATAATTCCGTGAACGTATAGCTCGTTCACGGACGACGCGATTCGACCCCAGATTTGACCTTTGTTTCGGAAATTTTTTCCTCGATAGGGGTGGATATAGATTTCGAGGGATATTCGAATCAGTCCACCATTTTCTGATCTATTTTCGTCTCTCAATCACTATTAATCTTACCTAGAGAGACTCGGTGGGGTCATTCTCATATCCGCCATCAAAAGCGATCCGCCGCGCATTTGAGAATAAATCCCCCGCACTTCTGCAGAGTCTGGCCCTGGATTCGATTCCTAGTTAAACAATAGCATCTGTTTATTGGAGATCGGGTTTTCACCAAGTGAAGTCCCAATATCCTCATTCTTCTGCCTGACTGTCCCATGCCCATCTTCCTTAAATTATACCAGAAATAACCATGTCCTGCAGACAACGCCAGCACCCACCACTCATTTCAATCTTCCTCGACTTTAAGTTGAACAGGGGCCCTACTCTGTATCTCGTTCCGTAAAGTCAATTTTTTCGAAAACGAACCTTTTCTACTCTACATTTCGAAATCAGAATGAAATGTACTTAAGTCGCATTAAGAATTCCGAATTTATTACAGAGTACCTACCTAAAAGCGGAAGGGGAAAGCTATTTCAAATGGGACGAAATAAAGAGAAGGGGCCCCAGGTCGACCACTTTATTGCCATTTTAGGCTGTCTATGTTATTCCACCGTGATCAGTTGCGATTCAGCTGTTCTACCATACCTCTACCAATTGAAGAGAATGGTTCTGGTCACAGCAAAATTTCAGTTGACCTCTGTTTTGTAAGGGAGTCCGCCTTTTTGTTGCCGTCAATCCCTATTTCCTCGTACCCAAGTCAGTGTTACCTCTTTTACTATATGAACACTCATTGAGATTGAGTTCACCTTCACATTCCAGTGCCAATAGTAGTGTTTTTTACATGCGTTTAATCACCGCCTGATTGTCCGATTGTCCAGTGCTATAGGGGATATTTCTTCCCTCCACCTGACTCTCAAGCAAGTAATCCAACCCTCAGCCAAATAATCATCTCAGCCTGGTATATGCGAGTGTATTTCCCGAGGTTAACTTGAAGGGCTAGTTCTAGCTCTCCTGATATATAGATACCGGGCCGTCCCCGTCATCCGTCATGAATCCATTTGTGAAAACCCCTATTTCATCATTTATTTTTTTCTGGAAGTAATCTGTTCTTAATACGACTTACCTTTCCAACAGTAATGAAAGACCTACAGCTTTGAAAAATCGGATATAATAAAAACAATGAAATATTTTTGAATATTAGTGTAGTTGCACTTTGTTTTCCTTCTTTTTCTTACATCTTTTTCTCGTGACCTCAGTTCGTTAAGTTAGTGTTTTTGAGTGTTCTTGTGTTGATAACACAGAAATTATCGCTAGTTTGTTTTCAGTTAAATTGAATATCATTGTTTTTGACAAAGTACATCACAAGTTTGTCAAAATAGTTCTCCTATGCATTTTCCCTCTTCTATTACATACATATATATAGTTACACGCAGAATGAAATCCGGCAAAAATGATCCCCATTCGAAAAAGTTGTTATACATACAAGACCCACTTTTTCTATTTCCTCTTTTGTCGCAATAACAGATTTGGACATATTTTGCTGTATTTTTAAAAATTGCTACGGAGGCTTTACTAAAGATCAAACTACACAACTATTGATAAATACAAACGTCATCGTTCATTGAAAGTGCGTCTTGTGCGTCTTGTCGGTTATAAGCTAGGTTAGCCGGAATCATCATGACATTAATTCGTCTTTCCTAAAAATTCAACGTGTGCTGTGCCCTTATCTGAACTAAGGCTGTCTCTTTAATCGCTGCAATTATACACCTATGAACTACCTATCCGAAATGTATGACTACTTGTTTAAGTTTATCGAAGGCACATTGCACATGGTTGGTTGGTTTAAGTGGCTGTATTTCCCGAAACGAGGGAAAAACACAAATAACGCATAGAGCGCCGTTTTGAGACCACAACTCACGGAAAACCTGAAAAATAATGGAGGAGACGGACGATAGGAAAACTTACAACCAGCCTGAGGAGTTAAGAAATTTGATTATCCTATTGAAATGGATACTATGGATGGCCGAAAGGTCATCAAAAAAGGGATGACCTAGAGCACTGCGTCTGGTTTTGGCTAGGGCCGGACACTCACAAATAAGATGAAACACGGTTTCACTCTTGTTTGTGTCAGCGCAACTACGGCAGTGGGTGTTATGGGGGATGCCAAGCTTGGCTGCGTGGGTTCCTAGAGGCCAATGACCCGTACTAATTGCCGTTAGTCTGGCGACATCTATACGCGTTCTGGCTAAGAGGTTGTTTGTTCTGGCATCATCGTAGGTTGGCCAGATCTTCTTTGAAATGACACAGCTCGTCAGGTTCAACCATCTGGTCTTCGCTCTTGAGGTGCAGTATAGGAGGATTTCTCTCTTAACGTAACCCAGCGGAGGGAATACTTCCTCCGCATGAGATACGCATAGAGCATAGCCACGTCTGGCAAGTTCATCGGCTTTTTCATTCCCGCCTATGTTCCTATGGCCGGGAACCCAGACGAGAGTGATTTCAAACCAATGGCAAGCCCTGGTCAATATCTCCCTACAATCCACAACAAGCTTTGACGTTGATTTATTAGAACCGACAGCCTTAATCGCGGCCTGACTGTCTACGAAGATGCCTATTTTTTTTCTGGTTGTAGTAATATTAAGGATCAGCCTACACGCCTCCTTGATTGCAAGTACTTCCGCTTGAAAGACGCTGGCTGCGTTGGGGAGGCGGAAAGATTTGGAGATGTCTAGTTCTGTTGAGAAAATGCCCGCTCCCACTCCACAGTTCATTTTGGAACCGTCTGTGAAGATAGGTATGTCGAATTCGTTTACGACAGCATTTTCCTCCCATTCTGATCTAGAGGGGAATCTAACAGAGAAGTTTTTATGAAAGTCGAGTTTGGGTACAATGTAGTCCGTAGATAGACGACCTATGCCGTCAGGAAGGGAAAGTAGGATGCTGGAGTGGCGGTAAGGCCGTTCGGACCAACATTTAGATTCCTTCAATCTAACTGCACTACACGCTGTGATGTATTTTATATGCAGATCCACTGGCAGAAAATTGAGAATGACATTGAGCGCCTCCGTCGGACTTGATCGAAGGGCCCCTGTGATTCCAATTCCAGCTGTTCTTTGGACTCTACTTAATTAAGTGATGTTATAAGCTTTGCTTAAGGCGGGCCACCATACCAGTGACCCGTAAGTGAGGATAGGACGTACTACTGCTGTGTACATCCAACGAACCATCTTTGGTTGAAGACCCCACTTCTTGCCGAAAGTTTTACTACAGGCGTAGAAAGCTATACTTGCCTTCTTCACTCGGTGTTCGATATTAGACTTCCAGTTGAGTTTAGGGTCGAGGATGACTCCTAGGTATTTGGCACTGGTGGATAAAGTGAGATATTGGTTATTTAAGCGGGGAAGTGAGAAGGTTGGTATTTTGGTTTTGGTGGTGAAAAGCATCAGTTCAGTTTTGCTTGGGTTAACGCTTAGACCACAACTTGTAGCCCAACCGCTAATCTTACCCAGTGCTCTTTCCATGATTTCGCTTATCACGTTCGGAAACATTCCTGATACTAGAACAACCACGTCATCCGCATACGCAACAACTTTAATACCTATCCTGTCGAGACTTGACAGAATTTTGTTGAGTACCATAATCCATAAGAGTGGCGAGATCACCCCACCTTGAGGTGTACCTCTGCTTACTGATTTGGTTAAAAGGGTGTTACCAAGTTTTGCTTGAATGATCCTTGCTTGGAGCATGGAAATGATCCATGAAGTGACGAAATCCTCTACCCCAAGTTCTAATAGAGATTCCTGGATCGATTCTGTGAGGACATTGTTAAAAGCGCCCTCTATATCTAAGAAGGTAGCTAAGGTATATTGGTGATGAGAGAGTGACCTTTCAACTGTCAGCACTACTTCATGAAGAGCGGTCTCCGTCGACTTGCCCTTGAGGTAGGCGTGTTGTGAATGACATAAGGGGGACCTTTCAAGGCCTGTTCTTATGTGAAGTTCTAGAATACGCTCTAGAGTTTTAAGTATGAAGGAGGTTAAGCTAATCGGTCGGAAATCCTTCGCGGATTCGTGACCTCTTTTGCCGACTTTCGGTATGAAAACTACTCGGACAGGCTTCCAAGACTTAGGGATGTGATTAAGTAAGATACTGCTTCTGTAAACTTTAACAAGTATGGGCAGCACTATCCCTTCATGTTTTTGTAGCATGATGGGGAGAATGCCGTCCTGCCCCGGTGATTTGTACGGAGCAAAACTGTTAATGGCCCAGGAGATCTTTTCCTTGGTTATAATGCGTTCAATTTCTTCCCGGTGCGACGGAAAACTCCCCCGCGAATTGGGTGAAATATCGCAATGGTCTACACAACCAGGAAAGTGAGTGTTGAGTAGAAGCTCTAAGGATTCATCGGTAGATTCTGTCCAGGTTCCATTCGATCTCTTAATAAAAGAAGGAATAGAGCGTTCTTTGGATAGGATCTTACTGAGTCTAGCAGATTCCTTTAGAGAATCGATAGATTGACAGTATTCAGACCATGCTTGTGTCTTAGCTGATCTAATAGACTTTTTGTAGAACTTTAGGCAGTCTTTATAAGGTTGCCAGAACTTATGCCTGTAGCAGATATTGAAAATGTCCCTAGTCATCCTTCTTAGGATGGTTAGGTCCTCATTCCACCACGGCGGTAAGGTTTTTTTGCTGTGTTTAATGGGACACGATGCCTTAAAGGCTGTGCTCATCGCCCTTTCTAATGCGAACGATATCGTGTCCAGTTCTGCACCTGAGTCAATTTCCAGATGAGGGATATTGGGAAGTTTAGATTTTAAGACCTGACCGAATTTCTTCCAGTCAATTCTCTTTGGGTTTCTATAAGGGACTGGAGTATCTACCTTGATAGTAAGATTGAAGAGAATCCACTCGTGGTCAGAAAATGACTTTAAGTTGGAGACTCTCCAATTCTCAACCCTAACGATATCATTGTTTGTTTTGAGTGTAATGTCTAACACTTCTTCCCAGCCATTATAAATTTCCGTGCTTGGGAAAATAAAGGTAGGGGTGTTACCCACATTACATACACATAAATCGGCAGTTAAAAGAAAATCAAATAAAGACTCACCGCGTTCGTTTATTTCTTTGCTGCCCCAGAGATGATGTCGAGCGTTAGCATCACAGCCTATGAGCAGACTTCCTTGTCTCGCTTGCACCTCTGCTGTGAGTTGCTGCACTTCTTCTGGCGGTGATGGTTTGTCATGCGCCATGTAAGCGGATGATATGTACGTTGTTTGACCTTGGGTGAGTTCCAGCTTAACGACTGTTAAGTCACCCGAGCTAAAATTGGGACAGAGGAAAGCGTTAATGTATTTCTTCGCTAGAATGCATGTTCTTGGCTTACCAACGTCCCTTTTGTAAAATAGGTTGTAGTTGTTGTCGGAGAGGCCCAGTATGGTTGTCTTTCTGACCCAGGGCTCTTGAATGATGCCGATGTCAATGTCTTCCTCTCTGAGGAAGACCAGAAGATTCTCCGATGCACATTTCGAGTGCTGGAGATTCGACTGGATGACTTTCAGCATTTTATTGTTGGTTGTTAGAGGCGATCGCCAGTTCCTCCAACAACTTGTTGGCAGCGACGACATCGTCCGTGTCGTCTTCAGGAACAGTCGATCGGAAGATCTTCAGTTTGGCGAGCCTGATGCCAAACCGTAACTTAAAATCTGCTGCTTCCAGTGCCCCTAGGCACTCCTCGTTGATTAACAGCAGATATGACAGGCTGTTTTTCTGGGGCTCTTCTGCTTTTATGACAGCCCAGTCGTCCATGGGAATGGTCGGGTTTTGTAACTTGAGGCATTTAAGAAGACTCAGAGTCTATCTTCATTACGGGCAGCCAAATACGGGCCCTAGGTCTCGTGGGGATCTCATTGGCAGGGATCAGCTTAAGCTTTAAGCCATCCCAAGCTTCGGCGATCTTGTCGATGCATGTGCCAAGAAAATCCTTAGAGTACTGGTCCACGCATTTGACTACCCGATAACCTCGCACAATATCCGCACAGTCGAAACTGGGAAGACGGCTGTCAGCTCCGGATAGCACGTGTTCCACAACCATCTCGGATAGTTTGGCTTCGATGCTACACCAACGTTCCATCACCGTTTTACCATTCTTAGACTTCTCGTCTATAATGGCAACCTGGAGATGGTCCCTCACCACCTCGGTGAAGGTTCTGACCGCACCGGAAGTGGAAGGGCCCTGTGAGTTCGCGAGTCTCGGGGCCAGCTTAGATTTTTTAGAGGCGTGAGAGGTCTCATCCTGGGACCTGTTTCTTTTCCCGCTCTCTTTCTTATGTTGAGGTTGTTTTGGTCTGTTTTGGTAGCTGACGTACTCGTCGACCACCTTCTGGTATTTGACTTTGTCCTTCTTGTCCCTCTCTTGGGTCACACCAGTCTCCTCATTCTTTGCAATCTTTGCAAGGATGAAGACAGCCCTGTTGTACCTTAACTTCAAGCGAGAACCTAAGGACTTTTTTTGATTTAGGAGCACTGTGGCTGGTGCTCCCACTTGTAGTTTGGACAGTTTTATATTGTGGCATTTGGATACTATGGCTGGTATCCTCGGCCTCTTTGGATAGATGAGTAGGTTGACTGCCTGAAGGAGTACTATGGCTGGTGCTCCTTAGGCTTGAGGGGTCAACTACTGTCTCCTGGCTGGAGGCTAGTAGATCCTCCTCGGAAGAGGTCCCTAAAAAGGACTCTTCTTTTGTTGTTTTAGTTTTTTTCTGTTCTGTTTTGTTTTGATTTTTGTTAATTTTTTTTTTAAATAAAGGTCCCACGAATAGGTCCGGAAAGGAAAGTCCGTCCCGGCAGAGCCGACTTACCGAGATAAGGCACTTATCGTACGCGACTGGTTTTACCCCCAGCCTTTCATCCTTGGGTACGGTTTGCTATCTGCTCACACCACCACTGGAATTAGGTTGGATTTAAAGGTTTACTCCTACCTCAAACTAATGGATCACGACAAACGATTGAGACGTTAGCGTAAATCCTTGGCTGACACTAACCATTTGA
This sequence comes from Cheilosia impressa, assembly GCA_948293265.1. NCBI lineage: Eukaryota > Metazoa > Arthropoda > Insecta > Diptera > Syrphidae > Cheilosia > Cheilosia impressa. Next base: position 44,556,271 of record OX411884.1, on the reverse strand, counting down.
CCGGTTAGCCATTTTCAGGCGGGCGCCCACGGGAAGGACTAAGAATGAGGATTTGTGCCCAAGCCCCACATTGCACATAATTATTATTAATTTTATATGTCAGTCATGCGATGATGTTCCAATTTTTGTATTTAATTCTGTTTGCCCAGTAATTAATTGAACATGACTCGCGAACTTCTACTTATTTTCAAATTGCTCTGACAACGTGATCCAGCCGTCAAGATTAAATTCTTTCGCTTAAGGAAAACACCCCTTTAACTATTGAAATGAAGGCGAATACATGTTGTGCCATGTGTATCCATCCGCAGAAGGCGGCTATTGAAAGAAATAGTTCGTGACCACTAGCTTAAGTGATAAATCTTATTGACAAATAATAGTACAATTGCAAATCGATTTCTTATGTGAATGCATGTCTTCCCTTATGTGCTCAAAATTAAAAATGGCAGTTAGCGCAAGACGTTTATACATTTTAGGAAAATAATTATAGTCTGAGCTGTACCTATTAACAACAACTTCCTTTAAGGAGCCTTACCGGTTCGCCTTTCTTCAGACAAACTAGCAAACTGTAATTGAAATTCAAATACTGTTTACAAAACGTTTGCAACTAATTGTCAGCACTCACATCCATAGAGTGTTTCGCGAAGCCCATCCTTTCACAGATGGGCTACCTTTTTTGCTCAAACGTCAAAAAAACTTGTAGGATAACAAAGCTGGTTTATAATGGCCAGAGTAGTGTTTTGTTCAAATATTGTTGAAAAGCGCACAAATGCCATTAATTTAACTTCTCAGTTGTTACCAAATACACGTGATAAACATAATTTTCTAATTCAACAATGCTTTTATCTTGTTTTTTGCACTTTTTTATGCACTTTTCAGTAATTTTTTAACATAATTAGAATACATCCATACAAAATCCGTCTTAATGCGTTTTTCTTTTTTAGTTCAGAGCTGAGCTCTGAACTGAGCTCGAGCATTATGAGCGCGCTCTGAAGCGAGCGTGCTCAGATTGTTCTGAGGTATTTATGAAACACACTTGAGCGCATAGTTGTCATAAATGCATAAATTAAAATTTATTAATTGTTATTTATTAAATTGGTTCATTTTCAGTTCCAAAACAACAAGGTTCCTCCACCATTTCAACTATTTTGCTTATCCTGTGTTTTTTTTTTTCTGTCAAATGTGACTGGACGTGTGTAATCAGCTATTCACTCAGCCTGCTCAGTCAATTTATTCTGAGCTCATCGAGCGCGCTCTGATAGCGCTCTGAACGAAAAAAGAAACACAAATTCTGAGCTCTGATGTAGGTATCTGAGCTAAAAAGAAACACGAACTTTTTGTATAACAGTTCAGGTTTTGCTCTGAACTAAAAAAGAAAAACGCCTCTTGTTGTTCTAGAACTGAAAATTAACCAATTAAAAAAATAACAATAAATAAATATTAATTTATGCATTTATGACAACTATGTGCTCAAGTGTGTTTCATAAATACATACTTTAGAACAATCTGAGCACGCTCGCTTCAAAGCGCGCTCATCATGCTCGAGCTCAGTTCAGTGCTCAGCTCCGAACTAAAAAAAAAACCCCTATTGTTATAGATTTTATCTATCATATATATATTTACTAAGCCTAGCTTCTCACAACCGATTGGCATACTATTGCTGTTTCTGAGCGACTAAAAAGGCTCAATCGGGATAGTTCTTCTCTCAGATGTTTGTCAGACGTTTTGTAATTGCGGTGAGGCAGGAAAGGAACTTTAATACTAAGCAATGCAACACAAGCCACTGAGCTACACTCTCGTTGTTTACTCGAAATCGATTTAAATGCACCCTTTCACATGTTTGTCTGAATTTTACCCAACAGATGGAGTGGAGGCCCATTTTGTAAATTTTTGAATATTCTTAAATCTTGCACCCGACTCCCGGCCTGGTTTCTGGTTTCTGGTCCTGCGTTTGTGCTGCATCTCTAGTGATGTGCTTCTGCATCAATCAAATTTAGAGTATTTCTTAAATAGGACAAGTAGTGATATTCCTTCTCTAACATCTAAAGCTCGTTCCGTATAAAGGGCGTGAGGTTAAACATTTTAAACTGAAGATACACAAAAATTAACAAACATTTTGGTGAACTCTCTGCTTGATGGAAATTCTCGACATGGCCAGATTACATGTTGTGAAATGTAAAATATCCGAAGGTGTTTTTACACCCCTAACATTAGTTCAGTCTAGAAGGAGAGACATTTTGTTGGAAGAAAAGTGCTTTCAACTGAAACTCCGTGTTTCGCTACAAATACGCTTTGTTTTGTGCGCATGAATCCAGTGCAGGACATTGGTCAGTGGTCACTAATCGGCGGTCGCGGTCGTTAGAATTATTATTATCTGTATGTAAATTGAGTACACCTATAGTTACACGGAAAGAAATTGCTAAACAGTTGGAATGTGATGTGGTATTCGAGTGGGCGCTTTGATAGCACTTTTTTGCTCTCAGAGCTATTCTTATGTTCGTTAAGTAAAAAAAAGCAATCTTTTCAGATTTCAGAGCACTTTTGCGAATCTGGATTTTTTCTCAGATTTGCTTCAGATTTACCAATACAAGCACGTTTGAGTTTGACAACTTGTGGAGTTGTTACGTTTTCGTTACATTTTTCTGAACTGAAAAGATACGAATTGCATCGGGTTGATCTATTTTTTGTTAATTATTTATGTATTTACAAATGGTTAGAAATCAATCTGGGCGAGCATTTTGAATGTTTTTATATAAAATTTAACCAGCGAATGGAAAACGCTTAGAAAAGTGTCGAAGGCTACGCATACGCATATTCCAATCGCACATATATTAACACAAAAAGTGACAGCAAGTGCCGTTTTTACGTTCGATTAGACACACAAAATCTAAAGTAGCCCAGTCGAAAACCACATTGATATCCTCTAAGCACAACATTGGACAAGTGCCACATATCTGTCATGCGTCCATTACTATCGGTATTTCACCACCGATTTTAATAATCAAGTACATAAACGTAGAAGAGAGATATCGAACTTGATCTAATCATAAATCATCCTTCCTCTATACAAAGATGACGTTTGAGTGAGGGAATACCATAGCATGTTTTATAAGCTGAATTAGGACAGTCTTTTAACCTGGCCAAACCACCGAAGCTTATACCGCCCTTTCCGAAGAAGAATTTAGTCGTCATCCACTACGTCAAGTGATCTGGTGTTCCTTTCGTTTACACTAGAGTCCTATCGTAGGCGTTTCTTGAACTATTACTTGGCATATCCCAAATTTTTTCTCTTAATGTTTCTTTATACATTTCGTTACTAGTGAGAAATCTTTACTAACTTTTCAGTTAAACATTTTTTTATATTTTTTTTTATTTTATTTCTATTGTGAATCAAATCATTTCTCACAGTGTAGTCCATTAGCATTTATGGTGATTTCCTTCTACACTACACAGGTGACCGTCAAGAGCGTGTATACTGTTTCGCGCTCATTTTGATTTACAACCATCAAGACAAGAGAAAGGCAAAGGACATTGGTCAGTAATGAGCGTTACCATTTCGACTTTAGTTAATTGAGAACCTTTTGCGGTAGCAGACCGCATATCGTTAGTGAATTCTATAATTTTTCATATTCCTTCGAACGATTCGATTGGCATTTGAGTATAAAAGGCCCATCAGCCAGATACGATGAGTTGAAAATGGTTACCCGCGCTTCAAGTGTTCCCCATTCTATAAATAAAATAAACACATCTCGTAACCGTAAGCAATTACAAACGCCACCGAAACAAAAGGATAACATACCGCGCTCGAGAAGTCTCAACAATGGGATACGCCAAAGGAGTTCCGGTCGCAGCAGTAGTAATGACAGATCCAGGAATACCCCTGTCTTTCTACGGTCCCGTGAGAACGAGTAAGTTGTGTTGACAAAAATATGTGTTGCTCATGTTTAAATAATGTATTCGAAATCACGCGAATTGGCTATTTTGCTTAAACTACAAATATCACTTAGGCAAAAGTGTGATTGTTGAATATTTTAACAACCCTAGGAGTTGTTAGTTTTAAAAAAATAAAACGTACGTAATTGTGGTAAGAGGAGGAGTTTGGAAACCATCAATTTGTTAGGTAAGTCATGTTGTTTGGAACTCTTCACATCTGTTTGAAAGGCTGATAGAAAATTCTTAAGGATACCAATTAAAATGCGGTCAATGTATTGTCCATCGAACCTAAAAAAAGTTATTTTAAAAGAGTCTTGTAAGGCCGCTTTAGTAGAAGGTTGGGAAAGGTCAACTTTTTGACTCTTTGGCCTATCGTGGGTATATAAAATCGTAAATTCTCATAACGGCACATGTTTAACATTAAAAAAACATGCGGCCGTTGCTATATTTATCCATATTCAAGGCAGCCTTCTATACGACAAAACAATTATGTTGGTATTTTTGTTTGAACAAAAAGTATTTTATAACTGACCTAGCTAATAATATTTGATTAAATCCGCCCCTGTACGGAGAATTAGTTTTTTTTATTTTTCTGAACAGAATGAAACTGGCTAGCGCTTTTTGTAAAAGGAAATAAAGAAAAAAACAATTTTAGACTTCACTCAGCCCTTTTGGTAGGGGGTGATTTAAACTTAACAGCGTCTTGTCAAGTCGCGTGAATTTGCAAGTCGCAATTTTGCTGCTTCATATGGATTTACAGACAGAAAAATTAAGAGAGAATTTTGTTTCCAAAAATTGCTGGGGGAGTCGGGTAGGTGCGCGGAAGCTGACAATCTATTTAATACTTGGTTTATGCCATTGTGCAGGTCCCCATTCGAGCAAGAAAAACATGTTCAAAATCGTACGAATAGTTTTCTTAAAGTTGAATTCTTCTATCGGTTTTTTAGATTTGACATTTTTTCTCATTTGTCTATACGTCATCTTTAATCTACTACCTTTAGATTTACGCTGATCACAACTAGATTAATTTGTCGTTAACACTTTAACCACACAATCGAAATGTCAACTGAGTAATAAATCTAGAAATTCTTGACTGGATATGTCGGCTAACCCTTTAGAAGTTAAACTAAACTGTTGACGTGGTCAATTTTGGACAGTCAAAACTGCAACACATCAAGTCAGCAGCTGTCAGACTTAAACTAGATTCATGAACCCCTACAGTTAGGTACGCTAACAGGGTCGCACTGCAAGTTTATCTAATTTAACAACGCTTATTTATTTAGTCATTTTTTGTAACCTGCGTAGGCTACTCGTTTTGTTATCTACTAAAGTCAGAGTTACAATTCATCGACATATACAAAATATGGGTTTGTAGTTGCATATGTGGGTTCAACAGAAACAATTTGTAAAGGGAAGCAAGGTTGTTGACACAGAAACCAACTGCAGTTTCGTTAGTTTAGTTAGTTTCCCCTTCTTTGAATATGGTCGCACCTGTCAACGTTCTAATTAAAATAGTTAACAACGGGGGAATTTGGAATGCACCCTAAAAGGGAGTTGTAAAACTAAAGAGTGAACAAACAATTCTCACTCGTGTGTTGTAAGCATGCGGCTTACAAAAAATGGTCGACAAAAATAACAAGGCCCTGATGGGAAAGCAATAGCACAACCGAAGAACAAAAAGCCATTTTTTCTTTTATTATCATGAGATCGTAAATGTAGATCTACATAAATAAGAAAATGAGGCAACATCTATGCTTGTCAATGGGGACGTTCATATATTCAGTTTAGTAAGTTTGACAGCTGCCTGACTAGATGTATGCCGATTTTGATTGGCTGATATCGGTCATACTCGTATGTGCAGCTGTTTCAGTTGACGTTTATGAAGGGGTAGCCGACGAATATAGTCAAAAAATTCGTGACTGAGTAAGAAGTTGACAGTTCGTAGGAACGTAGGAAAAATGGCGTTCCCTACCAATCTAGTTTTTGCGTTCAGGTTACATCTAGTCCAGACCAATCTAGTAGACTTAAGAAAACTAGATTTTTGAATGTGCCCAATATTTGCTCAAAAAGTTTCAAACTAAAACTAACAACCTAAAAACTTTGAAATGTCAAAAATTTAAACTAGGTATGTTTCCGTATCTGAATTCCTGTACGAAATTGTACTAAATCCGGTGAAGTCGGAATATAGGTACGAAGAATATCCTTCTGCAATGCAATTTCCATTGTTAGCTTACTATAGAAGCTCTCAAGGACAAAATTTAAATTTTACGAGCTTCACAAATTATCTATTTTAAATACCATAATCAGAACGATGACTTGACCCTTGCTTGCGGTTTGCTTTTCTGTCATCAAATTATTGACATATTATTCTTCGCTAATTGCATTCCCCCATCGACCATCAAAAACAAACAAAAAAAACTTCCAACCCAATTTCATCGAATGCAACAAATTAAAGAAGCCCCCTGTTGATTTCATGTGAATTCCAATGACGCGTGCCACAATATTTGTATTCCCCTCACGCTATATCCGACCCTCGGATTTACTTCAATTAGAATTAGTTGCCTTGTTTTTGTTTTTGTTATTTTTTTGTGTTTCTCACTTGTCCCACACCCTCTCGTTTCTGGCACATACAAAAATACGCTCGGCGTGTACTTCCGTTTATCTGTTTTTAAGGATCTTCACTTAGTACAGAATACGGCATAGACATTAGGCATACTCTGCTACAACTCTACTACAACTTTACTACGTGCTCAACTTGCCAGCAATAATATTAATGGCTTCATGTTAATTTAGGTGAGTGTTATCATTTGATTAAAACAAATAAAATATCAGGAAAGGGAACAGGGTTGCCGTTAACTTAAAAAAAAAGTCACTAACTCGAACCTAAAAATCCACTAGATATGCTAAAATTTAAAAAAAAAGTCACTAGAAAAAAATTTTCACTACCTACCAATAAAAAAAAATAAATATTAAATTTTAACAACATTTTGATTTTGATCAATAAATAACTTATAAAAAAAAACAAATTCATGTGGTATTCGGTTCTTCAGATTTGCTCTCAGATTTCCGATTTCGTGTGGCTAATCGAACACAAAAACGTCACTTGCTCTTTTTTTTTGTTGATATTTGTGCGACTGCAATATGTGTAGCCTTCGACACTTTTCTAAGCGTTTTCTATTCACTGGCTAAATTTTATATGAAAACATTCAAAATGATCGCGCAAATTGATTTCTAAACATTTGAACATAAATAATTAACAAAAATAGATCCACCCGATGCAATGCGTTTCTTTGCAGTAGAAAAATTTCACTAAAATGTAAACAAACTCCACTAGTTGTCAAACTCGAACGCACGTGTATTGGTAAATCTAAAGCAAATCTGAGAAAAAATCCCGATTCGCAAAAGTGCTCTGAAATCTGAAAAAGATTGTTTTTTTTTTGTACCAAATGAACATAAAAATTGCTCTGAGAGCAAAAAAAGTGCTCTGAGAGCGCCCAATCGAATACCACATCAGTCTCAATGTTACAATAAAAAACAAAAAATCAAATTGAATATTGCAATTTGCAAGTGTCAAACTCGAATACCAGGGATGTAACATCACCAGGTGCGTAATAATTTAGAAAAACATGTTTTTGCAAAAAGTCACTAGAAAAGTAACTAGAATTTTCTAGTGACAAAAAATAAATTTTTGTCACTAAACTTTTGAAAATTCCACTAGATATAGCGACAAAGTCACTAAAACGGCAACCGTGAAAGGGAAACACGAAAACATGAGTTAAAGAAGGGTTTCCCGTTTCATGTGCGCAGTTGATGAGAAATAAAGAAACCTCCCAAGAGGATTGAGCTTGGACAAACAAATAAACTTGATTTCGTCCGATTCCGACAAATTGCCGGTGTTAATGACCGAAGTCGTTCACTACTCTGTTCGTTGAATGTGTGATTGATCGCAGGCGTGTTTATGTTTATTGATGAGCCGCAGGGTGATTACGAATAAAAAGCATGGCTCCCCATTAAGAAATAAGAATCCTTTTCTAGTTGAGCAATGTTAATGTGAATAGAATTTGGGCGGAGGCAGAGGACTGTCTAAAAACGAAAGGTCACATAAATTCGATGACGGGTATAACTATTGATTTCTTAGGTACACTCATGGTCATACACCGCATTTGTATATGAACTGTTTCTGTCATTTTGGTGTGGTGGCTTTCTTTTTGGTTAATAATATGCGGATCATCATTGTATGTAGGCACTTCCTGTATGCACTGCCTTCTATAATATAACGATTTTATTTGTAAGTAAAGAGTTCATGAACCTTAATGATACCAAGAAAATATTGAACCATAGAAAGGTGTAGTGGGTGGGTGTAAATATGACAGAAGGGTGTTATTAAGTATTATCTTTAACCTACTAAGGGCCGTTTGCTGCACATAGCACAGAAGCATTTATTTATGACTTGTGAGTGTGGCACAAACGGACAGACGGAGAGAGCAATATGGATTGCGAAAGCCTACAGGAAGCATTTGCATAAGCTTTATCCTGTGAGGAGTAAATATATGAATCACTTCTTTCTTTTGCATTTAAAATAAACCCATTCCTTATGGTTTCTTGGAGTTTGATGCACTGGGGGAGTGATACCTTTTATGGAGACTTTTGGTCTATCGCTTCTTGCGTTAGACACCTTTTTATGCGCTATTGCTACTTGGTATTTGATCCTTTCCTCCTCGTTGTTTTAAAATCACTTTCAGTACAAACAAGAACCAATAAAATTCAAATTTCATGTTCGATTTTGCATCAGAAATCTCAGATCAAAATATGAAAAGCCAAATCGAAAACGACATTAATTTATCAACTGACTAGAACTTAAAAAAGGTCCCAACCCACAGCATCCGTCGCACCAACATATTCAACTGTCAAATGGATAGACAAGCACGTCAGTTTATAGGTCGGTTCTTTTACTTTTAAATCTTACGAATTTTTACTAATTTTTAGAAATTTTACTCAATGGCATTCATTAATTCGAAAAATTTGTAAAAGAGAGCGAAATCGAGAGAGCCACTGAGAATCCTACGAATTTTTACTCAACAAACTTGGTGTAAGAATTGAAAAAGCTGTCAGTAACCTTACAATTAACAGCTGATTTGAAATTTGTTGTCCTATTTGACATATGAGTGCATTTGTTTCGATTTCTTGTGTATTAAAATGGTATCGACAGGCGGGAAAATAACATTGAATGCTCTCCTTTATTCATTTAGAAAGTGGCGACGAAATTCTTCCTCGCTGTAATTAGTAAGAAAGGACAATCTTCTCCACGCAAATTTTAATGCCGTGTTGCTTTTTCCTCTTATTGAATTCTTGTAGTTCAATCAGTGCAAACTCAAACTCCATATACTCGGGTTCATGAAGAAGAAATTCGATTAATTTCGAATCACTCTCATCGCTAGGTAAATGAATCAACTAATTTTGTTTGCATATTAGCAAATTCTTCAATTCTTCAAGTTCTTCGTACCTACCTACAACTTTTTTTGAATTATGTATCCGTTATTTTCATAGATTACTACAAAAGCGTTCCCTAGCTTTTTCGTAAGTGTCTCCCTCCGTCAGAGAATTTATCCCCACCACTGCCATTTTGACATTCTTACTACAAAAGTAAAGGAACAGACCTTATGTAAGTTTTCAACTCACAGATTTAGTTTCTTCTCTTATGTCCGTTGACAGTCTGCACAAACTTCGATAGAACACCTCTGCACAAGCACATTCATTGGCCAAAAAATTGGTTGAGTACTTATGTCGTTTTCCATTGTTACCACCAAAAATCTTTTTCAGATCTCAGATTTAACGCGGCTCATGGAACACGCAACGAAATTGATCTGCTTTTGTGAATGGATTAGTGCGTTATTTGACAGCAATATCAGCATTGCATTTGCTTTTGGAAAAATCAGCTATGGATATCGACTTGAAAAATGTTTCCCCTGTTGTAGATACAAATGAAGTAATTTCATTGATTCGTTGTTTCCAGTTGATGAGGAAGACAATGAAGATAATAATTCCTCCAAAGTTATAACCATTGCTTTTTATGTATTTCTTAATTTTGCTTTTCATAAAATTTTGCGCATTTGTTTTGAAAGCCAACTTCTTAAAATGACGTGAAACAGCTGTGGGTATTTGTGGCAGTATGTGTAAAATCTGAAAAATTATCGAGATCTGCAAAAGTGATCCGAATCGAAAAAAAAGATTGATTTTTTTGCCCAATGGAACATGAAAAGTGATTTAGATCAAAAAAAAGATTGATTTTTTTTATAAAACCACATAAGTTGACAGTCCTCATATGTACCTGACGCAGAAAAAGTAACGTTCCCAATCAATCTAGTTTTTGCGTTCAGGTTACATCTCATCCAAACCAATCTAGTCGACTTAAGATAACTAGATTCTTAAATGTCCCCATTGACTCTATGAAAAGAACTGTCATAGAAGCTAAATATTTGTAAGAGTACATTGAGTTCTTCAAACTTCAAATTTGGAATCGCCGATGGCGCAGTTCAATTACAACACTGCTGTAGGTTGAATTTTTCTGGAAAACATTTTATGTAAAAGAAAAGCAAAGGATTTTATTAGAATGATCCTGCCGTTAAATTCGCTAATGTTCACCTGTCCGTTGACTCAATGGGCGCTACGGTTGACATAGTTTGGACCGATCAGTCGCTGTTGACCAGAGTACATGTTGTGTCGGTATCGATGAAAGCTATCGATTCCTTTTTTTGAGGTCATCACGAAGGTCGTGCGTTGAAGACTAAGAACCGCTCGTCTCTGAGACACTTCTAGCATTTTAAGGAATGGCCATACTACTATTGCATGGTGTAATCCTGCGTAAGCCAAAATGTGCGATTACATTAAAATTTAATATTGTAATCACATTCTTGCAACTTAATGAAATTGTGTTGACCCTTTCATTCATATATAAAATATAATGTCTGTTGATCAAATCACTCAAAGTTTTAATATTTGATAGCCACAGCGCTTTCTTTAATAGCACTGTTCGTTTGACTGACGTGCTTTTTGGAGTGGACAAGTTAGACACGCTCCGATGGTATGCTGACGGACAATATAAGGGTTATCCCCACTGCGATACAAACGACTTACCCACTTCGCCCCAAATCAACACGTTCCAGAATTCTTAAGAAAATATAATCAAAGCAAGTTCACAACCTACTCGCACTCCAACTTATCGTAAAGTTCTTTGCATCTATCATCGGCAAATTCAATACCTTAAGTGCCACATGAATATTCATTAGTTACGTTATGGAAAAACCCATGCAAGCACAACTGTGCGGACGTCTGATTAGGCAAATCAGATAAACAAAACAAACCACCCTCTCACATCAGAATTCGAGTATACCAAAAAGGGGAATAACCTCTTTGAAGAAATGCAAAAAAAAATACAACGAGCAAGGAAACGTATCCCTAGACACGCAACAACAGCCCGTGGACATGACCTTCATCGTCACCCTTGAATTATCGCCTTTGGCTTTGTTTTTGGCGTCTCCCTTATGTGTATTTACGAAAACTTTATTAATTTACAGAATTGGTAGCGCGGACACCTTGGAAATAATCGCATCCAAGTCTACAGGTAGTGAGCCATCTACTCCAGACGACAACGTAAATGTGGTGGTGCGTGTTCGACCGCTCAGCGAGAAGGAGAAACGTGGGAGTCATGACATGATTTTGCGGTTTCCGGGAAACGGACAAGTCATGGTGCAAATTATATAGTTACAGTTGGAAATTGTTTTGTTTTTATAAAATGCGTTTTTCCCTTGGCTAGATTGAAGGTCAGGGTTCGGGCACTAAGGCGTCGAGAAATCGGGAAAATTTTAAAGCTTTCACATATAATGTGGTCTTCGAGCCTGGGGCAACGCAAGACGATATCCTCGACTACTCGGGAATCAAGAGAATAATCGAAATGGCGATTGAAGGATTCAGCTGTACTGCGTTTTGTTATGGCCAAACTGGGTCTGGCAAGACGCATACTTTGACCGGTCCACCGGAGTTGGTAAGTGCAAATAACGAAGTCCTCTAGATTTACAGTTTTTTTTATAAATCATTTTGTTTGCAGTTTAATGGGAAGCCAAACCCAACAGACAAACGGCACGGACTCATCTTCCGATCGTTTTTGTACCTCTTCCAGTTGATTAAGAATCGGAAGGAAACCCATTTCATTTTGAAGGCTTCCTTCTTGGAGATCTACAACGAGAAGGTAAGTCTGTTAAATATTATGTTTATTATGTTAGTTATCAATCTTTTATGATACACATCCATAACATTGACACGGATACTCATACACTTCAAATTGTAATTACTTGGTTTAAGTTTTGCGTTCTAAGATCGGTCAATCGTCTATACCCAAATGGCTTCCACTTCATATATAAAATAGGTTGATACAGGACTACCAGACCTTTTCAAATAGACGAGTCCTAAAATATGTTAACTGACTTCACAGAAAATAACAAGCAGATGTCTACCTCTTGTCTCGCGAGAATTGGTAAAATGGTTTAGCACATGATTCAGAACATGATTTTCTGCAACTTCTGCTATGAGATGGAGTAGATCGAGAAAAGGTTTTAATGTCTAATACATTTCCCCCCCTTAGATTTTTGTTAATAAACGAAGACAATTGAAGTCTGTTCCCAAAGCAATTTGGTCATACTTATAAAGAAAATATCAACAAACATCAAAGACACGCACACTCTCAAACACCAAATTGCAAAACTTTAATTTTTCTGAGGAGAATTATATATAAACGTCAGAAACGACAGAACCAAATAAGTAACAGATGACTGATTTTACATTTTTAGACCTTGTTTACATAAACCTATTCAGCTCTAGAAGATGGACACATTAGGGTTTTGTCTTTTTCAGTTTTAAGCAGAGTCTCTCTAAACTGTCAAAAAAAAATTGTCATTCTTTTTCAACTGAGCAAAGCTTGAATCAATAATATATGAAAGCTGGTACCTACAGTGTACAGAAAAAGTATAGTAGATCCACATAAAATGTACGAGCTACAAGACTGAAGTAATACAACAAATGTTTACTGCTCACGTCGTGTATTTTTATAATCACTAATGTCGCTTGTGGTCGAAAAACCAGAACTTTTATAAGAATGTATAGTCCGTTTAGACTTGTAAATTTCACGCGCAGGGGGGAATGACTCTACATAATTATTTGCCCCTGAATTAAAATTAAGCAATTGATTTTTTTTAGGGGTACGTAAATAACAATCCTTTTTATGTAAATGAATCGCTCCATCAAAAACAGGTTCTAATTTTAGATGACTTATTTTAGAAACATTTACTATGGTAACAATGCGGCGGAAACTTGAAAGTCGCAAAAATGCTTTTAGTTAGCTGATAAGCACTTTATATGGAGAATTCTGAACTTAATTTTACCAATCTTTTTGGCGACATAAATACGCACAGTTTTTTGTTTGTGCACATCTGAATCATATAAGTTTCATTCTCCTCATTTCATAACAAATACTTGTAAAGTGTACCGAAACTTTTGATGTTTACGTATTAATATAACGATATGACAGCTAGAGCTTAAATGCGATTTACAAATCAAATGGATCACTCTTAACACACTCTGTTCATTTAAGACTTAAGAACATGCTCGACGTGTTTGAAATTTGCTTAGTGCTGTGCTCTGCTTTTTAACTTGTTAGTTTCCGAAAAGCAGAATGTTGAGGATTGCCTATTTTACTATTGTTTCTAACAATATACTTTACATTATTATAGAAGGTATGTAAACGACTAAACTGTCAGAAATAACTAACCCGAACCCTCTGAATGCATTCATAAAATTTCTCAATGGGCACATCCAAAACTCTGGTCGTATTAATGTGGTATTCGATTGGGCTTCTTCAGATTTGCTCTATATCCACCCGATGCAATGCTTTTCTTTGCAGTTGAAAAATTTCTCGAAAACGTAAACAAACCAAACTACATAGTTGTCAAACTCAAACGTACTTGGATTGGTAAATCTGAAGCAAATCTGAGAAAAAATGCAGATTCGCAAAAGTGCTCTGAAATCTAAAAAAAGATTGCTTTTTTTTGTACCAAACCAACATAAAAATTGCCCTGAGAGCAAAATAAGTGCTCTGAGAGCGGCCAATCGAATACCACATAAGTCGACTATAGATTTTCTAGACTAGATTCCATCTTTACATAAAAACTAGATTGGTCGGTAATGCCGCTTTTCTCAGTCATACAATCAAAGTATCAATTTAGTACACATTCATAAAATTCGTGGTTAGATTTGTTGGCTACCCCTAAATGAATATCAACCATAAACAAAATCTAGACGTTATGAAATTAGTAAAGATTCAGACACAAGACGGCTGTCTGCCCTCAGACTTATTACACTAGAAAAATTAGAAAGCACATATTTTACATGAAACTGGCTGTTTCATATAAGGAAATTGTGTACCTATTTTCGTTGCAGTCACGGCTACGTTATTTTTCTTTAAAATTTTCTCAATTCTTTGTGAACAAACGACAATCGAAACCGCTATGATCCGTCACTGTTTTGACAAAGAGGTCATAATTTTATCAACAATTTTTGCATTTGATAGCAAATGCCCAAGCACACAATAGGACGTGCTGAGAGATGTCAAATGATTTTCAGCGCTAGACCGAGAAACTCAAACTAGCTATTTTGATTTATAAAATTTAAACGGCTTCTACCCCACAAATTCAATTCGTTCCGTAATGTGGTGAATTCTGTCATTTGTATATGACAGATAAAGCAAAAATGTTACCATTAAGAACTTTTTTAAACGAATTTAGCTAACACTGCCAAAAATACTGAAGTTAATTTTAAATCTACCGAAAAAAATCTTCTAGCTTGTACTATGTATTTACTTCAACGTGTACTGCTTTTTCAAACATTACAGAGTTAAAATTATATAGCAAAATATTATATCAACATTTACCTCAATTAAATCGGAATTGTTAGTATACGTGCAAGGCGAACCTAGGGTGGCCCGGAATGGCCTAGATTGATATTTAAAAATCGAACGTGCATTTTGAAATGCAAGAGCAAGTTGTGAAAATAATCACACGAAAACACGCTAAAACGGACAGGACGTCATAGGGCGCCATAGAGATGATATAGTAAACACACTAAGCATTTTAATATATTCCACTAACTGAGGTTTTATAACTGATGCCTTCGAAATATATTTGCTAAAAGTAAAAAAATGTAAACTGTTCTCTTTTTTATTATATCGAAGCATATACATATAGGTACATCGTGTCAAACTATTGTCAAACCTGCCGCGTTCCATTGGCAACTTAACATCTACCACAAAATATCCCATATGCCAGATGGAGAAAAATGGCAATTGCTTCTGTTTAAGTTTCGTTTAACTTTAAACCTTTAACTCACTTTATTTCGATTTTTGTCAAAGATCCCTACTTTCGTCAGTTTGTTTTATTTTGTTAACATCTCAGAATTTGTTTCCCTTCATCTTGCGAATAGTTCTGCGACATTTTAGAATGTAGATATGTACGTACATATTTTATTGAGACTTCATTGATTACATTAATATTTGGTTTTACATACCCGCCTTTAGCGTAGGGCTCTAGAGCAAATGGTGAAATGCCAACTTGACAGATGACACTTAACACTTCTACAAAATTGAAAAAGTACCTATTAAATGTTATGGAATGAAATTGTCACAAGACTATTATCAGGTGTATTTATAGCTGGATCGACATAAAAAACATGTTTTCCGATAGTTATCAAATGAAATGAGTTATGACTTAATACCATACCAATTAATATGTCACCCATTTCATAAATTGTCCTACCCTCATCGCGATTAACGCCTATTAAATATAACATTTAATGTTATTCCTAAACAAACATAGCTAACTATTACTAACACCCACTAAAAGCCGCCCACACATGTTTACCGCATATGACTTCTCCTGCTCCTAAATTACACTCTGTTTACTCAGTAAGGACTCAACACACTCAGAAGTTCTTTTCCAATTCGATTTAATTGCTTGACAGCGGGTATGTAGGTAAACACAGCGTGCATACTGTATATCGCGAAAAAAATTACCATTCGGAAAGTAAACCAAGTCTTCGTACACACTCATGTAATTTATATTGAATTTTCAATTTCATTTTTGTTCCATCCACCATGGCGTGTGGAGGAAAATGTCATCGGTTTTTTTTACACCGCCTCATCAATTCGAGGTCAACATGAATATGGTTTAATTGCAGGTCATTGATTTGCTAAACCCAGGCTCAGCTCGGAAGCCACTTGCTGTTAGGTGGTCCAAAAAGTCTGGGGGCTTCTTTGTGGAGAACCAATTCACCGTGGACTGCGAGGAGCTGGATGACCTGCTAGCCGTGCTGGAAGAAGGTAAGCCAACAAGTACTCTATTTTAAAATAAGAATCGATTTAGGGGGTTGCAGGATGGGTGTGCTCTTGTTGCTTCAATTATATTGATTTTTTTTATGTAAATGCCACCAACTTACTGGTTACTGGCAATGCATAACCTCTATAGGGGATATGACCGTCAATTCACATCCTGGGCTGTTTGAAATAATGCAATCAGTTATGAATCATTCCGATGAGAATTAAGTACAGTAGTCGAATACCTCTACTTCCATATGGACAGTAAAGAATGGGTTATTAGTTAGGGGAGGGGTAATCACTCGCGCACTTTTATCTGATTGACGTACTGTTGTTAGATTTAATTAAGAGTCAATTGTTATATGGCCACGCAAATTACCAAGGGAGAAGGGGAGACTTGTTTTGTAAATATTTTGTGAATAAAAAATAACCCACTGATTTTTCATGCGTGCGAAATTGTTCATAGGAATGCGGAATCGAGCCACCGGCTGCCACCAAATGAATGAACACTCCTCAAGATCGCATACGATTTTGACGGTTCACATTATTTCGGAACAGCAAGCAGATGGTAATGTCTTTATATCGAAACATGGAAAAATAAATTTTGTCGATCTGGCGGGCAGTGAACTGACCAAGAAAACATTAAGCGAGGGCAAGACACTGGAGGAGGCCAACAATATCAACAAGAGTCTAATGGTATTAGGTGAGTCACATTCACATGTAACAATAACAAAGGTTTTTTTAGTTGACGTTTGTAAAGGGATAACTGACAAATCTTGTCGCGACTGAGTTGACTACTAACTTGGCATTTCGATTGTACGACTGACATAGTGAAAGCGACATTACTGATCATAATCAATCGAGTTTATACGTTAACGGGAAATCTAGCCCAGAAAATATAGTTGACTTGAGACGACTAGGGTTTTAAATGTGTCCATTGATAACAAAAACAATTTTTCAATGGACTTTGACAGAGGTGTAGCCGACCAATATGAGTAAACATTTCGGATTACGTCTAAACAAGTATTCTTTATTTTTTCAACAATAAACAACTTGGAATGGGGTTCCAGTTAATAATTCAAGTTGACGCGTCCGTAAATCTAGTCTAGACAAATCGAGTTGTAAGTACTAAGTACATGAACTCTGTATACTATCAGTTTTTTTTTTTTTTTTGTAATTTTTGAATTTTATTGCACGATTTACAGAATGGTTTTGTAGTTTTATATCGCGATTCAGAAAATTTGACATTTAGTCAACGTTTACCTAAAAAGTACAGGAACACGGACAACCTTGCTATACAGGCAGCAGAGTTCCGACTAGACGCACATATAAATTGGACCTATGCTTAAGAAATTCAAGGAACTCTGGATTCGATCCAACCTCAGATTTGTTAGATTCTGACAGTCACAGACAGCAAGAAGAAATTTCAATTTGCAATGACTGGCGAATACCAATAGCACGTCACTTTAAACTCCATAAAATCTTTGTAGATGGAAGACATGGTTCTAGTACAATTTGCCTTTTTCCTTTATATTTTGTTTTAATTTTGTTTAAGCCACAATTTTAATAGGAGTGAATAAGTCGCAACTTATGCATATCAAGACGTGACTTCGGTAATGCCAATCTTCTATTCTAGGCTACTGCATTGCATCTCTTAGCGATTCGAGAAAACGAAGCGGTCACATTCCATACAGAGACAGTCAGCTAACAAAGCTTTTAGCCGATAGTCTGGCCGGAAATGGAGTAACATTGATGATAGCCTGCGTTTCGCCATCACAATACAACTATGCCGAGACTCTAAATACACTACGATACGCGTCACGAGCCAAACTTATCCGTACAAAGCCCGTCATTATTATGGATCCGCGTGAAGCTCTTATCCTCACCTTAAAACGCGACATCCATTCTCTGGAAATGGAGAACGAGCACTTGAAAACTGCCCTTAATCTCCATCATGAAACGAATATGAGTGCCGACATAGCTGTTGCCACAGATCCACAGAACGTGTCAAAGGTCGATTTGGAGCGGCTTGCAGAATTAGATGGGTCTGACTTGGCCGAGCTAGTAAAGCTTTATATGCAAGAGAATGAAAATCTTCGACAGGAGAACTCTCACTTGTGTACAATCCGAGAGGTTATAATGCGTGATCAAGAGATTGTCTGCAGGGAGAATGAACGCCTGCTCAAGAAGCTGGAGGACGTTAACAAGTAGGTTTACCATAATTGTGGAAACAAATCAATGCTCAATACGAAACGTATACGCACAATCTGAATGTGAACAAAATGTGTTAACTAATTTTTTAAAAACTGAATACAACTGATTTTTAAATGTTTTCAAAAGCTAAGT
Source organism: Cheilosia impressa (assembly GCA_948293265.1). Classification (NCBI taxonomy): domain Eukaryota; kingdom Metazoa; phylum Arthropoda; class Insecta; order Diptera; family Syrphidae; genus Cheilosia; species Cheilosia impressa. Next base: position 44,537,580 of record OX411884.1, on the reverse strand, counting down.
GGTTGTTTTCATTAGAGGAGCTGTGACAGTCTTGAGGGGTTGGTAATTTTTGTTTAAAAGATCTCACTCAATTGTGTGCGTTTCTTTCAGAGTTTGTGTTCGTTCACCATTAATTCCAGCTAGACCGGCCCTATCTTCGACCTCTGGTAGTGAAGGTGACACAGAGATTTGGACAAATCCCAGAGACATCGAATCTCCCATGGTATGAAAGGGTTTTTTGTTTTTTTTTTTTTGGGGTAGTATGTATTAACCAAGCTATAATTTCAGAATAAGGACCTCGTTGGGCGGATATCAGAAAACAGAAACCGAATCTCAGACGAGGCACAGAAGGAAATCGACAATAAGCGCATTGGAAAGAGTATACTCAATATGGCGGATAATTTCCGAATGTACGACGTGAAAAGAAGGCAGAAGGATAGTGAATACATGCCCGAGTAAGTTATATTTGATTTTTAAAAAGGAATCAAATGACTTTTTGTTTTCGACGTTAACAGCATGTTGGTATAGAATATAGATGGATGGAATGATGAACGAGAGCTGGGATGTCCACTACGAAGAATGTGCATATTTAACGAAAACTAAGACGTGTGTTTTAAATTTACAGGCTCATACTAAATCCCATTGCAAGTCACACACACCTTGTTCTACAGATGCATATTTAATTATTTTTCTAGTAACTATGTATAAGCAAATTTGTATAAACAAATAAAAAGATTGTTAATGCTACAAGGAGGTATCTTTTTTGTTCGTAATTTTTTATTTACCAACCCCTTGAAATTTGGGTGAATTGGTGTTGATCGGAATCTGACGGCAGTACACAGTTCTGCGAGCAGGTTGCGTCGATATTTTATTTAATATCGGAATAAACTAAAATAAATAACATAAAGCAAGCAGACATCGAGCAAACAGTGCTGATTTAATTTAAAATTCTACAGAATTTAAGAAAGGTGTAACTACTACCCTTCGTCTTTATTCGTCTACTTTTGCTTTATTTCAGTAGAAGAACGACTGGTACTATACGAATTTTATATTACATTGTTCTAGTACAATTTACTTATTACTTAGACTAAGCCGAAAATACATTTATTAGGTCCATTCTAAAAATGTTATTATTTTCTATTAAAACATTATAACTTCGTTGGTCTAAACTCTGTTATAAAATTTTTGTTTTAAGCGTAGTACGCTGCTCGAGCTAAACCAAATTTTATCTGGTCTCCAACTTTTCTCTCCAAACATCAGCTAAAGCCCTAGCTAAATTTTGACATAGAGTACGCCGTGGATAAATGCCAGAGAAAACAGCTGTTCTTTGAAAAAAAAATCCTTCAAAAATGTATTTCTCTCTTATTTTAACTATTTCCGATTCTAGGTACTTCTCGTCCATGTAATAAATTAAAAAGCTCATCCTTGCATACTTTTCTGCAACAGAACAACAAATACACAACAATCTGTCACAATTTAGCTTGAGAAAATGTGCCAACCCATTAAATGGGCACGCTAAATTTTGACAGACACAGGAAGTACATTCTGAAACAAAAGTTTGATTATTTAGCTCGAGCTGCGTACCACTCAGCTAAATGAGTTCGCTTAAATTTAGCTCAGCTAAGTTTTGGAGAGAATTTTGTATGGGAGCGAAAATTTAGCTCGAGCAGCGTACTAAGCTAAACCAAGCATTCAAATTTATCTGAACCTACCTTCCCAAACTACTACAATTTCATGAGTACTTCAGAGACACATGTCACCAAACCCAGTAGTACCAACACCAACATTTCGAATTCCTTCGTCGAGTTTGTAAAATTACGCCGGCGTGCAAAAATAGTGAGCACATTTTCGCAGCCCTTGTCGTATTGTTATCTCTCTCCTTCTCTCTACTTTCAAACTAATTCGTTTTGTGTGTGGAAATTCGTAGTTTCATCGAGAAGGCTTCGTTCTCGCACATTCGCTGGGTAAATTACGTTTACTAGTTTTTAAATAATATTGCAGTGATATCTAACAGATTAACAATAAAATAATAGCATTGCGATTTGTAATTGTCGAAAAGGCAAATCGAAAAACCGAAATCAACTTGGAAATCGGCTGCAAATTGCACAGTCGGACGACCGACAGTCAGCAAATAGGTAGTGAGTTTGTGTGCGTCGCCTATCCGGGGAAAAATCAGAAAATCCCATTTCTATTGAAAATCTCCATGTGAATTTCACAATAACTATCATTTTCGAGATCTCGACGTTTCGCTGTTCAAATATTTTTTTTGTTCAGAATACGTAGAAAATCGCATTCACAGCGTTTTGGTTTTTTGCAAGCCTCTGTGAGAGGAAGAAGGAGAAGGAGCGCATACGAAAGCATTGCTTAAGCCCACACGTAGGAGCGAGCAAGGTAGAACAAAATTGATTCAAAACCGCTCCTGGTGCCCCCCGATGTCTAGTACTGAATTTATCGATAATTCCGTTGAGCCCCCAGCCGCCAAGAAGCGGAAGCTGCTTGCGAACGAGCAAGCAAACGCCACCGCAACAGTAGCCGCGGAGGAAAGCACAACACCAGCCGGTAGTAGCTCTCAGAAGGGACAAAAGTCCATATCCATAGTAGCAGCAGCTGAAGGTACTCCAACTCCGACATCAAGCAGCACCATTGTTGGCGAAGTATCGTCATCCTCTTCTGTTTCGTTAAATTCTTCACCGAAAGCAGCTCAATCATCGTCGTCGTCGTCTTCTTCGGCCATTTCAAGCACCAACACCATTACCAAACCCAGTGCCAACAACAATATTAACAGCAGCAGCGGCAAAGGCAGTACTTGTGCAGCCAACGTTTCATCATCTTCCTCGGGAGGAGTAACCACAGAAAAGGATTCAGCAGGAGCAGCAGAAGCATCAGCAGCAACAACAACAATGGCGAACAGTGCAGTTAATTCCTCAGGAGCCGATATCGATGAGGCACTCTACTCGCGCCAATTGTACGTTCTCGGTCACGATGCTATGCGTCGCATGGCCAGTTCGGACATTCTCGTCTCTGGATTGGGCGGTCTTGGCCTGGAAATCGCCAAAAACGTCATCCTTGGGGGTGTGAAATCGATCACCTTGCACGATACCACTTCCTGCACCGTAAGTTTGCATAAATTTTCTTCACAATTTTCATTTGTTTTCCACTTTTATGTTCGCCTTAATTTTTTCGCTCCTTCAAATGACTAGCGGTTTCTCAAATTTTGCTGATGATTCATTTTCATATTCATTTGGAGCAACGCAAAAAAAGAAATGAAAAAAAAAATTAAAAGAAAAAAAAAACTATTCGCAGTCGCATTGTGAGGTTAGACTAGATCGCCGCGATTAATCGATATTTTTTCCATTTCCATCGAGATTTTGCTGCTCCACATGAGCGAAGGAAATGCAACATTTTGCAACTAAAAATACGATTTTTCTTTGTTGTTGAATGACATTCGCCATGGAAATCATGTTTGCGTCATAGTTTTGAGGTTTTTCTCTCGCTTTGTTCAGCTATAAATACAATATCGGGTATTCACCGGTAACCTCGTCGAGTGTGCCTAATTGCTGAGCGTTTTCAATACATATTTTTTTGTTTTTGGAAAATATTTTGTGTGTCGTTTTGTTTTGCAGCTGCAGTTTTATCGATTTTTTTTATTCTGTGACCGCGATGTCGCAAAATGGTGCAGTTTTCACTTTCGTTATTGATGGGTGCTCAGTTGTTAGCTACTCTGTTTCTCTGCCCTTTCTTGTTTACACAACAAGCAAATTCGCAAACACCCAATTAGGTAGGTAGTAAAAAGGGCGATGTCCCATCATCGCTTAATTTTGTTGTAAAACTACTGACATCAAATTAAAAAAAAAAAACAAGTGAGTTTGAGTAGTGTATATTCGTGAATATTCTGGAAAAAGTAATGCAAGTTACAACCAGAGAGCGACTTGGTATCACAATCATAACTAATCTCGCGATAACAATTGCTTACTTGTGCCAGATGCGTTGTAGGTTTTACTTAATCTAAAAAAAAAAATTAATCTGTCCAGGTGCAGGGGTACGGAAAAAGTTAATGTGCGGTCAAAAGAGAAAAGTGCAGCCGAAGTTGTTGCTTGTTGGATACTCGTATGTGTAGGTTCGTCCCAAGTGATTTTAATTAACTTTCTATTGAAAGGAAATAGGTATACACAAGAATGTTTCAAGTAAGACAAGGACTTGAAATGTGCTGTTGTGCGAACAGAATAGGGAACAACGACCCACTATAAATACGCGTTGTGTTTAATTATATTTAGCAGCTGTCAAGATATCTATATCCTATACCGAACTTGAGGTGTAATATTTATAATTTTTAAATCATCTTTGGACGATTTACATAGCTGTACCTATGTTTCGAAGTCTTAGCCTTTGTGAGAAGACATGATTCCTATAACAATGAAGCTTTACTCTTCTTAGGCAATATGACTTGACAAATGACTCTTGACGATTACATTTGAACTGTCAGAGTAGGTATTGGGCAGTAGTCTATCCTGCACACCCAATTTTGCAGCACATTTTCTACGACATAAAGTTGTATTTCAAGCGTGGCTCAGTCAACTACTGTTCCTAATGTCCCGACTGGACGTAAATCCATGTTTAATGTCCAAAAATGTCATCCTCAAAAAGGAAATCTATGAGCGAAGGGCCTTTAGCTAAAATGTTCAGTAGCGTTGCCCCATGAAGTTAATTCCATGTTGAAAAAGTAGGTAGCTTGTCGAAGGGTATTCTTTTCAAAATATTTTCGCATGTCAGTCAGGCCCATCCTCGTTCGTATACTGCCATTGATAGGTAGCCGTTGCTGATTCTGGTTCCTGGATTTTGTCTTTGAAAAGCCCTAAATCATAGATTAGGACAAGGTTAATCCGTTCGTCCGCCATGCAGAGCAGTAGGTCGTCGGTGGCAGCTCGTGAGAGATTCGAATTTATTTGCGCCATTGTTGGAGGGTTTTATGTTACTCAGTCGAAATTTTGCGACGACCCCAGCTACAAATCTCAGATAAGTGAAGAATTCATTGCAAACTCATGCCGCCGTCTTTTTTCCGCGAATTCGAACAATCAGAACTCCATTCCCTTCTCATCAACTCCTTGTTCAACGTTCCCACTAGTAGAATCCGTCCAGTAAATACCTTTCGCCCGTTGCTGTGGTTTGTCCTTCGGAAATAATGAAGCCTCAATCATTCTTCATGAACGGCACTGTACATGGTCGAGCTTACAATTCCTTTCACTTTATGTTGCAACTAAAGAGGACGTTCGGGATTACCATTACCGCCTTAAGATAGGTACCTGAGGGTTATTCCTTCATCGACTTCAAACAGCTATGGGACTTTGAAATGTTTATTAGTTAATTCATTTCGGACACACGTCACATAGCCAATAAACACAGTCCCTGCCTTCTGCGAAACGAGTTGACTATCTTTAGATGTCAAAAAGCTTCGGTAATGCCGAATAAGATAGATATAGGTATAGGTCTATAACCATTGTTCCCATTAACCGCCCGGGTTTCTGCTGTCACTTTGTGATGTATTTCCTTTGAATTTCCGTCTGCGTTTGTATTTGTTTACGATACCATATACGAAAAGGCTAACGACATTTGTTGTTTGCTCAGGTCGCTGACTTTGAATCTGGTTTTTGGTGCTCAGTTCATGAATCACTCGATTACATCATACGCAAAGCAAATAAAAACAAAACTAAGTGCCCATCTCTCGTTTCAGACTCGTGATCTGTCGTCGCAGTTCTATTTGAGTGAGGCAGATGTTGGCAAGAATCGCGCCGAAGCCTCATGCAGCCAGTTGGCCGAATTAAATAACTACGTACGCACCACTGCCTACACAGGTGAACTAACTGAAGATTTCCTGAAGCAATACCGTGTGATTGTGCTGACCAATTCCAACGCTGAGGAGCAGCAGCGCATCGCAAAGTTGGCCCATGACAATGGCATCGCACTCATTATCGCGGAGAGCCGTGGTCTGTTTACGAAAATTTTCTGTGACTTTGGTGAGAACTTTACCATCTACGATCAAGATGGTACACAGCCCTTGTCGACCATGGTGGCTGGGATCACCAAGGACGCGCAGGGCGTTGTCACATGTCTGGATGAGACCCGTCACGGCCTCAACGATGGCGATTACGTTACTTTCTCCGAAGTACAAGGAATGACTGAGTTGAATGGTTGCCAGCCATTGAAGATAAATGTCCTTGGTCCGTACACGTTCAGCATTGGCGACACCAGCGCGTACAATGAGTACGTTCGTGGTGGAATCGTTACGCAGGTAAAAATGCCGAAAACAATTGACTTCAAGCCCTTGGCGGAGGCAGAGAAGGAGCCCGAGTTCATCATTTCGGACTTTGCCAAGTTTGACCATCCCGGCACTTTGCACACAGCATTCGCTGCCTTGCACAAATTTATAGAGCAAACTGGAAATTGTCCCCGTCCCTGGAACAATGAGGATGCGCAGAAATTCTTGCAGCTATGCAAGTCGGTAAATCCGGACATCAATGAGAAACTGGTGCTGACCTTCTCAAAAACCTGCGCCGGCAATTGTTGTCCAATCGACGCAGCAGTTGGAGGAATAGTCGCTCAAGAGGTGCTCAAGGCATGCAGCGGCAAGTTTACGCCCATATTCCAGTTCTTGTACTACGACGCTATTGAATGCTTGCCCGAGGAGGACATCGCCGAGGCAGACGCGCAGTCAATTGGTTCGCGTTACGATGCACAAATCGCAATTTTCGGCAAGAGCTTCCAAGAGAAACTTGGCGACATCAAGTAAGTACCAGATGAGGCGTGTATTTCCTATTCGGCCTGTGTATTTATTGAGTTTTGTTTTGCAGGTATTTCATTGTCGGCGCAGGTGCCATCGGCTGTGAGCTGCTCAAGAACTTTGCGATGGTCGGAGTTGGATCTGGAAAGGGTGAAATCGTCATCACCGACATGGATCTCATTGAAAAGTCTAATCTGAATAGGCAATTCCTGTTCCGTCCGAAGGATGTGCAAAAGTCGAAAGCTCTTACCGCTGCCACAGCCATCAAGCGCATGAACAACGAGGTTAAGGTGACCGCCTATGAGTTGCGGGTCGGAGCTGAAACCGAGAAGGTATTCTCCGAAGAGTTCTTCGGTAAATTGGATGGGGTAGCCAACGCATTGGACAATGTGGACGCTCGCATTTACATGGATCGCAAATGCGTGTTCAATCGTATTCCGCTGGTTGATTCCGGAACTCTCGGCACAATGGGCAATGTGCAAGTGATTGTGCCATTTCAAACGGAATCGTACAGTTCGTCGCAGGATCCCCCAGAGAAGAGTATACCCATTTGTACACTGAAGAACTTCCCCAATGCCATTGAACACACCTTGCAATGGGCACGCGATACGTTTGAAGGCGTATTCAGACAGGCAGCTGAGAACGCTTCCCAATATATATCGGATCCTGCTTTTATCGAGAGGATTGTCAAGTTGCCGGGTATTCAGCCGTTGGAGATTTTGGAGTCCGTTAAGGTGAGTTTGATTCTCTCTTTGATTTCGACAGTTAGATTGTTCAAAACTTTGCGGTTGTTGTGATATTCAAAGTAGGTTCACTGGTTGTCGCATGTTTAAATGCCAGTAGCAACTTGCTTCTTCTAGTGTTGCAGCAGAGCACTTGTTTTCTGAAGTACACACCAGATAAATTCGCTTATTGCTTTGTTGTGTGTGACACCAACTGTCTACGTAATCAGATTGTTACAAATTATGCTCGTTGCCTGGTGCTGACCTTGCAATTGGAAGTTGAAAAGCCACCTAAACATTTCACAAGAATTGCAAATAATTTTATATTTCATTTTACTCCCTCCCACAAATGGAAAATTTATGCGATGATTCATCGATTTGTATTTACCTCCCATGCAGCCTGGCTTTATGCAAAACAATCCGGAGCGGGAGACAGTCACTTGCAAAAGACGCTGTCGCGCATTTTCGCATTTAATTACGGTAATTAGTTTGGCAGTTACTCGTAAATGTGGGTAGTTTTTTATTTGTTTGTGCGTTTGATTAGATTGTTCTAGTACGTTGTTGTCTATTGTAAGAGCTATCCTTTGTAGCCAGTTCACCTTCCATATGATGAGGCAGGTTTGCTTTCAGGTGGCGAGGGTCAGACTTTCTTCTGATAGATGATAGGAAAGCCCTCTGCAATTCATTCTGTAGGTTGTTTCCGAGATGAGCAAGAGTCTCTTGTCACTGATTGTTTTTTTTTTCTACTCCATGCTGAAAGACAGGTTCGATTACCATTTTTTCAGCCTTACTAAGCGCGGTCTTTGGCTAACTGCTTCAATTTGTCTACTCCAGGTTCGTTGCGGTCACCATTCAGTTGTGCGCGCTACCTAAGCGAGGTATCTCCCTACTGCGTTGTACCTTTGGGCCGGAGTCGAAGACTGCTCAAGCTGGTTTTCATCCGTGGTATAAGTTCTGGTCTTCCATAAGTTCTGGTCTTCCCAAACGACTTTACTGCTCAGATCTACCGAATCCCGTCAGCAGTCTAAGCAATTGGCGTTCACAACTACCCATGGCATCTTTCTACGTCTTCGCTAATGTCTATTCCTTTGCATCATATTGCAGAATTGCGATGATGCGGGTCTTGTTTAGAGCTTTCTTTGTGTTTCTTGACAAAGCCTTGCTACCGAATTGTCGTTTTAGGCCAGAAAAACAGCGATTTGTATATGTGCTGCTTCACTAGGCTTCACTGATTTAATTATCAGAGTTTATAGCGAAGCCCTGGTAGATTAGGCCTGTAACAACCTCAAAGTTGTAGCTGTCTATTATAACGTTCCGTCTGATTCGACGATGTTGTGGCCCTTCTTGTTGATACCTTATGCGATAGGTTTTGTTCGCACTCAAGATTCAGTCCATTTTTGCCGCTTCTATCCTAACAATTGTAATTGCAAACGCGGCAGTGGCAGATCGTAAGAGTGACCCGCGTTCACTATTATTAACAGTTCGTTGACAAATCTTTTCACTTGTTCACGCAGTTCAAAAGACGGGATGTTGGCAGGTCTTTCATTGTTCATATTAACTGTTCATTCTGATTTTTGGTCGAACTCGCTGTAAGACAGTCTGCAAAAGTTGTGTTTCCATATTAGAAACGCTGACTACCTCATGTCTACAGGTTTCTGTTTTGCGTCTTTTTAAACATTTATTTAATTTTTAGTAGAAATTCAGAACATTGTTCCTGGATAGCTCGTCGATGTTGTTCCCCCTGCTCTTGTGCTCGTAGAGCTGCTTATAAGCGCCGCTTCGTAGTATTGTTTTGGAAGGTGAATGGATATTCGTTTGTTTGTTGATAGCATGTGTGTATTTAGTCCTGTGCTCGTTTACTTCATGCCCAAATTGCACTCTCGTCTGAGTCCGTTTTCAACTGTAAAAAACAAAGAAATCTTCTAGAACTCAAGCTTGTTCTACTTGCGAAATTGATGCGTACAGCATGATGCTCTCTCTCTCTGGAAAGGAATAAGACGCTTACATTTCCAGAATTGAAGAGTACTTGTCTAAGTCTTTCTTAAGTCATAAATTGTAATATATTCCCCTGGCTTTGACCCGCAGTGCACTCGTCGTAGTACATTCGAATACCTTGCATTCTTTCTTTGACTGCAAAGTCGCCTTAGTACCAATGCAGTTGCCTTTATTTCGTTTGCTAAGACCGACGGTTTCATAGTAGTCAATTTTTCCTTCTGCTTCCTTGAGTACCCATAAATCCGTCGTTGATGCTGCAGGGCGCGCAAGTAGGCAATCGTTTCGTGCTCGTTTTTATCTCTACGTCCCTTGTCCGTTTTCCTTGATGAAACTCATTGTAAATTTGTGATTTTCTTTCTTTTCAGACCGCTCTTATCGATGATAAACCAAAAGACTTTGCCGATTGCGTCAAATGGGCTCGTTTCCACTGGCAGGAGCAGTATTCTAATCAGATCAAGCAGCTGCTGTTTAACTTTCCGCCAGATCAGGTCACGTCCAGTGGTCAGCCCTTCTGGTCCGGCCCCAAACGTTGTCCCGAACCGCTTACATTTGATGTCAACGAACCGTTGCATTTAGACTACATTTACGCAGTAGCAAATCTCAGGGCTGAAGTGTACGGCTTCCCCCAGGTTCGCGACAGACAACGCGTTGCTGAACTTGTATCGCAAGTCCATGTAAGTTGTTTATAGAAACAAAATAAATATTCCGCGATACTGAATGGAGATATGTTCTCTTAAAGGTTCCCGAATTTAAGCCCCGTTCCGGCGTTAAGATCGAAGTGAACGAAAATGCTGCCGCCAACAATCAGTTCGACAACGACAGCGAGGTCGACCAGGACCGTGTCAATAAGATTCTCACCGAGTTGACCGCATTAGGCAAGCTGAACTTCAAAATCACACCCCTCGAGTTCGAGAAAGACGACGATAACAACCTGCACATGGACTTTATCGTGGCATCGTCGAATTTGCGTGCGGCCAACTACAATATTCCGCCAGCTGATAGGCACAAATCAAAGTTGATTGCTGGCAAGATTATCCCAGCCATAGCCACAACGACATCCGTCGTCTCCGGGTTCGTTGTACTAGAAGTTATCAAGCTATTACATGGGTAAGTTCGAATTTTCTTTTTTAAATTGTTGCGATTTCAAATTGTTTTGTTCATTTGCAGTCAGTCACCGCTTTCCAAGTTCAAGAACGGTTTCATTAATCTGGCCCTCCCCTTCCTCGGTTTCTCGGAGCCGCTAGCGGCCGAGAAGAACACCTACTACGGCAAGGAGTGGAATTTGTGGGATCGATTCGAGGTTAAGGGCGAGATGACCCTTCAGGAGTTCCTCGACTACTTCGAACATCAAGAGAAACTGAAGATCACAATGCTCTCGCAGGGCGTATCCATGCTGTACTCCTTCTTCATGCCAAAGGCCAAGTGTGCTGAGCGCATGCCTTTGCCGATGACCGAGGTGGTACGCCGGGTCTCGAAAAAGCGAATCGAATCCCACGAGAGATCACTGGTCTTTGAAATATGTTGCAATGATGAGGACGGGAATGATGTAGAAGTTCCCTATGTGCGATACACTCTGCCCTAAGCGGGTGGATATTTATTTTTGTTTTCCGTGGCGTATTTTTATTTTTCCGGCAACTCTGCAAGCCGAAACCAATATAAAAATGAAACTAAAAGGCAGTTGAGATATAAAATTTGTCGATGAAAGATTCGTAGTTTTTTTTTTTTTTTTTTTTAATATTAGTACAACATCGCGTTCTTTTTAAAATATAAATATGTAACATGGAATTTGTGTTAACTATGTGGCTGATGTGAAATCAATAAAATTTAAATATATATTTATACATTGGGGGTATTTGTTATGCTTCCCACGTGAGATGAGTGAAGCATCTGATGACGAGCCGGAGCACATGACGAGTTTTGTCTTTTCTGGAAATGAGGTGAGTAAAGAGTGAACACGTAAGAGTGTTGCAAGTGAAAGGATTACTGAGGCAAAGCCTTTCCTTTGAGCTTTTAAAACAACAGAACAAAAGAAAGAAATTTCCCCATCACGTCTCCTGTTGCAATTACTTGAGAACGTATTCTCTGTCTCAAGTTGCAGTGCCTTCCGACTTTGACATTAGGAAATAACTTGAAAACTGCTTAAAGGTTTGTGGTTAGGTTATTAAAGACAGCGTTGCAGCAGGTCAGCAAGTACATTCCTATATAAAAATGGTCAGCCTAAAAAACTAGGCAATAAAAGTAAAACTTCATGAATCTTGATAACTACCTAGTCGAAATATGATGCTTACCTTCGATGTCACGTATTTTTAAGCACGCTGAGTGGTCTACGTGGTCTTTATATGACTCGTCGTTATTTTTTGAGGCATTATTAACAATTCATTACACCTAACCTCAAAAACTTTGGACGCACTTTATAAACTCGATAAATATAACAAATTCTGTAGGACTTATGATACCTGCTAGATTGACTTTAGTGTCTTCAATATAAGTACATACTGACAAGAAATGGAGCGCTCTTCCAGCACTCATGGCTAATTTCATCCGTACCTATTACTTTTATACCACTAACGTGTCGCGTAATCCGATCTTTGTTCATTTGTCCGAATCTGTTACCTTCACGTACCTACCTCTCATACCTATGTCTTTTTTCGTGCGAGATACCTCACCACGCAAGCTACTCTTTTCCATTTTCTGTAGATTTATTATGTCAGTGAAGTGCGATGTGCGAACCAGAGACAAATCATAGTATTGTCTCTGGTGCGAACTTCCAATCTGTCACAAGTAGTTTCGCTTCAAAAGGGAAACCTCTCTTCATAACCCACTCCCTGGAAGGATGGTATTAAATCACATACACTTCTGTCGACCACGCTTTAATCATGATCCTTGCAAAATTTCATGAAATTCCTTGAAGTCGTTTCCGAAATATTAAACATCAAAAAAACAATGCGAAGAATATTTAGCAAGCAAATTCTCAAGAAATGACAAATAACCATTACGCCCAAGAGTATGCAATGCAAATTCCATGAATTGTACGCAATTCACATGGCATACTTTTGCTCGTTATGTGTATTTCGCCTGAAATAGTCTGTACACCCACCCTACTGATATTTCTGGTCGCCTGGTATTTTTTCAAGAATTATCACTCGTTTTCAGCAAGGTAATTCGTTTGTGGTTTTCATAAACACACACTAATGTGTTCGCATGCAATTTCTTCAGGCAGTTCGCATATTCATACACTTGATGGGGGTTATGTATTTTTTTTTATGAATCTGTTGCAAAATGAGTGGCTAGATATCCCAACTGACATTTCTGCTGGGCTGGTGTTTTTTTAAGACTTTTCACTCCACTTCGATGGGGATGTTGCGGGTTAATTTGGTAGATTCATTCAACTACTCGCGAGCAAAGCAGACACTCATTCCGATCGAAAGCCCTTTACATTTGATAGGTGGGGTTAATGCAAAATGGGCACCGAAATGACGTCTTCGAATGGGGCATCACACCTGGGGCCTGGGAAAAAAATAGACAAGGAGGTGGCGGTGGTGGTACTGGGGTACGGGGCCTGGGAAAAAAAATAGACAAGGGTGGAAAATTGTATTTGACAATCGATCTGTCAGTTTATTTCAATCTGGCAGAGTTTATTTCCATATTTTTAGTATCGACACCTGTCGAAGGAGTTCTGACTCCCTTGAGGGGACCTACGCCATTGATGTTATGTCAAAGTGGCTCTCGGTGAGAGAAACACTTAGGCCGTTAATCGGCCCATTGTGCGTACCACTGGTGTTTAGGGGTTCCTTTACTAGTTACTCGTTGTGAACCATTTACTTCCGTTGATAAAGCTAAGAATGCTGGCAGCGCTGAAGTAGCATAGATCGCCGAGATCATTGAGGAAGTAGCTTCCTAAATGCGCCATCCTTAGGTTGGATAGGGCAGGGCAGCTGCAGATGAGGTGAGTGACGGACTGGTCCTCTTCTTCATCCCTACAGCTTCTACAAAAGTCATTATGTGGCAGCCAAGTCTTTGAGCGTGTCTGCCCAGAACACAAGGACCGGTGATGATATTACGCCATTGATTAGATATTCTTATTTTCGGTTGACTTCGGTGGTACCTGATTCATAGGTGTGATACCTTTGTCAATGAACGTGGTATCATGTAATGCTTCCATGTTCCGTGGGATTCAAGAATTGCACTTCAGAAGACCATCATCTCGTATTTATGTTATATTTCATTATCCTGTAAGAAAGGAATACGCTCCATTCCTAGGTTGCGGTGAATTCTCACGCTTGTGAGGTCCAGCTCAGCTTTCTTTCTTTTCGAGATTCCGAAGCGACTAAAGCTTCTTTATCGTGGTTCAGAACTAAGATTACCTTTTCGTTCCGTCTCCTTTTAGTAGGTAGATTAGATTGGCTATCGTTTCCGCAATAAAAATTCCTTGCGCTTTTTTTTATGTGTTTTTATTTATTTTAAATAACTAAAATTTGTTGACAGTAATATTCTCTTCAATAAATTTGTCTTATTTATCAAACAACAGATCTTTGCTGAGTCACTTATTCTCTTCTGAGATACGAGTTCTATTTCCTAATTAAATAATAACAAAAAAAAATACAAAGAAACTGATTCCTTTCTTTGTATATTTCCTATGCGATACAATTTTTAAAATCTAATTTTAATTACATGGTAGATATTCTCATTCACTTTGCAGTGAACAATGTTAATGAAATTACATTTAGTTCTTTTGAGATTAACATAGTATCACATTAACTTAACAAAACAAAATGGCTGTGTACGGGCTAAAACTTAACATAATTACGAGCTTAAAGATAAGTAAGAAGACACGATCTGAATATAGGCGGCAGTAATGGAACAGTGGAAATTTCGTGGAAACTAGAACAGTCCGTCTCCGTATTCTCTTAGTCGAGTCACAAACACATCTGTCTGTACGAAAGACAGAGGTTTGTGTACATTGGCTTTCGAAAAGAAGGTCGATGTCGGACAACAGGTGTCAACAGTGGTATATTGAATGAATGAAGTCCCGCTGCCACCTGAAAAATAAGGTGACAGAAAACAAAGTGAGCCCTAAGAGAACACGGTTGAACACAAGGCAGCGTGTGAAGAGAGCGGTAGGCATTTTGTGAACTTGATTACAATTCGCATGTTACTAGCTGCAGCTACGTTTTACTAAGGCACTATCAATAGTTGTATACAGGCAATTTCGGTTACGACAGAAGCTTGAGTGTGTATTTAGTATTTTATAATTTAAGGCACGTCCGTGAAAATGTGATGGAGACATTCCATTCCGCCGACCTTTGCTAAGGCGCAGCTGCTCTCCCCTACTCTAAAACCCGTCCAACGCATCTAGGTTATTAAATAGTGTTGAACACAGTTGCGGTCACAGGCTGAGAATTTCGAGGTGGGTCATATTGTTGAAAGTCAAGTTTCAAAAAGCGGCAACAGCTACGCCCATACTGGTCATGGTCTCTCTTAACATTATTAAACAATTTTAATAAGCACCTAAAACTTAAGATGAAATGCGCGCGACGACTTAATTGCTTTTTAACAAAATGTACATAAATAATGGAATTATTGTTGCTAGGACACTGGAACTCCACGACGATCTTCGTCTCGATGACGCTGCCGACGCCGGCACTGGGAAGTTTCGCTCCGAAACTAGCGGCGCATTTAACGACGGATTCTCGTCGATTTCGTTCGATTCAATTCGAGGACACTTCATCCATTTGTAGGCGGAGAGTTTCGGTTTGTGATGAGCCACACGCATTCGATTGTCGTCAAACTCCCAGTAGGCTAGGTTCTTGAAGAAGTATGTCTTGCCGTTCGAGTATTGGAATGCTGAGTCGATGTAGTAACCAATGCCATCCCAGATGGACATGTCGCGCGGGTAGTCTAGTTCCACTTTGCCGATATCTTCGTCCAGGCGCCAATAAAGTGTGCCACTGTAGAGGTAGGTGCGATTGTTGTGTCCCCAGATGAGAGCTGCATCGATTCTATCGACGTAAAGTGGCAGGCCGAGATCTGTGAGTGGCCGGGGATAGCCATACTCCAGTTCCGCCGAGTTGAAAACGAAGAATTGCCGCCCTATAGGAAGAAAGAGATTTGGGGTTGTGAAACTTTCAATATAAAGGACTTTTTTTTTGCAAAACCTACCTATGAAGAAAACGATCTTTCCACGTTGGTTCTCGTATACTGCGTCAATTTTGGTAAAGTTTTCGGGCAGTTTGCTCCACAGCCGTCTGGTTTCATGCGGGTAGCCAGGGTACAGACCGCGTTCTCCAATTCGCCACAAATACTGCAAGAGAGAGAAGCTCGCAGTCAAACCGGAATTCATATATCTCAGCTCTGATTTGAAACCTTACCTGATCTCTAAATATGAAGAGCTCTCGCCGCAACATAGATATGGCATCGTAGTGTGTATTGCAGCCATCTGGTTTGACCTTCCTCGGGCGCTGTGTGGTACGATGTCTGTGTCGCGGCCAGTGAGTAGTTGTGGGATGGTAGTACCGAACCTTTGGATTATTCGTTGGCGGAGCTTCAGTTCTTGGTGGAGGCGTTCTTGCGGGCGTCTCGTATTCTTGACGCGTTCTCGGGTTATGATGAGGATTGTGGTTGTGATGTCGTGGGGTGGTTTTCGGATATTGAGGATATCGTGGATCATTTGGTGGGTATCGCGGATTAGATGGTCTATCGTTTCTTTCCCATGATGGCCTTCTTCGCGGCTCTTCGGGGTAATTGGGATCTTTTCGATCCGGGTAGTATCGCATTGGTTTGCGTGTGGTAGTGGTCGTTGTGGTCGTCGTGGTAGTCGGCCGCGTTGGACGTGGTCCAGGATTGTACGGACCCCACTGCTTTTCTTTCGATCCATACAACTGCTGAATAGCCAAACGATCATCTTCGGGCAGATCGCCATTGATTTGATAGCCTTGGTACCAGGGAAACATAATGGCATCTTCGGCCGACGAATGACCCAGGCCTAGTGAGTGTCCGAACTCGTGAACTGCCACGCCCATGAGGTTTGTTCCTGTAAAAGAAATTAAAAGGGTAGTTGCTTAGCAAATGCGGCTAACAGAGAGGTGAACTGGTAAAGGTGAATATATAAATCTAACGAGCCCCCTTCTGAAGTACATTTCTAGGGCTGGGAGTGACAGTTCTCATTTATGGCTACAAAAACGGGTAATTCGAAATTCAAACTAATGGCATAGACACGGGCATCCATGAGCAGACACAGGTAAGCTCAAAAGTGGTCCGTAGCACGCAAGTCCCCACTACATAAAAGGATTTGAAAACCATCAATCTCCACCAACTTTACATCTATATCCTTTAATGCACTGCCAACCACACATGACCATCATTAACGAGATATATAACTCTCTAATCAAGTTAATCCACACGCATATGTGCCAGTCAGTCAGATCGCATGTATGCTCCGGCTCCTGAAAAACCTCCGTCGCGTATTATATCCTGTTGCCATGCCCTTATCTCCTGGGCAAACTAGGCAAACTTACAAAATTCAATTACACGTCACTGCTTATTGCAGTGCAGGCAGGCCTATCGCATATCCGGCTGTAGCGATTATGAATTGTCGCCTAATCGTAAACTAACGTCAAAAAAGCGATAAAAGGAAACAGGAACCTTCTGATGCCCACGCTGACACCAGCAACCCCAAGTTAATTAACCATTTTGCTGAAATTAATTGCTATCGACAAATATTTAACTATAGCTTGATGTGTTTGTATAGCCAACCAACAGGGGTACTGGGTCCACAAAAGGGCAATATATTTGGTTCGTACTGGTAAAATGGAGCCTCGGCGTCGCGTGGTATATATACGAGGATATGCCATGACCGTCATATAGCAGTAATTTATTGCTTCGTTCACCCGATGACGGTAATTGCATTGATAAAGTTTTACAAAAATTCAATTAACCATACACTCTATTCTGTAATTGCGTTAAACTTCAATATATACACATCAAGTTTGGTTTTTGACAGTGACTGATGATGATTCAAAGTGTATGGGTAGTTATAGCTGGTGGTGGTCACTCGATGGTTTCGCTTGCATGTTGGTTTAACAGAGGTTGCTGTTGACAGTTCATAACCTCAATGATAATCTCGTGCCAAATGCTTCGGTTAGACAAGGTGATGCGCTGTCATATGACTTCTTCAAAGTGTCGTACTTGAGAAACTAGTGCCGGCAATATTGGTAGGGGTAGAGTTTTCTTAGACGACAGGACTGAGGGTTTTATTTCTGCAAATATTGTTACACAGAAGCGACAGCAATGTGAGAAACACAAACTTGTTAGGTTAAATAAAATGGTTGCGTGACATTTTGGTTGGCCATCTTGTTTGCGTAGGACGATTTATGACAAAGATCAGAAAGTTGATATTTTTAAAGCGATTGCCTACACATCGAATCGACCAGTATAGGTGAGAAAAAGTTTAAAGATAGCAGGGGACTTTATATAACTCTGATAATATCACATCGAAGCGAGATTCTTTTGAAGGAATGCACAGCGGTAATCTGTCTTATGCCAATGTACGATTATAGAATAGAATAGTATTTTGTGCTAAGTGCATATTCGTCCGTCTACAGTATTTTTTTTAAGCCTAAGTTGATTAACTCTCATTTGTGACTTTGAGCCCTCTAGGCCTTTAAGGCGCGACCATAATAGAACTACTTATACAGTGCACTCGGGAAAACGTCAACGCTCGTTTACGTCAACATCCCAAAACGTTTACATTGCCTACTCTAAAACGTCAACCCAACCACAAAGCTCTAAAACGTCAACTCTGAATAAAACAAAATTTTGAATTTAGCAGCAGTTAAAATACACAAATTTGTACACACACACATTTATTTTATGAAATCATTTCGGAAATTGGTGATTCCCCTTATAAGTAGAGTAGAAAAGTAGTTGCAACTGCACGTATTATCTTTTTATTTATGTTCAGTTGCTTTTTTGTTTCTAGTCAGGTTGAATGCCTTTTTTGTTTCCTTTTTGAATTTGTTTATGTTTGGTTTTAGTGTATAATTAATAAAAACTTTTAAAAGCAGATGTTTTTTATTTAAAAATTTTACATTCGTAATCAACAATTTTTTAAACGTCAACACCCGCGGTTTTAATTAGTTGACGTTTTCCCGAGTGCACTGTCAGTGTTGAATGAGGATGAGAATCCGCTTAAGTTCTATCAACCACAATATAAATCTCATTATGGTCTAACAAAAAAATCCGCTAAAATCGCATATCGGCTTAAGCTGGATTACTTTCACTTAATCGTGGATTAAATGCAGAATTCTTGATGTGACTTTCATTCCCGTTTGCGTGAATGTATCATATGAGCGAGGAAATATACGAGCAAATTTTATACAAGTTGTAAAGTGACATCGAACGCGCCAGAAAAGTGCGTATCAGTAGCTTTTTGATGTTGAGGGCATGTTCAGCGAGTTTATACAAACGAATTTTCGACTTCAAATAAAAAAAAATACGGATAAGCGGAATATCTCGTTTAAATGCGGCAATTTATTGAACGAATTACTCCGTACGGCGACGTAAGAACATAACAATGCGTCAAAAATGGCATTATGCTCGGTTTCGTTAAGTTTTCCGTCACTTGGAAAGGAGCGATCGCATTTTTCGTATATATTGGAAAACTTAATAGACAGTTATTTGCACAAATATACAATTTTCATTTCCATTTATATACGCAAGTTAATTGTGGGATACTGTCACAATTAACAGCACTGAAGGAAGCTACACGTTAAGTTGTTGCATTAGCTTAAGATTGTTTTCGACTATTATAGTTCTGCCGAAAGATGGCGCGCACAGGCAAAAGCCACAAAAAGACTGAAACTGCTTTTCGCTTCAGTAGCAAAAGAGGGATCTCATTTTCCCGACAAAGACAGCACAAAGTAAGTAACAGTTTAGCATCTCAAACACAAACTAATTTAATCGTATCTTATCACTACTCAATTGTGGTCTGACGTTAAAGATATAACAAAGAACCAAATTCAAGACTGCTTTAACTGGTGAGGCTGTAGTTTAAGGCCTGGGAAAACCCTGGACTGCAGCGCTATCTAAAGAGGGGAACCCATATATCAAAGAAGTATATAGAGGAATATCAGATTTGGATGATTTTTTTGTTTTTGTTCTAAAATGTGACAGATTCTGAACTGACAGGTGGATAGAGTACGCACACGACAGCTTATGGTATGAGGTGTTTACTATCTACTTTCATGTTCGTTCAATCATTGGCAGTATTCACAAGTTTAGGTAGAGCACAAGCACATTCACAGGAAACAGGTAAACAAATATTGTGGGAATGAGTAAAACTATCATGCGTTGATTGAATTCACATAAAGATAAAGCACGTTCATTGATAAAAACGATACGATGACAGCTCAATCACAAAACATTAAGTTCGTCGAATTATTCTGCTGGAACTATTTTGTGCGAAGGATATACGGATATATGCACCGAAATTAAATACGTTAAGGTCAACCTTGACGCATCCCTCAATGCAACTGATGACGATATACTCCACGGGACTGGCCCTTAAATAAATAAGAAAAATATTCCCGCTCCGTCATGTTTTTTTATTTTGTTTGAGGCTGGTGGGAATTTCCCAAGCCGAATGTGTCATTTCATTTGCCCTTGGCTTCATCCAGTAAGATGAAAATAACTTAACGAAGTTTGCAATTACAAACAAATTCGCTTCTGTAGAACGCATTACAATAAAACGTATCAATGGCTATTCATCATATGGAATGGAGTCGAAGCCGCCGAATGTCAAAAGTCAGACTGAAGGTGAAGATGCCTGAAAACCAAATATTCCGAAGTTGGCAGCGTTTGCTATTGGCTGAACTTAGCTTGGTGCTACTTTCAGTTTGTCAAGGGCGGAAGTACAATGACCAAATTAAATTTTATTTTACATTCAGACATTATGTACGATTTACTTATAGTCACACATTGCCTTAAGTCAGATTACTCCAAAGGAATGCTATAATATCTAAAGCTTAATTTAAGAAAGCACCAATAGATACCTATGTATCCGCCGACTTCTGACTTTAATGGACAATTTGAACGCAAATGACATCCAGCTGAATGACATTAGCATTCAAAATGACCCCGACAGTTTTATTCATTACTCAAACCCACTAAAGCTCTTCGGAAAATTATCCCCAAGAGTTTATGTGATTATACGTACGCGAAAAGCGCTATAAAAACCATCTTCCCCCCAAAGACTATACTTTAATAGTTCCACCATTAAGGAGCAAGCTAAACGTCATCAACATAAATATAACCAACTCATCAAACCCAAATAGAGACTCATCTTTCATCCAACAGTTTTATGGCCAAAAAAAAACCCCTCCGACTTATATCAGTGAAAAATTGCATTCCTCTTTTTATGATGATAAATTAACATAACTGGCTACATTTAACTTTTTGATAAAACTAAACTCCCGATGATGGCAGGAGCATCAGACCCCACATAGACGATAGCGCCCTGGCAAGCCAATCAATATCAATTAATTTTTATTTGAGCTCCAGTCCCATTCGCAATGATTGATTACCCATAATCGGTCTTCTTCTTTCATATCACATGTACATGTCCATGGCAGGCTATGTCAGTTGTGTCAGATGTAGGTAACACAAAATATATATAATATCACCCCGCCACGCCCCAAAAAGTCAGACTATGCCTCCCACATCGTATATGCGGTTTATCTCTACTCAGATAGATACACACACTGAAAGCCGAAGCCCACTTAATTTAATGGGAAAAAGTCCTCGAGTTTTTGGTCCTGATAAATTGCCGGGATTAACGCAGTCCAGTCCATCTCTTGACGCAAAAGTAAACACAACGCACAAATTTCGTGTTTACTGTACAAATTATACCACAAACTTCCAAGAGGACACTATGCACACACAACCCGAATGGTGTTCATTAGTGCGCGTACGAGTACACCCCAACCCCCCATCGAAATTTATACTGGATTAACTCACCCTCAGGAGTGTGGGTGCCGTTTAGAAGCCAATTTTCCTCTTCGTCAAAATGTGCATCGCCACCACGACCCTCGCCCGGATAGAATGCATGCGCCAGGACCATGCCGGGACCATCAAAGTCATAGCCGTCACCATGATTTTGCCTGCAAGGGAGAAGAGTTTAAAATCAGTTGTTTGTGTGTAACGTTAAAAGAATCCTGATTGATAATAAAATCAGGACATTTCATCGATATATTGCCTTTTAATGCGATGCCTTTGCAAAAGGGGGTCGATCAAAGACGGCGGAACCATAAAAAAATAAAAAAAAGGATATCAAAGCGCCAACGAAAGTGCGTAACAACCTTTAACCATATTAAAGAGTTTGAGGCTCGCGCTCTCCTTTCCTCTTTCTGTCGCATGATAAAATAAATCAAAATTTACAACTCGACGCCGCTTTGATCGATCCAATCTGATATATTTGGACTCACCTGGCAAAGAGGACCTGAATGTCCGCTTGTTTGCTGTACACTTCGTGGAATGTCAACTTCGAATTGCTCTCCCACACGGCCAGAGCGTTAGTCAGGACACGTCTCACCTCGCCGGCGTTCAGCGTCGACATGGTTTGATTGACCAAACTGCAAGAAAAAAAAAAAAACAATTTTATAAAATTAAATCCTGGCAAACAACTCGTTATTCTGCAAATACAATTAGAAATAGGACTCAAATCAAATCACGTGCGCTGCTGTGACATTTTTGTTTATCCAAACATTCTTTTTTTTCCTCTCTCTCTCTCTCTCTCTCTCTTTGCTGTATATTGTATTGACACCCAATTAGATGGATACCTCTTTTCATAATCTAAATGCATACACATACAATCCTACAGTATAGTGGCAGGCTTCAGGCATTCAATGCGAAACGTGCAACTACTTGAATGTCCGGTGCTGGAGATGATTAAAAAAAACAAAAAAAAAAAATCCAAGTGTTGGTAGGACACTGCAACGTGTCGTCTGCATTCGAGTTGTGGATTTGATTCGATTGCTTTCGAGTTAATTTCGAGTTGAGAAAGGACACAACGGAACGTACCGTAATTGCCATTGTCAACGAATGCCTGGCTAGTGGCTAAAGAGGGGGAGTGGAGGGAGAGATCCCGCTAAATAGGGGAGTAAATACCGAGAAGAGGACACTGGCCATGCACAAGAGAGAAAACTGAACTTGTTGTGTGAGATGGAGATGACATCTGCAGAGTCCTTTAATTGCGGGCTGGGGTAAAGTAATCTTAAGGCAAATGTTTGCAATTTCTCGACAAGTTGTTGAAATGAAAGTGGCGTCTCCTGTCGGCACAAGTAATGACGTTCATTTGCATTTTAAACCACATCTACAGCAGAAAGGACACAGTTTGACTCTTTGCACAGAAATTGGCGTACAATTTGTCATTCATTGCTGGTCGCACTAAAAAGCTGCATATACCTAGGCGCAAGCTCAAAAGCTTATATCCAAAGTGATGCATAAACAAAGAACGGTGAGAGATGTGCTCGTCCCACTAATTTAATTTATCCCATCAGCGAACATCTCTGCTGCACTTTTCACCTTCTGACTTATACCCCACCATGCATCGGCAGCTATAAAAGAGATTAAGGCATTACCACCCTCCCAATGGCGGCGTCCCTCCCCCCACTAGAGACCAAAACTATCCCCAAAGTATGCTTGTGACATTCTCTCTCGAAAACTAAAAACTAATCCTAATCTTTGGCAAGTTCCACACAAAGTGAAGCAAAAAAAAAAAGTACGCACACATACATACAAATAAAATAAAATGTCGGTGTCGGTCTCAACCTAAGTGGCACAGGATGATGATAAACTTTTCTATTTCGAGTTTTAGGAAACTTTCACCTTTGCCGGTTGTACTCTGATTTTTTATTCGTCGCCCTTTCTCTCTCTTTGTATCTCGTTTCAAGAGAGACTTCTTTAACTTATTCTAATTTGTAAAATATGTATGCATGCTCTAGCCCAATGTATCGCACAACAAAAACAACGCCAGCAACTATTTTGAAAGTTTTTCCGGCCCACCCGGGCCCCGGCAACCACGACGTCTTATGTTAATTTGAAAACTAATCTTAAGTTAGTTACTGCAATTGAATTTCGCCAGGATTAAGTTCTACTGATTTCATTATCGACCTTGTTGTGTGACACTTTGTCTCGGTGGAACACCGCCGACGAAGCCCCCCCCCACCAACGTTCGCATCTGGTGTAGGGTAATATAGACGGGTTGACGAACGTGTAACTGCCAAACTAACTACCTACGTTTTTTATGTAAATCAACCGACGACGACGATGACGACGACGACGCCTTTTGTCTTTTGTCGTTCATTGTTCTTCGTGTTGGCTGTTGGCGCGAGGGTGGGGTTTGGTATCCCTTTTCTAGCTCGCTTTGTGTTTTATGTCCATGTTGGTCGATGATTCGAATATCTTTGGCTTTTATCCTGCGGTATACAGGGTCAAAGCGTAGAGAGGACATAAGCAAGCAGTTTGAGGTTCATTTGTGTGCTGTGGTCGCCGGGTGAATGGTGAATCCGAAAACCCCAACCCCAGTGGTAACCAATGGCACCCACAATGAGGGGACACATTTTCGTATAAACAAAGGCTTGGTTCGTCCGCTTGGGCTCGGTAAAACAGAAAAAAAAAGAAAAAAAAAAGTGCCATAATGAATTTTCAACAAGTTGTGTGCTGTGTTTTGTGTTTGTTTGTATGACGAAGCCGATATGCCTTAATGCCTATGGGAATGACGCGACTGTAGGTGTGGTTGGATAGTACAAATAGGGCTAGCCATTGGGGCGTAATGCTTTCCACTCTTTGCGCGTCGTTAATGGTTAGTGGTGCGTTTGTGATCATTAAGAGATTGAAAAGTTTTCTCCGCTCCTGTATGTTTATACACCTATATATGCGAAAAGGAGAAAAAAAAAGGATTTCGATTGAAATATCTTACTTCCTATTCCTATATATGTATAGTTTTCCATTGATTTGGCGCTTACCAGCGAAGAAGGGGTTGAGAGTTTGAAATTCCTCTACCAAGGGGTTAATTAATTTTCCCTACTTGTTGGGCATGTTGTTAAAAATTAATTGAAAAAGTCCCTTTAGGCTTTGCGAAAGGACTTCACGTTTTTGTCGACTGACTGCCCTGAATTAATGAGTAAGCCTGAAAGCACACACAAAAATGGGTCGTCTTAAATGTGCGGGCGGTAACGGGCGGGGGCTACTACGTATTCCTACTGCCTTTAGAAAGCGTAATTGATTCGCAGAATCCTGGATTTTCCATGTGAATTTAACATGGGTCAGTGCTTGCAGATGAAGGCCAGTTTGAATTTTATTAATGGAACATTCATATCCTAATTTATGCTAAGAGATACAGGGACACAAGGACTGTTCGCAGGAAGTTCATCTATTTAAGTAGGCGACAGCTGTTGAGAAATGGTTGGTTCTAGTTGTAGCACTCTGCTTTTGAATCTGAAACAGATGAAAAGGGGTCTTTTGTTGAAAATTTGTTTGCAGCATCCGCACTGGTGTAGGCTGTACAGTGTACAATACACTTCAAATTAACACGGCTCGTTGTTAGAAATCGGGATGGACCTATAATTTTTTTTACCCAAATTGTATCAGTTTATCCCACGCACAATTCGAGCACTTTTACTATGACTTATGTAGAATTTCATACCCACAACTGCACTCAATAAGCTCTAATCAGACAGATGAAGGCATTTTTCGATCACATAAAGTTGAAATATAACACTGAAACATGCATCACACTCAAACACTATTGCAGACAAAGAAAGAGACTAGTAAAACAAAATCTAATTAGACTGTTTGACAATACGTCAAATAATTGACACTTGGAAGCAATATCAAACAAACTGATCGCAACATTGCTTGTGTTTCATTGACCACTAAATGATTAGCCAAACGTCAAGTTTTAGTCAAACCCTAATAAAGAATTTAACATCTGTAACCATTTGGGCCTGGTGTCAATTTTTTAATGGATTCTGACGTGAGTTTGACATGCTGCTACTTATCTATACAGCAGTGGATGAAACATTTGAATTTTCGACATAAGGCAATCTGACAGCGTATGCCTTCTGCCATCAAACTAAATGAAATTTTTCAGACAGGCAATTTAATTGAGCTTTTATTGGTCTAGAGTTTTATAGTTGATATAGGTACGCGATTGGTATTACCGAAAAACCTAGACAGGATTTTTTTTCTGACAGTAGATACGTTCAAAAAACCAATTTCCTATGTCTGACAGTAGGCTGGAGCGATTTGTGTAAATTTTATAATTAGAAGGATTTATTATGTGTATGAGTTTATACTTGATGTACCTATGGCAAAAAATCTACTTAAGATTTTCTTGACTCTTACGACTTGACTCTTACTTGTCATTCAGTTGTGTCAACCCAGATGATTATTATTATTACCTATATGTATTGCGATACAAAATAAATTGTAGATATTGAAAAATCGCCTCGTGATACCTACAGGTTTTAATTACAAATTGCAAAGTTTTTGCTGTAAAATTCGTCTTAATTATTAATAGAAAAGAAATTAATTATTGGATGTCCGACTGGCAACTGCTTGTCAATCCAATCCTAGCCAACCAACAGGCATTAAAACCGGTTTTATGTCAAACTGTTTGACATAATTTAAAATCGCACTTAATAAATCTTTAAACAGCTGTCAAAGTCTTTTCATTAAATGCCAATACAAATTTGACATTTCTGCGAACGATCAAGCAATTTATACCAGCATGTCACTTGTCAGTGCAATATACGGTCTGACAAGCAGTTTCGCGCAAAAATGTTTCAAATTTGAGGTTCTTTTAAAAAAAAGTCCAACAAAATTTAATGATGGGATGTCAAAAAATCAAAAAATCATTGTTATCAAAAATCAAATCAAATCGCATACCTTTAGTAAAACAGTGTAAATTGACATATCAGAATGAACAACAAAATATTAATCAATGGCAACAGCGAAGTGTACTAAAGTTGCTAGTAAGATTAACAAAAAAAAAATACACCAACCAGCATTCAAATCGAATGGGATGCACCACCTCTGTTCGTAAAGTATAACAACTATAGGGAGTACACATCAAAAACTCATGAGCTGTCAGAAGCGAATCGATATCAGCGTTCAGCGATGTTCATGTTATTACAATATTTTTACGACATATTGCACTCGCATATAATAAAATATTTACGAGTTAGATACGAGACTCGAACGTAGTTAAGAGGTACATGCATGCCATGGAAAGAAAAAAAGGAGCAAATTTATTTATTGATTCATTTTCACGAGTGCAATGATAAAATGCAGTTTTATGTTGGTAAACAAAAAAATAACAGTCGATTCATGTGTTATGGTTAGTAATTTAAAAATATTTATTCTTCGGTAATATTGAGCGGTTGTTGGTTAAACGAAGAAAGTGATTGGGCCTTGTTATTCATCAAATTTAATTTAAATATACCCGTTCAAACTATTTCGTAGGTCACAATAGACAGTTTTAAACATTTGCATTGAGAGTTCATACAATATAAATTGAACACTAAAAATGAATTTAAGTATCGCGAATCGTTTTAATTTTGTTTATGAATACACCTCATCGAAGATAAAACAAAGAATGGGTTTATAAATAGCAGCCGAAACTTCCATTTTTCCATGTGTAATTCATAAATGGCGATTGACCCGCCATCTGTTGAGAAATACCTTCGTAATTAAATTAGCATGCAATATTCACCCTTATTCCGAGTGGCGTTTACGACGATTTAAAAAACGCCAATTTGAATTTGTAATTACGAGAGGCATTTTTAAATCGTTGAACGCCATTTCTCACTGAACGTCATGTCGAACTTATTCGCTTACGGTGAACGTCATTTGAGAAACTTTACTGTCATTCTGTAAGGCGGTGAACGCCACAAAAAACGACAAACGTCGTGAAAGTAAGACGCCACTCAATTTTGTTTGCCAATGTCAAATGTTTGCGTATCAACTCTCAACAGATGAGGTGCCAAAAGAAAAATAATTTCCGCTGCACCGGAGAATTTTAATTTACTTTTATACTCAAAAAAAAAACATCCAAAAGTTCTCGGACAGATATAAAATTTCTTTCTGAACGTTAAATTATTTTTTAAAATATATTTTTACTTACAAAAATTGACACAACAAAAAAAAAACACTGCTGTAGTAGCACAAACACAAAAGCATTGTAGTTATTTATGTATTTGTATAAAATGTTAAGAAGAGAGGCGAAAAATAAAGCCAACATGATCGAACGTGTTTTCCCCCGACTGCGATAGGATTGCCGGCTGTAGAATAATTTGAAGTCAGTTGTAGTCTGACCGCGGAACAGTAGTGACGTTCATGAGGAGTGGTATGGGTGAAGTAATAAAGAGTGATTATAATAAATATTGACTGAGTTTTAATAAGAATATACTTTATCCCCAAGCCACCCTTACACTGCAAAAATTAAAATCACTTTTTCTTTCACTGCATTTGCGAGTAAACTTCACCAAAGTTTTCTTACCGCTCATTAAAAATATAAATAAAACACATTCCAACAAAAGAAGAGGCAAGTTGAGAAAATAACTTCGCAACCGTATAGATGAAATTTTGTCCTGCTATCGCTCACTCAAGGAGGTTGTGATGGATACCGAATGCTAAAACATCACACCCAGGTTGAGTGAGTCAAAGCAAGAAAAAAATGGTTGCATTCTCTTTGCCCTCCTTTATAGCACTAAAGCGCATCGGACGTAACTATTAAAACAAACTAATATCCGCACACTTTGACACTGTCCGAGAACAAGAGCTTAATTAAAACAGTTGGAAGTTCTGTGTTGCACTATCTACTCCGATGCAGCAGGATATATACCTACCTACTCTGCCACACATACACTCTCGTACACACTAAAAAGAAGTACATACAATATCGGCTAAAAGCATAAAGTTTGCCAAAGGATTATCCAGATTAGAGGATATTTACCCGAAATCTCGCTGCACAAGTTGTTCACTATCAGTGTTGTCGGTCTAAGCCAGGCGCACTCGTACGTTTCATCGAAATAACTGAACCAGAACAATTTACGAAAACTACAGTGGATCCTGAAAGTACCTATTCTTTTTTTCCGTTGAATAAAATTTCGTTGTGGTGCGGGGGACCTACTTTGCATGCGGCTACACAACGTGACAATAACAAGGAACAGTGCATAACGCACTCCTTTGTCCCGTTGAAGGGTTTCCAAAAATAAAATCTAATTGAGTGGGCGAGGGAATGAATAAAAGAGTTTCCAAGGAATATGACATCACCTGTTTGCACTGATCATTAAAATTTTGCTTGGCCGTTTTTCAAATGAAATTCATTGATATCGAGCGGAAGGACACCTGCCACCGCAACACTAGTATCCAAAGAAAGAAGAAAAAACACACGAAAGGCCCACAATTCAATATCGAACAAATGGATTGTGTATGAGTGGGTGAGAGATAAGGGGTCGGCACCCTATACCACACCCTGTGGTATGCTGTGCCAAGGTATATCTATACTCCTTCGGTATTATCCACTTTTGTTCGTTCATTTTTCTATGATGATAATTGGATTCGTGTGGGTGCTGTACTGCAGCAGTCGTAACCGCAACGGTGGTGGTGGTGCAAACGAGAAACTTGAAAAAATAAATTTGTGTCTCCATCCGGCAAAAAGGTATCCTTTGACGGTTGAATACACAATCGCTAAACATATCCCAGCGAATGGTATTGGTGGTATGTGGACGCGTTCAGGGAAATATGAAGAGAAATGTTGATAGCGCCAGCGACAAGGACGATGACTGAATCTGTATCTCTGCATCACAGTTGCAGTGGAGTTTTCTTTTTTTTTTTGCGATGTAATATAAGAATCGCTTTGTTGAAAATGTTTGTCGGGAAAATATTCGCACAATAGGACATTTCTGATGTACGAATGAAAAAAGCGAATGCAATTGACTTAACGATGTGCCACTGTAGGAATACGAGTAGGTATGGATGCAAAGTTTCAATTTGATTCGAGTTTGACAGCAACTCGCGTGTAAAATGTTTTTCATTGTTGCTTACAATAGGAGTTATAGCTTTTACAAAGGCGCATTTAAGCGTCATTTCAAACGGTTTTTAAACAGTGATATTCGATTTTTGAAAACATGTTTTCGAAAATAAACTTTCGCTGTGGCAGTAAATTGTTGTGTCAGAACCGCTGCTCTGTCAAAATGTCTTTAATATGTCATAATTGGCGAATTTTTCATGCGAAGTATTGACGGCTTTAACAACCCTAAACGAGTGAACGGAATGCGCTGAATATAATTTTCCATGAATTTCAATGAATTCGACACATACAGCGGGGGATGTGCCGGCAATTCAACGGATGATTTCTATTATGTGGTTGTCTAAAGTCTCTGGCTTCTTGCCGTATATAATCTACTTGATAATCTACCATACTTGACTTGACTTGACTGGTCCATTTCTGTTTGACTAAGAGGCGTTTTTTTTTGTTCAATTAAACCAGAAAGAGTCAGCCCGCATGGTTCATTGACTGAGACTAGGAAGCCAGAGTTACATTGAAGAAAAAATATGCGAGCCAAGAACACCTTTAGCAGTACCTAGTCAATTTTGGTAAGGACTAAGGACGTTGGATGTGAAAACTAAGGCCTGGGATGCAATTCTTATTTTCTATCACCCGCAAGTTTGACCACTGAAAGCAACTTATAAAGAAGTCATTAAACAAACGAAAACAACGCGAAACACGATTGCAAGAAGTCCATTCGCAATAAGTTTCAATTGAGAGACAAATGCTCCTGCTTGTGCTGACAAGTCTGTTAACGAAGGAAGCTTGAGACAAATTGTACCTTCTTCAGAAAAATTTCAATTTCCATGACAAGCCCTATGATCTAACTAACAATTTACGCATATGGGGTGAGTAAATTTAACGAGATGAGTGTTCAAATTCACATAAAAACAGTAAAAAGGATTTCAAGGGAATTTTTAGAGAGACTGCGGCATTTTGACATTCCCAAATGTGACAATTTTGTTTGTTAACGAAGATCATTATAGTCGCTTGACTTGACACTGAATATTTTTCTTTCCATGACGAAGAACAGTTCAAGTCAATTAATAGAATTTGACGTATACATGAAGTGGAAACCAATAAGTAAAGCATAGTGAAACTTCTTCCTTAACCGACCCAAACAATTGGCAAAAATTCTAAGAAGTATGCATATATGCAAAAGAATGTGGAAAGCAAAAACGCAGGCACCAATAATAACTGCAATTTCGATTGTACAAAAGTCAAGCTTATAGGCTGTGGCGGTACTCATAAATATCTATATTTGGCTACCTTTACATAAGCAACAATTTGTATACAAAGTTACCATTGCTACCTATAACCGATATAAGGTGATGGTTAGATAAAATTATTAATAGGGCTCAAGGTATTTTGACTTTGTAACAAGCCAGGTAAAAGACGATACCTGCCTTAGCTCTATACCGCCTCGTACACACCCTGGGGGTATAAAGGTCAATGCAAAATATAATGAAAGGCCAGGCGGTGGTAGGAACTACGAATAATGGTGGATCACAAATCTGCCACTCGTAGGCGCAGTTCCTTAGTGGTCAGACTAAAAAGCGTGGAGTCCTAAGGTTTTAAGGTCTTAAGGATTTTGCCACAGCGCGAACTCTCGCGAATGTCTGCCAAATATCCGATATTATAACTTACTATATAAAATAGCTTCTCAATTATACTTGGCATACATTTTGTAGATCCCTTCCATTCGTCTCCAAAATGCAAAATTCTCACAAAATAAAAAAACGGACGGATGTGAAAGAGCTAGGCCTAGGGTCCCTTAGATTGCGCCAACTTTTTATTTATTTTAAAATCTACCACTCATATAAGATCATCAAAATTGGACTGTAAACAAATTAAGTTCTCTCGAAGTCAAAATGTGAGAATTTGGCCTTATTTCATGGGACAAGGCTTAGCTTGTAGACCGACAATGATATTGAAATATCAAATATCCCCACTTTCTTCGATAGACACAAAAACAACTCGGGCATATTTAGGACAGACTCCCGTAGAAGATGAATAAAAGAAAAGCATTTAAAATCTATGCATCCTCACAGTGGAGCAGCTCTTCAGGAATGCTTATCTAGAATGGGAAGACGGTTCTTTGATAACTCAGGCGATCTTGCAAAAAATGTTCCTTTCAGGTTTGAAAAGATTAGTAAAACGATTTTGTTACAGTTGTCTGTCTTACAATAGGAAATAATCAGCTACAAGGTTAAAATTGCACATGGTGCATAAAACACTCCAAACTTAACCTATTTTTATAATTTTTTATACTTTTCTGATTCTACTTTTCTGATTCCAGCGCTTCTAAAATGTTTGCAGATAGAGTTAAGTTCTGCCCCTAAATTGATGTACGAGTATTTAAAAAACCGTAAAACTACAATAGTCCTTCTTAATGAGTTTGGCTCTATTTATTTTTTGCCGGTACATTAAAAACTAACTTCGTGGCTGCAATAACCAAAGTTAAGCTGTGATGGCATTCGTAAAATGGTTACAGAGTATTTAATCCATCTACGTGAACCAACAAACAATATTTTAGGACATTCAAGTTAGTATTCGTACGCGCAGAGAGAGCTATTAGAACCTCTTCAGACTGTTGATGAGTACTCATGGGAAGCTGCATAGCACGGCAAAGCCCCTGAGAAGATTTGTAGCACTCATATACAGAACAGATTCACGCGACCATAATTCAAGGAGCATATAGGTGTACTCGGTGTGGTGTAAATATGTCTCCAAGAGTGTAGACACAAAGCGTGAAGAAATAATTTACTGAAAAGTTGGGTTACCACCGGACCGATGGAAAAGGAAGATATTGCAAGCAATTTTTTGTAGCCTGCGCCTCAGTGAAATATGAAAAATAACCACCTGCAATATCACAATTTAAAAACCCAATTCATTCTCCCCATCATGCATGCAATACCTCCTACCCTCCCCACTGGTGAACAATTTTGTCAATTCCACCAAATTAATAATAATAATAAAAAAAAAAAAAACCCAAATCGACGAAAAAAAAAAACACAGATTGATTGAAGCGTCCTTATCAATTATTCTCGATCAATAAATTGAATTCAGCTTCATTCATTTGACGTCAGTCCGCAACACCACTTGAGCAAATGTCGAAAGATACCCATACAAACCCGCCACCCGCCAACGACGACGCTTCATTCAGCCAAACATTACCAGTGTTAGTGTGTTCATTCGGAAATTCGATACTACATTTGAAGGATGATTGGCCCTAGGAGGGTACCTCACGAAACTCGATATAACCATCAAAGAGGAAAAAAAAACAAACCAAAACCAGGACTTGGGACAGAATAACAAAAACAAAAAAAAGACGACTCTCTCAGGAGTCCGAACAAAAGACTTTCTTCGCCATCGTTTTGTCGTTGTGAGATATTAGAACTGACAATCGATTTTAGTCGGAGATTGTCTGTCCTTGTTTTTTTCTTCGTCCATTTCTATCTATCGATGAAAGAAAGCTTAAAGAAATCCTGAAATGCCAGACAGACACGATAAAGCCACAGTCCCAGATCGATCAAGAAACACAAGCAAAAGAGTAAACATTCCCGCTGATGATTTCAGTGAAACTTCCACACAAACATACCCTCAGCGGCCAGTTATACCATCAGCTCCCAATGGAAGCAATTTAAGTGTCGATGGTGGTGGAGATGGGGAACCGAGTGGCGAACTATTCGTTCGTGTCGATTTAATGCAAAAGGATCTGTGCTTCGGTGTTTTTTATTCTTCTTCTGTTTGCCTTTGACAAGTGCATGTGTGTGTGAAAAACATATATGGCTGCCTGTTGGCAGTTAACAGCTTCTCATAGCTTACCCCCTTTTCGAATATGATGGCAATCATGTTTTTTTTTCTCACAACCCCCACTCCAGCAACCGAATAAAGAGAACGTAGCGTCTCGATTTCATTCCAGCAACGACAACGACCAGTCCACACGGCCAATGGCATAAGTAGCTCCTACCCCGTCCAGGAATTGGATGCATTCATGTGGACGGAACACTACGACGCGGCTACAGAGTGCAGTCGTCGCCATGCATGCAGCAATCGGGTTTACATATGGTCTTGAAGAGCGCCACTACGCTGCTACTCCTCGTACCCATCGTTAGTATGTAATTGGAAAGAAGCGGACTTGCTACACGACTACCAGTCATTCGATATCTATCCATCTTTGTATGTCTTTTTGCTCCCCTCGTCCGATGACACTTTTTGGGCTTCTTCCTTTGTTTACACAGTTATTTGCTGCTCTTGTCGAGGATGACCTCACCATGGACATATTTCCATTTCCACACATCAAGAAAGAAAATGAAAAAAAAAAAACCTGATACTCCCAAGTGAAGCCTTACAGATGGGAGACATGAATCTAATTTGAAGCGACACACTATCGTGCAATCCTTCTACGATCCCTGCGCCAATCCATTGGGTAATTCAAATTCATGATGGGTTACTCTCTCTC
This sequence comes from Cheilosia impressa, assembly GCA_948293265.1. Lineage (NCBI taxonomy): Eukaryota > Metazoa > Arthropoda > Insecta > Diptera > Syrphidae > Cheilosia > Cheilosia impressa. Next base: position 44,503,534 of record OX411884.1, on the reverse strand, counting down.
CCTCTCTCTCTCTCTTACAAAAAGTCGGCATCGGCACACCGACCGAGTGGACGAATTATTAAATTTAATTAAATATTCAGTGTGTCCTTTCAAGGGCTGATAGAGGTCCTTGAGGATCGCTGAATTTGATTGCAACTCGTTTGCATTTAAAATGTACTCTCATTTTCTTGTTGAAACAGTTATTTTTTTTTCGCCTTCGCTCTGTCTCCTCACTAAATTAAACAAGAAAAAAAAGGCGAGCAAATCGCAATGTATTTGCTTGTCGAGTATGCAGCAACCTTCGTCCTGTGAGCAGTCCTATACTTTGCAAATAATTGAATGAGAGGAATATTTGCGGAGTCTGTTTGGAAATTGTATGAAAACATTTGGATTTCCAATTGAAATGAGACAAGAACCCTCCAGGGAGCGGAAGGGAGCCGTACCATCCGGATGGTGATGGCCTGTAAGCCGGCCAGACGAAATACATAAATGTATGTGAACTCTACTCTCGTGCAGGATCAGAGAGGATGAAAATATTTTGTGAACAAATATTGCAATTGTACGATGTACAACATTTGCATTGGGAATTAATTAGGCTTATGGAGTGTGAATCCATCAGGCAGAGTTTTCCACTTGAAACAAAGAATCGATGGAGGTCCTCAAATCAATCGCAGATTAATTTGTGTTTGTTTTCGACGAATGAAATTTGACTGTGAGGCCAATTGGGGGTTGCAGGAGATACTGCCCCAAGGACTGGTGTTGAAAATTAATGATTCGGCCATAGACCGTCATATAGTTTTATTGTTTTGCGTCTTTTCAAAGAAGTTAAGCGATGTTGACTTTGCCAACGAAAGTCCATTCAATCATTCCTGACATTCTGCCAGGTAGTCCATTTTGAGCAGTGAGATCTTTTTAATGAGATCGCAAAGAAAGAGCAAACAACTGTTGCGATCTCTCTGCGAGAGGAAAGGTATTTATACAGTGGGTGATCAAATTATTACGGCCACATAAAACAAAAAAGATTTTTTGAAAAGTAACCGTACATAAGTTATATTTACTATTTTTCAACTTTTATTTATTTTTATATATTGAGAACGTCTTATAAACTTATAAAAGACATATTTTTATTAAAGAAGGGCTATGAAAAAATTAAAAAATATATTTTGCTACCCATACTATTGCAGATTAAGCCGCCTTGATGACTCTCTTGGTCACACTTTTAATGGATTTCCTACAACACGTATTTTTTATATTTTCGCTACTGTGCGTCATACTTCAATTAATTTTTCTTATATTGTAGCTTATTTGTTAATTTTTCTTTGCATTTTTTTTTTTTAAACTAGCTCTCCAAGATTTTCTATTGGTGTGAGATCTGAGGAGCTTCCGGCCTTTCAAGGATTTTTTTTCCACCAAAAAAACCTACTCCGTTTGCCTTAAGACAGCGTGCGGAGTTCTGCATAAACAAATAATTGCCGTTTGGAACCTTTCCTCCAATTGTGGCAATATCTTCGTTGCATAAAATCCTCAAAACAAGTATTTTTCTTAGGTGGCCGTAATAATTTGATCACCCACTGTAGTTCCGAGGGTTGTTTTTGGTGTAAAATTAATGCAACGTATAACGAGGCTTCTCCTAGACGTCTTTTTAATCTTGTTTATACATGAATCGCTTGACAAGCTAAAACAATCGAAGCACGACCACTCAGACAAAACGTAACTACGATCAAGAACATTCGTGGCTGAAATGTTTCGATAATGAAATAAATTAAATTCTATTACCCCAGTTTTTGGTCTGTATCTCAGCCCTGGATAGAGTTGGACAGCTTTCGTCTAACAGCTGAAAATGTGCATGAAAGTGTTGGCTTTCCTGAGAATTTTTTTTTATTTGGTATTAATCAAGAATTAATGAAGTAATGACATTGGAAAAAATGTATATTTTGGTAGAAAACGCCCCGAAAAAGGAGGCGTGGTAATGAACGACATACGCTATATAGTCTTCTCTTTTAATCCTGGATAACTAAACATTCGTCTTACAGACTACCATAACAATCCACAATCGCTAGTTCATTTGTGGAGAACACACAATACACATTTGTAATAAATGCTCAAATAAATTTTTCCCAACATTTTTACTTCCACTTAATAAATAAAATAACACTTCTTCGTTCTATCTAACAAGTTCTATTTGACAATTAATGATGGGCTTATTACAAAATTTTGTATTTCAATGCGTAGTCTGGAAGGCGAATGTTTAGTTACAACGGGACTTCAAATTAAGTTTAGTTATCCAGGGTTAAGAGCAAGCTTTACTGAAACCTGTAGAGTAGTTTTCACACCAACAACTGGTAACGCACATAAGCCAACTGCAACCGACCCTTCCTCCATTTTATTTATCTGTTTTCTAAACGAACTTTACGAACGAGAACGTTTTCAAAGAAATGCGTCTTACTAAAAACAACTGGAAGAAAATCATGTACGACGATAGTGGTCTAGACGACATTATTTTTTATCTTTTAATGGCCATAATCAGCTATTTTCCAAGTGATTTCTTTTCGGTTATCGGCGGCATTATATTTCTAGCGATGGAAACAAATGCAACTTTCAAACTATAGTAACTTTTGCTCTAGCGAGTCAGTGTTGCGGACCTACTTTAGCAACGGCAATCATGTTAGAAGTTACGCTACGCATTGCAGCACTGGACACGGGAATATGGTAAACAAATAGAGCTGTTCTAACGTTTATAGCCAACAACTAGAAGCTACAGCCATTTCAGCAATATCAGCGCCATCTAGCCGTGGTTTATATTTTTGTGTTACAAAAGTGTATTAAACTGGTGTTTGAAAGTTTAAAAGGAGGTAAAAGTCAAAAATTGTATTATTTATTCGCGAAAAAGCTACATCAGGGGATCCTAATATTAAAGGAGTGTATCATTTTCCAAATTCTCCCATTATAATAGGTATGGTATTGCTAGTGTCAAGAACGACCATAATGGCGTATCTTCTGATTAACTTCTTTTTGGCTATCGCCAGTTATAATTATATTTACAGAGAGCGGACTGAATGCATCTGCGAAACTTGCTACTTTTACTTGATAGTCCACTATTGTTTTAATAATAATTGATTAAAAATTTCAGTGGCAAGTTAAGGAGATAATTTCATTAGAAGCAACAACCACTTACCCCCTTATTAATAAACGCTGCGTAAAAGCTATCAACTCCTTATTTAGAAGCTACGTAAAATTTTTGTATGCTATCTGATGTCTACTAGCTAACTAACTTGTGCACATTTGTTTATTAATACGGGGGTTAAATTTCAGCGCCATCTGGCATTAGTTTATAATTTCATTTTCAGTAAAAACAATAATTTGTGTATGCAGGGGCTAAGTGATTAATATATTCGACTACTAATCGAGAGGTAACAAAAAACAAGATAGGGTTACAGTCATGAACGACTGAACTGGATGCAGGTCTTGAGCTTGCAACTTCGCAATAACTTGCTTGTCTAGGAGCTCTATTTTCTAAAAAATTGTTGCCTAAATAGTTAAACGTTTGCGCTTAGCACTGCGTTATAAACCACGTGAAATAGAAAATAAATAAATACCTGAAACGGAGTGAAATGGAGAAAAGGTTAAAAACAACCACCAGAAGCCACATCATCAGCGCCATCTAGCCGTGGTTCGTAATTTCATTTACTGGACAATGGAGTAAAGATATATTTCACAAATAAAAATAATAGGTGGAGTAGAATCGTGTCATTACAAGAAACAATGGCGAATTTGAGAAAAATAGTAAAAAAAAAATATTGTAAAGGGAGCTCATACAAATATAGAGGGCGCATTCCTAGGGTGTTGGCTGGTATATTTCTCATACCCTGATAATGACAAATGTGTTGCTGTCATTGTTTAAAGTTAACTGTGGCAACGTTAATCGCTCCTGCTTGGAAGCAACGTCCTAGACTGTGGTCTGCACTTACTTAAAATCTAATCTAGTACTTTAAACATCGACCAAATGGTAGCAACAAAGGAACAAAAAGAAAGCAACACAAAATTACTATCAGTGCATGCCCAAACACTTCCCAAAGAGAGACACCTGTGAGCTGGCATCTTAAACTCTAAAGTGAAATACAAACAAAATGGTGTCCAAAATTAGGATCTACGTTGTCCATGTCTTGCATATTTTCGACGTACAAAATATTGAGGCACAAATTGACATTTAAAAGAGAAAGGTTTACAAATTTTAACAAACATTAAAGTCGTTGGAAAAAGATCTGATGCGGATAAACAATGATGGCGCTCGCTGTTGCCACTACCTAAAAGCCCCTGGAATAGCCACGAAAACAAATTATGCTATAAGAAATGATTTAAAGGCTACTGAAACCACCGTTGAAAACTCAGTAATAAAATCGATTTACTCAGTTTTTCTTTTGCGTTACAAAAGACACTCCCTATCAAAGGTAACCCTATAAGTGCCCCTATAAAACCCCAACCATAATTAGTCTCCGACTCATCTCCGAGCACTTAAATAAGAGCCAGCTATCACATAATTCCACTTCAGATGACATGATGCACCACACATAATCCCAGTACACCCACTTAGCATCAGCAAAGTCCCTCCAAAGACAACCATGATCGTCAGCTCCATCATAAACAGAAAATCCTTAGCTCCAGTGCGGCATGTGAACAGATTTGCGTGCCCCCCCGAACGAGTTGATTCATCTACACAACTGCACTTACCAGTCAGTGCATTGAGGATCAGAAGTTTTAGGTAAATTACAAAAGCGGATAATAGCACCCACGCCCGACCGTCACACAGTACTAAACGTTTTTGGAATTTGCATCCGAATCCTTATTGGATGTTCTGTTTGAAAATTAAGATTACCCTCTGTATCTGGTTATATATACTATATTCCTGTGGGTAATTTGCTTATTTTCTGATTGCCATAGAGATGCACATCCGCCGTCGTATATATGAGCCAGGATTAAGTGATAGTGTGCTCTTCGGCAAGTGATAAAACCCATCAGCTGGGAGAACTCTGACATCCTCAAGGTGAGTGGAACATTTAATGTGAAATCCATTTTAATTACACGAGCAACTGGATGGTGATGGTGAAGACGACAACGGCGATGATGATGATGGTGGTGGTAAAGGAAACTTTTCCAATTGCCTGTCCCCCATTTATGTAAATCCAAAAGAACCACCATCTTACCGCTGTGCGAATGCCAAGAATGCCGCCCCATCTCTGCAACCACCTGGCTCTTGTTTACAGGAATCATCCCGAAATGCAGAAAATATGGGACGAATAGGTGGGGGGCAGCAGGATTAGAGATCGCATTACATGTAGTTGCACTTAGCAGATGTACGAGGACTATCTCAAGTGCAACAGCAGTCTGAACTTTGCAAATCCTTTGGCAACAACTAAACAACCACTTTGAAACTTTTTGGCACGGCCCTCGCACTGCACCCTATCTAAGGGTGGTTAGCACACATATGTGTATGTGTGTGGGCATTAGTGAGGCAAGCAAACAGGAGCAATCAATTTATAAATGTCAGTCAAAATGCGGTTTTCCAGGAGTGTAATTAATCGATTTTCATTTTACGTGTTCCGAAACTCCTGGCTATACCGCACACCAGCCAGATGGTACCAACAACAAAGAAAGCGGTCGTCCGCATGTGTGATACATACCAGACTAGACCAAGGACCAGACATATAGACAGACAGACATGTTCTACGGCGCCGAACGGACGAGTTTTAATGGATTTCACAAAACACGAATGTGTTCGACGTAGTTGTCAACTTTATTGACGTTTCCCTTGTTCAAATTGAACGGGCTTACATCTCTCAGTGGAAATCATCGTGCGCTACAAAGTGACTGTCATACTCGTTCTCTTACACCCACTCTCCTGTCATCTCCAGTGACATAGAGAAGACCCAGAAAAAAAGAAAAATTAAAAACTCTTAACCAGCTAAAGGGGCTGACTCTCCCGACTATGAAAGGATTAGAAAGTAAACTCCATTATTTTGTTTTTCATTATACACATTCGTCTCTATTTCGTATACATTTTCCACCCCCCTCCCTTCGTGGATCATTAGGATACACCAGTGATACACAGTGCGGTGCTTCTGTTTTTGAGTGCGGTTTTATATTCAAAGGATTTCACAAGGAATGAAGTGGCTTCCTAAACTACGTTATGATGGCATGTTTGGGGCCGAATGATGGAGGATTTTAATCGAGTGGGGTGGACGAGTGTGTGGTATAATGTATACCGAAAACAAAACAGATTAATGTTGCCCATTAACATGGAGGTTTTTATTTTTTTTTATATTTCGTTCAATCTGGAGAATTACTTTTTATGTCGGGGAGACCCTAAGTGGGGTTGAACAGATGTCTTGTTGCCTCTTGAATGGTGGTTGGTTATTGAGATTGATTACAGTCGGATGTATGCTATTGTTGGTGGGATTATTTTTCAACATGACAGGCAGTTTAATTTCTGAATTCAAAGCAAATCCCTCGTGTAAGGCGCTAGGTCAGGGGTCGAGTTGCTGGATCGAAGAACAAGCTACGAGTATAGCCGAGGAATTTTGGTACAAGAAATAAAAACAAATTTCGCCACTTATTGTCCATTCACGGATGGAATGGGCCTTTTTACCATTTTGACATAAAAGTCGACCATTTCTCGACTGGAGAGCGCTACAAGGGTGATTGGGGAAACAAATTGCGTCCTTAGATAGTTGCGAGAGTGACACATCAAAATCGGCGTCTAACAAGGCCCTCAAACTGAAAAAATCGTTGTCAGCCTAATTGGGCTTGTATCCTTTCATTTAGGTTGACAGATAAAATTTTGAGTCGACCCAACAGTGGCGCCAATTTATTTTTGATTCGACAAATGTTGCCTACAAGTGGAGTTCATCTCGGCAATTAGTGTATGGGGTGCTTAAAATGCCTTTTGGCGACTTAAAAGTGTTTGGAGGTAGAAAGACCGACAGTGACTTAAAAATCAAACGCACCTGTCTACAAATCCACGGATCATCTACATGGTTGCTCAGAGAGGACTTTGGTTAATGTGTATGGGATGCTTTAAATGCATTTAAAGGACTTGTGGGGGCTTGGTGGTAGATAAAGCTATCGAAATGACTTAAAACCCAAACACATCTGCCTACAAATTTCTGAATCATCTACATCATTGCTTACAAAGTACTTATTGCTCACAGGACACCTCAACTAACATGTATGGGAACCCTTCCACAGACTTTTGCTTCAAATATTCTACGAAAATCGAACCGCCAACAACCAAAAAGGAATAGAACCGCCAAAAATATTCCCTCCGTCCATAAATCATCATCTGCATCACTCGCCACTCACAAGGAAGGCATCCGCTCAAGTTTACCCCTAAACTACGTGCACAACAATTTGTCGAACAATTTTCAAGCCATTCCACACCTCTTATCCGTTTTGCCAGAAATTCAAATAAGCAAAGCCCCAACCGAGTCTTTCCAGGTGGAAAATCTCTTCTTACTCTCGTTCTGTGCGAGCGAATGCTCTTTCGAAAATTTAATTCTTAAATTGCACCAACCACAAGGATTCAGCGTACGACTATAGCGCGCAGGGGATTTGTGTTGGGGGACGAAAACACATTTTTTGTTTAAGCAGTTCGCTAAACTGTGAATTCTGTTCACTTTAAGTACCCCAAGTGGATATGACATCAAACGGGGTGGAATGGTAAATCTGGATCTGTTGTGCACTTCTATGTGCTCCCCCAACCACCCACTCACAAAATACTTGTCATTTCGTGTCAACAGATACATTTCTCGTTTGCTTGCATGTGTATTCACGAATTTTTTTTCTATTGTGCCTCTCTTAGCATAAGGTCCTCCCGCTATTGTGTATTGTTTGTCTGCTGTGTGTGTGTGAATATGGTGAGTGGGTGGGGGAGGATGTGTATTATTTTTATTTCGCATTATTTTATAAGGACAAATGACACACTACACGGCACACAACTCATAAGCTCTTTGTATTATGCGCGCTTGTACATGTTTTTGATGATGACGACGACGACGACGACGATGAGAAGGAGGATGATGATTATGATGTGAAGAAGACGACGGCACTTATACACAACAAAAGGCGCAAGGACATTTTTATTCCTTTCTTTAGATATTTTTTTGTTGTTCGTCCGCTTTTCCTTTCCTCCTTCTATACCATGTACACTTGTATAGTGTATTTGTTCTCATTGCTATTGAATGACAGCGTATACAGGAGGTTACGATGGTATTATTATGTATAGATATATATATAGTTGTGGGTGTGATGGGATAAAGTTTAGAACAACTCGTTTTTTTTGTGCTGCTGCCTGTTGTATCTAAATTTCCATTTTTATTGCATATCATCTGGAGCGCGACAAAATACTTTGCTGAGTTGTTGCTCTGCCCGGGCCTGCTGAGGAGGATGCGAGACTATAGAGTTAAGCGTTAACTGATAGAGTCCTTTGCCGGTGGTAGAAAATGTACAACAGGCGCGCTCCGCCAGGGAAAACAAATTGCCAAGTAAACTTGCCGAAAAATTGTTTGCCGCAGATTTTGTTTTTTTTTTTGTCCATTTTTTTGTTGTTGTGCTGTTCACGCTATTTTAGGGACAATTTAGGGATATTCAAAGAACTTTTATCCCTTCCAAAGAGACGTCCTTTGCGAAGAAAGTAATGGCGCAGAGTTTGGCCCTTTCTTTCTTCCGCGTGCAATGTAAAGATAGAATATTTTCATTCGCTATGTTGGGAAGCAGAATTTTTTTTCATGGAACTACGGGATGGAAATTATTATAAATTTAGATAAGAGCGGCATGAAATTGCTCGTGAAATCGATTGCTAACAAGGCGGGAAAAAATAAATAGAAACGAGTAATAATTGTTACGTCTAGATCGGACAAGAAGCACGTCTTTCATGGGGATGTACCGGAAATTATTTAAAAGTTTCCCCGGTATAGGGAGGCGTTAGATGAGGAAGGAGTAATTTATATGACTGTTACTTGGAACTGGTTAAGCCGGGAGTGCAAGAAACTAAAGCAACTGCTGTGGAAGTTGGAATATCAACAAAAGAAGTAATATGAACACTTTTTCATATGATTTTCTTAACAAGCACATCAAAGCTTAGCTGGAGCCCATTTGAAATTATTGCTCAAAAGGTATATAAGGTAGTCGGAAAGTTTTGTGAGCATATTTGTGTGTCAACTACTTCACTCAGAAAAAAAATATTTTTAAGCTAAAAATGTTGAATTAATTTTGAATTTTTGACGATGTCAACGAGTACAGGTACCTACCTACGTAGCTTTCATTTGGTTGGTAGTTTGTAAAAATAAGTTTTGAAAGACGGGTATAGCTTATTAACATAATATATAGAACATTCTAGAGAACTTTCGCATAAAGAAACCAACCTTTCTTCAATTCTAAATTTTTTAGGAAAGTCAAAACGCTTTTAAATGACATTTATTTAGATCAAATGAATGCGAGAACGGCAAAAAGTATCCGAAAGTGTTGCCATAATTAAAAACGTTCTTATTTTGGTTGAAAATGTTTTTTAATTTTTGTTATGTTCTAAAAATATTTACTTTCCCCCTCGAAAGGATACTGTTTTCAGGGGCACAAGCATTGTGTCACTGTCCCTCTTGGCCTAAGGGAGCTTTACACTGTATAAATATAAAGGGCTTAAAGCCAGCGCTGTCGCCTTAGGACTTCACTTATTGAAACAATGATGGATTTAAGGCTTGTTTGTTAGAATTACAAGTCTAACAAGGAGACATTTACATGCACAAACTTGGCATATGTGATCTCAGCAAACCACTGGCGAAATGTGTTTGCCTAAAGCAGGGGTGTCAAACTCAAACCCCATAAGTGGCATTTTTTGTCTCAAGCATGACAGCGGGCCTTATTTAAAATGAAATCCGAAATTGTAATACTAGGTTTAAGTAAAAAGTTTATAAAAAAAATATTTTATTTCAGAAAAACTTATATTCCCTGCCTAACGCTATAAGCTGAAATATTATTTTGAATATCCAGAAACTTGACACAGCAACATACAGTAGGTGCATTGCGACTGCCATTGAAATGCACATAAAATTAGAAGATTATTAAATTGATGTCGCGGACCGTAGGTAATTGTCTCGAGGGCCGGTCATGGCCAGCTGGCCGTACCTTTGACATGCCTGGTCTAAAGAAATATATCATGAAAGGTTACAATGCATTGAAAAATACAGAAAGGGGCAGAAGGCAATCTTTCTTTTAGCCAACCGTTTCAATATTAAAAATGCTTCACAAATTCAGAACGCGTACTCTAAATAGTTCAGGCTAGATTTTACGAACTCAAAATGTTAAAATTTTTCATGTAAAATGACCCATTGTGACGTAGAATACATTTAATACGAAGGTTAAAAATGATTATAAAGGGTGATTTTTTAAGAGGTTTAGAACTTTTTTTAAAAAAAAAACACAAAAAATTCGAAAAAATGAATGAAATATTTATTTGAATCGATAGTTTGAACCTTGCAATTTAATGTTTAAAGATAATTTCATGCAAATGTTGACCGCGGCTGCGTCTCAGGTAGCCCATCCGCTGAGTCCAATTTTGGCATACTCTTTCACACATATCGGCCGGTATCTCACGAATGAATGCATGGATGTTGGCTTACAGTGCGTCAATCGAAGCGGGCTTGTCCCTATACACATTAGCCTTGGCATACCCCAACAAAAAATAATCTAATGGTGTCAAATCGCACGATCTAGGCGGCCAATTGACCGGCCCGAATATTCTTCCGAATAGACTGCTCAGAAGGTCGAGAATGCCGATCATAAAATGGAAGCAGCGCGCGATGAGCATTTCGAACCGAGCACGAATTTTGATAGTAAAATTCAATAATTTGCAAGCGTTGTTCATTTGTAAGACGATCCATGGTTAAATTGCAAACCAAACTGAAGCTGTTTGACAGTGACACAAGGTACTAAACACACGTCAGCTGTCAAAACTAGTGTTGCCAAAACCAAACCAGCTAAAAAATCACCCTTTATTAGTAAGGCTAATAAGCTATATCGTCTATCCTCATATTTTTCTTTACCAAAAGAACTACCTAGCCCCCTAAAATTTGCATATCGTTTCCCAATTCGCATAAACTTCCATTAGATGTTAGCAAATGGTTCTTTATTGTTCGATTTGTTTGAATAAATATCGAGAGTGATTAGTGCATTGCCACCTTATGATCTATTGTGTCCCCTGCTTAAATATGACTGTATTCCCTCGTCCAGAGCGCCGTCAAATTACAACTTTTTAAGAATTTTGTTTGAGGGTCTTCGCTCTGGCCGGAATATTCATCTTTGTTGATAAATTTGATATCGACATTTGCGCCGACGACGTTAAGCCATTTACTCAATACGTGTTTCGCCTGCCATTCTCAGATAAACTCGCCAGCGAACGAAATCTTCTTCCAGAGAACTAAAAGCGAACGAAATGCGAATTGACTGTATGACCGAGGAATGAAAATGTTAACGTCGACAAAAATGATATTTAAATCTATTTAAAGTGCGCTTGGTTTTAGTATTAAGATGTCAGAGAGAATTAAAACATAGCTAAACAACTACAGTGGAAATTTCAACATTAACAGGAGGAATATCAGGCGACTTAAACCTACAATACTTCAAGTGAAGAAGTTACACCTGTCTGTAAGCATTTCGGGGCACTGTTGAACCGTAGTAGGTTCGCCTTTCACGTGAGGAGTATTTTAAAAAGAAAAATCTTGCAGGCCAACTTTGACCAACCAAAGCAGTTTGGCCTTTTCATAGGCTTTTAGTTAACTAAATGTACGTTCAGAGTGCAGATGAATATTGATTTTGAGAGAGTAAAATAAGTCTGATCAAGATGGATTTAAAGTCCGGGAAACTGGTGGCTTCATAAACGTGATATTAGGTCCATCTTGCAGCTGAATGCAAACAAAGAAATGCGGTACCACTTCTAGTTCGGGCAGGTCCTCGAAAACAGCTAAAACATCCGAGTTTCAAACCCCAATGTGCTTGTTTCTTTCATTTAGTATATTTTTGACGAACAATTTAGCTTTGATAGGCATTTAGCACTTTAGCAGTAAGAAATAATGCAAAGTACTTGTTACATATTTTTCAAACTGCATAACTTTGGAAAAGCCTACGAAGTAGCCGAGTTTAAAACCACAATATGTCAGCCTCGTCTCATAGTACATAGTTGACAAAAAAGATGACCAATGATTAAACATGACAAGATGAGCAATACTTGTAACACATTTTTGACAATTTTAGTTTAGACAAGTCTGTAAAGTAGCCGAGTTTCAAACCACAATAAGCTAGTTTGAACTAATTTGCTAAACAGTTGAGACTAAAAAAAAAAGAAAACTAGGTAGGGCATCTTCGTTTCGAACTACACTACTTATCAATCATTCGACTCCTTTCTTACAAATTAAATTCCAACAGTAACTTCGAAGGATACATTCCTCTTATAAATGCTTTTCACTGTCTAGGAGTCACCTTGCACTTCGTTTCACTGTAAATTAGTCAGTCGCCTACAAACTCACGTCAATTAAAAGCTTGCAATTACCGAGTAGAATATCAAGGATGAATATTGACAACTGCAGTGCCTGGCAAAGTTCTTGTCAGTCTTTCGAGTCTTCTTCTCCTTCTTATAGTTAACAACTCCAAACAAAATCAATGTCGTACAGAAGGTAAGGAGTTCCACCATCGCCCATCACTTACCAAAACTCTAAAACTTGACTTCATTTTTTAAGCAAAGCAAAAAGTAACCAGCGCTTACCTGCAACGAAAGGAGGAGAGAAAAAAAAACGATTATCAGTAAATCACATCTATAATCCATTACATAGCAGAGAATCGTACAAGAAAAATCCGGAAATTAAAACAAAACAACATCAAAAAGTGCGAAAAAATAATAAAAAAAGGAAATTAACTTCAAATTGGATATAATTCCATTCGACGAACAAACACACACACAGTACAGCTACAGATTGGAGAGGACACAAAAAAAGGTACCCTTAGGCTTACTCGTAGTAGCCCTAATTTTTCAAATACACAACACACAACAACCAATTCGGCAGCAAATCAGCCATTTTGCATCCGCCTTCTATCACCGATACAGATGGTACACACTCAGACTATACACGAAATCCGAAATATCTTTCTCATTTCCGTCGCTGAATGCGCTGTGATTTCCGGCCACCATATCCTTGTCTGTTGTCACTTGCTGCCACTACACTTTGCCACCTAACCTAGTACCAAGTGTAGGGAAAAAACACACCGCCCTCCTTCTCCATGTGCCGCAGTCCTTCTTCTTCCCTCGAGCAATACAATTTATTTCCATTTAATGTTGAATAAATTTATAAATATTTAAGCGGTCTAACGCGGGCAGGGGTAGTAGCGCCATCAAATATTTATCCAGAAATGAGAAAGAAACGGAGAAGCAAATAAAACTGCATGGGGCTGGTGGTTGTCAGTTATTGTTGAATGGAAATTGTTACATTGAAAGTTATTACTACCTGCAGGGGGTGTCTATCTGCTGCCTGGCTGGTTGGATTGTCTGTCCCAAGTGCGACTTAAAGTTGGCTGCGGGCGTTGGTAGTGGTGGTGGCGCGGGCGGTTGCTGTGTGGGCAATTATTACATTGGGGTTGGGTATTTATTAAACGACCAGGAGGATCCTTTTTTTATCCTGATTTTTAATTTGGCCGAATGGAGGTCGTAATGAGCCAGCCAAAGTGGAGGGATTATCCCTTAAGAAGTTCTTAACAGTTTACCCCACGGGGTCACTTCAGAGGAAACATTCAATTCGGATGTCTTAAATTGAGGGGGCTGTAAATTAATTTGCCACGCAAATGATAGGTGGAGGCGGAGCGTGGTATTTATGGCAGAAAAGTGTGCGTCTTTTCTATTAACAGCTGATAGGGTAAGTCCACTGCTTAGTGGAATGCGAACAGATGAATTGGATACAAAAGTTAGTTGGGAAAAGACCGCGAAGTAGTGATATCCGAGTTTCAAACCACAAAATGCTACTAACCGCATCAGGGATGACGAGAAGAAGAAACCCAGACCAGAAAACAATTTCAGGGCCTATTTCTGTAAGAAAAATGACAACAAGCGGAGTCCTCTTTCCACTGCTTTCAATTGTATCATCAACAAAGCCCTTGAAATATTTACAGAGAAGATTTAGAAATAAAGTAAATGCCTGGCAGCAATCCACTTTCAACGAGACATTTGGGTGAACAAAACAGAACGGTTTATAGGTTAATCCTAGTTCATTTTGTTTATCAGGAGAAGAAACCTTGAGCAGTGATAAGCGACAGAAAGAATGACCAACGCTGTAACATAACATGTTGCGGAGTACATAATTTCTCACTACCACTGCTAGATGGCTCCACAATACATGTCTCGTCGAAATAAGTCGGCGTCACTCTAGACTCCTAGTTTAAGGAAAAGAAATGCTTAAGATAGGACAAGGAATGGATTGAATGCTACCTTATGCCTGTAAGTGAGCTTTTGGAAGAAGATCGGGACTAAAAAGAGATCATTAGAACTGTCATACACCTATGGGGCTTCTGTCTGTTCACAAATAGAAGCTGGCTCAAAAGAGCTGTATAAACAAATTTGTCGGGCAAGTCGGGCTGGCCATGGCCTTCCCCTAGACTTGTTATTTAAAGGTTCTACAACAAAATATGCTCTCGATTTTAGGGGACCCATCATTTGAAAATACATGACCAATGTCTCAATGGGTAGAAAATAAGGCCCCGAAAGCCTATACACACCTATAGATTAGGTCCAAAATTAGAGTCCTATATACACCTAGGTAGCAGAATCTATTCGGATAGTTTAAAAATAAAGACAGGTATGGGCACTAGGTGTTACTTCGAGACACTACAAAAAGACGAATCTTTTAGACCACCAGAAATGGGTATAGGGTGTCCCAAACTTTAGACAATAAAAAGGTCTGCAAGAAGACTGTAACCTTTTTCAATCGGATACTTATTTTCGTTGACAGTCAAGCAGCCATGAAATCTCGATTAAATCTAAGTTCAATCGACCCAAAGTGGTTTACAGTCCGCGATGAACGGCTTAACAAACAAATCTTTCAAGCATGCTTTGTAAATGAAAAATGGAGTAGAAAAAGTTTTGAAAATTGTTTGCAGGAGCTGCGGATTTCGGAAGTATGAGCTGTAGTTCACTTCTACTGGACCCAGGTTATTTTTAGGTACCGCAGAGGTTTCGGGGTTTTAGATGCCAGAATTTTTTATTTTCATTAGGAGTACCAACTGGTTTCCTTGTCGGCCTGTAGCTAGATATAGGCTTTGCTTTGTTCCATACAGTTTTTTTTTTACAGTTTCACACCTAAGTGTGGATTCATAATCGATCTTTGAAACAGATGTCGAATGGGGTAAAAAAACTTGCGAAAAAGGTGTCGAAAAAGATGTTCAAAAGGCTGATTTGGTAACTATGAAGTAAATATTTCTGAAACGTTGTCAAAGCTAGTTTTGATTTTAAACTTCTCGACTAAAACCAATGCCCAAAAATGTAAGGCTTGTAAGTTCTTTCGTGGCGGTGTCGTGATGATTTGAATAGGTTGGCTATGTAAAACATTTCCAAACTATAAAAAACTGCAAAAAAAAAATAAATAAATGCCATCTTCAATGTGACAAAACAGGACATTCTTTAACGACTTAAACTTCTGAAAACCGAAAACTTTTAAGGTTTCGGCAAACCTCTTTATGAAGTAGGTAAGCAGTAAGCTACATATGCAGGGTTTACGTGAAGAATGTCTTATATTACATAACAGCTGCTGCGGCATTTAAAAGCTAGCTTATTTAGGGTCTAGATCATAAAAGCGGAAGCTTTGTTATTTTCAAAAAGATTTTAAAATAATTCAAAAAACAAATTTTGTATAAAAGGTGCAACTGCGTCTAAGAAATATGTAAACGGGTTTACTTCAGTCAGTGTTAAAGTCATGTTAAATACGTAAAGACGGACCTTTTGAAGATTTATATCTACCTACAGCTATGGACCTTGAGTATCTTTTTCTCTTTTCCAGAAGATGCTTCTGTATCTTCTTTACGAACGAAAATGAAGAAAGAAGTGGCCACGCCATCTGGCTCTAATAATGCAACGGACCCCAATTGAAACACAGTTAAAGAAAGAGTTGAGTAGTTTAACACTGCCTGTTCTGCGGCACTGCTGAACTGTAAAGCAACTCATAGCTCCTTGCAAGTTCAGAGCTGTAGAAGCTCATACAAATATCCAGCAGCAAAGCCGATTAAATATGTCAGTAGGAGGGTGGGTACCTGCTCTACAAAAATTGTCAGACTTATATGAGAGACTTACATGACAAAGCCGCTTTCAAGACATAAGCCGCAAATCCCCATACACACATGTATAAGTTCCTTTTAGCTCATTCCATACCCGCTCTCTTAATTTTGTGAAGAATTATCGCTATTATCCGACTGAAAATTGCTTTCACAGGTTCCCATACAGACCCGTCACTTATCATATCTCTGTCATTCTACCTACACACTGGAAAAAAAATAAAAAACGAAAGAAAAACACGTGAGTCTGTCAATTGCCTTCCAAATGTGCCCGACACAGAGCAAGCAAAACGACTTAAAAGGTTATCTTTACATATGCACGCTCGGTTCGTGTAACCCCAATTCAATCGGATTGTTAATAATTTATTATCAACGTTTCCATTGCCTACCTTTGCCTGACTGCACCTACCCTTTGCGCCCCACCCCCCGCCACTGCTCAAACAACAATAGTAACAGGGACTCGTTCATCCATGGGCTCACACAACATAACAATTTTATTGAACAATCTCGGTGGAATTGTATACCTATGGCAGGCACCAGTCTGTCAGTCAGTGAGTCAGTTAGTCAATCGGCATATATAGGTACACAACATACAGGGGCTCTTACCTCTACTCGTTACTTAACGGATCGATTGTTGTTATATCACCAACAACAGGATGGTGCGGCGGCGGTGGTGGTTCCGGGCGGATGACGGTGTCATCCACCCATGCATACTACATAATAGCATCTTAAATGCCATTTATATAATTTAAGCGAATTACGCTTATTCACAAGGTTTATAAATTGATATCCTTGTGATTTCGGGGCTGACGGGGCCCAAACGAAACGAACTAAGAAGAAGAAAGAAAAACTTCCTGGGGCTTGCTGATGGAGCACGGCATATACAACTGTACGAGTATCAAAAAGGTGATTTGCAGCCAGTTTTTCGTTTGGCTTCCTAACGTTTTGTTACAATTTTTCTGGCTGATTGAGTTTTTCCATCGCCCCACCCCCAAGTACTCATTGGCAAGGATGACGAAGGAGAAGGCACCAGGCTATGGAATATGAAATTGGGTTTACGCACGGCAAGAAACTTAATTAGAATTGTGTATTTTATTTATGTGCGTGTCCTTGCACAGACATGGCAGGCCGAGATTGCCAAGGGGTGGGTACTTTATATATATACCTACCTATGCCCCGGAGCCCTGTGCTGCTACCCCGAGCACCAATCAAAAACCCCTTATCAATATGATATCGGAAAAGAGAGATATATTGCGACGGGGGGATTAATAAAACTCGATAAAATTCTGCACAATATGCTCGACAGATATACATGTATACGCACGCAGGGGGCTGTAGTCGAATTCGATAAACGCAAATGACTTTTTCAAATTCGTAAGACGTTGTTTGTTCTTTTCGTTTTTGCTGAAGGTGGAACACACACACCGTGTACTCAAAACACAACGCAGCAAAAAAAGATACCTACATGTAACGGAAAAGCTCCATATGCTGCAGAGATAGGAAATAAATGTTCCAACCCTCTAGGCGGCAGACTTTCGACTAGGTGTAGGTGTACGTATCCTGCCCGCACTCAATAGGTGAAAGTCAGGGGGGACGTTTTTTTTAATGTTAAGTGATTTTTTGTTACTTCCATTTGCGTTGATGGCGATAGGGGTTGCGATGATGGAAATTGACATTTTGCTACCATTTAGTGCTTGAGGGAAGAAGATTGCCTCCTGGCAAAGGGAACGGGACGAGAGTCAAAATGTCAACTAAATTGAATCTGAGGATGAGTGTTGGCAAAAATTGATGTCATCGACGATGGGAGAGGTGTTAACACACATCAAAAAGGCTGTTAATGAAAATACTCGGCTTTTTTTGGCAAAATTTAAAGTCATTACGGAGTTTTGATGAATAGATGGGCAGAGCGATAGCGGCAGACATGCACACACACCCACATACATTTTTTTTAGGTTCATTTGAAGTGTCAGCATTTGGGGGGATGGTATTTGACATGATGATATGCGTAGTTGGCCCTTTGACTCGTACCAAGTCGAAGCATCTCATTGGGTTGCATTGATGTGTGAATGCGTTATTTCCACTCCGCGATACTAATAATCATTTTGAGTGTCCAGGTTAATTTTTTCAGACTCACATTGGCATAATTTTCCATACAAAATTGCATATTTTGATTTAAGAAATATTTAGTGGGAAGGCTAAAGATTATTATTAGTAATGCCCACTGCCTCTGTTTCTCTCTGATCAGTACCTAAGCTTAAGCTCTTCTTATCGATGGGAGAATTTAAGAATGAGTGTCTTAAGAAGTACCCTACCAAGACTCACTTTGGAAGGCAACAAAGAAAATGAAAATCAAGCAAATTCCACCAGTTAAACACAAAGAAGGCAACTGGGCAGAAAATAATAAAAAAAAGCGGTCTTCCAATCACATAAAGATAAAAAGTGTCAGGAAATGACAGACAGATATATTCACCCGAAAATGTATCTTTAGTTTTTTTTTTACGCTGTGCCACCTGTCGCGAACGTTTGACAAACATTCGAGAGTATAACTGTCTTGAACGAGCTCAATTGGCCGTTTGGACTCGGTATAAAATTCTAGATCCGTTCCATTAGTAGGGATAGGTTCCTTTCGCAGCTGTTGAGTGCAATATTTTTTTTTAATGCAAATATTACTGCCAAAGATAACAATACCAAAAAATCCCCAGCATATAATTTGTCAACAGGAGCAAAGCTGAAACAATCACAAAAAAGCCTTATAGACTCTATAGCACTGATTACGAATGCTGCATTCGGGATAAGGTGCTTTGTATACCTTCAAATAACATGTGGAAAGTCGCGGAAGTAATTGTAAACAGGACAAACTACATGTTACTGCCAATCGCCCCATATCGGTATTGCCGATGTCATTCCAAGTTTTTTAAAAATGTGTCGATTAAACGTTTGCACGAAATAATCCAAGAATTTGGTTTCAGAATTGAGCACTTCAAGATAGAAGATACCCCTTCCTCACTTATCTTGTTAAACTCTTTTTAAGCGGAAGACAATGGGAAAACCGGGCAATTTCGTCGTCATCATCTTCTGGGTCACTCACCCTTGCAGTGGCATAAGATTTAGTGGGATATTTCTTCGTATTAGCAATTTATCGGAGTATATGTTACAAGCTCCAGAAAACACACGCTCAACTAAAGCATCTGTCAAATACAAAAGTCTATCGTTGAAGGTGCATTTTTTTATCAATCAAATCAAATTAAAAATGCACCAATGTACGTTCCCAATTTTATATTTAAAGAACGAAAAGTGAGGTCGCTCTGCCTAGAACAAAATCGCCAATTGCTCAGGGCTTACGTGCCCACGGCCAAAGGCGTTAAGTCGATCGCCTTGAAGACACAGAAAAAGCAAGTAATAGAAGAGTATACGGTTTGTCTGCTCCATATTTTTTTTTTTGGCCCCGAATCAATAAAACCAAGCCACAGACTCTGGATTCTCTCAAATAGAGTATCCGAGAAGAATACAAGCCCTATCGCCCGAAGATCTCACAAAATGATTAAAAATTTCGTAAAAAGATCCCAAACAGTGGCAGCGCCCACTTGACCGATATTATCTTCAGAAGGTAAACGAATGAAACTTAAGGATTTAAATAAAACATTCGACACAAAAAACATTTAAATTATGACGTAGTAAATCAAATTAGAGTGAGAATGTTTTGGACACCCTGTAATAACAACATGAAATTTTTCAGGTCACAGAAACATCTGGCGAAAAAGTTTCGATATCTACCTATTTTCGAATATAACTGGGAAAACATAAGTCCAGCTCTTACGTTTAAACCCAACTACTCAATTTAACATTTATGTAAGTGGATCAATGCTGGACAAGATATAAATAAGCCCTTTTAAACCTTGCAAAGCTGGTGACCCCCTTTTATTATCTGGTCACCACAATATCGTGGTTCCCAATTTAAAAACCACTTCGGTTAAAAAATACTTGTCGGGCTGGGGCTATGGACCTATTTGGACGTCTTACGTAATCTTTTTATTTGTTTAACTAATATGACCTTCAAGGTTCAATGGCATGCATCCTGTTCGGGTAATGGGAGCCAACTTAAATAGTTCTAGAGTAAAATATAATATCAAGTTGACTGTCAATCTTTACGATACAAATGTTGGTTTTGAAACAAATAAAAACTAAGCCCACACGCCGCAACAGTAAAAAATTCACACAAGCGAATAGCTTTGTAAAGCTAGTCCCAGGGTTTAACAATTCTTTTTTCATTGCCACAACGACTTCAAAGCCCTGGACTAATTTTCGACTGGAAATCAGCTCACCAGCTCTAAATCTCAGTCGCCCAACAAGTACAAAGTTGCCTGGGCAATTAACCCCAAGGACTACTTCTCCCTGTTTTATCCATCTTCTGTGCTAATTTGTGACACAAAAGTAAGAAAAATAATGATGACTAAATTGATATTGTTATGCAATCAAAAGTTTTGCGCTCCCCCATACCCTCGTTTTTTTTAACTTCTAAAAGCATACGCGCCTAGCAGCAAGAAGACAAGAAAAAAAAATTAGAAGCATCCTCATTAATATCGAATGCGCAAGCACACCATCTTAAGACACATAAAACGGAAATTCCCATTAGCCAAAGTTCGTCTTTCCAGTTCCTTTCCCCCACTCCGCCGTGATGATTTAAGAAAAAAATTAGTTACAACTTCTCAAATGGGAAACTTAATTTAGTCTCACGTTTTTCGTCGCCTCTTCTGTCGCCAAAACCCACAGAATGGCATCGGAAGATGAAACAATATTCAACGCCAAGTCCTTTAAACGGTCCAAAATGCAAATTCATCACGAGGAAAACGAACATGAAAAAGCACGCGAAGACTGCGGCTACGACTACGACTACGACGACGACACAAGTTTAAAGTGTCGCTTCGAAGAATTTCATATTTTACATCAAGATAACATCCGTGTGGCCCTGTCATTACGCCAGCCAGCCACCCCTTACACAAACATCCCCTCGCCAACTCACTGATAGTGTGCTTAATGCAATTAAGATGGCTGAAATTGTTTTTAGACACCAAAAACCTCGTCGAGTTATAGAATTTTCTCACTCCGGCAACCCCTTCTTCCCATCATCGCGATGAAAGGAGCTCAAAGTGCCACGTGAACACATGTTCACAATTTACCCCTGCAAAATTCATTTATTCTAATTACTATCATTAGATGGGTGGCAAAGAATCTCTCACCTAGACGCTGATTGAAATTGAACGAGGACGACTTTAAAGGCCACGACGTTGCACGAACACCCAGCTGCCAGCCCAAAAGTAGACATTAAAATCCGATCACACTCCACGCAAATCAAATAACAATAATGCAACAAATGGTCAATTCTATTCGAGCAGTTCGATTTGTGCCAAAAAAAAGAGAACAAGAATGTAACCAGAAATGTACTTGGCATGGAAATCGGTAAACAGGACACGTGCCGGAATATTGGACTTTAAACGATAAAAATTGTCTTTCGCAGTCATCGTCGTCGTCGTTGTTGTTACGCCCGCGTTTCCAATATCATTTGTCAGGCAAAAGAGTCCTTGCCAGAGGGGTACTTTGTGCCGGAAATAGTAATAACGAAAGGCAAGCAAGCAAGGACTTGCTGGGTGTGTGTGTTGTGTGTGCGCGCCTCTTCTGCACACGTAAACGTCTTAAATGTCGATTTGTATGCAAACACTGTCCGTGGTGGCAAATATATCACAGCCATATCACGAGAGAGAAAGAGCGCGCGCGACATATTACTATGGCGGCGGGGGAAAACATTTTTCTTCCCGCTCACTTGGAAATATATCTGCCACGACGCTAATGATGGCAAAGTGATGGTCTTCATATGTTTTTCCGGCTGCAACACATACACGAACGGGGACTAAATGTGCGCACACTTGAAATAGTGTGAAGTGGTGAAACTAATTGGAATGGCTGCCGCAATAAAGTCAAATGCCAAAATGTGTAGGGGAAAGTAATAGCAATCGGGGGATGGTCGTGCTCTCTACCGAGCAAGAGTTCACTATTTTAAGGACTAATTGGCACAGTGGTGAAACGAAGCTATATTGATTGCAATTATCTGGTGTTTGCTTTGTTGTTTCGAGTAAATCCTTTCAATTGTGGCATGCGTCCTACGTCCAGAAAAAAATCCTGCGTCCAGGTGGTTAGGAGTGTTTTCCTGTCTTTAACTATGGAAACAATCCCCGGGATTTGTGGAGTGACTTCGCAAGCCGAAGTTTGGAAAAAACAACCCGAGGAACTTGATGCATCTTAAGAGTACAGTAGTGTACAGTCTTTTAGGGTACATTTTTCTAAGAATGGTTTAAGTTTGCAATAAGAAGCCGCGATACGCAACATCGAGGCTAGGGCTAAGCTGTTCAAATCTGAGGCGAGAATGGATGCTTTAGAAGGAAGTCGGTAAGCCTATTTCTTTGACAATGCTTAAGTCAAATAAAAAACCGTGTTGTTAAATTCGATTCGAAAAATCAAAGGTTACCCATGTATCTGTTCAAATCTGAGGCGAAAATAGCTGTGTTCCACAAGGTAGTCATTCGGGGCCAATATCTTTTACAATGCTTCAGGTATGCTAAAATTAACCGCGCTACCAGACGCGATGTGGAAAACCGAAGCTCAGCCCTGAATTTGTTCAAATTCGAGGCAGGGATGATGGTGCTCCATAGGGAAGTAGTTTAGGTACTATTTATTTTTACCACGCTTCAAGTTTGAAATAAGATTCCGCGCTATCAAAGGTTACCCCTGAATTTGTTTTAATTTGAGGGAGGAATGGTGGTGTTCCACAAGTTAATTGTTTAGAGGCAGTTTCATTTTCGAAGCTTAGCCCTTAATCTGGTCAAAATTGAAATGAGAATGGCGGCGTTCCACAAGGTAGTCATTTGGGGCCAATATCTTTTACTATGCTGCAAGTATGCAGAAAATATCCGCGCTATCAGGTTACATTTGCATTTTTTTTCAAATTTGAGCCGCTACCTATCACCCCATGCTACTTTCAAACGTGACAATGAATGGCTGCTTTCAGACCAAAGGGCCTATGTAAAGTGTAAATCACTGTCACTGGATATTAGAAACCCCCCCGTTGGAGCACCCAAATCTGGCAACAAACTCCCAACTAAATTGCTACTTGAAGCGCGATGTCCAAATATTTGGGAGAACCTTGGAAGCATTCCTATACCAACGTGGCTCTGTATCGTCACACAAAGTGTTTGCCATCACTTTGTCCATGCAAACATAACAATTAATCCAAATTGCCCGTTAGAATATCAAATTCCCACTCGACAGTGTGATGACAACAATTAGCATTTAGCACCCTTTGTCAAGCAGTCCGGCCAAGGACCAACTATTGATTTATCGTTCACAATATTCGGTTTTCTTTTTTCACTCACACTCTCCTCGGTGCACTATATATAACTGGAAACAATTCATTTCGGTGTAATCACTTTTACGTATAGCATCCCTGAATTAGTGGCTGTGTCGTAACGGTGTAAATTAGAAGGGCTTCTCGACAAGAGGGCCGTCGTTGTCTTCGGCTGTGGGGTGAGTTTTCACTAATTGGTCACATGCCGGTCTGCCTCAGATACACAAAGACGCATTAATTATTCAACCGAATTGTTATTGCGTTTACATAGATGCT
The DNA here is from genome assembly GCA_948293265.1 of Cheilosia impressa. NCBI lineage: Eukaryota > Metazoa > Arthropoda > Insecta > Diptera > Syrphidae > Cheilosia > Cheilosia impressa. Next base: position 44,479,533 of record OX411884.1, on the reverse strand, counting down.
TAATTCATTAGCTTGGCCGGCTTCATTGGTGGTGTGTAGTTCCTTTCCGCACATATATCGGATCAATGTCCATGCCAATAAACTCGGCATAGTGTTTTCGTAATCAATACGTACAATATAGAAATTCCCGTATACGTCTAAGGGGGCTTACTACGCCCTTATTGTTGGTCCCTCGTTTAATTTCATTACGTCGGAGGAATAATGCACTCAACAAGACCTGAGTGCATGGGATTAGCTGCCGCCTACCTATACCGCACATACACTGCTGTTCATGTCCTTGGTGGCATACCAAGCCAAGGCAAGTACAAGAATTTGGTGCAGTTTTAATTACCGGGACAATTGGGATGATACATCGGTTCCGGCTTATTGCTAGTGCGAGCGAGGAGGATGGTCATGTATTTGTTAGATCCGGAGGGGCCCAGAAAAACAATAATAATAATTATAATTAAATTTTACAGTCATGTGGGACTTGGTTCTCGGTGCCAGGGCGGACTACGATTATGTCTTCCCTACGATAGGGAAGCAGATAACTTGGCACTGTGCTGTGGAATTTGTAATACGGGCATTGGATGGTATTCCATGAATTACAGGCTTTTGAAAAAGGATTGGGCGCGCTCCGAGAATTCTACAATTGTAAAATATAAATCTATTTCGGGGGCGGTGAGATGAATAAAAAAAATATTGGTCCCAAAGACCTCCCTCGAGGACAATAACTTTAATTGGTTGTGGGACGTAGCCGACAATCGTATAAGATGTGCTCTGCTCTTGTGGACATTTTTGCTGGCAATAATCAATTGAATTGCTATTCTTAAGGATGTTATGAAAATAACGCTTCGTGTGAGTTTGTTTTACCTCTGGAAGTTTGGTTCTTTCATTGTGATATGATTAGGGCGACAGCCTGTATTTCCGGACAACTTCCAATTAAATATCTGCAGTTCAGTAGAAGGAGATTACTTTGGAATGAAAGGGATATCCAAGGTACTCAGTTGTTGTAGACAGGAGTCTAGAGATTGTAACATGGCACGACGACATGCTGTCGGAAGTGTCTAAATGTTTTGCCAGTGCTACTGCAAACTACTTTTTCAATTGAACACTCATGGTGAAATGTCAAACCAACATTTATTGAAATCAGCTGTCAGATGTCAAGTTTATTGTACTGCCCGTGCGGAAAAAAAAAAACAAAACTCTAAGAGAAACATCCTTCATACATTTAATCGGTGGTGATGCAAAAGAGATACATCTTCTGTGTCCAAGGTATATAAAAAAAAAAATAGTTCGCGCAACAGTTCAGTAGGGACCCTGGGCCTAGCGTCTCACAACCATTCGTTGTGTGTGAGTTTTTCATTTTTGGGACGAATGGAAGGGATCTACAATTTTATGCCGAGTCCAAACGGCTAATTGAGAAGCTTCTTCATGACAGTTATACTCTCGGATGTTTGTCAGTCGTTTGCGAGAGGTAACGCAGTGGAAAAAAACCTTGAGTTGGAATTTGGATTTTCTCCGGATTCGAAACTAGGACCCCTCGCTTAGTAGTCCAACACACTAACCACTAAGCCACTGCGCCGACAAGGTCCAAGGTATATGCCGAGATATATTTCATGATATATGGCAGCCAAGCAGACAAAGTAGAAGAAGGTTCAGGTGGCGGTATAACCAGTGGAAGGCAACTGCAAACGACTTTGTGTGTGCAACTGAAGGCGCTTAAGACGGGTGTTATATGTATGTGAATGTGATCAATGATCAAGAAATAGAATTAAATTAAATCTCATGGGAGAGCAATCAAAATACAAAACACCCTCTATACCTTTTTAACAAAGATGCGGTTGAGTTAAGTGTTATTCTTTTCTTTCCAAGGCATAATTCGTAATATATATGTCATGATATACCTATGACAGCAACTTGATGCGTGAAACTGATTAACATGATGACCCTTAACAGAAAAATACGATTTGCCTCATGAAAGATAAGAAAATTCAATTTAAAAAAAAATTACTATTCAAATAGAAATAGGTACCATTGTTTCCATAGCAATTTTCGCAATATGTATCACGATATATGACAAACAAAACTTGGTAAAAAAAAAGTCAATCTAAATGTTGCAAAAAGCTAGAAGAATTGGAGCGAATAGTGAAATCGAGTGTCATTGAATTTAGCCCAGTGCTACAATTACAAGAATCGTGCTAAGCCTCTCGCAAGCTACTTTTCGCATACAAACTATTCTACACGCTTATTCAAACAAATCTTCGCAAGTAACATCGACTTTGTTTTTTGTCTGATGCAATTTATAATGAAGCCGAGTTATTTGTAGCATATGGTTCCGCCTATCGCACCGCGGACAATTTACTGAACTCTCAAGTTGAAAAACACGGCTAAATAATGTGGTCGAAAACGTATCTTCACTTTCTTAATGCAAAGTCTTCTCTCATGACAGAATATATAAAACAGTTTGAAACAAAAGTTACTGGATAACTTTGAGTATGTGTCACATTCGGTATCATGGGATAAGTCACAACATTTTTTTTTCATTAATACACAAAGCGTTATCGATTATTCAATTAACTTTCACACTTTGTATGCATTGGCAACACCACCTGACGGACTGACGGAGACCAAAGACAAACACCATTACGCCCTTTTCTTCACGGAAAGAAAATTATTTTCTACACAAAGAAATTTCGTTTCTTGAATCGAGAAAATTTAAAAATTAACAAATTCTTCTTTGTTCGAATTTAATTTAATAGTATTTAAACACTAATTCTTGGATCTAGAAAATCATTCTTATTGGCAAAAAAATATCATTTTACCTAAACGATCAAATATTTCTTGATTTAAGAAAGGAATTTTGTATAGAAAACTAAAGAAATATATTCTGCAGTCAAGAAGTAATTATTTGATAGTAGATTTTCTAGTTACAAGAAAATAATTGCAGCAATTTAGAAGAATTATTTAAACTATTCCAGCATAATTTGGATCGAATTTATTTTATTTTATTGTTTCGATATACTGTTGCTGACGTTCAACTTACTTCTTTATCTACTGCATATAAGAAATAGATTCTTATATTAAGAAAACAAGGCTGAGTATAAGAAACATCTTTCTTCTTTTTATATAGTATATTGACCAGTTTTGTATGTGTTCGGTTGTTACCTATCAAGCAGACACCAGACACGGACACAGCCATTCGATTTCAAGGTTTACTTCATTCATATTTCTTACTTATAAGAAACAATTTCTTATATCGAGAAATACCAAAATATTTTGAAGTGTGCGTAGAGTGTGACATATTATGTGTTCGGTTGACATTATTTCTACTCTTTTTTTCTATATGTGAGCAAAAAATGATTACATATAGAAATTAGAGTAGGCTTTAAGAAAGCAGCTTCACCCTGATCTACCACTCATGCAAGGGAACAAGATGTTTGTATTGCAAGCTAGACGCAGTCAATCATTCATTCTATTTTAATCAAGCCGGTTCAGTTCAAGTGTCTCCTAAAATGTGTTTTTAAAATAAAAGTGTTAATCTTTCCTTTTGATAATAAAGTATTCAAAGTTTATCAAACATCAAAAATACAAGAAAAATTTAAATCTTTTGATATCAGAAGAACTATTCCGAATTTGTTACATATTTGTTCAAAAAGAAGAAATATTAATTATTTTGCTCGAAGTCATTGGCTCTCATGATTATTATTTTTGCTGTGAGATTGTTGGAGAGGAAAATGAAAATTATAAAATTTTAAAAATTGATAAAATATATACTAAACAATTTATAATAAGTGTTTTACCAGACGGAAGCAAAGTTTTTAAGAAAAGAAATATTTAATACTAACACAAAATTAAATATGTTAAAACATCCATTTGGAGAAATATTTTCCATTTCAAATGTTATGCTTTGTTAGCAAAATTGCCTTTAAAGTTTATACATTATACCCAATAAAAAAAGGGATAGACCCTAAATGTTTACAAAGTGTAATGCATTTGTAATGAATATGGAATTATAAGCACTTAAATTCAATAAATTAAGATTATGTAAATATAACTTCAACCTGTTTTTCTAAATAAAAAAATAAATAAACGCTTTAAGCTCTACTATTTAATTTATTTGCATTTTAGGTAATACGCTGAACTACTACTTAAATTATATTTTAATACAGGATAAATTTCTTGGTTTTAGAAGTTCTTTATTGACTGTTTTCTGATTTCAATGAACATTCAATCGATTACAGAGGCCAGAAGTAAGTATCTAGTAGTTATTGATATAAGAGAAAAGTTCTTAAGCGTGCATTTTGCATTTAACGAATTGTTTCTGGGATATAAATAACACTGCAACATTTCAGAAAAAGTTTATTTTCGTATTTAAGAAGTTCTTAAATCAAGAATAATTTTTCAGAACTCGAGAAATAAATTCTTCATGTAAGAAAAATGTTCTTGGGGAGACAATTCAAATTCAAATATTTGTTTCTGGGAACTATAATAATTTTTCTGGATTTTAGAAAAAAGTTGTTGGTATAAGAAAATAGTTCTTGATGCCAAGTTTCATTCTGCGCAAACCGGCTCTTAAATCAAGAAAAATTCTGCATGATCATAGACCAAAGTTCTTGATATAAGAAATAATTTCTTAATGTCACATATCTTATTAAGCGATCAATTTCTTGGATCAAGAAAACCTTTGCACCATTTAAGAAAAATAAATCTTATTTGAAGAAAACAATTCTTGAGAATATTAAAGAATTCGTTTCTTAATTCAAGAATAATTTTCTTAAATTTCCTTTTTTTCTCTTATTCTTGATTCATTCACAGAAAATGTTAAAAGCAAGAAATAAATGGCTTGGACCATAACCGTACTTTATTTTCTTGTTTTAAGAAACTTCTACTTCCAATTTAGAAGAAAAATCTTTCCGTGTTGACACAAAACTTCTGTCGTGGGATAAAATTTATCCCACGATAGAAGTTTTGTTGATTGATATTTGATATTTAATATCAATCAACACCTAAAGTATTTCTTGAAAGAGCTTATTATAGAAACACGAATATATTTTTTCCATTATGAATGAGAAATGTTTCACATTTTGTTCTCTTAGTATCATCTAAGTCAAATCAAAGAAACTGTGTGAGGCACTTTCAAAGCAAAACCTAATGCATAATTTTGAAAAGCTGACATATTTGGTATCACGAGTCATGTCATGATACAGTATATCCCCGCTATCATGAATAACAAATGCCTGATCACTAATCCCATCAAGTTTTCACACTTTATTCTCTGCGATATGCATGCATGCATACGATATATTGGCACTGACGACAACACCCGATATCAGACTGACGGCGACTCATTCTCCCTGAATCCACTCGAAATCCTTAATTTGCATTGATGAGCACTCGACAAAAGCGAACGACAACGTCGAGGCGAAGGACTACGATAATGTCTCCATATCCGCCAAAGAAGCGCATAAATATTTGACATCCCCTCGCCCGTAGCAACACACACATTGCGCTGCACTAACTTCATCTGGCGAGGTCCTTCATCTTCGCCCTCGTTGTAGCACTGTGCTATCCTGCCGCGCTATACTATGCTCGTCATATCGTCGTCACAACCAATTTATTATGCCGAATAAAATTATATGCAGAAAAGCATATTAATTTAACTGTCATTTGTCAGAAGCACAGCAGTAGCAGTGTAGCAAAAAGTGTGTTTGTGTGTGTGCACAAGCCCACCCACAACCCGCACAAATATTAATGACACATTTCGCCGCTCGTCTCATATATAGGTATATACGAGGATCCTCATGAATACAACATCCTGTCCTGCACACAAAACTCCGGTTGGGTCGCGCGGTGGCACTTGCGACGGCGGTGATGGGGCATCAAGCAGCCGCGAACAAGCTTGAACTCGGAGAGCAGCTCTCCAAATATGCTACAGGCAGATGCACTCGAGTGGACGATCAACCCTTTCGGGTCGCAGAAGGAGCGATAACGACAACACAAAAATAATATTTATACATTGTTCGACTGGCGGTGGGTGACTCCTGACTAAGGAAAGGATTTCCATATCAAAATCCTTGTAAAACTATGTACTAAGCACTGGCGCCCACACTTGCCAGGGGCATGGGCGGGCGATGTTAAATGATTAATTTAGCGATGACGACGAGGGCGACGTTGTCGGCAAAAATGTTCGCAAGGACGATCAAGGGCAAACTAGCTGCAGAATCAGCCCTTCAAGTAAAAATTGCTTCACTTTCCGTTGTTTTTATATACCACCGACCCGACATCCTGTGTGCACTTCTTGTTCCCTGTTCTCGTCCCCATTACCACCATCCGTTTGTGCGAGACGAGTTCAACTATAATAATTGATGCAAAACTTTGAGAACGACACAACCCACAGGTGGCGCGATAGGGGCGGGGATTTTTTTCCCTTTTCTTTTCGCAGGGCGACATGAGAAATTGTTTCAATTTTGGTTTTCTTCTTTGGGTCTGTCCACCCCCTAATAGAAATGTCGACTTATGTGGCCATAAGTGCGGAATGGACATGTAGGATCATTCAGTGAAAGCAATTCTTTGCAGCAGACAGACAATTCAGCAGCAGCCCAACACTTTCGAGTGTCGAATGACCCCCATCGTTGTCACCCTCGCACTTGTCAAAAATTAATTTAAAAGTTTAACAAGTTTTAAGTTTTTCATATTATTTTTCACGGATCCATCGCTGTTGTCGGCGGGTGGGCGAGTGTCCGAATAATGTGTGTGTTATGACAAAAGTTTTACAATTTGTAACGCCATTTTGTGTTACACATACTGTTGTTGCCTCGTAATAGATACCAATAAAAAAAGAAAATATATTTTTTTCCCACCACATACGAGCATCACTCCAAAGGACACAACACTCGGAGGGAGTAGGTGAAGCCAATATGAGTTTTGTTATTAGTTTCGTGGAAAAACTTTACCTCGAACAGAGGACACATGTCCTTTTAATCAAAATCAAATCGCTGGGAAAATTATATCGATTCCAATTGCATGCAAGGACGAGACACGAACAACCTAAGGGTTTCTCTGACTAAAGCCATTTGAGTACAGACAGGCATGTCGGCTGGCGGCATCCAATCCAGGTTAGACCGAGTGACAGGCACGGATAGACACTAAAGCCAGTGCGCATCGATTAATGAAATGGAAAACATTGAATAGACAGGAAAATTGCTAAGAAAATTAAGGACACACAAGTTTGATTTGAGCTTCCGAGCAAAAGACGGCGGCGGAAGGACGACATAATAATGTTGTTTATAATCCAGACCTATTGAAACAAATCACACGAGGGAAGTAGTCCACCGCAGTAACATTTCGGATAAGAACAAAAAACAAAAAAAACGAAATAAAAGCACAAGACGAAAATATGTATGCATATCCCATGGGAGCATGACTTTTTCTGTTCTTCGGTTCACATGGAGCAGCAATGGAAAATGGAATTTAGATTCGAGCCAATTGAAAGCAATCGAATGACTCTGTGCGCGGAAAGCTGTCGCCACAGCCACATAACTACACAGCAATTGACATCAATTAGTTGCGATTTAGCGAGGATGCTTGCTCGCGAGTCAGTTGGTTGAACTTTTAATGGGGGGGGGGGGGGGGGGGGCGTAGGATGTGCGCTAGATGGGTATAGGACTCAGCAAGCAGTTATACTCCAAACAAGTTTGGATTGAATTCAATTGGAATGTCGATTTTGAGGTTTTTTTTTTGATTTACTGACACACTTTGTGCTTGTAGAATGGACTTTGGTTTGGCACGGGATAGTTTTTTTGACACTTTTATAAATGAACATGGTAGAGAGGTTGAAATGGCGGAGGGGGAGTTTGACGGGATATGAAAATCATTTAATGGACAGAATGGTAGAAGCCTCCTCTCACGAAAGTCTGACACACATCCAAAAATACAACTCTCATGAAAGAGAAGTCTCGATTCAGCCGTTCGGACTCGGCACATAGTTGTAGGTCCCTTCTAACTCGCACAAAACGGAAGCTGTGAGATGAATTATAAGAAACTACGAGTAGGCCTAAGGGACAGACTTGTTGTGCTAACTATTTATTTATCGACACTAGAAGATATGTATGAGGACTCGACAAACTGGCTAAATAGAGGAAATCACAATAGGCCCAACTGCGGCCGCAGTGATATGGTAACTTGCTTCCACCTCCCACAAACAATATAATCTAATCTAGCAAACTGGAAGGATTATTACCAGAGGGCTGGTGCAGATCATAAAATCGCCGATAAAGAAAGGGAATGAAGTTGACTTAAGTCCATTTGATCTACTTGATCTGCAGTTGATTTAACAAATCAACACGGAATGAAGATAATGTCAAAATTCTATAAAAAGTCCGCTGTGGTTAAGGACCGTATCCTTCTTGCAGCCATCGGAAAATGTATTCCATCTTCTTGAGCATAGCAATTGCTTCTGCCAAGATCCACATAAAGTCGCAATATTCATCAACACGAGCTATGCACAAAAGCTCAGAAATAGCTGTCCGGTTTATACCCCAAATATGTGGTACTGTCTTTTAGGGAAAGCGCTCCATTGAATTTTACTTTCCAATTGAACATCAGTTAGCTTAACCCGCTCGGCGTTGGCGGTGTTCAGAAATTCTATGATTCAAGTTAAGTTTTTGTAAAGCTACACGTGAAGACTTGGTAGTCAAGATGCACCACTGTTTTAGGCGTTCCCAAAGCTGCCATTTAAATATCACGATTTCATCTTGAGACTGTCTGCAAACGCTTAAAACCATTCGTCAATGGTTGGGCCCTACCAGTGCGGTTGTAGGTCCGATAAGTCCACAACCGGCCATATTCAAAGAATGGAATTCCTTAAAATATAATGTTAATGATCTAAAGTCACCATATTTTTATCGATTTTAAGACACGATTTTTAGAGACACGCTATATAGAGCCACGACTCCCTTTGACATCCCTGCCAAGATTGTTTGGCTACCCAAAATTAAATGGAAGAACACCCGCTGCACGATTAAAGTTTAGAACAATCTTACAGATCCCTTTGTTGACAAGTACGGACCCAAGATTGTGCTGGGACTGCGATACCCAACATTGTTAGGTGGGCAGTTATAACTTGGAGGCAATTAGGTCCTTAGTCTACTTCGGTTGTGTTATAAATTCTTATGACAATATGTCTCAGCAGAAGTTTAGCGAAGAATAGGTCTTGGTAAGACCAGTGTCTCTTTGAGGTGAGAAGACAGCACAGTCCTATCCCGAACAAATAAAGAGATTTTGGGTAAGGCCCGGTCCTAGTTTATGCCAATGAAGCTTAGACTTTATCTAAAACGGATAAATATTATCGGTCTTTTCGGAAAAAAGATTCTTGGAGTGATTTTTGGTACCGTTTACTTTGATGGGTTTTGAAGACGTTCTCTGTCTTTCCGAGAGAAAGATTCTTCGAGTGATTTTCGCTGCCCTTTACTTTGATGGGTTTTGAAGTTGGATATTCGAAGGCAATCGGGGCTAATCGGAGTAGTCAAAAAAATTCCCATAATCCGTCCACCAAAGAAGTATGGACGACTAAGTAAAGGTCCTCAATCAGCTTGAAGTGCGCAGTAAAACTAGAGCCAATGACCTGGATGACAACCAGCTCTAAAACGGACTGTAGCGCCACCTAAGTAAGTGAGCGCAGAATTTTATCGGATGCAGGCTCTTTCTGAAAATCGAATACACACAATCGCACACAGTTGGCTTAACTTTGTCTCAAGAGTGAGTTTAGGTGGACCAACTGTCAGTGAAATATACACAAAAACCAAAGCAGAGATGCTAATGAGTTGGATTGCATTGGAAGTGGCATTACTGATGCAAAGAAAGTGTCTGAAACACAGAGTCCTTATGGGGTTTAAGTTGTCGACCTTTATATCGTATCCCATAAATAGTGCGGGCGATATTGGCTGTCAACACTGACAATAGATGCAAATCATTGGACAGAAAAGAACAACCAAGTGACACAGAGTTGAACCGAGAAGAATTTGGAGAGATCACTTCGGAAATGTCTCTGACGAGTATGCAATGGAAACCAGATGAATCGTTGGCAAAGAAACGATGGTTGAGATCAATTTTGTAGAATGTACAATTTCAAGTTCAGAAAATAAATAGAATCTTACTGATGCCAACAAGGTTATAAAAAAGGTAAAAAATCAAAACAAACTGATTCTGTGGAATCGACGCTGGAGCTACTTCCTTAAAAGTGAATCGAGTAAAAAAATTGTAATAGATTAGAAAATACGCTGAGAAACTAGGACTAGTTGAAGGTACACACAAAGACTGTGTGTCGTGTCCTCTGTTGGACCGAGAAGACCGGATAAGGCATACATTTTGTAGGAAAGAAATGGGGGTGGTATTAAATACTCGAAGCTAGGTAAACCAGGCAACATTTTTTTAAAAGACTACAGACCCATTAGTCGCTCGACATACCTTCTCAAGACAAAGATTTCTTGACTGTCATATAAGAAGAAAATTCTGCAGCGGACATTTGTGCAAAGGTCAGCTTAAAGAGTCAATCGTTGGAATCATCTTAGAGGATATTACTTATCTCATCGGTGAATGTCAAGCCAGGCCTAGCCACATGCAAAATCTGCGTCACAGAATTTCAAGAATTTGACTCGAGAAGTGAAGAATTTCATGGGCAGTATGAGATCTAAAAAGACCGATGAGATGGACTGTTAAATCTCTCAAGCCCGACGATGATAAACGGGGCTTTGTCGGGGATTTAATTATATTGGGTAAGTAAGTTAGCAATGGAATCTTCGCATCTTCATGAAGGAGCTACAGGTTTACGAAATCATCATACAGGCAAAAAAAGAAAAATTAATTACCACACGTTAATTGCTTATGGACGGATAGTTGGACAAAGCAGTAGAGAAAAACCTCGCCTTAGGCGGCGCGCAATTGTACGGCGACCTCAACAAACTTGAAGTGCGCAACTGGTGGAGGCAGTTAGCCAAAGATCGCCCTAACTGGAGAGGCGTATTGGTTGAGGCCCGGGTCCATCCTGGACTGTAGAAAGTAAGTTCGACTCCACACTGGTTTTTATAAGAAATTTATGATTTCGAAGGAGAGGTGGGAACGATCATCACACAGCGAAATTTGCTTATGTTTTTCCAGTAAAATTGATATAAATCGACTGCCCGCTCACGGATGCCCTTGGATGTACAGCGGAACCAGTTCGTACATCTAAATAAAATAGAAAAAGTTCCTGGTTCCGAAGGGACATCTTCAGATTTATGGGTATGAATGCTACATCTATATCCCTTACAATGTAATCGGATTGTATTTATGTACGAGTATATCGAGGACAATAAGTTAATAAATCTCCGCATCACGGTGAAACACCAACTATCAGTGACTTATGCCATACGTATAATAAATCAAACACAAACCCTAAATCAGCAGCCCCAATCTTCAGTCATGCATAAATTCATTACTCACTCTCAGCGTTGGCGTACAACATTTCACACACTCACCTGCAAAGAAAGAAAAACAAAAAAAAAAAGAAATGTTATTTACTTTATAACCAAAATCGTGCACCTAACAAATTTGGGTGTAACTTTCAAAAGCACATTAAAATCATCTTAATAGGAATATGCATCGCAGAATACATTTACTCCCAGACACACACGCAATTTGCAATCATTAAAACCGAAAGCAATCCTCTTAGCAGCGTCTTACAGCGACACATCTTGTCGCATATTAAAAAACGGGTACTAAGATAGTCCAATGTAACAAGGTCACAATTACAGGATTAATTAATATTCACGTGAGTGTCAAAATCGCGCTTACAACACACAACCGCACCACGTAGCAACCACCCGAATCGACTTTAATCAAATCCCATACAAACCACCCTTACATCACACCATACCATCATCATCATCATCACTCGTGCCGCAAAGTGTCACATATTCCGGTGCGCACGGGGGCTAGCACCTTTTCGGCGGAAATTCACCACCTGTGTGTACTCGTATGCGTTATCCTTTTTTTTCGGCAGGATTAATGTCGATTACAATGATAATCATTTTGTGATTTGCATAATTCAATAATCATCGCGTAGCAATTTTCAAAATTCGCAAGCACACGGATATGTGCGGGGGTGTAGGGAGTTGAAAGAAATGAAAGATATAATATAATCCAATGAGATAATTTAAGCATGTTTTACTTTCCCTTTTTTCACAAAATGAGTGCGATACACCTTTAAAATCTCATAAATTTTAAGCTTGTGTCAGGCGAAATAATCACATTTATGTCAGGCGGAGTTGGAGGGCAGCATACGCTAGGGTGGGGTGGTTGGTTCCAGCTCATTCGTCATTTTTCGGTGTTGAGGCCTTAAAATGGTTTTAATTTTTTTTTCGCCCTACCTCCCCCCCCCATTATTCCACCGAACGAGTTTGTATATTATGTTTGGAGGCATGATTGCGGAATGACGTTGGAGACTTTTGCGGAAGCTTATGCCATTACTGGCAGTCGCTCAAAAACACACAAATGAGCGTTATTATGGCGACAAAGTTGGCAAATGGAGTTTCGGCAACAACGAAAAAAAAACCAAAGAAGATTACTTAGGAAGGAGGCAAGTTGATTTATGCTAAAAATTGAGGGCGAACTGTGGTGGCTTTCAGGGGAACTCCTTTTGAAAACTCTTTGCAGAAGGTAGCAAGAAGTAGGGGGCAAAAATTCTTAATCTAAAATGTACACAAATTAAAAATATGACTGAGCACTAAAAGGAACATATAAGTTAATTAAGACAGCTTTAGGGCATGATTCATCGACTGTGCTTGCAGTCGAATTTTGGTACAGAAGTTACCCCTAAGAGTACCTATACTTTTGCTCATGTTAACATAAAAATTTAAAATTAGCAAGCTGTGCATTTAAGTTGGGTATCTTTGTACCTGTCTACCATACAAAGCCAGAAACTAATCAGGCAATTTTCTAAATATAGATTTTTATAAATGAAAAGATGTGAAAAAATGTCCCCCACTGTGTAAAACTTTTGCCTGTCTAAATATATTCGTAACAACTTCAACTGTTAAATGTAAAGAAAACTAAAAACTTAGCAAAGCTTCGTTGATGCTTGCTAACTCTTCAATTTGCTAATTAAAATATGATGTACAAGCCAAAATGTAAACAAAATTGTCGATTGCAGGGAAATTTTTTTTAAATATCAATGAATCTTCCTAACAACTTCATATGGTAGCTCGTAAGTAAACGAAAAACCGACTAAAGCCTTCACTTTTAAAGTATATATCTTGTAACTTCGTTACAATTTTGACTAGAAACTGATAAGGAAACTAAAAATTTAACAGTGTTTCTGTGTGGTTTTTAACTTCTACTTTTGTCAAAAAGGAAACGATTTACCAGATAACATGTGAAAAAAATGTGACGTAAAAGTATCTCCCGAACAAATTCGAATGTTACCTGGTAAGGAAACCAAAAGAAACATTTTTCTTACAATTTTTAAAATAGACCTATACAAAAGTTACGAAACAAGTTTATCTGGTCCTTTTGGGCAGACCTCAACGTTCGGGCTAGTCTATTAGTAAGGAAGCAATTTATTAAAAAGTATACCGAAGTTGGTTGTATGCACAGGTCCGTCCGGGCGCTGGTTTTCTGACCCTTTGGCTGACCTCAACGACTCGGCTTGTTTCTTAGTAAGGAAGCCTTTTATTAAAAGTTGGTTGGATTCACAGGGCTTTCCAGGCGCTGGTCTAAATGGTCCTTTTGACTGACCTCAACGACTCGACTCTTAGCAAGAAAGCCAATTATTAAATAGAAGTATACCGAATTTGGTTACATGCATAGGTCCGTCCGGGCTCCAAGTAAAAAGTATGAGTACAGATTTTAAAATCTTTTGTATTTGGCAAACATTTTCTGTAATCACTTACTGCCGGAGCACCATGAGTAAGCTAAAGGAGAGGTAAGCGGCGCTGTCAAAGATGATACGTATACGCACATAAGGCACATCGAGTCGCGTATAGTCAAATTTCGAATCTTGAGGTATATGAACTCAGAGATCGTAGAATTGTTCATTTGACTGTAGTCAAATGTTGTGATTCCAGCTTTCTACATTAAGACAGTTCGTACTTCCGAAACGTGTACCTATTTACAACCGCGGCTTGTATTGTGTCCCAGCAGTTTAATAAACCGCACAGTTCTTAGATCAACTACTCAATTTTTATACTATAAAAGAGAAACAAACCTTCTATCATTTTGAAGAATTTTTTTTTTAAAGTTAAAAACAAGTCTGACAGACTTAACATCTTATAAAAAAACTGACAAGAAAAGCCTAAGAATTGATTTGCTACATCTTCACGAAAATGTCTAAGACATCTCTTATTTTGATAGGAACTTTTATACAAAAATATAAAACAGATAAACCTATGTATAACAAAAATTCAAACAGTGACAGTAAAGCTTCACTCCTGTCCTTGTTTTTGACTGACAAATTTTTAAATAATTCCATTTCCATTCCCCATTTGTTTATTTCTTAGCAGACATAATTTCATTAGTAGCCCCTTTGTACCACCACTGCTTCGCCTGATAATGTCCTCCATGGTTGTCCTTAAACACCGTTTAGGCTTTTACTTTTAATGAAATTTTTTTTCCATCCTATTATGTTGTATATAACTTTTTAAAGTGTCTCAGGGTCGACCTCTTTATAATTTGTTTTGACAAGTAAAGACGGTATCGCATTTACCAAGGACCCTCCTTCGCTGGGTAGGTATATCAGGTATATCAGGTGACTCATGTTGACTAGTTGGAATAAATTCTCAATGACACAGAGGACTGGGCAAATGCAATTATTTTGTGATTTTACGAAATCTCTCGCACCCACCTTGCGAGGTCGGGAGATTCCCTCTCATTCTTGGAAATTGTTTTTATTTAAAATGTTGTTGTTGTTACCATTTTTTTTAAATAATTTATTCACATTCCTGATGGGTGGATGTTCCATTATAATATAGACACTTCAAAGGTAGAATGGAAAACAAAGTTTGGATTTTCATACACAATTCCGGCACCAACATGGTTCTGCTTAAAGTTTCTTCATATGAAATGCAAACAATTCTCTTTTGGATCCTGAATAACTTTCCACTTCCATGAGAGAACGGCAAGAGGGTCAAATTCAAAGTTCAAAGGAAATATTTCGACGGCAATGTTTGACGGGAAATGCTGTATCCACTGTTAGAGGTGACGTACTCGAAATGATGAGAAAAGTTACTTCTCCTCTCTGGTACACTATACGAAATAGGAGTACGTATACACGGATCATAGTTGATGGTTGCATTTATGGGAATTTTATTCCGCAAAGGATACAAATTTTCTTCAATTTTTCGCTACACAATGAGGGTTTTATCTTTTCTTTTTTTTTTGTACACCTACAAGGACGAAGAAATTGATATTTTTCATGTGGCGGCTGTGGAAAATATATTTTTTTATATATATTCGGGTGTTATGAGATCTGCATAAAATTTCAATGTATAGTCTGCATGTCTCTGTTATTGAAAAAAAAACCCCATTCGAGTACTACATCCTGGAAGAGAAAAATTTCCCATATAAACTCCCATAAATCATCTAGCGAATTGACTTTGTTGTCTGGTTGCGATTTGTGTTATCGGAAAAGGAAAATCTTCAAAAAGTCCTCTTCAAATAAAAATAAAAAATCTCACGAGACTATTTTTATTTCAGTAGCAGAACAGCTAACCACTGTGTCCTTGCACAATCCCCTCGGGGAGCAACCACAAATACTGCTCGCTCAGTTTGGAGTTGTGTTTTATTTTTTGCTTGTGCGGTTGCATTAAAAAGGACATATACGGCACATATATCGCATTGCAAAACCAAAATCTCAGCCCGAGTAAGAAATCTGTGAGCAGTCAAAAAGCAAAAGCGGAATCATAATGTCGTATCCTTCTTCTGTGTGTGTTTGTGCAAAAAATCTACATTTTGTGCTATTGGGTTCGTTCCGCAGGGACGATTTTCATTTTGTTTCTTTCCTTACTATGTGGTAAATTCGATAGCCTGTTGTGCGAGACTGAAGCCTCTTTTGTAACTCACTAAGGCGACGAATAGATGGTACAAATGTGTTACAAGGACATTGAGTTAAATTGAAATCATGTCTTTCGCTCTATAAGTAGCCGCCGCCGCACTGGATTTATGTTATTTGTTCCAAGGATTTATTTTCGCTCTGCCTATGTGGAATTGAAATCTTCCGGTCGGAATGACATGTTGATGTTTGGGAAAAATCTTAAAGAACCCATTTCGAAGTGAGGCTATTTTCGTTTTGGTTTATAGAGCAGCACAAGAGACAGTCAGTAAGACTTTAAGAGCGCATCCAAAAGTGATTGAAGCAGGATGCTATTTACCGAATCAATATGGGGATCGAGGTTATCCACATATTGGTGCGTCTTTGAGGGATTTGCAGTTTGCAGCTCAATGGTGTCGGGAAATGGGAGCTGGGAAAAACTCGCCGAATACAATTCAAAGTTCCAAAAGACTAGTTATTCACTCTTTTATACTGTCGAGTGATTTGTTATTCGAATAATGTTCTTATTCGACTAATGATTTGTCATTCCAATACTCAACTGTCGAATTGAGTTTAATTATAACCACTCTGTTGGTCCTTCTAAATTCAATAAGTGGTGATGCATGTGAGTGACGAACCAATACCCACCAACAAAACTGGCGATAAATAATGGTGAAAATTTGCATGGAACTGCCATTATTTTTTATTTAGAACGTAAGCAGTTCAAGATATCATCCAAAAAAATCTAATATCAACGAATGTAGTTCGGGAGAGCACAAAAATCTGTCATCATATGAAGGACATGCCCCAAAAATTTGCAGGAATCAAAGACATCGAAATATGAAGCAACCTTCTTAGATTCAAGGAGCACATCAAATTTCGTGCTGATTAGTTGGGACACAAACCATTTACAACGAATTTTAAGTAAAGTTTGTTTAGATCTATAATTTTGACATGGATTTGAGCTGTCAGGCGGCCTTTGAGACAAAATATCTAAAGATTAACCAAATTCATAATCAATGACTGGCAGAAGTAGCTCAATGCGAGTTCTGAAAAGTTTATGTTGCATACTTTCAGTTATCATGCTGTCGAATTTATGTGTTCGCAAACTTGGATTTTCCAAATATATACAACAGTTTGAATCACTTAACTATAGAATAACACAACCGTAGAGGTCCTAGACCCTGATAGAAATCAAGTGCAGCGAGTGCTTGAGTTTTAAGGCAACTGAACAACTGAACAGGCCCTGAACAAAATTTTAGCAACAATAGAAATGCCAAAAGCCATTGAGTTTATTTTATAAGAGGTAACCCAACTCGGCGGAACAAGAGTGGTTAGTCAACTGGATTTGCCCCTAGGTCTGAACACAGATTAATTTCACGGGCTTAACACTAGCGATATTTATCACCGAAACTAAACAGATCCATTTCTTAATAAAATGCATCCTTTAAACTATTTGTGAGTGACACCCAACTAAGTTCCGTCTTCACCTTTTTGCATATCAAATTGGTAGATGTCAAACCCACAAACCGATACCAACTAATCTAGCACCCTTCTCACTTTCAAAAGCTGTTCAAATTTCGCCCTATGGATATTGTATCAATATATCGACAACAGACTGTTTCGTCACCTATTACAATCTCTGTAGAATCACTCTTGTTTATCTAATTTATTGTCAGCACTACTCTCACACTTTGTTGCGCAACACAACTCCAACTCCCTTTTAACATCGAAGCTCGTGACAATGTTACGAAATTATTTGATTTTTGTCAAACAACCCGCCGATACTCTCTAAATCCACCTAACCTACTGCATCCTTTTGCGTCAAAGTAAATTTCATTTACCTTTGCTTTGAGTTTTGTGTGTATGTTTTTTTTTGAGAATTGATTCGATGTCACATCAAAGCGGTAAAACATTCATTACGAAAAGAAAATTCAATTCGATTTCTACAAAATTTCATCAGGATACGACACAACAAATAAATTTCCTGCGCTGAATAGGGGGAGTAAAGCGTTACAAAGAACCACTCGCTGACAGAGTGTACCTACAGTTGCAAGAGCGGTATCAAAAGTAAACAGAAAAAAAAACCTGAATTCGCCCGTTAAAATAGGACGCAACAAAAAAATTATTCCACTATTTCTGATAGATGACGAACATTGTGCTCGTGGAACGCATCAGTCTCCGAAAAAAAAAAATGTTATAAAAGGAAGACTGCATGCAAACGAAGGATGCGATGCAATTTTGTGTAACATTGCTGCAGGACGAAATAATCCACAACAATAAAATACACACGCCATGTCGCGCGTTGCCTTCCCGAACCTGCTGCACCGACTACCGATGACTACAGCGCTACGCCCCGGTTGATGTCCTCACATTAGATATGAGCTATGCAACTATGATGGAGGCTCTGAAGCTGCTGCTGCTGCTTCGAGGTCGTCCTTTATGTTCGGCGCGGCGGTCTCGGGGGAATGCCATAACAAAATGTTATCTCCTGTGTTTATGTTATGTGCGCCACAAGATGACTACTTTGCTTGATGGTTGTATTATCTCTCTGGCTCTGTGTGTGACTGTGTGTAACTGTGCGGAGAGTAATTTCCCGTTGAAAATAGTTTTCATATAGTTGTTTTTTTTCTCTCCCCAGTTTTCTTCTTTTTTTTTTTTTTTTTGTGGGGTAAAAGCCAAGAATTGAAAATTTCGACAGGATTCGGAATTCATGTGCCTCGTGGTTGAGTGGTTCGCCTCGGTGTTTCCTTGATGCTGCCAGTCGTGGCCGGGAGCTGTTCTTGTGGTTGAGGAACCGCAACAAAATGAGAGAATACAAAATGAATGGCGCTGCGGAAAGCAGTAGTTGCCATTCGAAAAAAACAAACAACAACGAAACGGATTTTGAAGGGATTTAGTCGTTGAATCACTCCGCACAGTATGGGAGAGCTAAGAATTCGACGCAACGTTGTTGACGTTTCCCGAGAGCTTATACGTGAAGCACCATGAAAGTGGTTAAAAATCGTAAAATATAATTTTCGATGCATAAAAATAGATGATGATGCAACTGCAAGAAGCTTGGAGTTTATTTAAAGAGCCATTAAAGCCAACGGGCGGGGATTCACTGACAGTGATGTGAAGGGGCAGGGTATTTTTTTTTTTTCTTTTTGTGAATTGTAGCTTAAACCAGATGATAGTACTGGGAATCGGAAAATATACTTCAAAGGCGACTTTCCGGTGGCTTTTGCTTCGAGTGGGCTCTGCTGTCAAGGGCGAGTAATATGACACAGAATTTGGTCGATTTATACGTGAGGTTGTGAGATCTTTACAAAATACCGGACACCATAGCGGGCCCATCGCAATCAACATGTTGGGCCGATTTATGTGCGAAACAACGAATTCAGGTGCTTTTTACCTGGTACTGAAGTTCGAAAACTGTGCTTTTAAGGAAGGGACAACTGGGGCTGGAAAACCCCATTGCACCCGATACACACCTTAACCTGATCCTAAGGTGCTTTATTATGTGTAATGTAAACCGGCAATCAAATCAGGTTCAAACCATTTCCTAAAAGGTATTTAATAGAACAACAAAATACCCACTCCATCAACAATTATAGCGATCAGTTTGTGCATAAGTTAATGTGCAACGCGGCGCGACGGTGCAAAAGACCAAAAATAAATAGCTCACACTTAAACGCTGTCTCTAATCCCCTGCATACCGGTCACAGAAAACAGACCCATTTCTCAGTTGGGTGTATGTCTTGGGTACATTCACACCGAAATATGAAACGTTGGAGTGTGCATTAGATAAGAACATAATACAATTGGAATATATTTTGTTAGGAGGCGTACTTTTTGCCAGTGCTCCGTAGATTTGTTGTAAATAAAAGCAAACAGCAAGTCTTTGCTAGTGTTAGAGGTTAAAATATTTCGGAATCTAGTTTTTGTATGATCGGCCTAAACCTAAAGCTAAACAGCTAGTTCCCTTGGGCACAAAGAAGCTCCGAGTTATTTTGCACGTGAAATAGGGTAAGAAATCTCGGGAAAAACAATTACACCTATGAAGTGAAAGTCAATTCAGCAGTCATAATTTTTCAGTAAGTTTAGTATAGAGTAGAGAATCCACTGTGAGATTTCTTGAACATTTTCGTCAAAAAGAAGCTGACTCCGATCACTGGTAAATCAAAAGTCTTGCTTAAGAGCGTTTCGGGAACAACACAAGTTGCATTCACTCAGACATCTATTGGCGAGAGCTAGTAAGACACCACACATGAGAAATTTTTAGAGAATTTTAACAAGGGAAAGGGATTTGAATTTGCTTTTGAACTTAGTCGGTACCTACTTGAAAGAGACCACATATGTCGGTTGTTTTTGGGCCGTACACTGCTTGTAAATCAAAACTAAGACAGCTAAGGAACGAGATAGTAGGCTGTCCTATAAGGATGCTGCAGTTTCTTCTTTAGCAGTTCGTATAGGGAAAGCAGGCAATGACAATAGCATGAGCGATGCAGAGTGCAAACACTGCAAAGCCCAACTTTTGGAGCTTGTCGCGGCAACAAGTGCTTGTATCCAGGTAGAGGGCTGTGAGTTCAAGGACGGAACCTTCGTGGTGAAGACCTCCTCGCAGCAAACCTCTAAATGGGTCAGCAGTATGGTGCCGAAGATCCCTCCCCTTGGGACCACAATTTTTGAGGTCTACAAGCCACCCAAGCTTACGCGTGCCGTCTGCTGGATCCCTGGGAAACTGGAGAAATCGGCGGATGTGCTCAAGCGTTTGAATGCCCAGAACCCTGGTCTCGACACAAAAGCCTGGATTGTCCGTTCTCACAGGCAGAGCAGAAACCGTCACGATGAAGATGGTAGCTCTCTGGTTGTGAGCATAGACATGGTTTCTGCCGAGATCATTAAGTCTAGGTATAATATGCGTCCCTATCTGCATCTTGGTAGGATTCATTTCCATTTCAATGCCAAATAGTGCAAATAGAGGACGTAACCCAGAGTCTACATCCATTTTGTTTACTCAGATTAACCTACAACACTGCAAGGCTGCTACTGCTCTTTTAAGTAGTAGGCTTGCGGTATGTAGAACAAAGAACTGCATAACATCCATCCAAGAACCGTGGGTGTGGAAAAATCGCATCTGTGGCCTTGGTGGGTTAAGCGGTTCGCACAACGTTCTTTACGATAAGCTGTCCGAGAGACCTAGGACATGTCTTGTTGTATCGAAATCCCTCACGGCAGTTACAATCAAACGGTTCTGTTGCCAGGATCTGGTTGCTGCAACTATTACTTACCATGCAAACGGCAAATGGGAAACCTTTGTCATTGCATCGGCCTACTTTCCCTACGACTCTTTAACTCCTCCACCACCAAAGGCTGTTGTTGAGCTCGTAGAGTACTGCGAGTCCAAAAAGATAGGTCTTATCTTATGTTGCGATGCTAATGCTCAAAACACTGTTTGGGGCAGCAGCAAGTGTAATATACGGGGAGATCGTCTTCTGGACTTCATCCTATCGTCTGACATCACCATCAACAATGTAGGTTGTCGACCTACATTTGTTACAGCCATGAGACAGCAAGTAATTGATGTTACCCTGTCCAACAGGCATTGCAAGACTATCATAAATTGGAGAGTATCGCCAGATAGCACTTTGTCAGATCACAGATACATCGAATTTCAAATCTGCTGTGAAGTTTCACCTTCGCTGGAGAGGAGAAATCCGAGGAAAACAAATTGGGCTCGGTTTGAGGAGGAGCTTGGCAATTCTGTTAAAGCACCACTCAAGCTGAGATCAATACAGGGGGTGGAGAAGTCTGCTCAGTATCTGAGCAGCGTCATTACCCGTTGTTTTGAACTAGCGTGTCCAGTTTCAAAAAACTCCTGTAGAAAACCGGTACCTTGGTGGAATACCGAACTGCAGTGTATTCGCAGAGAAACCAGGAAGCTCCTAAATAGGTCTTTAAAAACCAACTTAGAAGAAGACTGGAATCTGTATCGATCGAAACAAAAAGAATTTAAGAGACTAATTCGTAAATCGAAAAGTGACTCTTATAGGAAATTTTGTGAGGAGGTCGCTTCACTAAGTGCAACCAGTAGGCTTGTTAAAGTCCTCAAAAGGGACAGACCAAGTAAACTGGAATCGCTCCAAAAATCTGATGGTACCTACACTGAGACAAAGGCGGAGACTTTTAGTCTCCTGCTGGAGACTCACTTCCCGGGAAATCAGGTCACTACGTGTTCTTCAGTTGTACCGCCTATGGTGGCCACTTCTGAACAAACAAACACCACGCGGCGTAGTTGGTATATTGCATCCGGAGTGGTGACGGATGACGCTATCAATTATGCAATTTCATCTTTTGAGAGTTTCAAGTCACCGGGTCCGGATGGAATCTATCCGGCTATGCTGAAAAAAGGTTTTAGTCAGCTGATGCCGACGCTGAAAAGAATTTTCACCGCCAGCTTGGCCTTGGCCTACATACCTTCCCCTTGGCGTATGGTTAAAGTCGTGTTTATACCAAAGATAGGTAAGACCGACTACACTCTCGCCAAAAGTTTCAGACCCATAAGTCTGTCTTCCTTCCTGCTGAAAAGTTTGGAGAGACTGGTTGAGCTGCACGTGCGCAATGTTGCTCTTCGATCGCATCCTCTTTCTTTGATGCAACATGCCTATCAGCGTGGAAAATCCTGTGAAACTGCGCTTCAAAACCTTGTTGGTAGGATTGAAAGTGTTCTTGATCGGAAGGAGTACGCGCTGGGTATTTTCGTCGATATCGAGGGTGCTTTTGATAATGCGACGTTTGATAGCATGTGCAATGCAGCCAGACATCATGGTGTAGATGAAACATTGGTTTTGTGGATTAAAGCAATGCTAATGTACAGGACGTTGGTTGCCGAGGCGGATTGTGGCAAATGCGTCATGACTGGGGTAAACAGGGGCTGCCCTCAAGGTGGTGTTCTGTCTCCCCTTTTATGGTGTATGGTAGTGGACTCTCTGCTAACGGCTCTCGATCTTCCTGGAACCTACACACAAGCCTATGCGGATGATGTCGCCGTTCTGTCCGTCGGTTCAGACCTAAAGACCGTCTGCTCTCGGGCGCAGAGATCTTTGGGCCTAATCGATGATTGGTGCACAAGAAATGGGCTTTCAGTGAATCCTCTTAAAACTACGGTTGTTCTCTTCACGAGAAGGAGGAAGATCACTGGTCTGACTCAGCTTGTGCTAAAAGGCGTCACTATCCCGATATCCGATGAAGTCAAATATCTGGGAGTAATCCTCGATAGAAAGCTTCTTTGGTCCAAGCATGTCGAATCAAAAACCGATAAGGCGCTGTCAACTTTCTGGCAGTGCAAAGGCGCTTTTGGCAAGACATGGGGTTTATCTCCTAAAAGGGTCCTTTGGATCTATACGGCAATGATAAGACCACTTCTCTCATACGCATCGGTTGTATGGTGGAACAGGCTTTCGCGGAAACGTGTTACTGCCTCTCTTGCCAGACTTCAAAGAACGGTTTGTCTTGGATGCACAGGGGCCTTCCCTAGCACTCCGGGCTCTGCTCTAGATGCTATGATGAACCTCCCCTCCTCTTGATATTTTTATCATGGGGTGTACGCTGAAAACCATTTCTCGGTTAAAGAGAGGTGGCTTTTGGTACCACGCGCATTGGAATTTTGAGGAACTTGTGCGAGAATTGTCCTTTGACCCCTGTCTTATGGACATGCCGTCTGACGCAATGACCCCAGAAATCCTACTGCGACAAAACTACCATGTCAACTTTCCTCAGGAAACGGAATGGCTTCGGTCAGACTCTGAGCCTGGGAAAGAATGCCATCGTGTATTCACGGATGGCTCCAAAACCGGACAAGGGTCTGGTTCTGGTGTCTTTGTGGAAAGCGAGAACATTAGACTACACTACCCCTTAGGTAACCATGCGTCTGTCTTCCAAGCGGAGATTTTCGCTATCCTTATGGCTATGCGCTATATTGTGACAAACAGGTGGAGGGCTAGAAGCATATGCGTTTGCAGTGATAGCCAAGCTGCTTTAAAAGCGCTGCTTAACCCTCTTACCTCGTCCAAGTTAGTGCTCGAACTCAAGCTTTCTCTGAACTTAGTCGGAAGGCTCAACACCGTGAATCTTGTTTGGGTCCCAGGTCACACTGGTATCCAGGGAAATGAGATTGCTGATGAGCTTGCCAGACGGGGTTCAGAAGAGGCTTTCTCAGGACCTGAACCTGCGTTGGGTCTGCCTGCTTCTATGGTTAGGTCATCCATTGATACTTGGGTTTCTCGTGAACATGAGCGTCGGTGGCGTGACTGTGCTGGGTGTAGGCAGGCCAAACGACTGCGTCCGGACATCTGCAAAAGGTCCGCGTCTTTCCTTCTATCTCTTAGGAGAATCGACTGCAGACTGCTTGTGGGCGTCCTTTCGGGCCACCAAGCTTTTGCCAAACACTTAAATGTGTTGGGCTTGAGCAACACCACTATCTGTCCTGCCTGTGGAGAGGACGATGATACAGCGGAACACTTCCTCTGTAGCTGTCCCGCCTTTGCTCGCATCAGGTGGCGGATCTTTGGGGCTGATGTGGTGAGTGCCGAACATCTAAGCTCTTCATCACTGAAGCTCCTTCTCATCTTTCTTCGAAAGACGGGAAAACTAAGTACAGTAATGTAAGGTGTCTGTTTGGCAGTACAATGGACCTGTAGTTTGTGTCTGAGTGCTCCATCGGATAGTAACAACCTCCGACAAAAAAAAAAAAAAAAAAAAAAAAGACTGCCAGGTTTTAAAGACATCAATAAAGGGACGAAAAATTCATGGCTTCCTTTATCAGTTCGCATATAAGGAAAACCATTGAAGAATTTAAAAGAGGCAGCTCGAAAACTTCGATCAAACACTCGGAGTGGTATCTGGTTTAAAAGGATTTTATTTCTTTGAAGACCCAACGCTCTAGTAAAGGTAAGTGCGGGCGAGTATAGAGGGTTGCTTGAAAGCGTTTAACCAGCAGGAGGTTATTTATTTTCAAAAACTCTTCACACAGCCAGAGACAAACAAATTTATTTTTCGAGAAATTTTACACATTCCCTGCTGGAGTCCCAAAAAATTGAGACATTGATTTACCAGCCCGTTCACCGGTCTAAGCAGCTTCTCCTTAAAGGGATTTCGAAAAGTTGAACGTTCAAAATTCCTAGCCTCTTGCAAACTTTAGCAAGAATCCTAAGCCGCATATTTTGGTCTTGACACCGCACAAACTTTGTTCGAAAAAATTAAAAGTTTCGTCAAAAGATTGGAACTTAAAAGTAGAAGAATACTATTTTCTTTCAACGAAGCAAAGACTCTTCGAGTTTTGTTTAATTTTGTCAATGAAATCAAAATTTATTCCAAATAAAGGTCCACTTAATGTTTTCGGCCCACCCTGTATAGGGTACATACCTGCGGCTAAATTTATGTAACGATCTAGGCAAAGATAAGTTTGGACTTTCAAAAGAACATCCAACTGCAATTAGGTGTCGCTTCAACGATCCAACGATCGATTTATTGAGTTTCGTCATGAGTCTGGTCATGTTTTTAAGGCGTCATTTCTTGGGACATATGTCCCATCCAGCGGCTTCAAAATATTTTAGGCTGCTAATTTGACAGCTAGACCCACAAGAGCCCGTCTCGTTTTTGCAGCCTATGGTACATGCCTTGACTTTAAAAATTTTCAGCGTCGGACTCAATTGGAAAGTATCTTCCCGTCTAAGGATTTCGAACTTTAATATGTATTGGCTAAATCCAGTTTTTAAATGGCCTGTTGCTTTCGGGGCATACCTAGGTAGCATGTCCTTCTTATAACATATATTTACTGGTTAGGTGTCAGCTCGTCTTATGAGGCGAGTGATATTTCGTTTCATATATGCCTTTTGTTTAGAGTCTCACTCAATCGAAACACATTTATAAAAGCACCTTGCAGTTTGATTGACAACGAAGTTAGATTCAAAGAACAAACTAAAGTTATGCACAGAAATATTCCCTCTCCAGCAAAAACATATACAACAGCCAGCTAATTCTCACTTCTGAGTATCCAAACTAAAGTTTCAAAATCATTTCTCAGACTTCCTCCGATTTGAAAACCACTTTTGTCGCCCTATCCTACCAAAGACAAACCCGACTCAAAAGACTCCTAAGAGCATAATAAATTTGAAAGGCTGTTCGAGAAGTTCCGACATCGGAACTGTCCCCGATTATGGGGCCACTTACTGTCTGCCGGATGCTCTAAGACAATAAATTCCTGTGGCACGTGCTTTCACGTGGCCAACCCCCTGCGGCCATAAATTAATTTACGAATTCCAAATTCAAAACAAAATCCTTTCTAAACATCGAAAATAATTATTATTTCTAATCTATAAGGAACTGCATAGTAATTTCTACAATTTAGAATATTCATTTGAATTTACTTGAGCAACTTCATGCAGAGAGAGATAGAGAGCCCAGCAATTACCTATTCCGAGAGAATATTTTGTGAATTTTCTCAAAATCTGATTAAATTTGGATTTCCCTTTGGTCCTTTGGCAGATGTATACGCACGTATACAGAGAGTGGAACTTGTGTGCAAGACATATATGGACATCCAATAAACAAAATGAATTTCTCTTCTCAAAAGTTGAAAGTTATGTTGGGACAAACTTTGTGTATCCTTTTCATGTGTACGTGGCAGACTCCTGTAATTTAATAAACCAGTTGCGTGTATGTAAATCTTCAACTTTATAACCAACGCCATGCCCGAACGGTACTAATCACCTTACAAAGATGGCAGTATACCTTGCCTTTTATACCTTTTATGTGCGAACAGGACAGGGAAAAAAAATCAAACTGCACGGAATTTAAGATTCCTCCTTGAGCAGGAGAGGACCTTTATTTATCCCACTTTAGAACTGTGGCCACCGAATGAACACCAGCAAAACACGGACAAGGCAGAAACACACAACAAAAAAAAACGAGTTAAGACAAAACAAAATTGAATCGGAACAACACAAACTGCCCTGTCACTTGGCCGGGCCGAGGACGGGGAGAGGGCACAACCGCTTGGGCGTTGGACACGCGTTCAAGCTGAAAATTGTGCACAGTTTTCTTTTCGGGTTTCATGCAGCATTTTCTTTTCCTTTTCTTCACAGTAAGTGGAACAAATTATGGAGGCAATAGAGCACAAGTTGTTCTCGTCGTCTTCGTGGTTGTTTTTTTCTGCTGAAAACGCGAGAATTAATGCAATTAACTTCGTTCGTTTCCCCTTTTTGCATTTTGTAAGTTGTTATCCTTGGGGTGGGACACTTGCTACAAGAGTAATTTCTTAGCAGAGATGGAGAGCCGAATCGCAGATGCTGTGTTGTGTTTTGAAGTTGTTCTCGGCCATTGGGGATGACAAGTTGTGATTGAAAAAACGAAATGCAAATGCTTTTGTGTGTATGCTTTGTTGTTGTCGCCCGGTGTGCGCTTTGAAGAAATTGCTAGGAAAGCATTTTTTTCTGTTAGTTGGGTCGATTTAATTGGGATATTATTTCATCAAGATGGGGTCCTTTTTTTCAAATGGCGATTATTGCCTTGTTAGTGTTTGAATTTCTCGAGCTGTATTAAAGCGTGAGGTAAAGGTAGGCAGGCTATGCTGGCTTGGAAATTTAAATATATGTATCTCTTTTGAAGAAGAAAGGTGCATAGCACGATGGTTAGTTTAGTAAGATGGGTCGCTTTCTCGCTCACTCAATGTGCGATATGATATGATTGTAGTTAATGCACTGATAACCATGTGCGCGAAGTGCCCATACATCACAAAATTTGTTTCTCCATACAATTGTACAATTTCGCACAACTGGCAGGTCGTTGTGTTTTCGCACATGACTGTGCGCTTTGGAATTTCAGTATGGAAAGATTTTTTTGGTTCCAGTGGAAACCAATTTAACCAATAATTTGTAAATTTTATACTCGTTTCATAATCGGGAACTCGGTGTGCGCTAACGAAATATTGATTAGTATTTAAATAATGACAAGGTGAGCGAAGTAGCCATCAGAAAACTTTGACTATCAACTTATTAACACGGTTGTTTGTTATTTGTTGACTGGTGAATATCCCGCACATGATTGTGCGTTTTGGTACACCGTTCATCACTGCGTAAAGGAATGTAATCATGTAATGGAGTCTTTTGTTATAATATTGTTTAAATGAATGTGAAGAATAATTTTTCCAATTTCTAACGATTTTAAATACTAATTTCATGACCGGCAAGAACGTGTGCGCTAACTAGAAACTGTGTATTATTTAACTTATCAGCATGGAACAAAGTATCCGTCACAGAAATGAGTTATGCAAATACTTGTTTGATGACTGGCAAGTTCGTGTATGTTCCGCACATGACTGTGCGCTTTGGTACTTTGTTGTTTTCAATATATATGAGAAGCTGTTATGCTGGCAGAAGGAAATAAGTGATTATCAGTCAGGTTTTAGAAAGATTTATCTATTGTGCAAGCAAGGGACTTGAAGACAGTCTCTACTGAATTATTTTTAAAATAGGCACGCTTTACGTTTCGATACGCTGATTTTTATCTTGCCAGACATTTCCAAGAAACAACAGCTAGTTTTCAAGAAACGGCAAGACAGTAAAATCTCTTAACTTTCAGACCACACGTCAGATCTTATTTTAGTTTTGAAGTATGACGGAATCAGAGTGAGTGAAGACGAGAGATAAACGCGAACGAGCCCAAAACTACATCAAAAAGGAGCAAACTAACTATGTTGTGGATTATTAAACAAACACAAACATTTAGATATTTAAATTCCTCTTGCATAACAAATTACTCCAACCCAAGAACGACAACGCAACCAACTTCAATCTACCTTTGTACAACTCATCTATAAGACAAACATGAACCGCCCTTCATCCGGCATAAATGCGACAAAGCTAAAGTACGAATATTTATTTTTCAGACATCATTCTTGCTTCAAAAAGCTATCCCCCAACAATGACTGAATGAAATGGATGAGTTGTCCTAATGTCCAGGCGTTCAGGGCACAAATGAGTTGCAATAGTCCCGTACGCCCCTTTTTTACATTACCGAACTTGATCTAATCCAATCAGTTTCCAATTATGTATTCAACAGAAAGTGTTCTACACGTAACTAAAAGTTTGCCAAACAATTTTATTAAATCGTTAGCCACAACTATATCTAAAACTAAACAAATTCTGAAAATTTCCCAACTACCCCTTTAACCATTTAAAACATTTGTTATTTCTACCCCAGTTTGAATACTTAAACACAACTTCGCATCCACATAAGGGTAAAAAACGCAACCTCCCAGACTTTAAATTAAATCAAAAATACATTAAATCTCCATCAAAGCCATAGCAAGAAAAAAAAATAAAAAATCGGTTGTACCTACGACCAACCAGAAGCTATTCAACCCGAAATCCATTCAGCCCACATATGAAATTCATTTCAAAACTGAGTAAAAAACTTTCCGCACAAAAGCATACCTATGTACAAAAAGGAAAAAAAAAATACCTACGAGCATGCCGCACAACTCTCTCATGACACGTTCCGACACAACTGTCAATTGGAATGAAAATAAAAATTCATCATTTTCAATTCATTATCAAAACATTGAAGACCGACATACACATCAGGACCCAAAGGGGACAAACACAACACACCTATCTAACAGCCAATTCCGATTGGGCAGGGGGAGCAGATTTTCAATTTCCATAGGACATGCGATTGGCATCATCAGCAGCACCACTATGATGGTCGTCTCTCCATCACCATCACCATCATCATAAGCATCATAGTGGGCAGAGCATGGTCGTCCTTGAAGAGGGTCTCTTTCATAATCATTTATCTCTTTTGCTGGTGTTGTTGTTGTGCTGTGCTTGCGGGCCCGACACAGAGAGCCATCATCCATTCAATATTTCCTCGATTAAAATTTCACATTTGGGATAACTCATTCGTTTATATATGAAATTTAAATTCCAATTGTGTTTTGATTAATCCTAGAGGTGCAGACGAAGAGCCAAAACGGCACACATAACAAAAGGGTTTTCCACCTACTCGTATGTATAGTATATGCGAACTCACCTACCATCCAAATTGGCTCAACTCAACGCCAGGCACAGAGATTTCCCATCGTTGCTGGATGGACGTGAATTCATTTCAATTGAAGTGGTGACTCTGTCCGATGGTCAGGGGTGAACAAAAAAAAAATCCATATCCCGCGGATTTTGATAAGGATTTAGCCAGTGGTCACTTGCCAGAAGAGTTCGCTTCTTTTTTCTTTTTTTTTTCATTTTCATTTCCATCCTCGCGCTGTTTAAAAAGGTACGAGTATCACGCTCACAGGGGTGGACTGGAAAATGTTGATTGGATTCTCGAAACTAAACAAAGTTTGATATCCCGCAGTTGATGGTGATTCGCAGCATTTTTCGGATTTATTAAATTATAAAGTTGTTCATTTCATAAATTTTTCCTCTCAAATTTCGCATTGCAGAGGAAATTGATATTTTTCGCCGACCGAGAGGGTCCGCGCTCCTCCTTGGGAGTGGATACTTTTTGGTTGGAGATTTCAATTAAAAATCAAGACTCACTTAATTGTGTATCAAGTTTATTGAAGGTATTCATTAAAAACAAGCAGACCCGAAACCTATGGCAATTTAACCAGCCATGCATGCTAAGTATAATTAAGTTGGGGATAATCAACTTGTCGGATATAGAGTTACTATACTTTTGGCTTTGGCGAATTGCGATGTTTGAGTATGAATCGGAATCAATATTTTCGGGATCATCAATTCGCTGGTAATTGGAGAAGAACGAGCAATTAATTAGTCGCATAAATCAGCAGGGCGAATTGAAGTGATTTTTCGTCGATAGGTAGTACCTAACGAAGTAGAGCCTGATTGAGGCAGGAGATTGTTGTTGGGCAAAGTTGCCGGGGAAATGTATGGTTGAAGACTTGACTACCATTAGTATGGTGGCTGATCATGGTCATGATTAAGAAGGTTTGTCAAATGTGAACTACTTATCAAATTAGGTGGATAGCGACCAGAGATGTATGGTGGGAGCGGGGAATGGGCCTAAGCCGTTGAGTAAAATCCGCGGCTGAGGACATCGGAAGGTTTGATGTTTGACTTATAGGGATCGGCCAGTTCGATTAGAGAGTTTGTTTTTGAAAGGTTCCACAAACATCATATACGCGCAAATTCACCATCCATTTCAAGAGAGTTGATGATGGCCGATTGTCCCACACATATTTTCCGCCAAAAACTCGAAATCAACATCAGAAATGTAAAACTCGATCCAATTATCAAAGTTAGTTTCAGATATTGGGCAGAACTCTATAGCCGGATTTGCAATGTTGGAATACATGTATTTATATCTGTCCATCGACTATTTGAGTGGGTGGTTTATTTTGTTATTGTAACGCACAAGTGGGATTTTGTAGAAAATTATCTTTATTTTATTTATTTTATTTTATACAAATGAGTACATCTATTGTTCTCGCTAGATTAGATACTTAATACAAAAAAAATTATACTTAAAAATGACCACCAAAGCCTAAGGATTAGTTTATTCCTAAATGATTCTCTACTAATATCGCAATATTTCTAAGAACTCTCGCAGGAGCATAAAATCCAACTAATGATAGTAGAAAAGGGCAATCGATATGACCATCTATCTATAACGAAAAAATTTGGCTCCGTCTGAAAAGTGGTAAGATACCAAATAATTTGCACCTCGTCTCGTAGGATGGCATTTCAATATTCCATCGCAGTCTACGAACAGCTATTCTAGTTAAACGCTTTTGGATCTTCTCAATTCTAAAAGAATGTACTTCGTAAAATGGATTCCATACTATACTGCAGTATTCAAGATGTGATCTGACAAATGCAAAAAATAGAAATTTCAGAGTATGAGGATCTTGAAAGTCTTTCGAATTCCGCAATAAAAAACCAAGCATCTGATTACCTTTGGCAACCAAAAACTCAATGTGCTTGCAAAAGCTAAGTATAATGTCAAAAATAACTCCAAGATCTTTTTTGGAGCAAATAATGGACAAAGGGATATTATCGATTACGTACGTAAAGGTAATTGGAGAGAGATGACGATAAAAAGAAAGGCTTTGACATTTAGAGACATTGAGATGAAGGTCATTGTCTTTACACCAAATAGAAAGACGTTTAAGGTCTTCTTGTAGAAGAATACAATCTTGAACTGAACGTATTGGTCGGAAGATCTTCAAATCGTCGGCAAACTAAGACACTGGGAACTCAAAAACAAGTCCGGAATGTCATTAATAAACAAAAGGAAGAGCAGAGGGCCCAGATGACTACCTTGAGGTACTCCAGAGGTGACATAAATTGGTGACGAGAGCATTTGGTTAATGCGAACATACTGGATACGATCCGTTAAGTAGGAATGAATCCACTTTAGGATATTGGAGTGAAATCCTAACGTAGTCAGTTTGGAAATTAATGTTCTATGGTTAACGCGATCAAATGCCTTAGCAAAGTCTGTATAAATCACATCACATTGCGAGCCATTCTCAAGGTAATTCAAGACAGTATTACAAAAAATTGAGAGATTTGTAGTAGTGGATCTGCCTGTAACGAATCCATGCTGAGACGGAGAGATAAATCTATTTAAGAGAGGTGTAAGTTTGTCACAAACTAGTTTTTCAAACAACTTAGGGATAGAAGAAATTTTACAGATTGGACGATAGTTGGTAATATCATGCCTCGATCCAGATTTATAAATGGGCGTTAAAAACGACCTATTCTAATCTTTCAAAAAAATTCCAGACTGGAGAGATAAATTGAATACTAAACACAAAGGTACACAAAACGCGGAGGAGCACTTTTGAAGTAAAATTGGCGGGATGCCATCCATACCCGGATTTTTTTCTAGTGTTAATGAAGAAAGAGCTATTTGAACTTCAGTGATTGAACACTCTAAGTTGCCGATATTTACGAAATCATTGGACATTGAGTTGTTACATGAGACTCTAGGTACGGTAGTACAAGACAAGAATAAACAGATTGAAAGTGGTTAGCAAACATGTTACAAATGGTTGACAGATCAGATGAGGACACACTATTAAGACGCATACATTTAGGAATACCATTAGATTGTTTCTTGCTATTTATAAAGCTCCAAAAGCGTTTACTAATGGTTTTTAAATTAGATTCGACAGAAAGAACATAGTGTCTGTAAAGAAACTTATTTAAAACATCAAATTCTTTTTGAAGCGTCCGATAAACTTTCAGAAGTTCCGGGTCGTTATTTCTATTACGAAAACGTTTATAATCCTTATTTTTCCTGTTATTTAAATTTATGATTCTGTCATTAAACCAAATGGGCTTACTACCCTTGACAGACTTAACTTTAGGTGTAAACAAATTAATTGTCATTTTCACAGTTTTGATAAATACAATTAAAGAATTTTCCAAGTTACAATTATTGTTAAAAATAACTAACCAATACTATCTAAATAGCTTGAAATGTTGCTGAAATTAGCTTAACATAATTATACTTGAAATAAGTGTCACCGGAACCCGGTTTAAAAAACTCATAAAATTCAAACTGCATGGATAGAGCTACATGAAAAACAGAATTACGAAAGAGTGGGATCATGGAGTCGTTGATACGAAATCGATCGAAAACATTATTAAATTCATTAGGAAAATGATTTATCTGACAAAGGTCAAGCTGGGCAAGAGTATTAACGACTTCACGCTCATAGTCTAACTTAACGTTAAATGGGAGAAGTCTAAAATCATCACAATCAAACGACCAAATTAAATTTGGCAAGTTAAAGTCTCGAAGAAGGATAACGTGCTGATGATCTTTTAAATTATTTAAGATAAAGGAATAATTATCTATATGTGCTTTGTATAACACGTAAGGACTCCTTGGTGGTATATAACTTACAATAAAAATAAGTTCAGTTCCAGAACTGTATATGATTGAGACTGCTATTTGGTCAACATCTAAATCAGCTGCTGTTGGAGGTAGCTCGATTTCATCACTGTGAAAGAGGCCCGAACCGAAACCAATACTCCACCGCCTCTCTCGCAATCAGCTAGAATGGAGCAACGGTTCTTGCGGTAAGCTTCGTACTGGCCCTTATTGAACATTTCCTCGTTGTGATGATTCTGTGTCAGCCAAGTCTCAGTGAATACAATGACATCGTATTGGGCAGATGAGGAGAAGAGCAAGACATCGCGAAGTTTAGTCCTTAGACCATCAGTATTTTGGTAATAATGATTAAAGGTAATCTATTAAAGTTCTGAGTTTTTTGAAAGGTTGTTTGGAGCGTTTTTTTGATTGATTATTCCTGAAGCTAGGTCTGTTCACGAATTCTTTTACCAGAATATCTTTAGGCCAAAAGCTCGGGTTGACCAGCAATTTTCCAGTTGGTAGAGGCAATAGAAGTTTGAAAGAAGATGTTAGGCGACCAGTAAGGTTATCCGGTGTCAGGCTATGGCATTTTATGTTGCTAGTATTAATACCTCTCGCAGCAATGTAGTTCACAATATCACAGCTTTTGGTACCATATGCTAGCCCTGATAAAAACACTGCAATGTGGGGTGGCACTATTTTAAGAGTACAGTCCGTACTAGGAACACTGTCCAATCGCTGGTGAATATTTAATCATTCATACGTGTTTTCCACATAGATTAACCAATACGGCAAATTTCTGCCGTGAGTTATTCTTATCGCACACAATTTGAGCGGATCATGTGCGCTTACAAAAAAATTATATTTTATTAAACTGAGCCCTTTGAGATAAGTGGCCACTAGAAAATTTTAATGTATTTAGGTACCTACTTCTTTTATAATTGAAAAAAAGGGTGAGTATCTGTATATGAATGTGCGCTTCCGTCCCATAATGAAAAGATGTTATGCTGGCAGTGGAAACCTTACTTAAGAAGTAATTTTTAAATTTTGAGGTTTTCACAGATTTTGCTTACGAAAATATCTGGTTTTATGACTGCCAAGTCGGTGTGCGCTAACATAAAATTGTATACCATTCAGTAGACCTCTTGCAAGCGAAGTGGTTTCTGTTTATACATTCACTTATGCGCTTCATTTGCATAGGGAATGAATATTAAGCCGAGATTTGCGTAATGTCAAAGATTTTATTAACACACACACTAATTAATTGACCGGCAAATTGGTGTGCGCTAACACAAAATTATATATCATTTGATAGATCTCTCGTAAGTAAGGGGATACTATTTCGAAAGCCGGTGATTTTTCGCACATGACTGTGCGCTTCGGTACTTTCTGAAATCGAATATGAAAAGCGAAGTAGAAACCCAGGTAAACGAATCATTCTTCAGTTTGCAGTATTGCAGTCGTTTTATTCATGCATACACCCGAACTCGTATATCTATGATTTCAAACAGTGAAGCCCTGACACAGATTATACCTATGGGCATCTTAAACAAAAATAAGCAAAACAATGCCACGATAAACAGATATCGAGAATCCATCACAAAGACACGACCATCTTTCTTCGAAGGGACCCCAATTCGTGTCAACCGGAAGAAATAATGAACGCTGATCAATCACTTTCAATCATCTTCGCTGCAAAGCATTATTAACAACCACTCTATAAGGATGAGTAGCTTGAAAACAAGTGCCCTTGTCTAGATAATAAGTTGATATCCCAACCAACAATATTCGAAAGGTAGTGGCGACTGAAGGGTCTGTTTCTCAAGCATCCGCCGGAACGTGTTCAATTGATTTTTCCCGCTGCTCTGTAAGAGGACTTTTGTATGCATTTACGACGCCATAGCTTGGAAACTGCATTTTTCAGCAAAAGTTCCAAGTATGCTCTTCAAATAGGAGTGTAGATTGCAGGCGGTGATATCGTCCTTCCCATAAATGAATATTAAAAAAAAAAATAAAAATAAAGAAGCAAATTCTACGAGCGGCAGTATTCCGGCCAAAACTATACGCCAGAGCCAGAGCCCGGGCCACTGTACTACCGGGCGAAGAAGTTTTCCTCTCAATTGTACGCTGGTACAATGCTCTCTATGGTACTTGTGCGCTCGTGCAACTTCTGTGCAGCAGTTCAAGGATATTCCGCCCTTCTGTGGTATGCATACACTCGTATAACCAAACCACAGAGAGAAGTAATAATAGTAAAACTCCAAAAGTGTCCTTATCGAAAGTGTAAGATTTTCCAGCTCCACACAGCTCGCTGTCCTACCTTTTGGTCGACTCTTGGTGGCGTTGCGCGTACAACTACAAAATTAAATGAAATTTCTTCCGTCCTATATACCAGTGGGTAATTTTTCGGACAAGATTTCATTTCGTGAACCGTTTTAGCGTCGCTTTGCCATCCTTTCTCCTGTTTAATAGTTTTTTTTTTGCAGTGAAATTGTTTGGTGAAAAAAAGAGGAGAAAACAAACGCAAAGCCACAGTCAGGACCACTGTTACTAATCCGCACTTTGTATGTGATTGCAATGGGAAACGATGGGGTTTTTAGAGCGATGATAAAAAGAATGAGACGAAAAAAGAACGACGTCAAGTGGCCATTGTTTCCAATTAACTGTTAAGAGCATTGTCGAATCGAGGAGATTTTCTTCTTTATCTACGGCTATCGTTGGCCTCGCAACCCTTCGCCGCAGTTTTCCTTTTTCTTTCCCAAAATATCATGGCAGTCCAATAAATGTCATGTTCCATGAAAAATAAACGTTTTATCCCTTATATCAGCAACGGCTACGGTCAGTGTGTGTACCTACAGACGTACTGCAGGGTGGGATGGATTTTTGCAAAGCACGTATATTTTGAGGAATTTATACTTATAGGAGGAGTTTTTCGGAGACATACGAAGTGTACATAAAAGGGACTAACGATAAAAGACTAAAAACATCTCTATAAAAGGGTAAACAAATTAATTTTAAATTTTGTGCACGGGATTTATGGGCGCATTAATTTGAACAAGCACATTTTGCAAATTAATGATGAATTCCAAGAAATGAGATGTGACCTCTCAAAGTTTGATGATCATGGCGTGGGCTATTGGCTTTTGTTAGGAGGTCAGTTTGGTAACTGTTTGCTGTAATCTCATTTTGGCAGGAAATACCACACAGAAGAAAGTCGGATTTTTGCACAAGGAATGTGCGCAAAGCTGAAAACGTGCATATCAATAAATAGCTCATAGGATTATGCCTGCTGATTCAACTGTTTTGTCTTTAAATAAAGAAACAATACTCAATAAGAGTGATTATTCTGCCACTTAATTTTTAATCGCACTGCAAATGTGCGCAAAGGTAAAACCAGTTGAGGAAAAATATATAAGCCAACAATTCATACAATAAGGTCTATTTATTCCACCAGTTGAATTCGCAACGTAAAATAAAGAGTGATTCCTCGGTTATTTTATTAAAAATCGCACTGAGGGTGTGCGCAAAGCAAACAATCATTTGTGCACAATTATTTTACTGAGCAAAGTTTATTTAAGTGAAACTTTTATTTATTTAGCTGAGTGAAAAACAGAACTAAGGGCAAAAATATACCAGATTATTCCACTGTGTACACTTTAGTTTCTGATACCATTCCTTCATTTTGATTTTCACTAGGAATGTGCGCATATATTTATCAGAATATTGGCTTACAATATAAGTTCTGTTCTGTTTAATCCTCTTATAATCCAATGATAACTGAATGAACGATGTGATGTGCGCAATGCAAAAAATCAGCTGAGGACATATTTACTATCAAATTTGAGTGTGGAATAGGTCTACTTAATCTATTGATTTTTGTTTATCAAAAGACAGAATATTAATCTTTGCTAACATTATGTTAAGTGCGCACTTTGAGTGTGCGCAAGCGGAAAATCGGACACATTACTGTGTAAAGAGACCACCAAAATATAATAGGCACCGTGAACAACAAGCGTGTTTTTTGGCAATAAGGATGTGCGCAATTAAAACGAAGCTCCTAAGCACATGTGCGCTCGTCGACAAACAATGTTAAAGGCGAGATATGCTACGCTCACGGGGAGTGCCCTCAAAGTTCCCCCACCCTCAACAACACTCTCCATCTTAAATACATTAAATACAGATTGGCCACGCAAAAACTACATTTATTCAAATATTTGATGACCTTTTGAAAACAAAGCCCCACTTTTTCCCCAAAAACCACTGACGTATGCAAATTTCGAGCGAGCCCAACACTTGCACCTCTCAGAATCACTTTAAATTTATAGCCTGTGGTCAATTTTAACGAGACAGCAACACAAATATTAAGAGTGCCTACATTTAAGAAAAAATAACAAAAATACCATCCTCCAGTAAGAGCATTTGCTGCTATCGCATTCCATATTCTGCACAACAAGGACACCACATCCAACAGCCAACAGGAAATTCCGGTACAGAATACGCAGAGTTTAATAACAGCCGGACATGTCTTGCCACGTTTAAGTAGTAGTTTCCTCCCCGAAGCAATACATAAACATAAATACGAAGCAAGCGAAATTTTGCCCTCTGAATCACAGTGCACAATAAGAGGATGCGGATCGACTAGTGGCGGGGGAAACGCATAAAAATGCGGACACGGTCCGTATTGTCCTCCGTCTGACTCCATTTGCATATTTTCGAGGTATGCTGTTGATGGAAATATTCTCCGCTCATCGTCATTGTTATTGTCCGCTCTCATAAAAAAAGGATGTCATCTTTCTTTTATCGTTCGCTTTAAAATGCCACACACACATACGTAGGCTTGTATATCCTCCGCCGCCAATTCGGCCGGCGAACGTTAAGCAAACGGAAAATAATTGCTTTTTAAATGAGAAATTTCCTCGTATCCATTTTTTCTTTTTCGTTTCGCCTGCCAGAAACTGCCGCGGTTGTCATCGTCTTGTTTTATATATATATGTATATCGTTCGTAGGGCAATCGCGCGTTGCATGCATAAAATCGTGCCCTCGACTGACAGATCTGCATTATCGATGTGCGCCCTGATGGAAACTATGGCGAGTACACGGAAAGAAAATTATTTTCTACACAAAGAAATTTCGTTTCTTGAATCGAGGAAATTTAAAAATTAACAAATTCTTCTTTGTTCGAATTTAATTTAATAGTATTTAAACACTAATTCTTGGATCTAGAAAATCATTCTTATTGGCAAAAAAATATCATTTTACCTAAACGATCAAATATTTCTTGATTTAAGAAAGGAATTTTGTATAGAAAACTAAAGAAATATATTCTGCAGTCAAGAAGTAATTATTTGATAGTAGATTTTCTAGTTACAAGAAAATAATTGCAGCAATTTAGAAGAATTATTAAAACTATTCCAGCATAATTTGGATCGAATTTATTTTATTTTATTGTTTCGATATACTGTTGCTGACGTTCAACTTACTTCTTTATCTACTGCTTATAAGAAACAGATTCTTATATTAAGAAAATAAGGCTGAGTATAAGAAACATCTTTCTTCTTTTTATATAGTATATTGACCAGTTTTGTATGTGTTCGGTTGTTACCTATCAAGCAGACACCAGACACGGACACAGCCATTCGATTTCAAGGTTTACTTCATTCTTATAAGAAACAATTTCTTATATCGAGAAATACCAAAATATTTTGAAGTGTGCGTAGAGTGTGACATATTATGTGTTCGGTTGACATTATTTCTACTCTTTTTTTCTATATGTGAGCAAAAAATGCTTACATATAGAAATTAGAGTAGGCTTTAAGAAAGCAGCTTCACCCTGATCTACCACTCATGCAAGGGAACAAGATGTTTGTATTGCAAGCTAGACGCAGTCAATCATCCATTCTATTTTAATCAAGCCGGTTCAGTTCAAGTGTCTCCTAAAATGTGTTTTTAAAATAAAAGTGTTAAGTGTTAATCTTTCCTTTTGATAATAAAGTATTCAAAGTTTATCAAACATCAAAAATACAAGAAAAATTTAAATCTTTTGATATCAGAAGAACTATTCCGAATTTGTTACATATTTGTTCAAAAAGAAGAAATATTATTTATTTTGCTCGAAGTCATTGGCTCTCATGATTATCATTTTTGCTGTGAGATTGTTGGAGAGGAAAATGAAAATCATAAAATTTTAAAAATTGATAAAATATATACTAAACCATTTATAATAAGTGTTTTACCAGACGGAAGCAAAGTTTTTAAGAAAAGAAATATTTAATACTAACACAAAATTAAATATGTTAAAACATCCATTTGGAGAAATATTTTCAATTTCAAATGTTATGCTTTGTTAAGCAAAATTGCCTTTAAAGTTAATACATTATACCCAATAAAAAAAAGGGATAGACCCTAAATGTTTACAAAGTGTAATGCATTTGTAATGAATATGGAAATATAAGCACTTAAATTCAATAAATTAAGATTATGTAAATAAAACTTCAACCTGTTTTTCTAAATAAAAAAATACATAAACGCTTTAAGCTCTACTATTTAATTTATTTGCATTTTAGGTAATACACTGAACTACTACTTAAATCATATTTTAATACAGGATAAATTTCTTGGTTTTAGAATTTCTTTATTGACTGTTTTCTGATTTCAATGAACATTCAATCGATTACAGAGGCCAGAAGTAAGTATCTAGTAGTTATTGATATAAGAGAAAAGTTCTTAAGCGTGCATTTTGCATTTAACGAATCGTTTCTGGGATATAAATAACACTGCAACATTTCAGAAAAAGTTTATTTTCGTATTTAAGAAGTTCTTAAATCAAGAATAATTTTTCAGAACTCGAGAAATAAATTCTTCATGTAAGAAAAATGTTCTTGGGGAGACAATTCAAATTCAAATATTTGTTTCTGGGAACTATAATAATTTTTCTGGATTTTAGAAAAAAGTTGTTGGTATAAGAAAATAGTTCTTGATGCCAAGTTTCATTCTGCGCAAACCGGCTCTTAAATCAAGAAAAATTCTGCATGATCATAGACCAAAGTTCTTGATATAAGAAATAATTTCTTAATGTCACATATCTTATTAAGCGATCAATTTCTTGGATCAAGAAAACCTTTGCACCATTTAAGTAAAATAAATCTTATTTGAAGAAAACAATTCTTGAGAATATTAAAGAATTCGTTTCTTAATTCAAGAATAATTTTCTTAAATTTCCTTTTTTTCTCTTATTCTTGATTCATTCACAGAAAATGTTAAAAGCAAGAAATAAATAGCTTGGACCATAACCGTACTTTATTTTCTTGCTTTAAGAAACTTCTACTTCCAATTTAGAAGAAAAATCTTTCCGTGTAAGGACGACCAGTGTAAAAAAAATGTCTCCCCCACTTCCACTCGAAAATATAGATAGAGAAGGTTGCAAGTTTTCCTAAAAGTTTTTCCTACTTTTTCGTATCCTTTTTACATTGAAGAGGCTTCAAGTGACTTTGCTTTCTGCCTCTCCCGACCTCTAGCTGATGCGACCATCTCCCACTTCTGACAGGTGAAGTTATTAAAAATGCACACATAATTAGCGAGATGGCGCTACTTCTGCGATATGCCAGCATCATCACTGTCGTCGTCGTCGTTACATTCCAAGTAAAACGTCGGAATGCATTCACAATGTAACCAAGTTTTAGAGAGGCGAAGGCCATTGAGGTTAGGCAGGATGTACTGCCACCCCGGGTGTGTGTTCTAAACTCGTTCCATGGTGCAAGTACACATGTCGCTCAAAACCCTTCAACTTCACTTCTATGGAGAGCACCTTTCCCACTGCACAGGCACATGTGTGCGTGTGTGTTGGTGCGCGCCCTCCCTTCCTCCTTAAAGAAGAAGAAGAACAAAACTGCATGTGTACGTACATATGCGATGG
Organism: Cheilosia impressa; assembly: GCA_948293265.1. Lineage (NCBI taxonomy): Eukaryota > Metazoa > Arthropoda > Insecta > Diptera > Syrphidae > Cheilosia > Cheilosia impressa. The sequence goes on along the minus strand of OX411884.1, from coordinate 44,437,686 downwards.
CGAGTTGCTAATGCATGGAGACATTTTGAAAAACGCTGTGCCATGCGAAAGAAATCGGAACGGAATTGTACCAAAGTCACGTTGCATGTCGTTGTCAAATGAGGTTTTACCAACTTGGCTGCAGATGCGGGCGTGGGTATAGGTGGTTCTTTTGAGGTAAGTGTCCTTGTGCACACGGCCATATAATTAATACGAAGTGCCTACTTTGTTCTATCCCAAAGGAGGTGATGGTGGTGATGATGGTAGGTAGGACCTGCTGAAAGATGACATAGTGCATGACAACAATCCATTCATGTGTATATGTGCTGTCATTCACATATGACATTCTACACAATGGCGTATCTCATGCGTAGCATAGTATACGAGTAGATCCACTATGCGTGTGTACATAGTGGAAAGCGGTGAACAAAAAACTGGGATTCAGTCAGGATATTGAATTTTCGTACGTGGTAGAGCGCGGAAGCATGCAAAATTAAAAGAAACAAACTTTTTTCTTCCATCTTCTGTTTACCATAAAAGGACTGTTGACAAAGTGGCTTCCCCCAATCCCAAGCTTACCCCTTAAAAGCACTTAGGAGTAAGTTACTTAGGAAATGGAAACATTGTAATGCCGCACACAAACTCCCGTATATATAAAGCGCACATACAGAGACAGTGAGTGGTGCGATGGTGAAATTGATTGATGCTGCAAAGCATATACATTTGATAGGAATATGATTAATTGCTCGGATGCCTTTTAGTGGAACATCAAAAGCTGTTAAGTGTGATGTCGCTGTTGCTCTCATTGTGTGCAAATGCAAAAGCATGCATCAAATACAGATCTTCGTTATATTTCTCGCTCAATTAATCAAACGTGGAGAATGGCCGTGGCGTTGTAGCGAACTTCTTCTATTGATATGAATGTTGACATTTTCAGTTGAACTCAATTTGCGCTAATCGAACTTGTGGCAGTGCATATGAGACGACTTAAGATTGTGAGCGTGACTAGACGCGGAGTTTAATTACCAGCCGTTGTGTATTGGTGGTAGCATTAATTACTTGGAGAAGTGGAGGACGAATGATTTTCTGAGAAAAGATTCACAGATCTGTTGTCACTGTCAATCGGGGAGCGTCAAGACTTGTATGGCAACGCACATTCATTGTAATCAGTTAAAAATTATGGCGGCCTTCAGAGAAATTGGTAGAAAAGTTAACCTAATGGAGAATATGTTTGAGGCATTTTCCGAAATCCTTGTCAACATTGTTGGTCTCAACTGGGATTCTTAGTCAAATTGCACAGCGCACTCAGTTTGAGTATAGCGCACATGGTCAGACATCAGAACAACATTTTAAGTCGCTCTTAGAAGAAAGAAGGAACAAACTGCATTGCCATGGAAACGCACATGTCCGATAAATGGGCATTTTTTTTAATCGAGTGTGCGATGATTCGACATTTTTGAGGGATTTTCTAAAATTTAAAATTTTTATAAAATTTGATAGCCCTAGCTCGAATTTGTAGTAAAATGCATACTAACTGCATAGCGCACTCAACTTAGTGTAGCGCACATGGCCTAAACAACATTTTTAAACGATAGTATAAAGCAGTTGACTGTGTGGTATTTGTTCTTTGAAGATTAAGGACGATAACTGCATTGCGACGGAAACGCACATAGCCCATGATCTTAAAATCGCGTCAGAGATCGTTTAACGCAGTTAAAGGTATAGCATTTATTCTTTGAATTACTTTGCCTCGTTACACAACCCATGAACGCACACTTCTTTTGACGTATGCTAAACATAGTCAACACCGCAATGAATATGTTATATATAATCCACTCGGCAGGCAGCTAGAAAGCTCTTACAGGATAAGCCGATTTCCCCAAAAGCCTCCCACGCAAATTTATTTGACAATAATTCCACGCGGGTTAATATGTGCCTTCCAAATTAAAAATAATAATACCCGCAATACAATTTCAAGAATAACATCATGTCCTTATCATCAGGCTCACCCCCAGGTCGCATGCTTGTTCCTTCTATAGAGATATATTCATAAAAAAAATATTCAGCAGAAAAAAAATCATTATGTCACCGCACACTTTACCAAAACGCGAATAATGTTTCGCGATAAAAAAAGGAGCAAAAAAAACCGCCAGGGAGAGAATGAACATGCTAAACAGGAAACACGTCCGTGAGAAGGTGAAGTGCAAAAAATGTAAAAAAAAGAGAGACACAGAAGAAAAAAAAATCGAGAGATGCTGAAAATAAAAAAAGGAAATAACTCCATTTGAGAGATGGTAGCGCACAGACTTCCTGTGCTACCAGATGAGATAGAAAGGTAAATGTCGTAACATGTGGCTGGTAATACACTTCCGGCAAAACATAAAAAATACCCATAAAGACAGAAATGCATACATACTACATACATATACACACCTACACCCATCTGTAGCAGGACCTGATAACACACGATAAAAGGAAAATCCTCGTCGCCGTTTAAAAAAAAAAAACATTTCCGTCTTTTATTTTCCTAACCATTTTGAAGCGACAGAACTTTTAGGGGTTTTTAATGGGTCTAAGGTAGCCGGATTCGATAAGGTTCTTCAATGAGATTTTCAACGTCTTAATTTGATTCTAGAGCGGCGATAAAAAGTGAAAATATTCACAGGGGAATGATATCCTTCTACGCAGTTGGTTGGTATAGGTAAAATCTTAGAAAGGTTCATTTTAGGACCAATATTTTCAAGAGGTTCAGATCGCACTGAAAGGATCAATCAACTTGAATTGCGAAGCGCACTCACTTTTGGGCGTTACGCACATCGTAGAGGGTGGTCGACGCGATGAGTCAAAACGATCGGAAATCGCGTTGAACACAACAGAACAGTATTACCTATAACTAGTATATGAGGGTTAGTAGCACATTATGCATTTTCCTACCGTCTCCCAAATAAAAATGGAGGTTTTCAATGTGCGGAAGGACACTGATCGTGTGCGAAATGCCCAAATCAAATGAATAGCGAAGAAAAATGTTTCTAAACATTCTGTCAGAACCAATGGAATTTGCTTGCTTTAAGCAAAGACAAACGACATGCGGAAGCACAGTGAGCGTGTGCGCTATGTGTAAATTTATGACTTAGTTACACCTTGAATGCCATATTATATTCCCTGATATATTTGAGTTATTTTGTTGGTTAAGGAATATTGGTCGTGGACGCAATGCCGACTCATACAACACTGATTTGTTGCCGATATAAAGTCTTCTGATCAACAAACATTTTCTTTTTTTTTACCATGTGCGCAATGTCTCATTAATACTTACAGCACACATCGAACTAAAACATAGATTTCATGAAATTTTCTGAATCGCTGTCAAGTTTTATAATCTGCCGAAGTACATTAAGCATGTGCGCTACGTATAAAAGTTCAATTGTGTGCGGAAGTGCATTAACCGTGCAATCGACTTCAAAATCTTCGATTTAACTATATCTTGAGCTAAAACATACACCTCTTAAGGTCTAAGGTCGCCTGTATGATCCGACATGTGCAGACAATGGTGCAAATTATATACACTCTCTCTTCAGTGTGCGAAAGCACATTGACTGTGTGCGCAACATCTAAATTTTGACGTTAAATGTTCAATAAAATCATCCCCATCTCGCGTTCATCAACCACAACAAAAACATGGAAGAAAATCATTTAAAATTTGTACGGAATAAATGGAAATTCCCACAGCACTCTGTGACAAATTACAATGATTTCCATTCTCTATGGTGGGCCAGAGGAATGTGCCACACGCAGTCTCTTACTTCAGTCATTCATGTGGCGGAAGTATACTCCAAATGTAACAGGACTAGACACTGTGTGCCTTGTAAAAGGCAGTGACAACTACAGGATTACAACACTCCCTTACACCTCAAACTCGAACTGCGAACAAAACTTTTGCGACAATCTCCGGATAACATTTTCGAAATTCTTATCTCTGATCCACTTAGGTTTTAATTTAGACAAAACAACCGGCGAACAGAGAACACCCATATACCCAGAGTCAGACAGACATCGAATGGCTTTTTGCAGGAAAAGGGGGGAAACCCGTCCTATCGGAATGGGATCACTAACATTCACCGGAGAACAATTAAAACTTCCACATCGAATAAAGAGGAGCGAAAAGTGCTGTGCTCTCGACGCACAAAATTTTTGCGTATGCCATACACCAAATGCAAACCCACCAAAAAAGCACAACCACACACAAGAATACCATCGGCTGAAGGGTGGATAGGGAAGCAATTAAAATACAACATTTAATCATTTAATTGTTAATTATGATTAGAAACAACTTGTGGTTGTTCTAATGGTTGAATCATTTCAATTGTCTTGTGTCTTTGTGCTGGAAGGCAGGATAACTCACACTTCGGGCATTATGCATTAAATTTCTTGAACTTTGTGTGTGTGTTGTGTCCGCCCCCGTGCGTATTGGACTAGACAGAAATTAAACGTAAACCGAAATTATTGCTACATCCAAATCGAACTGCCGATATATGAAGTTTTGCCAGTGGGATAGTGATGTTTGGTTCGTGTTTTCCTCGTGCCAGAAACGCTTGGCGGAAATTTGTTCATGGAAGGGAATTTTTCCCCTTTTGAAAAAACATCAATTTTAAGAAGAAAACATTTCAGTAATCAATCTCCTTGTAGAGCAAAGGATTTTTACACCAAGGACGTCAACACGTTCACTGAGCCCGGAACCCATCGATGTCAAAACAATTTCAGAAGACATCGATTTCCTTCATTCGAAATTCCTTCCATTCTCGACTCTGGGGCATGCAATCTTTCTCCGACTGTCTCTGCCACATCAACCTGATCAATTCCACACATGCTGACCCCACAATAAATATTCATCATCCGGTGTTCACCACCCCCACCATCCATGGGACATACCTCTTTGTAATATATTCGATTGATCCCCCGAAAAAAAAAGTTGTTTACGAAATACATATTTATGCCTGGAAATAGGGAACTGAAAAATATTAAGGACTAATCGAAGTAGGGCGAATTCCAAAAGTTAAGACACTAACAACTGTGGTCTCTGAGACTGGCGCACACGAACGAGCTCAACATCCGTCCGCAGTGCCCACATTTATGTAATAACCAGAGAAAGGATTTCTCCCTTATTTCCGCTCGATCTATTTGCAATTTAATATTTGTACGCTTGTCCGGTGGTCGTTCGTATAGCACAGTCGCCGGACACCTCAGTGTTTGCAACTGTGAAAGTCATGTGTGCCGTATGCGGTGGTGGCAGTGTATCTCTTTCTCTGGCGAGAATGCTTTACTTCTCTACATCGCCTGTTTATGCATGCGGTTACAAAAGGTGTACACCAACCTCGCCATGGGGGCCGAAGGGCAAGCAGTCGCATAGCTCATGCAAATTTTCCACAGGCATCAGCAAAAAATATGCTGCTCCCTGGTGGACGCTTGCTGTGCTGTAGTAGGTATTGCTACACTGGCCATTAAGTGATAGGCATTCACCTTACATCAGCTCTGCCACCTATTTAAACACACACACTCTAAGAGAGAGACACGTAACCTCCTATACCTGGACCCAACTTGTTTAAGTTCCCGACGAAGCCTATAATTCGAGTGATTTATGGCCAACTCCCAGGAATGGAGTGCGAAGGGAAGAGTCATTTAATTCACCACCGGTACTGTACGAAACCAAGAGGAAAAACTTTCTGAATGGACTGCGAAGTATTTCCACAACAACCCTCGGAAGGGGTGGTTGGAATGCATGAAGTCGGCAGCCCAGCTAACATATTAGTTGGATCACCATTTGTGAAAATTTCCACCCCCCCTTGAATGATGGATGAATTGTGTAAGCCATGTCAGAGGTGGGTGTGGATTTTTGCTGCCGGCTCCTCGAATGTTAATCATTTTGCCACGTTCGGAAGTCAACTTGAACCGGGTTGAGTGTGTACGAAGAGGAGCGAAGAGGAGTGTATGTGCTAAGGGATTGGTGCAGCGAAAAGGACAGATATTTGCGAATTTGACTGACTAATAAGGTCTTCAAATTTATGTCAATTTTGTTCGAAAAGGGCTGGGCTCGTAAATGGAATAAAGTTTATTGTGTGTTGGTAAGGTAGGTACCTTTTCTTTGCGGGGATGTTAGGTTTCAGTTTTGTTGACTGGGAAATTTGAGACTCACCTGAAAAGAAAGAAACAAAAGTACAAGTTAATAAAAAAGTTCCAAATGTTTGTTAAAAAATAAGTTGGTGTTGGACGCTACAGTTCCATAAAGGACCTGCAGCAATGGCAGGTGGATAAATTGAATTCAAATACAAAAAAAGCGGACGTTTTCCGGACAGCACAAACTGTCATTCTACAAGAAAACAACAAAGATTAGGAAAGTCAGAGAAAAGTCCTTATGATGCTCTAGAGGTATAGGCTTCTGGTTTGAGACCAGTTTAAGGCGTTGTAAAATGAGATTTTGGATTTTAGGGCTTTCTTTTAGAAGAATTCGATTTTAGGAACAGTTGAGAGGGGTTTAGTGGGTTTGACTACCGCGAAGGAGGTTTAGAGTTCCATCATTGGAGAAGAAAAAAATATTAAGCCAAGAGATTAATAGGGAAGAAGCAAAAGTTGAACTCGAAGAGTGGGATTCTGTCCTTAAGCCTTTTATGAACAGGTTTTTATTCGACAGCAAGCTAAGGAAAATACTTCTTTTACTATAGATGGCGTGTACACTGTACAGTCCAGGGGTTCCATAAGCACGCGTGATATCTAGTTACCTCTTCCCTTAGTTACGCGCATCAAATAGACCTCCAGTTGTGCGGGCCAGCTAAATCTTAAGCGAGATCTTATTCTGCTGCGTTGTCACTCAGGGCTGTATTGAGTCTTGACAAATCAGCCGGTATTGTGACACCTCATTGAAAGTAAAGACTAAAAACGCAAAAAAGTGGAGACCGGAAAAGCAAAACAAAGGGCTCATAACTCCTTGTCGCTCCAATGCGCACAGCCTAGTAAATGAACGATTCTTTTTTTTAAATATTGTCAGTTGCAAAACACGTCAATCATATTTGCTACGATTGCACATGCCACTTTACATGTCAAATTTTGACATGCCGGGGTAATTATGGCATCAACATTTGTCCTCAATTTTTCACTACGTGTGACCGCCTGTCAACCTTCTGGTCGCTGCCGTCGCAGCGCACTCTCACAAAGACACACGAGTGACCACCGAATGACCGAATTTTTGTCGGCGTGTCAAAATGCCACGTGCAATTATTGCTATATAATGAAGACATTTTGTGTGACAAAAAAAATACCACGAGCGCGAATATACTCAGGCATTGGTTCCAGCAAATGACAAATTGACGGTTTTTACTGTCGGACAGTGACAGAGTACGTAAGCACCCGTCATTTGAGCTTATACAGTCCGCTTCATTCGATTAATGGCCGGAAAAACCTGTTGTAACTACGTTCAAAGGTGATAAGTAGCTGAATTCAGTAAAACGTTTACCGGACATCATAGAAAGCAACACTAAAAGGTTATAAAGGTAAAATAAATACAATTAAAAGGACGTTACAATCGAAGCTAATCGCATGACACTCTTTCATCAACAGTAAAATTCAAACACTTTATACCTGAATACAACTTGTTTTGCAATCCGAAAGACATTTCAATGAAATTATATACTACATCTTCTTAACTGTCAAAGTTCCACAACTGTATCTTCTTTCGCTGACACGTCGTTGGCAGTTGTCAAATCCTAATTTCTCAGTATCTAGTCGCGCGACTCTTCTGACACCGGTAAGAATCACTCAATCCCCGGCAGACATTATTTAACAAGTCTTCCACAATTTAATGCTCCGATTTGCTCATGCAGTTCAACATATACGACCCCAGTTTACCATACCGTCAAGGCATCATAGACTATTATCAACAAATTCGCACTTGTTCCTGCGAGGCTGAGGACTGCCAGTTGCTCCGAAAACCCCAATCGTGATCCTTTAAAGCTCACAATTCACATTTATCCCCTCTTGTGACAGTTTTTCCCGAAAACAATTTGACACTTCAAAAGCTGTCTACCCATAAGACATGAGACACCCCCATCCAAAGCTGGTGCGTTCCAAACAGTATGATGTCACAAAAATTGCCGTGTATTTAAATATTCAACGCTCGCGATTTTTCACCATCAACATCATCATCCTGTTTTGGATATATATTTTGTTTTTTTTTTTTTGCTGGAGGAGGAACTGCCAGAAACTCAAGTGATAATCCTCACGCTAAACTCAAAATGTTATTATTTCTGAAGCGATGATGGTCTTTTGAAGGCAACAAAAAATTAACCGACACCTTATTGTGTTCATAAGAGAAACAAGACCAACAACAACAGACCGACTACTTTCGGAGCAACATTAATTTATGATTTATATTTTTGGTTACGACGACACGACGAACGGCATCGGCATAGCGGAAAGCAAAAGGTGATGGCTTCAACCAAACTTGAACTATGTGCCATCGCGTCATCGTTACTGCCATTGCAGAAGGGGTAAGGGTGAGAGTAAGAGTACTTGAGTGAACTTTAGCGGAAGAACGAAAACTCATTTAACGACGAATAATTTACTTTGCATAAATATCAGTCTGAACTTTATTGCCTGTCTCCATTTCGAGCAATAAATTTTACCATGAACAAAATAGCGGTTGGGGGCTTGCAAGGCTATTGGATTATACATATATATATATATACAGAGTGATGGAGGAAAATATTCCACGATATTATTATACATGATGGATTTTGTGGAGTCGGAGTTACTAGCACGGCACGGAACACCATTTTGACAAACTAATCAAAAGAGAAATCAGATTTTTCAAACACTGCAAGTTGGCTGAGTAAAATAGTAAAAACGGCTGAATAAATTGTTTAATGAATAGATTGCACGATAAAAACAAATCCACTGCCTGACAAAGTATACATGTTTTGTACTAGATAAATATTTGTTTGGGAGATGCGACTTATCTGGAAGATAGAACATTTGAAGGTCATTTCTCAAAATAAAAAGTTATCAGCGGGATAAATAGTTGCTTGAGAGAAAGACAAATAAAAAAAATTTGGAGATACCACTTATCTGGAAGATAGACACCAATCGATTTTATTCACTTTAAGTAGCTATCGAATATAAGAGCAACTGCGTTGAAAAATGCTAAGATTTACTTTTAGCTAAACAGTCCTAGAAGGAATTGTCTACGAGACAAGCAGCTATGAGAAAGATGCCACTTATCTGGAAGATAAACATGAGTTCACATTGTCCTAACTCTAAATAACTGCTGGTTTTCTGACAAGGAAATATTCAATAAACCGTCTGAGAAATTGTACAAGTTATCTACCGGACAAGCATCTTTCTGATAGATGCAACTTATCTGTAGGGTAAAAAAATAGTTTTGCTTCGCCGATTGGGTAACAATTTGCAAGAGAATATTTTGTTAAGAGATAGCTAAAGATCTCTGATAGATAAGCTCTGCCAGATAAGCAGATATATGAAAGACAACTCTTATAAATAAGATAACCAAAAATGTATTGTATTTATTTATTATTGCACGGGAGTATTTGAACAACTTTCTTAAATTAGGAGTTATCTGCGAGATAGGCATCTGTATGAGAGACCCCAAAGTTTTATTTTAATCCGCTGTATGACTAAGAACTTTTAACAGAGAGCTGCTACATTGTTCCAGATATGTAGCAGTTCGCTGTTGAAAATTCTTCGACAACCAGTAGATTTATAATCTTCTTAAGGAGTTGGTGGGGGGGGGGGGGGTTGGCATTTCAACAATCCTAGATAAGGTTACCTATCAGATAAGCAGCTTCTTGCAAGAAACGGCTTACGTGGTGCACAGATCATACACACATATTTCCTAAAATTGTAAACTAAAACTAAAGAGACACAAAAATTGGCTTGAAATTCCTGGATATTTCGAAATTTCCAACTTTTTAAAAGCCCTTGAAGCACCACAAAAGTAGCTATTTGGAATATGCCACTTATTTGGACCATAAGCACAAATTCATTGTCCTTGCATTAACTAACCATTCGCAATAAACAAAATTTAAAGCTTTTTTAAAGAGAAAGCTTAAGTTATCTGCTAGATAAGTATCTGCTTGAGAGCAATAGAAATAAAAAACTATTCTGCCAGGTAAGCAGCTACTAGACAACAATTTATCGTAAGCTCCTGAGAAAAATTTTAACAAACAGATTACCAAAAAAGTATGTGTTATCTGCCAGATAAGTACGCGTAAACATTGTACACATGACTTAAGAATTTCCCGGATCAGCAGAAATTTTAAAGATGCAACTTATCTGACAGAATAACACAAATAACACAGTGCCTGCACTTAATATTGCTGCTGGAAAAAAAACAGTAAAATACAAGTTAGAAGTTATCTGTCAGATAAGCCGGTCTTTTCTCTCCAACTAAGGCGCGCGACTAATTCTATACGTAGGCAGAGATATTTTATTGAAGTCGGAAAAATTGCAGAGCCAGCAAAAATAAATTCTACTCTACCGAAGTACGAGTAAAATCAGTCCTTGAGTTATTCACAATAAAACTTCGGACGACACAAACCACCTAACACTTGGATGTTGGATACGTCTTCCTATTCAAAATTCAAAGATGAGATGTAAAAACAAACCGACAGTTTCCTATTTAACTTAACCAAAAACCGCGCTTAAAATTCCACAACTATAAAACTTTTCAAATCAATTAAGCCAAAATATTCCCCTGAAAGACTCATATGCCTAAGTAAATGTACAAACAAAAAAGTCGATTGAATCTTGACTTTCTGTGATTGATGTCCCTACATGCACAAGAAACTTTCCAAATAATTGCGCCCACACACCTCAGACCGAAACTTCTGCCTGCCATTGTCCTCAGCCCTGCTGAATAAACCAAGCCCAACAGTATTTAACTTTTGGGAAAACACAGACCCACAGACACTCAAGGCATCTGGCTAATAGATTAAAAGGGTGCAGAGTTTCAGGGAAATCTGTCAAATACGTCCATTCGAACAGTCAAAGATTCAATCAAATTATATGCCAGCAGAGCCCCCAAGTCCGATGAATTCCCACTACTGTAGATGTCAGAATCACTTGTCCAGCAAATATGATTTAATTGAATATGAATGTAGAGTACACACAACACCACATTGCAGGTTGGTAGTGAAGTAGTGAAAACTTTACTCTCCTGGCATTGACAAATGGACTGTTCACTGTTCGGTCTTTGGTGTATAGTCGAGCATAACGTTGTGTGATGAATCGCTTTCGCTTCCCTTCGGGTGAGAAAGCAGAAAGCGCACACAAGTGGAAGAATAAGAACAACTGCTTAGTCTCCTCGTCTTCGATTAAAATGGATTATTATTGCGGCACAGTACCTATATTCATATGTGAAATGCATATCTCACTGATATGTCCTATTCATCCTCGTTACACTTCGGGATGTCATATTCCTCCTCGCCTTGGATTTTGTGGGATATGTGTGACAGCTTCACAATGCTTCGTTTATTTCAATCATTCCCAGCTGAAGTGTATCTCCTGATGTCGGTGTCCTTCCAATGACGTCTGCAGTGGAAGCAGTATGCGACGCATTCGTTGCCATGTTGTGTAGTCCCTACGACCAACATAGTGACTTCATTCAGTCACTTAAATCCCACCGAGAGCGTCAGAGAGAGAGAGAGAGAGAGAGAGACGGCCAATATTCAGCACGACGAACATATGCATATATCCTTGCAAATGACAATTTATTGGTATGAAATTAAATCAAAAGTGGAATGGTGGATACGAGTATGCCAGTGGCAGTCATTCTGTTTGATGCATTTGAATGGTTCAGCTTCTTTTCAATCACAGGCAGCCGCCATCAAGTGGTAACAATAGAATGGCAACTTCATGTGGTACTGTTATTCAGGATGACTAAAAAAAAGCACCCACCTTGGCCATAAAACAAAGCTACTCGTATATGCAGGAGCTCTCATAAAACGGTTTCAGGTATCGGGCTCATAAAAAGCCGGGCCATCTGTGGTAATGCGCCTTATGCACTTGTTTGGGAGATATTTTTGTAATTTGATATTATGGCCACCACCATCGACAGGAGCCATATCCATGCCCGGGGGCCAAAAATGAAATTCGTTGCCTCCCTCAATTTTAAGCTAACATCAGGCGGAGAGAAGCAATAACAAAAAAAAAAAAAACAAGGAAGACAACAAAAAAGGGATATACAGTGAATCCATCTTGCCAAAATCGATTATGGGCAGCCAAGTGGCAGCAGGATGCGATGGTGCACGCTCTTCTCATCAAATGCCAACAAGGTATGAGTCTCTGCAGATATATGTGTATAATCCAGCCGCAGGCTATCTTATTACATCGACTTTTGGGGAAAGGTATATATAGAGTATAGCATGCAGGAATTAAGTCAAACGCTTGTGTGCAAGAGACGGAAGCCTATACCACATCGGCTTCGGATTACAAACAGTCACATGGCTTGAAAACGTGGCCAGATGGGCGACACTAGGTGGGAGAATCTGTTCATAAACAGTGTTTGCCTTATGGATTTCACTGCAGAAATTTGAGATTTTGGAGACGATATTTTGCATATTTATGTAAGGGACTTGTTTTGATTTCATGAGATGTCCTGGGTACTTGTGTGGCATAAGTGGTGCTTATGGAAGTAAGTAGATATAATAAGGACGATGGATATGGATATACATGTAATCCGATTCATAGTGTTCGGAAAGCATATGTATATTGCGACCTATGTTTGGACAGTTTGATACACTTAGACCAACACCAATAGGGTCGGATTTGTTCTTTATACTCTGGAGAAATGGAAGTTTGCAAACGCACGCTCGCGCAAGCGAAATGGATTTGAAATTTTGAGTGCAATAGATAGAGTTTGCATTGTAGTTGGGAAAATGCATTGCCCTATTCCCTGGCAAATGGGACGATTGTGAACGCACATTTAAGTGCGCAAACGAAATGGATTTAAAGCTGAGTGTGCTACTTGCTATAGGTTATAGGTTGTATATTGTAATCGGGAAAATTTTGTAAAATGTTATTCACAAAGGCATATTCGTGTGCGCAACAAAATCAATTATTAAAAAAACATGCATAAAGGTCTCATCGCTTTGTAAGACATTCCTAAAAAAAATTCAAAAATTGTGTCAAAGCTATTAAATTTCGAAGTGTGCAAAACGGCAAACTGCGTACATAAACGCACATGTAAGCAAACAAGATCAATTACTATTATCTCTTCAATGGGAATAGCTTACTAGTACAAAAAATTAGGACTTCTTACCCATTCTACCATTTGAGAAGAGCTTTCACTAAACGCACATTTTGTGTGCGATACAAAAACATAATATTCATAGGCACATATGTACGAGTAGGTTTAAAAATAAAATATTTTAAGACTACACTTTTGAGTCCGTGCTTAAATCTGTCTGATAAAAGCTCAAGAAAATATTTGACAACTCAGTTATGATTTCCAATTTAATTGCGATTATGTGTGCGTCAAGCCCCAAAAAGTAAAATATAGGTAAACAAACAGCTCCGGATTAGCAGAGAAGGGGCGCAAGTGACAACTTAGCAATACAAACATTGAACGATAAACCTTGGCGGTACATTTTCTTGAAGTTATGTTGTTAACGCACATTTGTGTGCGTTTTCAAGTCCTGGCACTACCATCGATTTTTGGTAGTGGGAAATAGTGAACAATGCTGTGTATTCATCATAGGATTTTAGAGCGATCATAAAATAAGCACTATCATGCGGTAGATAAACAGTTAACTACACCAACAATTATTACTCCCGAGCCTTATCGGAACCACATGCCATTTTTGAAGGACACATTCCCAATTCAAAGTATGGCCATGCCAATAATTTCTTCTATAAATGACCAAATTTATATCTGCGATAAGTTCCAAAGACTCCTCAATTAATAAAACAACTCATGGTGGAAATAAAAACAGATTATAGATCGCTTCCCACACAATACCAGTCCGAGAGTGACAATAAGTGATGTAGTAGAGAGGGCGAACACGCGTTATTACGAGCATACTGACGTATACATATTAACACCCCGAAGACAGAGTTAATTACAAGCAAAAACCAAACATAAAGCAATTTAATAACGACAAGGAAACACATTTCAACTTTTTCATCATCCACACGAGTTCGGATGTAATGCGTCTTAATGGAATTCTGTTAGCACCGCTGTGTGTCCCATTAAGTCGCACACACTTAAATTGTTTTTCTAACGGCTAAGTCAACATAATGTTAGTTAGTTCTCCGTTTCCGCAAAAGGAGTTAATTTTCCGTGGATTATCCCCCAATAGTAAAGTAAACGAGTATATTGCCATGGCTTATACAAACAAGCCTTGTTACCCATAACTGTATATATATACGTATATGTACATATACGAATAAATTATCACCTTCTTGGGTGGGTCTTAAAATGGAAATTCACTATGTCCTGGCAAAACCGTCAGGACTAAAGCTATTTCAGAGTAAATTCCCATGTAATCTATTCATTACACCTCCACAGGGAATCACAGTTTAACCACTCTGTTCGCCATGTCTCGCTCCTGCCTATAATCTCACCCCCACCTCTATGGCCACATTTAGCAAACACAAATCGCCAGGGAGACTATTTCACGTGTTCTCTGGGGAGTGGGGGTGGGGTTCGACCGGAGACCGTCGCCGTCGCCGCCGCCACCGACTACGTACAACATACTCTCTAGCTGTGCTCACAGCAAACCTGGCAAATGCCACATAAATCTTCCAAGACAAATGGTATTAAGTAAACACAAACTCCCATTATTGGTCCAGGGACCGTCACTGAATAACACCGTGTGTCCTGTGTGTGTCCCGGGATAAGTGTGTGATTTGTACGATGCCGAATGTTATTGATTGCTAATAAAATCTTCATGATTGTCTTCTCTTTTAGGTAAATGAATAGCTTGGGCGATTCCCACTATGCCACCTCACCCACCTACTCGCATAGTGAAAGGACCAAAGATTAGTGCTTTACCTAAATAGGATCTGATTTATTGGGAAATTTCCAATTGCCAAAAGTTAACGAATGTCGACTGAGAAATTGTCGACATTATTTATTTGATGCCGATGTGCTGTCCTGTCGTGCGCCTGCATCGAAAGGCGTTAGGCAATCACATTCCTAAACTGCCTACAATTACATAGATATGAGAGGAGGTCAGACAAGTAAGAGTGCCGAAATGATGTAATCCTGACATATGTAAGTGTAATCAATTAAGTGGAAATTGTTTCCAATTTACGAGCCAACTACGACCGATGACGCCGTGATGTTGTGAACGGGAGGATGGTCCATTTCAAATATTTCAATATCAATTACCACAGCATGAGATATCACTGCGACACACTTACACACATGCACGCCTATATATTTATGTAGTTGACAAACTAATCAATGAATAATAAAAAAGAGAATAACATTAATCACTTGCACACATCGCATAGCAGTAGCCCGCATAGTGCGTACCGCGCCGTGGATGGTAATTACCAAATGAAGCCATTCGCTGACGCTCATCTATAAATGGATATTTAATTCCAATACGGATAAGTTGACAAACAGAAATGGTTCTGGCTATCAGTCAGTCAGTGTTAAATTGAATTATTCCATGCATGATTACGCTAGATGCTGCAGTGTGGTAGGAAAGAAATGAACTACTCTGATATAATGAGATGGGAGTCATAGGCGATGACAAATTAGTGAAAAGTAATAAAATATAATAATGAAGAACCACCTTTAATGAACTTTAAACGAAGAAGTGGGTTTCTGTGTTTTCTATGTTTTTTTTCAATCCGAAAACTCATTTGCGACATTGTAATGTGTGAATAAATAATAGTTTCTGGTTGAAACACTGAATACGAACTCGATTGTGAGGCTATTACTTAGAAAGGCACAATTTTCTATGTTTTTTCGATGTGAAGAGGAGCTCAACAAACTTTTGAACAATTTGCAAATAATCTAAAACCGATTACTAACTGAAAGGAATATGCTAAAGTAATTTCTATGTTTTATTTCTATGTCCAAGCCTCGCGGAAACTAAAGAGAATTTTATGTATGTTTCTGTTATTAATATGTGAATAAGGTTTTTTTTTTTCTTGGTTGAAAGTTGAAACACTGAATGCAAACTCAATTTGGGGTAGATCAAGCATATACCTCAATTTTCTATGTTTTCGCGATGTGAACATTAGCTCAACTTAACTTTGTTGAACATTCTTTAACCATTGCAGGATATAATCTGAATCTGATCTGCAAGAAATGTGACAGAAGTAGTTTCTATGTTTTTTGTATGTCCAAACCAAAGAGAAATTTGTAGGTATATTTCTATGGTAAGTGTGTGATTAAATGTTGCTTTACTTATTGAACTACTGAATGCAAACTTACTATGAGGGATACGGGATACCTCAAGATAACAGTTAAATTTTCTATGTTTTTGCGATATGACTATAAGCTAAATCAATGCAAAACCTGCTTAAACAATTGCGAAATATATTTCGAGTCTAATTCTTAAAGAATATGCCAAAGAAAATTCTATGTTTTTTCGATGTCCAAGTTGTGAAGTATGTAAATTAATAGAACGTTGTGCGTTTTTAAGGCAGCTGAATTGATTGAATTGATAATGTTGTTACAAAAATTACGAGTTATAAGTAGAAAAGCTGAAATCCACGCTGATGCCTGTCAACCCCACTATACTAGACTGTACCATCATATGGATGTGTAAATAATCAACACCATACTGATCATGAATGCAGGATTGTAGGTATACCTCTTCCAACCTCAAAACATCGAAATGCAATCGAAAATACAGAAACAAGAAATAAAAAACAAAATAAAAGGGAAAAGCGAAATGCATTCAAATATCACCAAAGGACATATGGTATTGCATGGTTGTACAATTCAACATTTCAATTCATCGAATCCATTATGGTCCCCCATGCATCGTACCATCGGTATACGGACATGTATTTTTCGGAGGCGATATCCTACAATAAATGCACTGTACTGTGGTGATGTGGTGAGATAAATCAGTTTTTGCACTCTCAACAACGCTGAAGGGGTTGTTTTCTTTGAAGGGTTTTCCGGTTGACATCTCTGCTGTGATTTTGTTTGTTCTTATTTGCTGCTCCTCGAGTTTCAAGGTGCAAAACACTGAAATTTTCATTTATTTTCATTGAATCTTCGGTATGGGGGTCAGAGAGAGCGAGGGATAGAGAGGAACTGAAATTGAATTCAGAGTTTGACGACCGGGTAAAGTGACGTTCGGATATCCTGAAATGTCGTTACTTCGTTTTTCAATTTCTTGGGTATTTTTTTTTTACGAGAAACACTTACAACCAGTATGAGATATGAGGTATTGGTAGTGTATCATCTGTATAAGTGTAGTTGTTGCCTTGAACGAGGAATGATTTGAGAGAAGGATTATTACGTGGCGAGTAATTCTCTGAGGGCATGTCATGATAGGTGTTTGGTAGGAGGTATTTTAGGAGGAGTCCATCGCAACCAAATATTTGCTATCGAAAGATGGGGCCACAAAATAACGAAATGGGAATATTTTGTTGAATGAAATTGATATATTTTAGTAAGGGAGGAGCAACATTTCCAATTTTAATAAGACGGCTGAATTTTCGCTGATCATTAGTGGAGGATATATTGAATTTCATTCTTAATAGTGGGTTCATTATGGTTGAGAGCACAGGGGGATGAAAAACTGAGCAAGATTCGAAAGAACACGCATTTTAGCTGAATATTAAAAATTGACTGAACATGGGGCTTAGGAAATCAATTAGCGAAATTTTGCTGAGGATTTTGTTTGGCCTTTTGTTTTTTTCAGAATCGAGCGACTCGGCCAAAAAAATTAGAATTGGTATAGATTATTTGTTTTCGTTCATAAGGAATTTGCGAGCGATGTTGCTGGCAGTGCTCGGACAAGTGATAGAAGGTCTTAGCTATCACCGAAAGCCCCTCATTAGAAACCAAGAAACGATTGGCATATAAGGTTCTGTCATATAATTAAATCTTTTCGTTTCGACGAGACGGTTATATATGCAGTGAAGTAGTTGCATCTGTAAGAGCTACAACTTTTGAATTGCTTGGCTGAAGACTCATTCGTTAACAAGCTGATGAGCTCATGCTCACAGAACTTAGTCGATGTTTAACAAAATAAAATTCCGTCGATTACGGATGATGCAATTCTGTATTAGCAGACGATTCTGCAATAAGCTTGTTTTTGACGAAATTAAAATTACAAGAAACTTAAACTCAACAGACTTGTATAGTTAAGTTGACTTATGGGGGGAGACAGCTTCATAGACAGCGGTTCAACGAAGCATATTTAAAAAGATTCATTTATAGCTTAAATTGCGGACCAATTATTCGGCGCAGATTAGACAGACAAAAAATCGTTGAGACCAAAATCTCATGTTAAGAGTGACTATTCTAAAAAAATCGAAAGTAAGCTCGTGAAACCAGCTTTTTGCTCCTGACCTTACAAGATCTAATTTAGTTTTGTAAACCGACCTATTTAAACAGTCACCATCATTAGCAATCGAAACAACAATTAGACTTTATTTACATAAAAAATCAGATTTACATTAGTTTTTGTCTGACAAGTCTTTTATGGTCTGGTTTAAAAACCGACTCCGATTGGAGTTATTTTTTCAAAGCCGATTTAAATTAAATATGGATCAACTAAGAGTTCAGTTTTCGTAGGTCTATTCCATAGGTCTGTTTTATAAAAGACTGTTAGCTAAACTCATGGTCGATACCAGTCACGATCGAGATTATGTTGACAGGGCAAACAAATTGTGAATCCACTGAGTCTTAGCCAAGTGGTAAAATTCGGGCAGCTGGATATTTTATAAAATTGTTTAAAACTTGTTTTAAAAGAAACAAGAGCTCCATATATGAATATAAGCCTCAAGCAGATGAAAAAACGCCCCAAAAAAATACAAAGCATAATAACCAAGGAACTTATACTTTTTAAGCTTATTACACCAGCAGATCAAATAAAATGATGGGCCCTAATTAATTATAGTAGCAGGTTTTTATTACCAAAAAATCGCGTCTGGTTGTTTTTTTTTAAATAAACATTCAACACCAAAGTCACCAGTCTTCAGATTCTGCTTCAGTAAATTAAAATATAACTAGAAAAAGAGCTGATGAAAAATGTTGTTACTTCTTAAATTAAGAAGGTACAGTACTTATACGAATGAGAATTTAAACCTTAGCACTAAAAAGAGCTCATATGAGTTGGTGATTTTATTGCGAAATATTGACTGCTTCTTCAGTTACGTTGGTACAGTTTGAGCAGACCTTTTTCAGAGCATTGAAAAGTACACTCCAAATAGGTCGTAATAAATTTACTAATAAAAAGCAGACACCTCTATTTGTATACTTTAACTCAACATTTAAAAAAAAAATACTATAAACGACTCTTAGAAAATTTGCATTTTATATGTTTTCTGAAAAAAAATTATTTCTGTCAGGGCTGACCTAAAGCATGGTTGAGGATTTCCCAAATACGAAAGCACTGTCAGCAACTTCAGACACTCAGTATGCGTAAGGCCCAGTAGCTGCCTTTGAAATTAAGCAAAGACCACATTGATGCCTTGAAAAGTCAAAACGTGATTGTTTTATTTAAAATAAAAAAAACATGTCTTTATGTTTTGGATACAGACAGATTTTTCACGCTTGAAAATTGGACAGAAACAGACCAACAGAATAGAAACAAAATTCAGAACTGCATGTCACTGATTTATTTCTGACTCTCTGTAAAGGCGCATTATCACAACCAACACAAACAGGACAAAAGCAAAATCCTACCATTTGCAACTGAAACTAAACCAATCAGCAACAGAATATCTTTTTTTTTAATTAATAAAATGCTTTTTGACAAAACAGAAACAGCGCAAATAGTTGTCCCTGTCGCTGTCAGACACAGAAATGTTATTTAGTCGTGGGAGCCATTAATTTTTGTTGTTGAATTTAAGTTTTTCCCCAATTGTCTTGTAGAGATTTAAACAGGAGGAGAAACTGTTCTTTTCGGCGCCCATATTTTTCGAGATCTGTTTGAATTTTGTGTAGTAGTTGAGCGAGCAGCGGAAACACAAACAGGATTTACTGCAGAACGAAGAGTTTTCTAATCCGTGTCTGTTTTTGTTCCTGTTTATCATAAGGATCTTTAAAAAAGTACTGATAACCAACTCAACGAATAAAAAATCAAAAATTTTCGTCGGTTACCTATTTGGTGGATGGTGGGCTAGTCTGCTGGTCAATGAAATGATTTTTCGATAAATGTGGTATTTTCTAGGCTGTCAGTGTTTGCTGGTAGATTAGATGGTTCAGTGTGCGAGTCATGCTTAATACCGCACTTATTTCTAAATTCAATAATAGACAAACTGCCGAAAAGAATTTTTTCTACGAAACGGACAAATTTTAATTGCGAAATATTTAAAACACTTGCCCCTGTATTAATCAACGCTGCGTATAAGTTATCACCTCGTTATTCAGCAGTTACGTCAAATTTTTGTATGCTATGAGATGTAAGTTAGTTTACTTGTGCACATTTGTTTATTAATACGGGGGTTGGTCTATCTATTTTACTAAGTTGCTTAAATTTTTCTGTTGACAGTCAGTTCATTCGAGCCATATCGTCTTAATTTTTTAAATTCATCAGCAGATGATTTAGTGGTCAATGATATAAAATAGAACCTGGTAAATTTTTGGAGGAATTTTACAGCCATGGCTAGTAGCTAGTAAGTATAGTACCATATTTTCTGCAAGTTAAATTTACTTATTTTTTGATACACAGCCTATTTATTTATTTTTCCAATAATTTATTCCAAACTTGTTACTTAACAATAGGGCCTTGTCAACAAACATTTTAAGTTCGACTTTAAATTTAAGTAGTTCACAGTGACTTAGCTTTGTGTGAGCTTCCGTAAAGTCGATACTAATACGGCGCATAGTTTCTAAAATTTGTAAATTATAAATTTTAAATTTAAAAACCCCTAAAGAGTAAAGGGATTCGAATCTCAAAAATAAATATAACAAATACATATGGATTTGAGTTTGAAATAGAACTTAATTTTTTACTAGAGTCGATGGCACGACTGTTGGAAGCAACGAACTAGTTTTGTGTCGTTGCAAAGTCACATATCAAATCTAAGGAAATGAAATTTCCATTCCCAAGTTCGATTGAGAACTTATTATTATTTTCTTTTTTTCCTATTTGTCAGAAGTTCCGATTCCCATTTAATTTCGTCCAATTCCCTAAAGAACGAAGGCAATAAATTTAATATAACCTTATCAATAGAGACAATACAGATAGGAAATTTTTTTCATTGACAAATCTTTCCGCTGTGCAAAGACTACATTGGGAGCAACTTTCATATTATCAAGATAAGCTCTTTGAAAATATCTATACTCGTCTGTCGGGAAAAAAATGGACGTTAATGTGCTAGATAGCTTATCAGACTGATAAAAAGCGAGTTACTGATTTGTCCGCTATGGGGCTGTCTGCCTATCTAATTTCTAGGGAAAGTGAACTTAATACATGTCAACCAATATGGTGACCAACAGTTGACAAATTACACAGCAAAACTCAACTAATAATCGTTTTCAAAAGTCACCCTAAATTGTACGTCACATTACCTCATTTTACGAAGCAACTTTCTGACTTCACACTTGAGCTCGACACCAAAAACGATTATTAGTACAGCGCAATAAATCACACAGGCATTTAGGTCAAACTACCAGGACACGCAGGAAAATGCTGTCGCCTTCTAAAATTGCAAACACATTTTTGCGCGCAAGATATACCACATTAAACCGCAAAAAAAACCCACTCAACTATTGCTTTAGCCCACCAATCCATGTACAAAAGACAAATAATGTTCTTACCTCAGTTTGGAATTTCATCTTCGTCCTGATCAATCGACCGCACACACTTTTCTGTCTCTCAATGGCACTTGCCGCCATAAAAACTTGTTCACTTAGTGTCATTTTGGTGGTTTTATTGTTTCCTTACACTTTGGGGGCGCACAACTTCACCCCCAACAAACTGTCGAAAAGAAATTTGCTTACTCAATTGAAGAATTCTTGAGGAAGATTCAAAACACTTGGTCTATGAATTTCACAAAACTGACTCATTAATATTTTCCAAGGGTGTTCGTTCGCTGGTGTTGGATTTTTTTTTTGTACTTTATGTCTGCGTTGCTTTCTCGTAGAACTTTAACTTTACTAATAGTTTTCGAGGAGAAGGTGGTGTGTAAGAGAAACTTTTCCCAGAGCACACGACAACGTCGAACACTTAAACTTTTACACTTTACAGAGGCAAACATACCAAAAATGATATAAAAATCGTTATTGTTTTTTTTTTTGTCCAGATGTGTGTGTGTGTGCACAAGAGTTATAACGAAAAGAACAACGTGTCTGGGAGAACTTTTTTAATTGAATGTAATTAACATTAATTCAGTTCAGCGGAGGAGGCTTTTTCGTCGGGGGTAGTTATGTTACTATTTCTCGGTCTATAGCTGCGATCCTTGCACCTTTCCATCTGTACGTGGACTTATCGCCAATAGCACTTCGGTTATTTAAATCGTTAAAAAGAAGATGCCATCCTCAAACAACAGCTATAGCTGCAGTGGAAGCCTTTTGCGGAGTCAGATCCACTAAGGGATTATGCTGATGACTCTAGCGGCCCTCCAGAAGAAACACAGGAAGAAAAACTCCAAACTCCGCTTCCTTTTGTCCTCGGTCCCTTTATACTCGCACACACAAAGCAGCACACTTTTCAAATATTCACAAGTCCTATATTATATGGATTTTTGTTTTTTTCCTTTACTTTTTGTGATGAGACGAGCAGACTATTAGTACTCCGCTCCACTCACTCCGAGAACTTGCGACCGACTAAATGAAAACTCAGCTGTGCGGTTCTATTTGAATGAACTCCAGCCTGGGGGCGATAAGAGGCCACAGAATTCCAGCAGTAGAAGCACCAGCAGCTACAGCGGCGACCGAGAACACATTGTGTGTCGGTGGTGCGCTCGGTGAAATGAGGGCTGAAATGTGTGCCGTTTGTGGTAAGGGCGCGGGCGCACTCCTACTGCTCTGTCACTCCTTCCTGCTCCCTCCTGCTGTGCTGTGCCGTCTCTCCTTGGAGTGCCCAGTGCTTTTGATTGTTCCTTGTAGCCTGTCCTGGTTTTCAGGATGCACGCTGCACAGCAACTGACTGACTAACCAGCCAGCCAAAAACACACACAGGAGCTGGCTGGCTCAAAGCAATCAAGTCGGTCGTCTCCCCGGCGCCAGTATAAGAGTTTCGCCGTATAAGAGCCTCTAGTGCGCATGCGGTGAGCTTTCTAGTGCCTGGTAGCTGCTACTGGTACTGGTAGTGTCCCCGATGAGTACATGCATATGTTTCGTGTAAAACGAGCTCAGCCGTACCTAGAGCCAAATATGTGTGTCTGTTGCAAACGGCATGAGTTGGAGGGCGCAACTACGAAGCGACCTCTTACAAATTGGTGACATTTACGACTGTACGCTGTCCATGCCGTGTGAGTCGGCTCCGGGATGAAGTGTTAATTTTTCATTTAGTACATTTGCAAAAATGGGTACCCCATTCGCATTCAGATTCCCCATGCCACAGGAGTGTGTTCGCATTATGTGACACACAAACGATTTCCCTATAAAAAAAAGTAACAAAAACAAATTGCCCGACACTGTCCCTGTCCCTCTTGTATATGAAAACGGATAATGTGGTGTGGATGTCTAATGTGCTTTACTGGTGGACAATCAAATCGAATGGCAAGTTGCTCT
The DNA here is from genome assembly GCA_948293265.1 of Cheilosia impressa. Taxonomy (NCBI): domain Eukaryota; kingdom Metazoa; phylum Arthropoda; class Insecta; order Diptera; family Syrphidae; genus Cheilosia; species Cheilosia impressa. The sequence goes on along the minus strand of OX411884.1, from coordinate 44,413,817 downwards.
AGATTTCGGAGCACACAGGAGGGTTATCTGTTATCAGGACTTGCCGAAAATACATTCGTATCTGCCCAGGTTATGGTGCACACTGTACACACATCATGCACATAGCAATATTCATATTCCTGTCCGAAGGGCTTTGCGAAATTTGCTTAAGCATTGATGGAACACCCTAAGCATACCAATTATGATTCCTAATCTAAGCAGAAAGTATCTGTGTCTCTCTCTCTGTGGAAATTGATGGTCGGTTTATACAGTTGACGCATCAATTTGAATGGCCATACGAAGCTGGTTCAAATCGTATCGTATCATTTCAAGTTGTGTGTGCGAGCACTGGATAAAGACAATTTTACGGCAACAGGTGCAATAAAAAGAAAAAAGAAAAAAATAATAACAAGGAAGACCACAATCGTTCTGAAACTTATACGTACCACAGAGTGTGTCTGTGTGTGTGTGCATAGGCGAAAACCCCTTAACTCGGCAAATCCAAACTTAAATTAACTTTATGTTTAGTGGAGGCAAACTTTAAGATTACTGGATAGTACTGAATCTACTCGCTGGCAGCATGAATGTGAACGGGAGAAGAGGGCTTTGGTCACGTTAGTGGTTTCGGGTGTGGTGTATTATCAAAAAGTTGTAGTTTCGTTTTAATGGATGTGTGCTGAGAAAGTGTGCGCCACATATGAGTTTGGGTTTAGTCAAAATCAACTTGAGAATTGTGTGTTCTTTTGATCAATGAATTTGTTGTCAAAAGGTGTTATTTTTGGGAGTTTTCAATTCGCGTTGGCAACACTGTATCCAGCGGTAATTAATTTGACAGATGATAGTCGACTTGTGCTAAATTTTGGTCGCCATTCCATCACAGCTTCTTAAATATGTGGTCGAAAAATTGAGACCATATAAAGAGAGGCCTTTGAAGATGTTCCATTTCGACAACTCTTTTTTCAGCGATTAGCATTTTGACAGGTGACAGCTATTTTGTAGGTTCTCATTTTGGTTTCCCATTTCAACTAGATTAACTTATGTTTGTCGTTTCATAATGAATCGAGATTTACGATAAAAACCCCTAGCTACTCGAAAAAGTTTCGAAAATGTTAAACCATTAAAAGGGTGTTTATTTTAAGAGTTTGCAACACCAATTGGCACACTTTTTGTTGTTAGAATATTAGTCTTGTATTCTTTTCAGCATTTTATTATTCTATTTGATTTTACTTTTTAAAACATTTTTTAGGCCGATGCGATGGACAACTGGTGGCAAAATGCATCAGAAGGCGATCAAAAATAAGTGAGGGCAGAAGATTGTTACCAGGGTTCAAGGCTAGCTTTGTACAACCATTCGTTTCGTGAGAGTTTTCGTATTTAAGACGAATGGAAGGGAGCTACAACTTTATACCGAGTAGTTACGGCTGATTTGAGAAGCGTAATCCTGGCTGATATACTGTCGAATATTTCTTAGACATTTGACAGAGGTCGCGAAGTGTAAAAAACACCTTCAGAGAAATATTCTTTGAAGCCAATTTTGGCGTTTTTATAACGGAAAAGGGAAAAACGAGGGACAAGCTTGAACCGGGAATATCTCTGTGAAACCAAAAATTGCTTAGAAGTAAAATTTAAACTGTTTTCAAATTTAAAGGAAAAATCATGGTGTTACTTATTAAAACAAGAGGAAAGCAGTCTTCAAAATCTGGTAACACTGCTTCGAAGCCTTCGCGGACCTTCAATAGAAATATGCCCACAAAACCTATGAGTGAGGCCATAACCACATGGCAATGAGGCCATGGCACTAAGCCAATACGAGGCTTTATTATAAGTTGCCCATTGCCATGCCCACTTTTTAAGGGCGTTTTGAACCAAAAAGTATTTTTTTTGACTTAATTTTCCCTAACTTGCCGCTACTTAAACAATTCTTGATCGATAATCAAGCAGAAGAATGCATTTGGGGGAGCCAAAAATTTTATATTTTAGGCTACCAATCATCAGCGGTCTGGATCGTTCAAATGCTGAAAAAAAAAAAAAACCTAACATGGTCAAACAAGATTTTTTTTCAAATTAAAAACAACAAGAATTTTCCTGTTTCTGTTTGGGTGGAAGGCGCACATCGCAAGCTCAGCGCGTCGTTTTCTCTGTTGGAGCGGAACGGAAAAGACGCGTTCTATGTGTGATTGAAATTAGCAGGGACAATGTTTTTTTGATGAAATAGGAAGATGGCGGATGGGGCATATAGATCTGTGCCAACATGAAGGAGCTCAAATTTTTATTACTTTTCGAGCATTAAGGGATGCATCTCATAAACAATGAGCCAGCCTTTAACTGACCTATTTATCATCTTCACTTAAAACCGAGCTGTCCCCATTTTAAAGGCAATCTATTCGCTTTCTTATTAAGCTCGCTCTATAACAATCGCTTTAAAAAAATATTTATTGTTAAAAATGTCAAACAGATTGTTGCCGCCGCTACAATAATAGCACATCACGTAAACTCGCCCAAAAAAAAACCTTCCATCATTTTGATGGTAATCGGTCATTTGGCCAACAAAACACGCCTTTTGCAAAGGCAAAGAATGCGACCCACTCATCCGCAACCATGGAATTCCTCCAATGCCACACAGCAACGCCATACACCCCGGTAAACTTTCTAGAGTGAGAGGATTAAATTAATTGCTGTAAGCAGGCAAAGAGAACCGAACCGGGTGGAAAAAAAATGCAAACAACTCCGAGGCAACATCCCTCTGGCATTTTAAATCTCATTAAACATTTAATTTCTGGTCTACGCGTTTAATTACAAAATGCAATAGTAAAAGTGGCGGCAAGCAGCTTTTCATTTTGTTTTCTGTTATTTTTTTCCTATCGATTAACCGTAAAAGTGGATAAATTCAATTGCAACCGACACACGTATATAGAGACGAACGCATTCGTGTATCCGTGCCGGAATAACCGAGCATGCTGTATGACAAACAATGCCGTCGTTAAAGTGGACACCACCGATTGGAGCTGATGCTGTGACGGTGCGGATGGTGGCTGGTGGATGGTGTATGCTGTATGCACGTTGGTTCGGAGGAGTTTGGATAGAATTCCACTGTCATTTATTTGACATAATTTAATGCCGATGCCATTTTGTGTCGTCCTTTCTTGGTTATGTGCGCAGACCATGTCGTTCAATCTCAGGTGACACCATGATGAAATGGCAGATGCAGTTTGTACTCAAACCCCCCAATACGACCGAGAGTAGGAGTTCTTCAGCGTCAGCTTCAGGTGTGTGTATGTATATACAAACTCGTGTTCACGGGGGATGATGGGTTGGCGCGAAGAAAGATGAGCCAAAGTAAGTTGGTATTGGTAGACAACGCAAAAGAATTTACAACCGCAATGTCGCCACGAAAACAATTAACTTTTCTAGGATTTATTGCCAAGGGTGGAGCGGTTTGCATGTACTCTTAGACGTGTATAGGTGGAAAGGTATTGCCATTACTTTTAATTGTCAATCGGTTTAATTATTCAAATGAGTTCGGTATAAACTTTGGAAGTCATTGGCAAATTGAAAAAAAGTTGATCAAGTCTTTTTTGAAACCGAAAGCAAACTTTGCAAATATTCTTGTCAATTCTTTGAGTGGGTATTGTCTTATGGCACTAGAGGGTTTTTTTTCTTGTGCGTTGGAGGAAAGAAATAGAATTTAATGATCAATTTAACTGAATCAATGAACCGATTTTTGGTCAAGCGTGGAACAGGGAATTTTGCAATTTCTACAGTTGAGGCTGAGATTGGATTTAATGAGCAACTGTCCTCATTTCTGGGTAATTTGAGACTGTCTTCGAAAATGTTTGACCCAAACGCTGAATTTAATGACCAATTGAACTAAATCAATGAACGAATTTAAAGTTACTCCCAGCATTTGCAAAAATATACTCATTTACACTTTTCCAAAAGAACCCACGTTCCGAACCGTTGAACCCTAATCGGTTTAGAACTTACAAAGAACTGCCAACGAACAATGACGAACAATAACCGTTTTAAAGAATACCCAGACAACGAGAGAAGGAATAGAAGAATAAAAATGAAAATACTTTAGCACTTAATTAAACAGTCCTAAATATCCCCATCACGAAACATCAATTGACCATCGTTATGTCCCCTTTCCCACGGCCTTTCACGGCGAGGAATAAAAAAAATCCTCCAGTCAAACTCTTCAAAATCGATGGCAAGGAAAAAATTTAAGGATTATCATTCCGCCCTGTCCCCGTCTTCGTGTGGCGCTTCTGTCAAAAACCTAAAACTCTTTTCTTTGACATCATTTAAACATTCCGCTTTGACAAAAACAAACGACAGAAGGAAGAATAATAATAATTCCGCCCGACCTGCTTTGCAATTCATTCACATTTTGCGGGTTCATTGGCCAATTGGCAGGGGGGGCGGGGGTTGCGATATTGTTGCCAGCAGCCACCCCTCCTCCGCCCTCGACACATTTTAACTTAATGACTTTTCAGCTAAAAGGACGAAGAAACTGTTTCTTTCTTCTTTTTTGGGGGAAATATTTTTATTTACTTCTAAATATTTGATGCGGCCCTTCAGCTATGTGTATTTTCCAGAAATGGGGGGACGACGACTTCTTCCCACACCCGGTGATAATTTTGCCCAGGTTTTCACATTAAATTGGAATTTTATGAATTCATTATATGCCAATTTTAATTTCGTTTACATTTTAGAGCGGCAGGAATAGGCGCGAGTGTTTTAGAAAATTCATCTGTATCAGGTGTAATCAGTGCAAAAATTGTGACAGTTTTCTTTCTTGGGGTCAACTCGTTTGACGTGGAATCAAGGCGAGGGCCGTATCCTTGAAGATTGACAATTAAAAATGTATCAGGCGAGGATTGCACGGTGGTGGGCTGTTTCTGTTGAACCCCTCCATCTTGATGGAGTTCCGTGAAGGGTGTGTAAATAAATGGAAGTGACACTTTGTAGATTATTGTAGATATATTTTATCTAATAAAAAGGGTTGACTCTGTTTATTTATTTAGACTTGTATATTTATCATGCCGACGTCAGAGGAATGGGTGGTGGTAGGTCCAAGGCCATGGGTTGGATGAATTCTGCTGCTCCCAGAGGGACTTTGAAGAATCTTATTACAGATCTGTGCTTTGAGAGGGAAGTGTCCTAACGAGGTAATTATATTATAAGGAGTGGTTGATTATTTAAATCGTACTTAGCAGATGGTTTTGATTTGAGAAGGAAAGAGCTGACAATTGGAAAAGAAAGTTGGAGCTGCGGAATTTTTTTTTTATTAGGCGAAAGTCGATAGATAGATAGACAATAAATTATGAGGGATCACCGAAGAGATTAAAGATCGAACTAGCCCCCGGTGAAAAAGAGGAAGAGTTCTGCCGAACAGCATGGTCACAAAAATACAAGATTCCAAATTCTCAACGGACTAAGTGGCACTTCTGACTTCTGAGTCGATATTTGATTGGAAAAGAGTTTATAATCGTACAAAAATGTTTCTGTTCTCTGAAAATTCCAAAAATCTTGCCAATGCCTCAAGTCGTTGCCTTTTGTCTATCTTATGCTTTTATATAAAAATCCACACCTTCGTCGAAAATCATACCTACCAAAACCGTGCCATCACAAGTGGTAGTAAAAAAATTTAATAGTTGTTGCAACTGGTCCGTATAAGAACCATAAGTTTAGCTTTTCACAACCATTTATTTTTCGAACGAATTGAAGGGACCTAACATTTTATGTATGTCGATTAAACCCTCGTGTGGTTTTCTCAAGAGGTAAAAACAATAAGATGAAAATCGTGTTTTTACGAGGAGCAAACCTTAGAACCATCGCTCCAGCACACTAGCCAGTCAATAGTCGAAAAAATGGACAATAAAAAGGTTTTACCACCTTTGCATAGCACAAAGCGAGGAATACCCAAGTGGGATGTAGCCATACAGGACTAACGAGACAGAAATAGTAATTGTAAGGGCTTCACGGTCCAGTGCCCAAGTAGGTAGGTAGGTAGTCGCATGGAATCGGTCAAGTTATGAACTCAATTGGAATCGTTGCTTCTTTTATTTGCTATAACATTTTCTCTAACTGGGTAAAATATACTGTACTCGTACGACCCGGCATAGATTTAGTTTTCCTAAATTTTAACTCAAACTCAATTATTTCAATTTATCCCACACTAAAATGAGAATCGTCCTCATGAATAAGGGGATTCTCTTCAATCAAACAATTAACTGCAAAAATACGCCGCAAATAATTTTGCATGTGGGAATTCCCCTAAGGATGTGCACGCTTCATTTGTTCCATCTTTCATAGAAAACGGGTTTAAAATATCGTTGCATTCGGTACGACAAAATGGACCTGCGGCCTATTGATCTTACGATGATTTTGACAAAAAATGACAGGAAGTTTTAGGCGCAATAGCCTTATTTAATTTACTGCAATTTGTGCCCATTAATTTGGACAAAAATCCTTTAGCCGAATTTACTTCTGGACAGATCCATAGTACTTTCATCTCGGAGATGTCGAGGTGCCTTTCGCGATAGAAGTATTTAAAAACAGTAGAAGATGAGTATAAAAATATACAAGTAGTTTAGGGTACAATGAACAATACCTAAAGGTTTTTCCTATTGCGCTACCTTTTGCAAACGTGTGACAAACATCCGGGAGTAAACTGCCATAAAAGAGCTTCTCATAATTGGCCGCTTGAGCTCGGCATGAAATTGTAGAGCCCTCCTCCCAAATATGAAAAACTCACACAAAACGAATGGTAGTGCGAAGCTAGGCCTTTAGTCCCTACGGACCTGTTGCGCCAACTATTTTTTTTTTTTTGTAGGCATTTGTTCCCCACGAATGTTGTGAAATTGGTTTAGAGCTGTTAGGACTTTTAACGCTCGTTTATGATTCACAGATTTTTATTCCGCAGTTTTTTATTTAGTTAATTGTTGGGAATTGTTTTGTGGAATTGGTTCGGATTCGCACTCGTAAATTTTTACACAAAAAGTTAGAGCACTGCCACTGTCCCATGGCAGCCCTGCATGTTACACGATTGCCACACAAAGTGCGACTAAATCGGTAGTTTTGTTATCAAACTATCTCTCAATATTATGCCTGTAAATGGTCGTACATTAAGACTTTCCCCCAGCAAAATCGATTGAAGGAGCCCCCTTTTTGGGATAAGTTTTGCTAGGGATGTCAACCTGAGGCGAGAGTCTGCAGCTCAAAAAATAAAACGCAGTTAGAGGTATTTAGTCATTTACTGATGCACGCAATTTTATAGACTTCCAGGGAAGCCAAACGACCATCAAACTTCCCTAAAAAATTCAATCCAAGTAACTACAAAGATGTCAGAAAAAACAGCGCTAAGTGAATGGACAGCCTCACCCCACTCATAGCCAAAACGAAGAAATGCCTCCTCAACACGAGGGACTTAATGACTTATTCCCAACTTGACAGGACACTCATCAAGCCATTTGACAAATCTCCAATTCATTGTCGCCCCCGAGAGAAAGAGAGACATAGATACAGAGTGAGTGAGTGAGTGAGATAGCCAACCAAAATCGATAACAAACTGAAATCTCATTTCACTTGGAAATAATTCCCGTAATTAAAGACCGAACCATCAATAACAAAATTGTCAATATTGATTGCTTCCCGAAAAAGATGTATCCATCCATTCAGTGCTCTGCCCTCCGACCAAATTGACTCTGTCAAAAAAAAAAAAAAAAAAAATAGACGTAGCTACCCCACACCGACACCATTATTCTAAATCCTTTTTAAGCTCCACTGCTCTAATTATTCATCTGTAGAACCCCTGCGCCACTAAAATATCTGATTACTCTCCGCAGAGGTAGTGTAACAGGGCGATAGACATTTTCCCATCCAGTGCACCTCTTTAATAATCAATTTAACCGCAAACAACCGACGACGCCGAGGAGGTGGAGAAGACGCCTTCATGCGGTATAACCATCCGATCTCCGCGAACTGTGTGGATGAGAGATCTGGTGAGGGATTTAGAAGCTTGAAAGCCCCCCAGCTCAACTGGATATGACTTGCAATGTGTATACACACCAGCCCAGCAGACACTGGGTATGCATGCATCATGCACCCGAATCCCCACAAGTCCTGCCCAGAAGCAAAACGAACACAAAAAGATTATAAAAGATATGTCCTTTCAAGGCAGCAGTCAGTCTTTGTTGCTTTTTCTTCTCTTTTTTTTTTTTGCTCCGTTCGGCTGCCCTGCCCTGGTGTTATTGTCGTTCCTAATTCCTTCGTTGCGCTACGCCCTGTAGCCGACGCCGGCCGTCATCGTCCTTCTTGAGCTCAATTTTTTCTCCTGCTGAAATGCGTGAAATTTGAAACTTTTTCTCCATTGTTCCGTACTAATTTACATAATATACTTTTAGTGAACGCAAAAGAAAAAAAACATTGCCCTTAAACACAAAGCATAAGCTTTTGGAAGCGGCGGCGGTGGCGGCGGCAGCGCACAGGGAAACGAATGAAGCGGGACATCGGGGCCAGCGCTGTGAAATCAACCCGCCTTGGATGGATTTCTGCACAGTAATGTGTGTGCAAACACGGTGCGGAGAAGGACAATGGAGGCTAGCGCGAGGGCAGAGACGAAACCAAACTGTCATTTAATATCCGCAATTAAAGTGGTCATCAATCAAAAAACACTGAAGCTCCAATTTCTGTTTCAGCCAAACAAGAACTACCACCACCACCACCACCGACTACACATTACTGGTTCATCCGTCCTGCAGTTACACATCGAGTTATTGTGCTCGTTATCAGTGTCCTGCCCTCGATTGTTCCTGGAACAGCAGCGGCACCAACAACGGGGACGTTCTTTTTTGTTTGTCTGTTTGGTTTTTGTTTTATCCGCATACTGGCCCTTCTTTTATTATGCTGGTGTGTGCGGGGGTGGTGGACGAACTGGACACCTTGGTGGTCGATATATTGAGAAATGTGGCATCAAACAATCCAAGGAACGTGACGATATCATTAGTGTGGACGACGAGCACTGCAGACTACAGACTGCGGACTTCCACAATCACAATCAACACATATACACACACATTCGTGTATGGTGCATATACGCCCGAGTTGGTTATTTAATTGGAAACGAATAAAGTAGCGCGGCAAGGATATGTTTATCTTGAACGCGACACAGGAAGCTTGTCTTTGGCCCATTATCTCGTTCGTGCTGCAATGTGACTTTAGATAGAGACCACCATATGTGTGAATGTGTGGTGATTGAATTGAAGGAATTTTTCGTCCTAATTAGAAAACCGAGCAAGTGCATTTTGCTCGGGCTCTTAAGTGAGGGGTTTGTGTTGCATGGATGCACCTGGATGGAATGTAATTACAAAGTAGCAGCAATGCGTATAATTGAACAGCGAGCAGAAGGATCGCAGCTAGTTGAGGTGTCGAGTTGTGTGCATTCGAACACATTTAGGTATTTTCCAGCTGATTTTGTAAAACACAGTTTGTGCTTTTGAAAGTTCCAGTGAGGGATGCTCGGTGGTGCGGGGGTTTGGTCTACTCATGCTGGTGGTAAGTTTGAGCGGGTTTTATGGTAAAAGTTGTCTGGCATTTTCCGATGACCTAATGAAACTTTTTTTTGTTACAAGGGACTCGGAGGCAAATGTAAATCGATTTAGAGAGAATTTAGTGAACTTCCCTGGGTTTGGTGTTCTATTAGAAGATACTTAATGCTGCTCTGTGGTCATGTCACTCAAGTACAAAAGGGCTCAGTTAAAAGTGGACTTCTTTAAAACGAGGATTGGAAGTCGCGACGTCCCTATAAGGTGTAGGAAGTCAGGCAGCTTTACAAGCTTTAGCGTCCAATATAATGGACTTCAAAATAGTTAAATGCTGTCAAGAAGCTCTGCAAACCCTATCCAAATACAAAAAGGTAAAACTTGGCTGGGTACCGGGTCATCAGGGTATTGCAGGCAATGAACATGCAGACAAACTAGTTAGGGCTGGTTCCGATACTTGAACAACAACTTCCTCTTAAGATATCACCTGAAAAAAATGAACCTCTGTTCGGAAACAGAGATTCTGTCGGGAGAATGTCGAATTCTCTGAACACATTTTCTGTGACTGCCCGGTTTTTCATTGGTTGATAAAACGTGTCTTTAGTAAGGAAACTCTTACACCAGCTGATCTGCCACTGAGGACTTACTGACCTTCATCGCACGTCGAACGTCTCTTAGATTAACCTTTCCCCATTGATACAATAGATCTTTTAGGTCGCAGTGTCACCTACGTGAAGTTAGCGCGCACTTTTTCTAGAATGAAAAACGTGAAATGCAGTTCGATAGACATTCGTTTGTAGTTGTTTGTAGTGAAATTTTTTGCGTTTGTAGTTCAACCGTTAGAAAGTTAGAAGCATTAGAAAAAAATTTCAGCGCGCACTTTTGAGCTTTTGAAATGAAAACTAGCCAGTTGCATTCGAAATCGTTTGTAGTTGTTTGTAGTGAAATTCTTTTTTCCCAAAAATGTCTCATTTCGGAGATATAAGGACATTTGTGTTTCCATCTATAACTCCGAATTTCCATTAGACAGAATTTTTTTGAAATTACTGTTGCATTAAGCACATCCCAACTTAAATAACTGCATTTAAAATTTCTGAATTCACTCAAGCGTTACTTAAAAAACGCAATTAAAGTCAAAAAATGCATCATTTCACGTTTGCATCCATCATATCGATTTCCCAACAACAACAAACCAACGGTAAACACATTTCCGCAAAGCATTCATCCGTGTCCATCGATATGAGTCATAATTTGTCAATTAGCAACAACAACCAATCAATAAATCCCGATTTTATCCAAAAAAAATTTCTATTCCTTTGAATAACCTTAAAAAACGACCACTTTTAAACAATTCATAGCAACAAAAACATATATTTTGCAAACTCTGTACTCCTGGCTATCTAACCCAATTCAAATGATTTGCTTTTATCACAAATAACAATATTTTGATGCAACTTATGCAAACAGTAGTTTTTCATATAAACTCATATCAATATTTCGGTTGTTAAGCAACTCAAAGTAGTGAAATCTATTTTTTTCTAATGCTTTCTATTAGATGCTTCTAATGGAATACAAAAATGTGATCTTTTTTCCATAGATAACGGTTTATTCAAAATATAAGAAAATGGGTGAAATCTTCCGCGCAACCCGATTTAAGGGGGCGGATATTTCAAATGCTGGACAACTACAAACGACAAAAACTGGTTAGTTGGTAGAAAGCATGTATGCTCTATCTAATAAAACCAAAAATAGCAAATTTGTTCCAACCAAAGAGAATTTATATGCAATTTAAGCAGTCGACCTAAAACCCTCGATATCTCCGAAACGGTATAAAGCCAAGTGATGAAATTTACTATTTTCAACAGTTTTCCACCTAACCAATCTAATAAAACACAAATTGTATCCATCCGTCTAACGGTTTACGATTTATATGAAATTTAAGCGAAATTGAAACTTAATTTTTTTTGTGAAGTTAGCGCGCACTTTTTCTAGAATGAAAAATGTGAAGTGCAGTTCGATAGACATTCGTTTGTAGTTGTTTGTAGTGAAATTATTTTCGTTTGTAGTTCAACCGTTAGAAAGTTAGAACCATTTGAAAAAAAAATTTCCAATCCCTTAAATCCGTATTATCTCCGAAACCGTAGCAAGCAGAGTGATAAAATTTTCTATTTTCGAAAGTGTTCCACTTCGCTAATCTAATAAAATTCAAATTACGGTAATCGGCCTAACGGTTTATGATTTATTTGAAATTTAAGCAAATACAGACCCCAATTTAAGGGGCTAATAACTCAAAAACTGTTAAACTACAAACGATGAAATTCTACATTTCTATTCTATACACCCTTTTTTACCTCTGATATAAAAAATAAGACAATCCGTCTAACAGACAACTTTTTATTCGCAATTTAAGGGAAGCCTCAATCGCTTAAAAGTGGGAAAAATGGGCACATTTTTAAGCGGTTCGATATTTCCATTGCTAAAAGGCTATGAAGTGTCAAATATGTTTTTTTCCAATGAAACTACCCTTCTATTTCTAACAAAGTCATCAAAACTCATTTTCCACTAACGGTTAAAGTTTTTTTCGCAATTTAATTTTTGATAAATTCGGTTTAGATACCCATTTAAGCAACCCGATAACTCAAAAACTGTTTAACTACAAACGATGAAACTTCACATTTCTAATATACACACACTGTTTATTACATGCTATAAAACACAAGGTTGACCGCACGACTGGGTACTTTTTATTCGCAATTTAAGGGAAGCCTAAAATGGTCACAATTGCCCATTTTTAAGCGATCCGATATTTCCATTTCTAGGAAGCTGTAAAGGGTGAAATATGTTTTTGTTTTCAATGAAACTACCAATCCCTTTCGAACAAAGTCATAAAAAGTCATTTCACCTGCCAAGTTTTCTTCCCAATTAAATTTTTGATATTTTCGTATTTAAGCGACCGGATTATTCAACAACTGTGGAACTACAAACGCTAAAATTACACATATCTAATGTGTGTAATCATCTTATCCAACAGTATTAATAAGAAGATAATCCGCAATATTAGACACTTTTTATACGCAATTTAAGGGAAGTCTGAAATGTGTTCAACTGCCCATATTTAAGCAGTTCGATATTTCTAATGCGGAACAACTTCAAACACAAAACAATTATGTTTTATAATGCGTTGATTATCCTCTTTCTAATGACGTTAAAAAAAGTACTTTTATTTAACAAAAAATATGTTATTTGCAGTTTATTCAACTACCGTGTGGCCTCATTTACTTGGTAGGATAGGTATATCAGAAACATACATACATAATTTCTTTACAATGTGAATGCGATCACGAAAATTTAAATTTCATTTGTTTTGACATTCAAAAGCGCTTTTCTAATACGAATTAGGAAAGGATGTGCATCACAATTAAAGAGTTTGTCTTTCTTCCGTCATCCTTGCATAGATCCAATGAGGTATGGCCCAATCATACAAACAAAATGCAGGGCACATGAGTTTATTGCAGAGTAGATGTTTGGGGGTGTGACTATGATTGATCGCTAATGATCGTGTATGGATGTGCGCATCGTTCCGTAAATGAATACTACTTCATTGAGCGAGATTTTTTTAACCTTTGAAAGGAGAGGGAATGAAATGGAGTATTTAGTGTGCCGTTAAGCAACTTGCGTCCTGTTTTTGTGGGAAGATACGATAGCAGTGATGGGACTTCTACCACTTTTTACACTTTTATTTATGTTTTAAATTTTTGTGTTTTTTGATGAGTTGAAGTTTTGTTATGGGGTTTTTTCTGTAATTATTTTTTATATTGATGCGTTTACCTCAAAAACTTTTAATTTTTAAATAATATCCGCAGCTATAGAAAGTGAAAATGCATAAATTCTTGGTTCTTTCAACAAGTAAAATGTAAATTAAATTTTCAATTGTGCTTTCTCCAATTTGCTTGCATTACTTTAGAGCAACTGCTCCCTCTTCATCATCATCTTCTCACGTGCCGGTGGCAAGGAAAACAGTTGTGAATACATCATCAGATTCATAAGAAGACGATTTTATTTTCTACCACTTTTCTACCACATCAAGTCCCATCACTGTAACGATCGGCATTGAGTAAGAAATGGTGGCTGCATGTGTGTAGTGTAGGTACAGTTATATTTTGTTATATGGAAAATGCTTAATGGGTGGAGGGTAGGCAATGTAATGTGATTAGCATCCACAATAATAAAGCCGCAAATATTAATACCGAACTACATAGGTAGAACATATTTTTTTCTTTAATAATTGCTAGGTATACACAGGTTTTTGTTGGATGTGAAAACGACACTTTACAATCTTTCATATTGATGGACAATCGGTAGACAAAAATATGCCATAAGTGTTTAAAAAACAAAGTTGCATTTTCCATATAACAAAATATAACTGTACCTACACTACACACATGCAGCCACCATTTCTTACTCAATGCCGATCGTTACAGTGATGGGACTTGATGTGGTAGAAAAGTGGTAGAAAATAAAATCGTCTTCTTATGAATCTGATGATGTATTCACAACTGTTTTCCTTGCCACCGGCACGTGAGAAGATGATGATGAAGAGGGAGCAGTTGCTCTAAAGTAATGCAAGCAAATTGGAGAAAGCACAATTGAAAATTTAATTTACATTTTACTTGTTGAAAGAACCAAGAATTTATGCATTTTCACTTTCTATAGCTGCGGATATTATTTAAAAATTAAAAGTTTTTGAGGTAAACGCATCAATATAAAAAATAATTACAGAAAAAACCCCATAACAAAACTTCAACTCATCAAAAAACACAAAAATTTAAAACATAAATAAAAGTGTAAAAAGTGGTAGAAGTCCCATCACTGCTATCGTATCTTCCCACAAAAACAGGACGCAAGTTGCTTAACGGCACACTAAATACTCCATTTCATTCCCTCTCCTTTCAAAGGTTAAAAAAATCTCGCTCAATGAAGTAGTATTCATTTACGGAACGATGCGCACATCCATACACGATCATTAGCGATCAATCATAGTCACACCCCCAAACATCTACTCTGCAATAAACTCATGTGCCCTGCATTTTGTTTGTATGATTGGGCCATACCTCATTGGATCTATGCAAGGATGACGGAAGAAAGACAAACTCTTTAATTGTGATGCACATCCTTTCCTAATTCGTATTAGAAAAGCGCTTTTGAATGTCAAAACAAATGAAATTTAAATTTTCGTGATCGCATTCACATTGTAAAGAAATTATGTATGTATGTTTCTGATATACCTATCCTACCAAGTAAATGAGGCCACACGGTAGTTGAATAAACTGCAAATAACATATTTTTTGTTAAATAAAAGTACTTTTTTTAACGTCATTAGAAAGAGGATAATCAACGCATTATAAAACATAATTGTTTTGTGTTTGAAGTTGTTCCGCATTAGAAATATCGAACTGCTTAAATATGGGCAGTTGAACACATTTCAGACTTCCCTTAAATTGCGTATAAAAAGTGTCTAATATTGCGGATTATCTTCTTATTAATACTGTTGGATAAGATGATTACACACATTAGATATGTGTAATTTTAGCGTTTGTAGTTCCACAGTTGTTGAATAATCCGGTCGCTTAAATACGAAAATATCAAAAATTTAATTGGGAAGAAAACTTGGCAGGTGAAATGACTTTTTATGACTTTGTTCGAAAGGGATTGGTAGTTTCATTGAAAACAAAAACATATTTCACCCTTTACAGCTTCCTAGAAATGGAAATATCGGATCGCTTAAAAATGGGCAATTGTGACCATTTTAGGCTTCCCTTAAATTGCGAATAAAAAGTACCCAGTCGTGCGGTCAACCTTGTGTTTTATAGCATGTAATAAACAGTGTGTGTATATTAGAAATGTGAAGTTTCATCGTTTGTAGTTAAACAGTTTTTGAGTTATCGGGTTGCTTAAATGGGTATCTAAACCGAATTTATCAAAAATTAAATTGCGAAAAAAACTTTAACCGTTAGTGGAAAATGAGTTTTGATGACTTTGTTAGAAATAGAAGGGTAGTTTCATTGGAAAAAAACATATTTGACACTTCATAGCCTTTTAGCAATGGAAATATCGAACCGCTTAAAAATGTGCCCATTTTTCCCACTTTTAAGCGATTGAGGCTTCCCTTAAATTGCGAATAAAAAGTTGTCTGTTAGACGGATTGTCTTATTTTTTATATCAGAGGTAAAAAAGGGTGTATAGAATAGAAATGTAGAATTTCATCGTTTGTAGTTTAACAGTTTTTGAGTTATTAGCCCCTTAAATTGGGGTCTGTATTTGCTTAAATTTCAAATAAATCATAAACCGTTAGGCCGATTACCGTAATTTGAATTTTATTAGATTAGCGAAGTGGAACACTTTCGAAAATAGAAAATTTTATCACTCTGCTTGCTACGGTTTCGGAGATAATACGGATTTAAGGGATTGGAAATTTTTTTTTCAAATGGTTCTAACTTTCTAACGGTTGAACTACAAACGAAAATAATTTCACTACAAACAACTACAAACGAATGTCTATCGAACTGCACTTCACATTTTTCATTCTAGAAAAAGTGCGCGCTAACTTCACAAAAAAAATTAAGTTTCAATTTCGCTTAAATTTCATATAAATCGTAAACCGTTAGACGGATGGATACAATTTGTGTTTTATTAGATTGGTTAGGTGGAAAACTGTTGAAAATAGTAAATTTCATCACTTGGCTTTATACCGTTTCGGAGATATCGAGGGTTTTAGGTCGACTGCTTAAATTGCATATAAATTCTCTTTGGTTGGAACAAATTTGCTATTTTTGGTTTTATTAGATAGAGCATACATGCTTTCTACCAACTAACCAGTTTTTGTCGTTTGTAGTTGTCCAGCATTTGAAATATCCGCCCCCTTAAATCGGGTTGCGCGGAAGATTTCACCCATTTTCTTATATTTTGAATAAACCGTTATCTATGGAAAAAAGATCACATTTTTGTATTCCATTAGAAGCATCTAATAGAAAGCATTAGAAAAAAATAGATTTCACTACTTTGAGTTGCTTAACAACCGAAATATTGATATGAGTTTATATGAAAAACTACTGTTTGCATAAGTTGCATCAAAATATTGTTATTTGTGATAAAAGCAAATCATTTGAATTGGGTTAGATAGCCAGGAGTACAGAGTTTGCAAAATATATGTTTTTGTTGCTATGAATTGTTTAAAAGTGGTCGTTTTTTAAGGTTATTCAAAGGAATAGAAATTTTTTTTGGATAAAATCGGGATTTATTGATTGGTTGTTGTTGCTAATTGACAAATTATGACTCATATCGATGGACACGGATGAATGCTTTGCGGAAATGTGTTTACCGTTGGTTTGTTGTTGTTGGGAAATCGATATGATGGATGCAAACGTGAAATGATGCATTTTTTGACTTTAATTGCGTTTTTTTAAGTAACGCTTGAGTGAATTCAGAAATTTTAAATGCAGTTATTTAAGTTGGGATGTGCTTAATGCAACAGTAATTTCAAAAAAATTCTGTCTAATGGAAATTCGGAGTTATAGATGGAAACACAAATGTCCTTATATCTCCGAAATGAGACATTTTTGGGAAAAAAGAATTTCACTACAAACAACTACAAACGATTTCGAATGCAACTGGCTAGTTTTCATTTCAAAAGCTCAAAAGTGCGCGCTGAAATTTTTTTCTAATGCTTCTAACTTTCTAACGGTTGAACTACAAACGAAAAAAATTTCACTACAAACAACTACAAACGAATGTCTATCGAACTGCATTTCACGTTTTTCATTCTAGAAAAAGTGCGCGCTAACTTCACGTAGGTCGCAGTGTCAGCCAAGTGGCAATGGGACTTTATTAAAAAATAAAATGAGGTGTAGGTACAAACAAAAGTTGAAGAAGATAAGAAAACATTCAGGTTCGGGGAGAAGAAATAATAATGACATCCTTGTCATTTCAGGCTTGGACGACAGTGTTGATAAAAGCCAACTCTACCGCGGTCCAGGCCAAACAAAATGTGACAAATAAACTGAACTTCAATAGTGCTGTCAAAAGACTGTAAATGTCAAGACCGCTTTGAATCCGAAAGATTAAGCACTAACCAAAACTTGACAAGTAAGGTAAAAGGTTGCTTTTGCCAGCGTAAACTGGAACAGGCTAGAAGACCCCTTGTCTATAACAACGACAGCAGATATTATTAATATAGGAAAACCAATCGTTCCAAAAGTTAATAACGCAAACAAATGAAGTTGGGAGAAGTTGCATTAGGTTACCAATTTACAGGCCAAAAAGCTCACAGTTTTGAGCCGCTTAATAACTATAAATAAATAATTATTCACATTTTTCCCAGACTTCGCAGTAGTCTCTGATGGAGAAACGAAGGCTTAGACGAAACACAGATCAGCCTTTTGTAATTGAAGCTTTGTTGAAATTGTTTTGTTCATTGAAAAGACGCTTAGCAGCCATTTTGCGTGGCCATGGTGAATGTAGTTCGCTTGTTGATTGAAAGTTAACATGTTCAAATCCAGTCAATACCCACCACGAAGAATATACACTCATCGGAATAGGTATTTTGACAGAAATGCAAGTCGCTTTTCAAGGCGAATAATTCCTAAAGGCTACGGATTGGAAATGGAAATGATTACATGTGGTGTGACTTATGACAGTCTGTGTAAATGAGACCATTTGAGTCCCATTGCGGGACAGCTCAGACCTATTTGGGGTTGAAGTACGATTTTTTGAGAGGCTATTCTAAAAAACTCATATTCAAGGTTTGTTTTGTGAAAAATATTCCTAAATTGAATTTAAATTTATTAAGATAGATTTTTTTACGGGACTTTTTTTTATTTTTGGAACAAATCAGAAGGGATCTACAATTTTATGTCGAACGGCTAAATGAGAAGCTCCTTTATGGCAGTAATACCCTCGGATGTTCGTCAGACGTTCGCGAGAGGTGGCGGTTGAAAATTGGGTTTTTTCGGGAGTCGAACCTGGGATCCCTCGCTTAGTTGGCCACACCACAAAGCCACTGCGAGGAAAGGAGAGAAAATTAAAGAAATAAAGGCACACAAAAGTCCCGAAAAAAAAAATAAACGATTATAACAAAAATAAACGAATAAGCTCTTGGAACGGAGTTTTATGGACAGACGAGAGTTAATTTGAGTATCATGAACTATGGAGAAGAGATTTTTTTGGGATGCCCAAAATAACTGGTCAAAAATACGCACTAGTCGTTCAGACCGGTATGTTAGGTATGGTTACTTGTCTGTAATGTTCTAGGGCTTTACAAACCACAACAAAGCGGCAAAAGGCTCCATACCTCAGCTGACGCGCATAATTCGAAAGAGCCATCAACCAAGTTGGCGTGCAAACTGGAGGCAGCTAGCTAGGGACTGAGCTGACTGTAGGGTCTAATTGGTTAAGCAGGTGGTCTACTCTGGGCTGTAAGTGACATCTAAATAAGGATTACTTTGCAATAATTTCACAACCGAAGAACCATTCTCCCATGGAATATAAGAGTCACTTCTACACACAAGGCTGCGCAATGACTTACTACACAGGTTCTATTTATTCTTCAACTCTGCCTCAGCCTTCAGAAGTCATTCATTTAACTAACTTCCGATGATACCAGTCTCCGCCGGTTAGTATCCCGAATTTTATTTCCATCAATGGAACGGACCCCTCTCACATCTCACATTCAAATATTATCTCATTGTTTACCATCGCCACCATTGCTTAGTAAGCTCCACAAAATGAATATAAAATCTTTAACCAAAACAGAAACTGATAAAATTTGCCTACTAACCCACATATAACCAACTGGTCCCCGGCGGCCTCTTGATTTAATTTATCAATTTACCCTTGACAGCTGGCATGTCACCTTGCACCGAGTTCTACAAACTCGTTTGCCATATCAAAAAAAAAAAAAACTCCACCTCATATTTATTATTTGTTTAAATACAGAAATTCCCCCAGTCATCTGCTCACATATTCCTTCGTCATTAAACTGAAATGATTCCGTCAATCGGTGGTTGACAAGCATGGACAAAAAAAACAATTTAACTTCGATGCATTATTAAATTACCGGAGGAAAATCAAAATAAATCCCTCACCTGGAAGGGATTACTGCCTAGCTTGGCAGCTTTTTGATGGTCAAAGTCGGGAGCCAGTTTAAAATTACATAAACCCACAGAATGGCCGATAACATGCACACACATATATTTATATAACAAACGAAAAACAATGAGGACGACATCGGAGGAAAACACCAAAAACAATGTGCGGCGCTCGCTGGTAACAGGATGTTCGATTCAATGAAGTCATCGATCCTTAAATTCGCACACAACCATCGCGATTCGTGAAGTCGAGTGTAGCGTTTCACCCTATTTGAAAATGTACATGGACAAAAAAAAAAGAAGAAATAAAGAAAATATACCACGATTCCGTTATTTACCCCCAAATCGTGGTTACCGGGAAGAGGTCGCTCTGGTGAGCGGAATTGTTTTTTTTTATCCGCAATTGCGATTTCTTTTATTTTTGTTTTATATTTGCTTCTCTTTCATTTCATTTTCCAATCACCGTCGACGATTTTTTTGTTTTGTTATTTCACCCCCCAAGTTAGGAGTTAGAGTTAGTGGTGCGAGAGCTTTTTTGTTTTTCCTGATTTATTTGAATGTGTGCTTCTAGTTGGGATTTCCCCCCTGATCCATAGAGTGAAAAATCTGGACGATTATTGTGGTAATCGAAATGGGCACACATCTGAATACTTGTGGTGTGTGGCACGCGGCGGGATCAGGGGATGGTGGATGCTGATGCTGCTAGCACGGAAATTGAATGATTTGAGTTGAATGAGAGGATGATAGAGGCTGCTGCAGTGGCATATGGAAAGGGGCCTAGGCGAATTGATTTCTGTCACTGTATAAAGTGCCAATAGTAAGCAGTTTAATTGTTGTTCCTGCCTGGGCTTGTGCACACGAGTCGAGGATGTGTTATGTGTATGCATAGATGTCGTCTGCCTTGATAGCAGGGGGAGGAAATCATGTTTTTTTTTCTGCTTTGTTTTTCGGAATTAAGTCGGAGTGAAGTTGGAGTGAGGCCACTTGAAGGTGAAGTGTGTGGTGGCGAGTGAGGGTCATTACGTGTTCGTTGGAAGGTGGGTTTGCCTTTCAATTTCAAAACACATATTTGAATGGATGTTCCTACAGATTATTGTTGACAGAATTGATATACAAATTTGCAATGGTGCTTGTCAATCGAAAAATTGTAAAAAAAAAAAAAAATACAGTGAAAATCGATTATAACGAACTCGACATAGGAACCTAGAAGAGAACTCGTCTCTTCTAAGCGACTCCATCTCAGAACCCAGTACAGCATACAACATCAGAATACTATCGGATGAATTGCATCCTGAAAACATGGGCGTATCTGAGACTTCTGGCAAACCGGCAGAGAATGAGTCCAAACGCGTTAGATTTACGCCATCTGAGCAACGTCGCTTTAAGCATGCGCCGAAGCAGGGTAACTCTATTGAGTAAGCCCCTATTTATGCAAAGTCCACAGATGACACAAAAGGGTACGACGCAAATCATATGAGATCCGAGGACAACACTTCACCTCAGTCAGACGCGAAACAGGGAAAACAACCGTCGACAAAGTCGCCTGTAGTGATATAACGAGCTTTGTCAGACTGGGTGTAGTACCGGTAGATCTGGATCGCAACCCATTCAGTAACGAACAAATGAAGTAATAACCCACCTATTTCACTAAGGTAGTATACGGATAGTTCCAAATGAAAACAGTCCCTATAATTCTAACAAATTAGTTCAGACACCATCCAAAAGATTGACATTAGAAAATTTCCTATCTAAAAGAACCATCTTGTCACCAACATCCAAAAGTAGAACAAGACCGACATTCTTAGTTCGCGATGTGATACCTATACAAAGATCGGGGCTAAGCTTCGATAAACAGTTCCTCATCATAAAATCAAATGTGGCAGTTTGTGCCATACAATAAGTAGCCTATAAGGTATTCAGGTAGAACTAAGATCTTTATAAGTCGTATCAGCAAACGGGCCTAAGACCTCAGAAAAAGGAGTGTTTTTCGCAAGGTTTCCAATTTATCTTAGCTATGTTTAAACTGCAATCGGTTTGAACAAACCATGCTGTTAAAAACAAAATGAAACCCGAAAGCGAACCTCCGGTAGGTAGACTGTGGTTGGTGTTTAAGCTAAACAGAGCACAAGTTGTTACAGCCCAAGTACACGTAACCATTAAGGAGCTGTCAAGTCGTTTTTCAAACAAATTTCAACTTTAACATCAACCTGAATTACAATGCTTCCTTACATGCTCCCATAAGATTTCAGATTCCACCTCAGCCATGTAATGAAATCCCATCAATTCGTAACACTCAACATGTAATCTCACCATTTAATAACTGTTGCTACCCCCGACGCACCACAAAATAAAGAAGCACGCACAATACCCTAAATTAATGGGTTAGCAAGGAACCAAAAAAACAGCAACACAAGAAACCTTTGAATGCTCCCGAAACCATAAAAAAACGCAAAGCAACCACTTGAATAGCAATTTAGAGCGCATTTTATTTCAACAAACGTTTATAATGAACCGAACAAAAAGATCACAAAGAGCCCCGTTGATTTCCTTTTCTTGCGTTTTACGTACGGCAAGCTTCCTTTTTACCAAGAAAAAAGCCCCTCCGTTGATGACCAAATAGAAAAAAAGAGACCTTTATCCGGCCGACCTCCGGTTGGCTGGCTTGGCTTTATTTCACCGGTAACCGCTGCTGACTTAATTAAAATCTACCGCTGTCCCGCACTAATAACAATAACAACACAACATCAGCGACATCAGGAGGAGAGATATCTTTTCGTCCTTTTGCTTGATAAAAAAATAATTAGTCTAAAACATTTGTCACCGCAAAACGTGGTGGACCTGAATGCTGTCATTTTACAAGAGAAGAGAAGAGCGGCACAAAGACGAAATCATTGTCCTTCCTGTGCGATAATGATGAACTTTTCAAGGGGCCGGACAAAAAAAATAATAACCAGTCTTCTGGACAACAAAAACAGTTTGAGTTACCTACAAGCCACCCACCCACCAACAGTTTACTCCTTCACTTGGAATAATTACAATATCGCGTGCCGTCTCTCCTCCCAAATGAAAATTGGAATGGGAAATGAGTAGGAACAAAAAATAGAACAGGTCCAGCTCTACAACCAGTTGTTTGGCTTCGTCCGCTCACACTCTCTCTCTCTTGCTCTCGCAAACTTAATTTCCCAGATAAAATTTTCAACTGGAATTAAAAGTTTTAATTAACATTCACGAACGGTAGACTATGCTGGAAAGGATTGCATGGCAATACACACAGTCCTGTGAGACTATGAGAGACTGTCGCACAACACAACGTTTAACATAATGAGATCCTGTTCTCTATTTCAATTCCAAGTCTCAGCCCTTAGTCCGGAAATAGTTTTCCATTCTGTACCGTCGCCAAACACTGCACCACATTTCGGACCCATCGACGAACTGCAGAGGAAATGAAACTTGCCACCCTTTGTTTGGAGCATTTAAATCTTAAATATGCTGCTGCTTAATAAAGAATTGAAAATTACTTTCGGAGAAATGCGCAGCAGAAAAAAGAAACCCGCTTAAGTGGCGCCCAGCACGAGGCTACTGCTACTGCTGCTACAACTACTGCCCAGATTGAAAAAGGGTGACGAGCGATAGATATAATTTAAAATTTTATCGAAAAGATTGGATTAGGATGACGACAAGGACGAGCGTCCCACGATGATGATGAGAATGAGCGACTGCAAAAAAAAAGAGTCGTAACTACGGTCCACTTCAGTTGAAAGAGTGAAAAAAAAATTAAAAATTCTTAAATGAGTTTTACGAAGCGAGCGCGCCGCCCATCAAGGATTAATGTAGAGGAAGAAGTAAGTGATTGAAAGTGTCTTTTCATTTTTATGCACTCGAACAATAGGTTTGGGGAAAAAACTTCTCTCAAACGGCAGACGAATTTTATCATCTCCACCTTGTGTGGGGAGGTTTTTTTCTCTTCTTTCCTGGGTGAAAAAGTTTGATAAGGAAAGGCGCAGATGGGAAACGGCAAACTACTGGGGAGAAAAAATTGCAGTCGGTGGGTGAGTCGTCTCGATTCCCTGCTGCATATATTCTTTAAAGATAAACCGATTGACTTTCAAAGGATGCAGTCGAGGAAGAAATTAAATGTGATTTCTATGTGCGACTCTTTGAGAAATCCACTTTACCAGGCAAAGCTGGTGGTAATATAATAAATGGCTTGACGCGAGTTCTACCAACGTTGTGATAGCTGACTGAAGCTTTCGGATGTATCAGAAATGGAGGTTCGCCGAATTAATGCTGTCGAGGGTATTTTCGGAAAAGAAGGCGTTATAAACGGACTGTCAATGACATAAGCGATATAGGATAGTCGACCCAAATGATCGGCAAACCATGAACGAGGTAACAGGCTTTAGTCAAATCAGTTTTTCCTAAGTAAGTTAAATTAGTAAAAATAAAAATAAATTAGTTGATAGACCAACTCCTAAATTTGTAACAAATCGATGTACATTTGGTAAAAATATTCCAAAAACTGCTCCCATTTTTAATTAAAAGTGTCCCGCAATTAAAGGATCCACAGAACTCAGACCTTTTCCGTATTTTTTTGATTTTATCCCCTGTTTCATGTCTAGCTTCCTCAAATTGAAATTCGACCTACAAAGATGTATGTTATTGCAACTTCGGTTGTATGTTACATGTGACTGTTGTTCGTTCACCCTACAACTTATTTTCTCAGACTGCATTTAACAAATTCAAACTGATGTTGGAAACACTGTACTACACTGTTTTGAAGTGAGACTTTTTGATTGTGAGACTCTATTTTGAGAAAGTTTTGCTTCGCAAAATTTGTAAAAAGGTGTAACTATTCAAATCGTTACACTTTAGAGGACAGTTACTAAACCATGCGGCGTGTGATAAGTCGTGACAAGCTTTGTGAGACAATTCGTAGCCTTAATTAGAGAAAACGGAGTGTCAGAGAGAAATGAGGACAAGTCTAAAAGTTAAAAGGGTCCGTATGGTTTAAGTTTGAAAAGTAATTTATAGCTACTTACTCACTAATTGAAAGAGGTTTCTTTACAGATGGATAGTCACTTACCTGGAAAGAAACAAATAAAAACTGATAAGTCAACAGTTGAAGCAATTGTGGTAAAGTAAGAGAGATTTTAGATAACCATAGATCAAGCATATCTATCCTTTTCGAAGTACGCATTCAACAAATGCATACAATCAGCACAATATAAGCCCCTCGTTGGGGTCAAAATTCTTTTTACAAAATTCCGCTTTCAAAATTCTGTTTTAAAAATCCTGCTTTTCTTAATTCTGCTTTCCAAATTCTACAAACAATAAAAAAAGGTTTGGAAAATGTTAGAAAGCTCGTGCTTTTTGTTTGCAAATTTTTTTGAAACAGAGATGGAGAGAACTTTTTACTTTCTTAATTTGTATTTTTTGCAATTCTTTTGTTTTTTTTTTCTAATTTTAACTCCTTTTTTTATATTTATTTTTTTATTTACTATAAACTAATTTGTATTGTTTCATTTTAATTTTAATTTAATTTATTTGTTCTTTTAAATTTTAATTCTTTCTATACATTCAATTTTGTTTTTTAATGTCTATTTTTCTTTTGCAGTTTATATTTTATTTAGTTGAAAAAAGCAGAATAAACAGGATTTTATTGCAGAATTTTGAATTTGAAAAGCAGATTTTCGTAAGGCAGAACTAAAAATAAGCAGAATTTCGTAAAGAAGAATTTTCGTATGAGAAGGCAGAATTTTGAAAGCAGCACCCGTTGCCTATAAAGAGTTCTTGTTATTAAAAATAAAAATGAAAGCACAAGTTTTTAGATTACAATTTTTGAAAAACAATTTCAGTTTTTCGCTAAACAATCTTTTTTTTTCTGAGTGCGGTTCGCTGATGTCAGAAAAGGTCTTAGTCTGTTTGGCCACATACGTATATCATACTGGAAAGATCTGTATGGGAAACTCTCAATCTAACAACGGGCTTATATCATTTTTCGAAAGCAATTCCGTGAACTTAGACGAAAACGGAAAAATAAGATCTTTATCTGATATATGTCGCAGAAGAGTGGACCGGTTAGTTGATTTAAAAGGAAAAACTCTGCTTGTGATCTTGGAGTGAAAGGCATGAGAGAGCCACGCTGGTTGCGATCCAGATCCAGGTGAAGAAAATAGTTCGGAAAACACCCAAAAAAGAAATGCCATCACCCGAGTTTCTTACTCCAACAATCTGAGGCTCTTATGCTATACACATTCGAATTTAAATACTGTCGACAATTATATACTTTCTGGCGATAAAGAGATGATTCCCCCGCTAAAAATATAGCAACGTCACTTGCAGATTTCAAAACTAAAATCGGACAAATGCCTTCCATTACTTATCATTGACTTTGACATACTCATACTCAAACTGTTATGTCATTCAAGAGAGCGATTTTTTTTGTTTGCCCATCCTAATCAGACGTTCAGACCTTAAAGCGATTATCAATTAGGGGCGTCCATTTCTCCAACCCGCACTTCACGCCATCATGCTATCGACGGACTGAGCTCTAAGGCAATAAATAATTACCATTTGAGTGGGCGGATTACAATCGTTCACTTTGGATGTGGCGCTTGCTTGTAGTCACACAATCTGCCATCCCTTGGGATGGACAGTCAATGTTAAGCATTGATTTCAGTGCTCCAACGCGTAGCAGAGTATGGTCGGAAATGGATGGGATCTTAAATTGTCCGGCAACGGCAAACGAGCGTAACGAGGTAGATTTGATTGGAAAATGCTTCATTAAATGAGTCGTGGAGAGGTTTTATTATTCAACTCAAAATCAGTGTGATGGTGACCGTTTTTGTTGGGACATAATTGTCATACGACGTAGAGACAGTTGGGTACTAAGAAAGGCCTAAATGCTGAACGAAAATGGCTGTCGAATTTGTTGTTATTATACAGATTTTCGTATGTGGAGCAAAGTACCAGATTCCATTTGCTACTTGGCTGCGATTCAAAAATCCACAAAACATCTCAATTAACCTCGTCGATTTCCACTCCTCATCCGTTTGCTTTGATCTTTCATTCAAGGCATACTAACGAAGTGTCGTTACACCAAATCATTGACTGGTCAGTCACACACCCACTAAATTTATCTATATAATTTAGAAAAAGACGAAGACGACTTCCCATGTCCTTCAAATAGCTATACTCTCAATAATTTTGTTCGCCTTTAGAACCGCACAATCAGTCCCTTTAATTTTCCAGCTCACAAATCATCAAGATGTTTGCCATCCTTTTGAACGAGCGACATTCTCGAGGACGCACCATTTCCCAGTTAGCGCTGCCTGTGTTCAAATCACATCATCTTTTATCATCATGACTTGATGACATCAGTATATACTCTATTCGCAACTAAGTCCCCCTGTGCCACACCCACAATCCACAAATGGGAAGGCGATGAAAACAAACAGAAAAAAACAACAACAGACACACAGACAAGATTACACATAAAAACGAGGATGAAATTCAACAAATGAATAAACAAGTGCTGGTCGATGTGGCGCCAGAAAACTTGTTACGCACAAAATGTGAATTTCAAATTGCTTCAGTCGGTCGTGCTCGTCATCGCCTTCGTCGTCGTCCTGCAAATTGACTGCAAAACGACGTCGTGAGGAGACTCGAGTGTAGATGGATGGTTGGATAAATTGAAATGAGGCTCAACCCCATGGCCCACACCCTTGCGGAGTGACCACAGGGTAAGCGCTGTCTGTTGCGCGCTCCTTCTGCCCATACCGCATTACTTGTGTGTGTGTGTCCTGTCGATTTGCGAAACCCACTTTGGAAAGCCCACAGAAGGGCTGTGGGATGCTGTCCGTATATGTGCCGGGGATAGGCGCATTCCAGCACAGGAACATCTGAGTGCCAAGCACCCCTCAAATTTACTCGGATCTGAGCTCAGTGTGCTGAGGACATATCGTTTTACATTGAGGTGGAGGGGTGTGAGGGCTGACATTTGCATTTTCCAAATCGTTAGGAGATTTTTTCGTCGTCCTCGACATTTTTATGTGTATAGATATGACTGACAGTGGGGGGCTACTTTTTTTTGCTGTGTTTGCCTATAGGCCACACTCTTCACACCCTGTCCCCATGTTAATCTACTTCGTGAGAGGGATATATGGTGCGGAATGGAAGCGTCGACGCCAGGGATGCGCGCAAAAGAGTGATGGGGTGACAAAATCCATGGTGATTTACGATGAATAGACGTTTGACATCGGACAATGCATCAGTACCTATAGACCGAGTACTCTTAAGAGGGATTAAGAAGTACTTCCTGTCATTGACGGTGACAAAAAATCACTGGGGCAATTAAATTCGCCAAACAAGTCACCACACAGTGCATATCCTTCGAAAGAGTGCTCTTCCGGTGTTAATTACATTACGTCCCCAATGGACAAATTGTGTCATAAAACAACCGACACGACGCACACATAAAACATAAAGTGTCGTCCCCTCAATGGTGAAGGAACTATGACAGACCACCATGCGACGCATACAATTCCGTTGAACCTGCCGCTGTACAGCTAAAGGGGGCGAAGCAGAAATCTTAAAAGGATTTTTATATTCGCAACATGCATCAAAAGCAAGCACAATTGCAGGGATAGGGGTACATACTGCAGTATGTACCATCATCATCATCATCACCACCACCATCACCAGCACTGGATGAAATTACTTTTTGTCAGGGTTACGACTTCGTCAGAGTATCGGAGATTTTTCCTTTTTTTTATAATTTTTTGCCGTCCAACTCTCTGCTGATAGAATGTATTTTCTCAGTAGCGCGCATTGTTACAACCCATTAAAAGGATCATTACATATCCTTGGCATTTGGCAATGGGTAATGTGCGCTATATTCTTGTTTCTTATTTGTGTCGTTCAGAACCGGACATCCGGCAGGCGGGGATGGTGCATAGTACCTTCTCAGGACTTTTTCCTGTGCAACCACCATAAAGTTTACATTTTGTTTTCGAAGCGAAAAGCTAGGAATAAAGCTGATGTGATGCCGTTGCTTGTTAAGTGGCATTTACCATCAGTGAACATCCTTTTTGTGTCAGAACACCACACAGATGTTGGGTTGGTTGTTTTTTTCACTGACTCTTTGCGGAGACCAAGAACAAAAGCCAAAGACACTGGCTGGCCTTTTGTTATCCTCGTTCCGCTACGCAGTGACGCTCCTGCATCGTCCTTTTTACTCAGATTTCATGTGAACCAGATTGGTGGTGGTCTTTTTACATTTTGAAAGGGCATATAAAGCGAGGGCAACGATTATGGGTGAGTTATGGCCCGTTTGCTTGTTAATGAAAGAACACTGATTTTATGCGTCGATCAGTGGGGAATGGATACACCGAAGGAGTTTCAATATCGCTTAGGAATTTATCTACACCGATGGAAGGATTGCATTGGAATTCGAAATTGACTGGCAAAGTTGGATGTATTTGGAAAAATAGAAAGAACTACACGAGACTGGTGGTTAGAGTTGCTTTATGCCTGAAGTTTATGTCGGAAGTAAGTGGGGAGATTTTGAATTAGTTTGTGGACAAAATATGGTCGGCTGTGGAATTGATTAGATTTATTTAATTGGGAGATGAAAAAACCTTTGGAGGCCACTGGTTACGACAGTTCGAGGGTTTTTTCTTTGAAAGGTGGTGCAGAAATACGCAGAAAAAAGCGTCGACAGAGGGATCCATGGTTTTGACCGTCGACATTCATTTTTCAAGGAGGACAGCGACCCAACGCTTTGAGAGCCTCTGACAACGATAGTTGCCATTTTATAAAAAGCGCAGAGTTACTACGAAAAGAATAACCTATCGGGAAACCTAATCGTTTAGAGCGTTAGTCATCAGTTCCAATTCAAGTCAAATGAGGGCTCAACGCTTTGAAAACCACTGGTTACAACAGTTTGAGGTGCTTTTCTGTGGAAAATTGTGTAGCGATAGATACTCAAAAAAGAACAGTCTATCTGGAGATCCCATATCGTTTCAGGCGGCCATTATAAGGTTTCCAATTCAAGTGAATGGAGGAGAGCAACGCAAAGCTTTAGAAGCCACTGGTAAATACAGTTTGAGGGCCTTTTTTCTGAATAAGTGAGCAGAGATAATAACAAAATAATATGTTATCGGGAGATGGATAAAATCGTTTAGGCCACCGATCATCAGTGTTTGTACTCGAGTCAGTGGAGGACTGTGATTCAAGGCTTTGAAAGACTCTGGTGGAAACAGTTTGAGGGTATTTTCTTTGAAAAGTTCTGAAGCGATACTCAGGCACAAATAGTCTAGCGGGTGATAGCATCGTTTGCGTCGTCGTGTTGAAATATCTTCGACTTTCGAAAAGATATTTTTGGCAAGAGAGGCCGCTGTTTAGAAAAGCTTGAGGGCATTCGTTTTTAAAAGTGATGC
This sequence comes from Cheilosia impressa, assembly GCA_948293265.1. Lineage (NCBI taxonomy): Eukaryota > Metazoa > Arthropoda > Insecta > Diptera > Syrphidae > Cheilosia > Cheilosia impressa. The sequence continues at coordinate 44,383,712 of OX411884.1, read as the reverse complement.
AGAGATACTCAGAAAAGAACAGTCTATGGAGGACAACATAGTAAGCGCCGTCTGTCTTCATTTTTCCAATTGCAGTCAATGCAGGACAGCGACTCAAGACTTCGAAAATCACTGATTCTGGCACTTTTGAGAGCATTTGCTTCAGATACATTCGGAAAAAAAAAACTCAATCTATCGGAGGCCCCCATTGTCGGCTATCGAAAACAAAGCAGAACGAGGAACTCTGGCAAAACACAGTAAAACAGAATGCACCTCTTGACAAAACTGAAGAGATAAGCAAATCGGGTTTTCTTGATAATAATCAAGCCTTAGCAGAATTGGGCTCTAGTTCAAAAAAGGCTTCTAGGCCTGTTTTAACAAACATTCCTCAGTAGAGCAAAGTATTTTACACTAGGGATAGGGACTTTTTTCGAAATGACTGCGGTAGCTCAGTGTTTTATTATGTTGGTCTATTGAGCGAGGGATCTTAGGTTCGACTCCCAGAAAATCCGTTTTAGGAATTTTGCAGTGGGCCACCTATCGCGAACATCTAACAAGAAGTATATGACTGTCCTGGGGAAGCTTCTCTAGTCATCCTTTCGAAATAACATAAATTTGTGAAACTTGTCATAATGAAGCGATGGTTGTGAGAGGTGGGCCTAGAGTTATAAATGGAACTCTTGGGTATTACAAGTGACTTGGAAGCAACTCTGTTTTAAGCCTTAGAGAAAATGCTTAGTGTGGACACATATCTGTTATGGATTTTTTTATGCGAATACCTAGGTGGCGGTACAGTCCGGGGTGGACCTGGGGCTCAACTTCTACTACTAACACCTGGTAAACTGACATCAGCGTCATTCACTTTCAGCGAGCGAGTAGGAACTGTGAGAACCGGAGAGAATAATATTCCTGAAATATTTCCAGAGACGATTTATATCGTCTTCCTGAATGCCTTCCGAGTGAAAAGTTGGCTCTAGGACCACATCAGGTAAGGCAGAATAGACACCAATAGGAGCCCCGAGTCTTCATGATCTATATATCTATCTAATATACCAGTTATACCACTTTATCATATATGCTTGCATAACTTAAGGAAAATTCTGACTTCTGACGAATAAAAAGGGCTTCAATAAAACAAACCTATTGTCGGTCTGAAAAAGTGTTATCCTGGCAGTTGTTCTATATAGAGCGGAGCATATCACTGTAGCAGTGCAGAAACGGCTGGATATACATTTCTCCGTATAAAGAGGATTGATTTCCTATCCTAAACTAAGTGGTTGTCATTATTGCTTTCCAGGGATTGACGTCGTGCAGTAAGCATAATTCGAAAAAGAATCGTTCGATTTTGACGATTTTTGGCTTGATAAATTCGTATTGGCCCAAGGAATGTCATAGCTAGTTGTGGCGAAAATAAAACTTTAAGGGGATGAAAGTGTGCATTGGGAACTGCTCTTCGAAAGAAATAAACTGAATAAAGGGGGTATGTCACTTCAAATACAACAAAAATTATTTAAATTTTTTAAAATTATAATTATAATTGAACGCTAGGTCAGCTATAGCGCTCAATAAAAACAGCGCATCAATGAGATTTGTGGCTCTAGCGCAAGTCAAATAAAACTGTTGTGTGCTTCAATTCCTATCTCTGTACAAAATTTCTTATAAAGACAGTCTCGCCAACATTTAGACAGACATATATACAAAACAAAGAATAAACTTGTTGGTCTCAAATCGAAATCACATAAAATATAAGAATGTGAAGAAATTTTGATTCCATTCCAACCAAAGTGTTTGTTTACAAGAAAAAAATATTTCTCCCCTAAAAATTACTGCTTTCCACATAACATTCCGTGAGACTGGTTAAAATTACTCGCCATTCCCCCAATTACAAATACTAATAGTCCAGAGAAACAATATTGAACCCCGCCACCCAGCATATGTATGTAATCACTCACCTCCCCGATGATCTCCCCAACAAGGAAGCTCTCGCAACAAAATTGTTAAATCGTCCGTCATTTAATTTTGCCTTTTCAATTTTGACAAACACAAAAAAAAAAAACGAGAAGAAGAAAAAGCACCAACCAACCAAAGAAATGAGTTAGAGAAGTCCAATCCTGCAAGCTCCCGGTGCACGCCATACACAACGTGCTAATGTGTATAAATGTCTTCCATTGTGTAAATGATGGAAAACTCCACTGAAACGGGCAATGATTAATGAATCCTTGTTGAGATAATTTCGAGTATAATCCGGCAAGTTATACTGCTGCTATGATAAATATCTAGATATCGGTTCTCCCCCTTTCACCGTCCTCATATCTAAGCGAACGGAGACAAAACCAAGGATAAGGACATGCGATACACCAGAGCAGCGCATTGACTCTGTTTAATGATGGCCATCTCACAAAGTGAACCAACACAAAAAAAACAGAGAGTTGGAATGGAATGGTCATATCAGCACGTAAACTATATCCTGACTACGTTATGAATCCTTAAGTCAGCTTCATGTTTTTCACTTTATTTTTATTTTTTGCACCACCTCCACCACATCCTCTTTCCGTCGGAGCTAAAGCTTTTTGCCCGCGGATTTATATTTATTGATGTAAAACTTTTCGGATCCTGAACACCACAAGAACCAACACAGACCACTCCATAGAGTATAGTGCTGCGAAATGGCTGCGAAAGTGAGCAAACAAGGAGAGTTTGATGTGCTGGAACTTATAATATTGTTAATTGTTTTCTTTGCTTTGCTTTTGAGGGCTTTTTTTCGTCGCATCGTCTTCCATTTCTATATGGCAGCGTATATGAAGTTGATTTTGAATTTTTCTTTACTTTCGCACGCCAGTAGCCGTGGGGCGATAATTCGACTTTCTTTGTTCCTCGGTCGGAAATGTACGAAGGACTTTTTGTGTATGCCGGCGGGAGGCGGATGTGTGGAGAGGAGCTGCGGTTCGCTGCCGGATAATGATTTGACCTCATTATTAAGTGCGTTCTCATAAACAGGAAAATTTAAGAGATTAAGTTATAATTTTATTTTTTGCGTCCTCGCTGAGTGGGTGACAGAAGATGTATGGTGGGGGTGTGTATACTGTATATCCGTATGTATACTTCTAAGGGAAAGTTGGATTGAAATTTTAGTTTACTTTGAAAGTTGCCATGGGGCGCGCGGTTGGTTTTTATGTTTTCCCATTAGTGAGGCTGCGAGTGAATTTAATATATTTGCAGAGAAACGGAGTGGGCAACAACAGATCACTCATTTTAAGAGATTCTGACGTCGAAACAAAACGAAGCTGAGCCGAGCGTGGAGGCGTAATAATTGTTTGAAGTTAAGGCAGACATTTCACGAGTTCGAAAGATCAAACAGGGACCTCGGTAGCGATTAGCGAGGTGGGAGAACTTTGTGTGCTCACGATTATTTGGGAATGAAGTAGATGAAGAGATTGGGCTTAAATGCTGTCCAGTGTTCGGCTCGCTTCTCAGATTGCAAAGTCAATTGGTAATATCATACAAACCCACTTCTAAATTTAAAAGGTTAAAAAACATCATTGAAACATCGTTTAAATTAAAAAAAAGGTCCGGAAGAAGGTAAAGAAGCACGAAAAAGTTTTTTCACACAGACGAAAATATCTCCACTGGGGCTCTTAACATATTTGTTCATAAATGAAATTTATAATAAAATAAATTGCATTCCAATCGGTCAAGGCTATAAGGTTGAAGGTATTCTAAGATTAAACATCAGCTGGACCTCTACTTTTGGAACGCTTAAAACATATCTTTTATTTCAATCGCAACATTTTGCAGTGCAAATGTGAAAACCGGAGTCTATTTTTGGCAGCAGTCTTGAAATATTCTCCGAACAAACATCTTGCAGTCAGAATAAATTTAACAGAGATCAGAGTTTAGTAAAAAAAAAAAAGGAAAATGGGGTATGATTGAGTATTGTCGTCGACGAAATCGATTTAAAAAAAATAAAATCAATGGCAACACCGACGATAATAATAGTGATGCCATATGGCGCAACTTTCCGCGAATAAAAGTTTGAAACTAATTTCAAAAATCTCCCAAATCACTTGCGCTCCTTAATTCGCATGAGTTGGTAACATTTTCTTTTACCGTCCCATATTTTCCAGGTTTCGGGATATAGAGATCGATTTTATTCTGGCTTGTATAGAGGAAGCGATAGAAACTGATGAAGTAAAACTTACTTAGCTACTATCATTGGACCTCCCATATCATGCTCATTTCCTTCAGTTCAAGTTCACTTAAGTATTTCACGGTTAAAAGATTGATGTGTATAAGTTTTATGTGCTGCTTTCAATAGGATATGAAGTTATGGGCTGATTCAATACTTTCTTTCACAGAACAAAGTAAAGCTCTTGCAGGTGCCTGGGCACGGGAGTCAAATTTATACAAAGGTATAAAACTTAAGGGAGATTTATGTCTGTTACCAGTTGGCGCGAGAACCACTGGACAGATTTCGATGAAACTGTCTGGAATTTTGTCTCAAGACGCTGAGAAGGCTAAAGACTATGCCACGCCTACTTTTTGGGTGCGTTTTTGACCAAAATGTATTTTTTTCTGACTTACAGGTACCTAACTTCCCATTACTCAAATAATTCTTAAGATTCCCTAAGGGAAATGCAACATTGTAGGCTATCAATCGAATTTCTGCCTCTTCCCGAGCAATAAATTTTGATTTACGGAAACTTTACGGCCTTAGATGTATTTTAGTGATTGGTGAATGGTTGCGACGTTTAGAGTGTGTAAAAGAGAAACACATAATGTAATAGAAAACAAGTAAAAGTGTTATCATCGGCCTGGCCGATGCTTTGATACCCTCCACTGCATACAAGTCATGCAAAATACCAGAACTACTTGACCGACATAGCCCATTTTTAATACCAACCTAACGACGATAAAAGAAGTCCTTTCACAAAACTTCATTCACCTGGACATGGCTAAATCGATTCAGAATGTTATTCTGATTCAGAATATATATACTTTATGAGGTCTCCGGCGACTCCTTCTTGGCGTTACAAATGTATTGGCAAAGTGAATATACCTTCCTTTGGAGGGTATAAAAACCGATTCGGTGATAAGTGCTTATTTTAATGGCACAGGAAAGACTCTCCCCGGTCTTTACAGGCCCATAGGCTTTAAAGATGTTTTTGATTTAGGTAGCTCTACATTCTACAATTCAGATTAAACAAAGGCCTTAATCCACGAGCCTCCCCAATTGGTCTGGTTCTCAGCCAACCGCCTCGAATAGTGCACTCTAAGTTGGTTTAGGAACTTTTCTATAATTGGTGCGCGCCAGCCTAAGTAAGGTCTTCCTCTACTTCGTTTACTATCTAGGTTAGAACAGAAAACTTATTCGCTGTACGTGTCTTAGCCATCTCAAACGAACTATGAGCAGTTTATGAATTGGTCCACTACAAAGTCAACGAAAATGGGACTAGATATATTTCGAACAAGTTTTCACCTAAAACAAAAGGAAGCTTCTTGAAGCCAAGTATATTTTCAAGCGCTTTTGAGAGAGTCCATATTTCAGCTGCGCAAAGAAGGACGGGCATTATTAAGATCCCTTAGTTTTTTGGACAAGGGCTTTAAGAGCTTTCTGTTGACTAAGTAAGCAGCTATTTGCAAGGGTTTTTCTTCGTTAAATTTCTGCCAAGATGACATTTTCAGAATTTACAGGAGAACCGAGGTAGCTGTCGGTTCTGACGTTCTGTCCAATTTGCAACATCAAAAGTCTCAGTGAATGAGTTCACTAGTGACCTTGAAACAGCGGCGTGCTTTTTCCATCATTTACAATGATGCCAAAACTAAATATGTCTCTCTATAGATGCTGTCATAGGCGGTTTTAAAGTGAAAAAACATTTCAAAATCTGTCGAGAGTGAGCGACGGTAGACTTTGCTGACATAGCTCTTCAGCCCTCTACAATAAATCAAGAGAAGAAATTTGCTGTTGCTTATAGTGTTCAGCCGGCTTATTGAGGCACAAAAACTCGTTAATCGCTTATGGATGCACTGGTGTAATTGAGCAAACGGAGGCCAAAGACCAACTAAAGTACGAAGGTGCCTTGACCTGTGGATGGCTAGTTAAGGCCCGTAAAACCTTCTTCCTATTTCTGCACCATTTCTTTAAAAGAATACCAAACATTTTGTGAAGATCAATTTTAAGAAATAAAATTTAAAGGCCTCAGCTGGTCACATTTTAAACAAAGGTATATTTGGGAAGCTGGGCGGGGTAATCCTGAATTTAAGCCGCGGTTGATTTCGTTTGGCTGGCGTTTTTTGAATTGTATAGGAATGCAACTCCTTCGGAGATACACGATATGTCCACAGGTATACTCAGTCTCATCTCTAACTAATGATAGGCAGCGGGACTACGACTAAAAGCGGTCTGGGCAATATTTGATATTCATTTTGAATTTGACTATATTTAGTTTATCTACCTCCAGCCTTTCAAAGCAAGACGCCTTAAAGACGCAGTTTTTATTTGTTTGCCTGGGTGAACTTTTGCCAATCCAATTGTGTAATGCACGACTCTCAGGTTTGGCACTGTATGCGGACTTTATGACAACCAAACGCCTCAAAGCGAATCTCAAGGTCAGCGAAACACCACCAACTTACTGGCCCCCTTTTTATTGATTCCTTCAGCTGTTACTGCTTCGCACTTAGCCTACTGGCAGGTTTGGCAGATTTGTTCGTTCGTAACGAAATTCACAAAACCACTAACATAATTAAGAAAATGAGTCGCAAACTCCACTGGAGTTTACTTGGCCTAAATTACTTTCACAAACCAACCCCAGGGCCACCGCTTCCCTATGTAAGTAGGTACAAAGTTCACAGGACGACATTATGCCGAATGGCATTAAAGTGGCAGCCTGGCGCCAATAACTTTCCATCAACCGCCTGCCCTAGTAGAACAATAGGTTGTGGCGCGATGCAACCTTTTTCTAGAAGCTCTCCACTGGGCGTCCCAGTCTCTCCATGGGGCGAATTGATGCGAGGACAACCGATGATGGAGACTGTAAAGACCAACTTACTGTTGGCTGCTGCTGCATCACTTTGATGATGAAAAACACAAAGCAGGAAAAATCCATTTCCCATCAAACACGAGTTCGCTGCCTGTGGTATGGACAATTGAGTGAGTCAGTGGGAGTTAGATTGTCCCTCAGGGAGTAAATATACCTAAAAGCAGTTTACGTCGGAAGGTAATAGGCAATTAGAAGCGTACGATCCGCAGTAATTAAATTGGGACATCTCATGGTTGGTCCATCAGTTCTTCGTCGTCTTTTTTTTCATCCCCTCTTCTGGCCATTCCCGTGCAATCTTTTTTTTTTATCTCATCATCCTTCAGCGCACTTTCCGACTCAAATTGAATTTCATTTGTATCAGTGCGGGGTCCTATATATCTACGCAGAGGGTTATTGCCGGCTAATAATAGCCCAGGAGACTAATTTTATTAGCCCCACGATGTCGCCGCCGCAATCACCTTCCATTTGCTGTGTTCAAACACGAAATTAAGTTAACAATAATAACCTTTAAGTCATTGAGGCAGTAGTGTAGTAGTGGCGTGGTGGTAGCAGAGTGCGCCACCACACTACACTCGATAGATGGATTGTGTGTGGTGGAAAAGTAAATCAACTTCTCTCTCGTCGCCATGTTGTTTCCGTTTCCGTCTCATTAAATTCACTGGCTCACACTTTCCAAGTCATTTGGTTACACACCCGCCGTGGTCCCACACACATGTCTGAGCCTCGCCATTTCTTTTGTTTAATTCTCATTTGGTAGGAAGGAAGACAAAAAAAAAATCAATTGTCTCGGCTAATGTGGATAAATTGTTTTTTTTTTCCTTCGTCGAGAGGTCTCGGCCCATATGTGTGTTGGGATGTGCCATTTTGATTTATGTCATGTTATTATTTGTAAATCGCACAGAGACAATCGCACCCGATGATAAATGGTTCAGAAAGATGTCACAAAGATGCCACCCCGTATGAGAATGGTGCAGAAGTTTTTTTCGAATGCGCCCGAATGAAGATATTCGATTTCAGTTGATGTGACGGGAAAAAAAATCTGCAACTCGATGTACATGTAAAAGTATGCAATGGAGTTGTTTTCATTTGCCCAAACAACTGTTGTGGGGTTTTTGCTGCTTCAGTTGGTTGGGAGTGTCAGCAGGTACATGCATTAAAAAGTGATTTGCAAGTGAGAGCTATTTGAATCAGAACGATTGCAGGCATTTTTGTTTGGAATTCTTGTAATGAGGAACGATTTGGATTTTGGTGTTTATTCATGCCAATGAGTGACAAAATTGTGTTTTGGCAGGTGATTGGATGTTGTTTACATGCAGTAGATGGAATATATAAAATTGATTGGAAATAGATATGTGAATTGCAATTATACCTATGACAAGCAGTTCTTAGTTCAGCAGCAACTGTCAAAATGGTGTTTCTCACACCTTAAATTTATGGAAAACAAAACCGAAATCGGTACCAAGGAGAAGCAGTTTGATATGAACATCCATCCCCTTGGTCTGCATCTGCACAAGCAACATCGAGCTTTAATCGTGCATACTTTTTGGAGAAAAAGTGGTTAGTTACTTCCCTTTATTTGATTTTACTCGTGGCTACTTTTAGGAAATCGAGTTTAGTTCGAAAACGCTTCAAGACGTTTTAAGTAGTCCGTTCCTTTACTTTTAAATTTTAAGAATTTTTACTAACTCTTACGAATTCTTACGAATTTTTCCTCAATGCCGTTCCTTAACTCGAAAAATTTTTAAAAAGAGCTCGAGAGAGCAAGATTAAAGATTTGTTGTCCTATTTGGCATACGGGTACATTTATGCTTTCATTTCCTGCGTATTTTTGATCTCTGTAAGAAGGGACAATCTCCGCCATGTAATTTTTAAGTGTCGCTTTTACCTCTTACCGAATGTTTGTAGTTCAATCAGTACTAACTCTTCCACATACTCGGATTCATCGAAGAGAAGTTCTATTAATTCCGAATTACTTTCATCAATAGATGAATGAACTTACATTTTTAATAACTTTAAATTACCAACTCTTCGAGTTTATCAGACATTTTAACGATATTTCGTACCACTTATTTAAATTTTTGAATTCACACAAATTACAAAAGGGTTCCCAGACTTTTTCGCAAGTGTCTTTCTCTGTGAGAGAATTTGTCCCCACCACTGCCATTTTGATAGTCTTTTCTATTCTAACTAAAATAGTAAAGGAACAAACCTAGAATCTTGCCGACCAACGCATGATTTTCAAAGCCATTCCGAGCGTTTTACACCAGCGTTCTTATAATGAATAGGCAGGGCTTGATATATTATTTTAAACGTGAGATTGTCCACTAAAAAGGAGCAATAATTTAAATAAAAAAGGAAACGCTATTTATTTTTAAAAAGAAAATTCCATGAACAAGAATTTCCAAATGTCCCAAACTGGATGATATAACAACTTTTGCAAATGTCGGCAACTGACAGTTTTATTTTGATATTTCAAAGCAAACTGATGCGCGTCGACAAGTCATTGAACACTCCTACTCATAACGCGAAATACACTTTTCCTACCGCTAAATGTTTTTTTTTTACTGAATACGTTGAATACGCTGTCCTATACAAACAATATGCTGTTAAGCCGTTCACTTCGAAAAAACTTAGTCCTGAACTACATCAAACTAAAAGTTTAAAAAAAACGGATATACTCTTACATCGCGGTCAAAGATCGAAACAATACTTGCTAGAAGAGGCGCCAAAAGGCTTCGTGGCTGAAGATGTCGCTTTTGCGCCATCGACGTCGACTATACGACGTGCTACGCAATTGGCCATTTCCCGTTCGCCTCTGCAGCGCATTTAAGTGAAAGACTTGAAGGTTTTATCATAAAAAGTGCAGATAGTCAATCAGCAACTGCCTGCAGTCCGTCAATCGCGTCTGAACTATGCTCACGCTATTCTGACCAGAGGAGAACTTTCTGTCGAAATACATCATTACAGAGGAGGGTCATTTCCATCTGAAGAAATTATAAAGAAAAAGGGCCGTGAAAACGTGAAACTATTCAGACGACTGTCGACAAAACGATAGAAAAAAAGTATGCCAACTTTGAAAGCTTTATCCAGTCGATTATACAAAATGTATAGAAAACGGACGATAACTACAAAAAAATCGGCTAGCAAGTAGCAAATAACTTTTTTGGTCATCGTCATATGTGATCGGCCCCCAATATTTGGGCTTCTTGATTATCTGATATGAACAATTCACGAAGAGCTATAACATTCACTCAAAGCCACTGCATGGTGCGCCATTTGCGCCGGCGGTGTCATCGGGCCCAATATTGTTTTGAAAAACCTCGGCCAAACTGGTGGCCAACACAGAGCCATGATCAACGGGTTTTTACTGTCACAAATTGATTATTTTGGACTGGAGGAAATATGACCAACTGCCGCTCACGCGACAATGGACATTTAAAAGAACGCATTTTCGGGGTCGCCAAATGTCTTGTTTTGCCGATCTGTACTTGCCGACACGATAAAACGATTTGACCGCTTTGGACAGCCTTCTTTAAGTTTTTTTTCCGAACTCACAAGTGAAGGAGAAGTAAGAACAAGCTACAAGCCACCACAAGAGCGAGGAATTGTGTTTGGAAAATGTTTGAATGTGATTGTCCTCTTATATGTAATAGCCCGCGTCAATTCAGACCGCGATCGGAAGGTTAGATATATACAATTTTAAAACTTTTTATATCTTCCCCAAACACAATTGAAAGCGACACCTGTAACAGTCACAGCAGAGCAACTTTCAGTTACAAAAATTCAAAAGCATCATCACCACCATCATCAGTGTGTCCGCAAAAATGCCCCCAAAACTGTTTTCGAAAACTCTTATATTAGCCGACAAATTGCGACAAACACATCGGCCACGAAAACATTTCCGCCAATCGCGACTGCAAACTCACCATCACCGCATGGACAATTTTAGCCAGATTGCTGGGAGCGGTTCATCAATGGTCTACCAGTAAATGTCCGACTGCTATTCTGCTCATTATTAAAATGCAAACAATGGCGCCTATGTCGCTAGCTAAAAAATAGCTGCGACCCCAATGGGGTAATTCCATTTGTGCGCTCGCAAACGAACAAAACTCCAGCTGCTGCACGCCACTCTACTGCACAATTAATTGTGGTCGATTACAGAACTTCGAAATTTTTACCATCCCCTATCATGCGGATAGACACGGGGGCACTATGCGTCGATTTTGTTATTCTCTGACACATATGACACACATTCTGTCACATTCTGGCACTTTCGACCACAAATTGAAAGCGGGAGGGTGGCTGGCGGACTGATTTTAATTACACACATCACACTAAGTGACAGTTTAAACCGTACAGCCACTGGCCCAGCCGCCGAGTAGTGTGTGAACAAAAAATCCAGACGTGATTTTCCATTGATTTTTCGAAGCAGTCCTCTATGGCCCACTCTGTTGTTCATATGTTTGCATAACACGCATCACCACTGGTATAATTAATGAGTACGCGGTTGCTGACTGTAGATATTGCGAATTAGTTCTATTCAGACACAGATCCAGGCACCAGAGTCTACCTATACACTGCCCATGTCCATGTCGCTGGGAGTAACAGAAGAACTGATGAAAAATCACGAACTTAAAATGCAATTGAGGGGCAACAAAAAAAAAACAGAAGTCTTGTGTTTCCATCCAACTGTTGAAGCAATTAACAGTTGTTTTTGGCGCGCCCCATACCCTACCTCTGCACCGAGCGCCATCAGGAGTGCCATCATCGTCGGAAGGGAATGCTAGACTTTAATTATTACTTGCAGTTCCTTTGTTTTTCCGCTCGAGTTTCAGTTGATTTGTCACACGCTTTTTGTTACCGTTCGCTTCAAGTAGATACGAGTACTTGTCGTGGAAAACATAGAGAATCGCTGTAAAGTTGGATGAACGAAGAAAGTTTTGTTTTTCCGTCGTTGCTAAAGTTGAGCGTTTTTCCTAAAGGGTTAGACACGACCCGCGCCCGGTGAAGGCAAACTTCCCACTTAAAGACGATGCTCGCAGTCAGAAGTTAGCTGATGGGGTCACCGTCACGGCGAGTAAGATGGAAGAAAATGGTTTAATTCTCTCACAGGAATGAATATTTCATTGCTGGTGAATTATTTTCGAAACCAATTATTCACCCCTTGGCTTAAATAACTTTTGAAATTGTTTTTATTGTAAATTGTATAGATCCCCTTCGTGGTACTCACACCCAAGACCCAACAAAATTTTGACAAATGAAGTATCAAAAGCGAGGAGATTCCATGAAGTACATAATTTTATGTCAGTCAACCTGAGTACATATTCCGTCTGGAGTCAATGGGCCTTATCAATAGAAAATTTTGTATGGGAAAGTCGTCCGTGAGTTCATAAAATTCAGCTAAATTTCAAACGGAGGTTACAATTCAATATTCGTAAGGGCCCATTTTCCAGGACATTTGAATTTCTGTACTTTTGGATTTTGAGTGCATATAAAAGTGCAGCCATGTCAGCATCTTTGACAAAAAGTCAAATTTTAAAATATATAAGTTGACTGACAACTTTCTGGGTTGTCAGAAAGAAAAAGACTCGCTTAGACCAAATTAGAAGAACCTTCTGAAGAAAGATCTGGTTAACGAACCGAATCACGCCAAACTGTTTGAAAACAGACTGCTGCTTTTTGGACGACTTCTACCACGGAATTGCTTAATCTGCTGCTCCCTGGCATTTTGGATCCGAACGGATCAAATGTGCCAACCTCAAAGGTCTGCTTATTATAAACTGCTTAGAGAAACCTTATAAGTCCGCAGAATCAGACGACTAAACACTACCCGCGCTGTCAAATGATAGCAGATCCCTTTAATATGAAGTGAAGTCAGAGTGGTTGTCAAGTCTCACACTCAAGACAAACAACCGTCACAAAACTGGCACAAAACTTAATTCTGCGGCTCAACATGCTTACTGTAAAGGTAAACCGTTGGAAGCGGCCTTGCATCTGCGCTCATGTATCATCAAGGATTTCCTTCGTTACAAGGAGTAAACTATAGTTACATTCTTATAGACGTAGCTGCAGTCGCTAAAGCACTGACAGCTAGTAGGACGTAAATGAAGACCCTCTTGTTAAATTTATTGACTTGGTGCTTACTAGCAGGATTATCATCTTTTATCTCTAATCTGCCAAAAGATCTGTTAGAAGAGGAATCCCTCAAGGTGGCGTGCTGTTTTCCCTGCTCCAAAAAAAAGGTCAGTACGTCTGATATGTCTTAAACCCGAGGCTTGCAAGATGGTTACGTATGCGAGTTACTTTCAAACCTTTTAACAACCTTTACAATATGGTCTTCAGAAGCCAATTAAATGGGCGAGTTATTGCTTTTAGGCGTTAGCCCCATTCTCAAAAAAAAAAAAATACAAAATTCCACCCCTCCACTTCGCAACTATAAATAGCACAAGTTTTACAACTTAAGGCAAGCTAAATGCTTAGGCTTGAATAGAAAGTTATGTTGGAGGCCTAGCATACGAAAAAGAGTAAAAAAGGCGTAGCAGAAGCCTTGTATTGGGGGTATACCTTCCGCTGACCTTGACATTCAGTTTCATCTGACAACCATTGACATTTTGAGCAGACAAACCTCTGCAGACATTCGCTTAAAGCGACTTTGCAGTGGATCAGTGAAGCAACTAACCACGGAAGTATGAGTGTTGAAGAATGGAACATGAGCACCCAGGAAAGGAACCTCTTAGCACAATGGGCCGACTTACGAGTTACGACCTAAGCCAGTTTAACTTTCCATAAACTATCGCGAATCTTTGAGGGAGATCTCTTTCGACAGCTCCGCCGTTCTATTTCCAGTTTTTTCATCTGCTAGATGTCCCAAGAAAATGTAAGGCTGACGAACTCCTATTGTAACAGACCAAGGCACCTCCGGTAGGAGGAATTTGCAAAATTTGCTCTTTCGACATTCTACTAAAGATGTCACCACTGGGCACTGGGCCTCTCAAATAAACATTTTTAGTTTTGACTCTAAATTTAAGTAATTCACAGGTGGCTTTATTTTCCATACAAATTTTGTAATTGTGAAATTCCGTAAAATTAAAGTCGAGACTAAATTTTTTGTTTAGCACAGCGCACTGCCTTAAAGGCAAGCAGCAACAACAAGGCTTGGTGTATTTTCAAACTATTTTTGTAGAAGCTGAATGAAAGAGGCAATCAATCTCAAATTTCGCGGTACTTATCTAGATCTGTCCAAGGAAGAAAAAACCCAATCTGGTTTAAACGATTTTAAGGATCTAATAAAGACTTGCGCAGTCTCTTGCGCTTCATTAGAAGCTCAAACTATTTTAAACAGGAGGGAGAAACAACTTTCTAGACTCATGTGGTATCATAGCGGGCCTTAACAGCTCTTTGGCCACAAAATAGGAAGCACATCACAACTCTCCCGAATCTGAAACGTATATCCAAAAAACTTATTTTAGTGGAACGTAGGGTAAGTCTTACAGTCAGTCAGTATTGAAAATAGAATAAAAACCCTGCCAGTCGCAGAGTCCTTACCAAACAACTTAAATTATTCACCATCTCTAGACGACAAATCGCGCCCTCCATATGTACAGTGTAAACATCCGACACACATTACCACTCTCGTCGGCCATAAAAACTCCTGTCTATCAATTCTAATCATTTGTCAACTTAAGGACACGTCAAAATCCATTGTCACACTCTGCGCAACATATGCCATCTCACTTCCACAATGAATGAATGGATGGATGGCGGCACAAGGGGGACCGAGTACAAAAAATAATCAATATCGGGACTCTGTTTGGCGCCCCGCAGCCCTCCTATGCAATTACACTGTAACAGCAGTCACTGTGTGACTATATATACAGCCAACAAACTCCCCATGCATTTTGAATTAATTAAAACAAACAGCACTAACGTTGATCTAACGCTGAACAGAACCCTAGGTGTTGTATGTGTGTGACGCTGTCTCTTACTCTGTAACCATTCCCCCTCCAAAGGACCTAATGTTCCATGCTAAATTATGCAATCAGCAATTTTGCATAAAGTTAAGCAGAAGAATACTTTTTTCCATGTCCGCCCCATCCCGCCCCCCAAAAGCAGTGCAGATAGAACGATAGGACGATAGGATGCTCTCCAGCTCCATTGAAATTTAATTTGGCATTTATTAAATGAGCAGAGATGAAGAAGTTCACACTTCGAGTCGTACCAATGGAGAGCGCTTAAGCACTCCTCCGATAGCAGTGAGGATTCGGAGGAATGAAATTTCATAATTTCGTTTCATTGCGCCATAAAAATAATCGCACGATGTCGTCGAAAGAATGTCCATGTCGCATTTGCCCTTGACGATTGACTCTTACAAGGAAATAAATACAGAAAACACTCACCTCCATGTTAAATCGGTGTGATCCCATTTGGCTCCCTGGATAACGAAGCGCTTCGAGCGGCGGCCTTGTCCACCGCCACCACGGTCCCGGTACCATCTGCTGCCGCCGAGATTGTCCGATGAAAAATCTGGCGCGTCTATCTTGTCTGGCGCACCACAACGCGGTTTCAAAATCAGCTCCCGTGTGCGACTATCGATCTCACCTGTTTCTGGGATGTGTCCAAATTTCTGCAAAGGACGAGATAATGTTGTAGCCACCTCCCAACAGCATTAGCATTAAGCAAAAAGGACGCAATCTTGGTCACAGTGTTTCCTTCCGTTCTCCCGCTCTCTCTCTCGAAACTTTGTTTACTTTAAAATCGAAGGCGGCCGCAGGATACTTCCAACTAACCAAGCAACCCCCCGGCCCATTGTTAATTTCAAGCATTTATAGTTTCGGGCAGGAAAAACTGTGTGTGCGCCTGACAAACTACAGATACTATGCTTACCTGCAACTTTCTAATGGCATCCTTCAGTTGGTCTTCGGTTCTCAAGTTTCCCGTTTCAATGTCTGATTTTGGAAGGTATCCAAACTCCATTAGGTAATTGTACTGGAAAATATCACAAAAGACAGAGAGGAGGAGGAAATTAGAATAATTCATGAAAATGCCCCCGATTTCGTTTCCTTTTTTTTCGGGGGAGAAATGAAAAACTGATGGAATGCAACCAAAAAAACAAATGTACTCTCGAATATCAGTCATTTAGGGAAAAGTAGGTGTTACAGTAAACTTGTGTACATGTAGGACACTCCACAGCACATCTGTGTGTGGTGGAAGTAAACACTCTTGGCCGAGATCCAACTTCGATTACAGCGAAACAAAAGTTCAGCCCTAAAAATAGATGGAACAACTGATAGGGTAGGCTTGGCCGTTGTTGGTATAGGGTTCATCTAGATTGACGCCGGTGACCTATTGCACTGAGGTCGTTCTCGTGACGAAGTCGGTAGTCGTTCATTGCAAGAGTGAATGGTGATTAGTAGTTGGGTGGGTTGAATTGCACCAGCCACCTTGAGGTTCAATGTAGATCATGGCTGCTGCATGCACAGGCTCGTCTGTCATATTTTAATTAAAACAATAATTTGAATGTGTGGTTCTTTTAATAAACAGACTATCCTTGGAAAAACCTTCTCTTTATACGAAATTGCTACTCGTGATCGATTAGTCGCAGTAGAGCGGGGAAATTATCATTGGGGCATTCATTGGGCTGCATGTTTCCACGTTTTATCGTGACAGGAGCATTTGGACCAGGGTTCAAGTTGTGAAAATTAGAGCTTATGGGAAGGGGTACACTAACTTGAGCTGTCTTCAGTCGTTTTTTTTTTATTTATTTTTTAGAAAGACAAATTTTAAATCTTGGGGTCGTCCGACAAACCTCGGTGAATATACTTTCGCAATGGAATCGTACTTACTTTTACTTTTAATACCCGACATCACAAAATCACAGCCTCAATGGCTTATCGTACTAGGATTCCGAATAAAACAAAACATGGAATGGTCCTACGGTTTTACACCGAATTCGAACTGAATTGAGAAGCTTACTCAAGCAATCATTCTTTCGGAAGCTTGTCAGGCGTTTCCGCGAACCTTTGCTAGGTATACGCTAACCACTGAGCCTATGCGCCCAGGGTTAGGACAGAGCACACGTCCTTCTCCTCCTTTATTTTTCATGTTTCCCCGAGTTGTGGTCTCAAAACGGCGCTTAATGCGTAATTTGTGTTTTTCCCTCGTTCGGGAAAAAATAAGTGCACAATTTGGCCGAGTGAAGCTTTTACATTTATTGCAAGACTGGATTTAGATTAGGAATGTTACAGCCGTACTCGATACCGTCTTTTAGCCAGTGGAAGCTACACAATTGGACGGTAAATTGTAGCCCGGTTATACGAAATACCGGACATTAAATCACGAAGGACCAGAAAACGAAAGACAGGATCTTAAAGACTGGAGGTCAGCATAGGTATTCAAAAACCGCACTTTTTCCGATATTTGATGTTCGAGGCTTTTAGAAACAAGCCTATATGGATACCGGTTACAAGCACCCAACTCATTGCAAGAAGACGCCATCGTCCAAGAAAAATTAGAAAATGATTTTTGTACAATAGTTCTTGGCAGAGCACCAAAGTCTAATGTGGGTTAGGCTGGTCGCTAAGGCCAACAAACTGGATATACACGATGGTAACTAGTCCCATTATCATCTAACAGAAAACTGCCAGAAAACACCTTAATAGGGTCCAACTTTCGCAGGTATCTTCTCAGAATAAGTGAAACTGGCCCGTCGCGTTGGCCTGGGGAAATACACTTTCGCATACCAGGCTGAGATGTTAAATTACTTAATATACGGTCAATAGGAGGGACGAGATATTCTTATACCACTTGACAACCAGGCAGTGTTTAAACGTATGGAACAGACAAACATCACGCCATCATTGGCACTGGAATGTGTACCGAAGGTGAATAAGCGTTGTCTTAAAATGAAGTAACACTGGGTACGAGGATACATAGGGTTCGACGACAACGAACAGTCAGACTCCCTTGCAAAACAGAAGTCAACTCAAAATCAGCTGGGGCCAGAACTATTTCGATTGATAGAGGAATGGTATAGAGCAACTGATCGAAAGGTGGATTACGTAAGAGAACCTGTGAACTGTCGAACCATCTAGACAGACAGCAATTGGACATAATAACCGACTATTTTGTTCCCGAATTGGATGGCATGAATGTGGATGAGATGTGGTTCCAACAAGACGGCGCTATATGCCACACAGCGCACGTCACAATCGATTTATTGAAGGAAACATTCGATGAGCGCATCATTTCGCGGAATGGTGCTGTCAATTGGCCACCAAGATCGTGTGATTTGACACCATTGGATTATTTTCTTTGGGGATATGTGAAGTCGCTCGCCTACGCCAACAAACCCAAAACGTTAGGGGACTTGAAAGCCAACATTCGTGGCGTTATTGCCGACATACAGCCCCAAATGCTCGAAAAAGTGGTTGAAAATTGGACCTCTAGACTTGGCTTTATTCAACCCAGCCGCGGCAGCCACATGCCCGAAATCATATTTAAACATTAATGGCATAAAATTATCCTTCCAATAAAGCCAAATTGATGGACATTAAAACGATTTTATTGTGTTTTATTTCAATTCGAAGTTGTATACCTCTAAAAAAAACACCCTTTATAAGGAAAATAGATTTTATGGAGGGAAGGCGCAGGGACTTAGTGGTTAGTGTGTCGGACTCTTAAGCGAGGGGTCCTATGTTCGATCCCCGGAAAAAGGAAAATTATATTTTATTTTTTTTTTCCACTGCGCCACTTCTCGCCAACCTCTGATCAACATCCGAAAGTGGTTATAAAATCCCTAGATTTTGAAAAATGGAGTAGTGGT
This sequence comes from Cheilosia impressa, assembly GCA_948293265.1. NCBI lineage: Eukaryota > Metazoa > Arthropoda > Insecta > Diptera > Syrphidae > Cheilosia > Cheilosia impressa. Next base: position 44,364,875 of record OX411884.1, on the reverse strand, counting down.
TAGGTCGCGCTGAAGGATGGTTTCTTCCCAAACATGAAGAATATTTTTGAGTGGGTTTCTTAAATGCATTTAGCACAAAAAAATCAAGGAGCTCTAAAAGTACAGACACACAACCAAGTTTTAAATTCAACGCCAAATCAGCGAACTGAAAAAACCGCGCTACACCACTTTTTCAAAATCATTTGGCAACAGTTCAAGCAATTAAAAAAAAAAAAACTCTTTCTGCGGACATATTTTCTAGGGACAATACTTCTCAATAAGTTTATTTCTAACAACAACTTAAGTGCAGCAAATTAAGCGCGACAGGCACACACTTTTACTGATTCAGTGTTGTCACATCGAGGGTAATTTTGTTGTGGACATTTCGCATTTCATAATAAAATACATAATATGTCGAAAGGAAAAAAGGAAATCTTTGCATATTTCAAATCAAGAGAAAATTAATTTTGAAGCTCACTTTTATTTACTGTACTAAAATTGTAGTAAATTCTAGTGTCAAAAAAGGGAAATATATTCTCCTCAAGGGATTTTCTCACTTAAAGCGCTTTTCAACTTTTGCACATGTAAACGAAACAAAAGAAACGTCAAATCGGAATTTACCAAACTAACCAAAGTGCACCCAGTGGCTCAAAATTTAGGAACTTCTCTGTTCCTTAAGCTTAAGTATTTTTTGTATGTCCTGTAATCTGTTTTCGCCTTAGGAAAATGGAAGCAAAACTAAATCTGAATATTACTTTCTGTATTCTCGTGGAAAGCACGACTTGGAAAAAAGGTACTTTCTGTAATGGCTGTAGGAAATTTTATTTACCACAAGAAAAACCAAATATTATCAGAATTTCAGCCCCACTGCATATAAAAAATCAAGGGTTCTGCTTCGTAGTTTGTACTAAAACGAAAACACATATTTTTAAATAAAAATTAATCAGCAATCATCTCGGAGTTACGTTCGCCTTTTTAGGGAGAAGTATTCAAACAAAGCTCCAATTTCAAGTATATAGGAATGTCCTGATCCCTGAATGTCATCGCAGTAACAGTGTTGAACCAAGAGTCAGTTTCGTTTCTACTTGTTGAATATTTATATCATCTATAAAAGGACGTCTTGTTTAGGGCTTATTCGTTCAAGGGCGGTCTTCCCGGAGGATTCAGAACACGTGTTACAATCGACTCTTTTGTAGAGCAAATAGAGAATTTGCCCAGTGATTCGCCAGGAACGAAGACTATGTACGATGAGATCCAGAATATCCACTTTCATGTGCGGATTCCCTATTCAATCTAATTGGACCACCTTCAGCAGCTCTTGCCACGTGAAAGTTTGACACATTTTTAACGTCCAATTCTCAATTCAACTCACGTTACACCACCTTAAGAAGTACCCTCTGCACAGAAGTTTACGTCTTTCAACAATAATTGCACAACCTGAAAGGAAACCGTTTCCAACCATTCGCATAATTTTCTATAGAAATCACATTAGCCTGTAACAATTCGGAACGAGTCCTTTCATCATCAACCGAGTTAGCATTACATTCCGAGAATTCATGTCGCCCCGATGTTGTGCTGACAGTCTTATGCAAACCCAATTTACTTCCACCACTTTATTGTTATTGCAAACAGATTGTCCAGAAAAATCCACTCCCTTGCTCGATTGTATTATGCAAGGCGAACTTCTAGGACTTCCCAAGGCCCAAGAATTTCAAATTTCGACACACTCTCTCGCATAACGAACCGAAGCGACGACTTGATAGGCTTCTGCACAGTAGTAACAAACAACACACTGTGACTGTAACCCACTAACAGGGGATAAAATGTGTAACTTTGTTTTCTATTAACTGTGGCCCGTTGGTTCCATTTCAAATTCCACGACAAAACGTCCTGCGCAAGCAAATTACGTGCTCCATCAAACTTGGACAACAAACTTCTGGCATTGTTTATTGTGTTTCCTGTCGTTCTACACTCGAATGGAAAACTAATCGGAATTTCACTAGAAGCCTGTCATCCGCCGCCCACTTGCCAGGTTACGGCTACAGTTACCTATAGAAAAAGGATGCAAAAACGTGACATTCGGTGACCAGGTATACATAAACATTGAGCGGATGGAAGCGACAAGTTGATATAGCAGCACAGCCAGCAGCACACTCAAAGCTGCTTGCATCAGCAAACTACGCACATTTCGTGAGCTGCATTCAATTTTCTGTGTGTGTGTTTCCGAGGACATCATCCTCTGCTCGGTTGGAATTGCATTACATTTACGTAACCCCAAAAGGATTGCTTTTATTTGGATTTGGCTGTCTAAGGGGGTATTCTGTACGGCACAACTTTTCGTGAAGCTCCATTCACAATGAGCCATTGGAATCATAATAATAATTTGCACGGGCACAAGGCAGCACAACAAGGCAAAAACTTAACCAAAAGATTGATTCAACATTCTGCCAACGAAAGAGGGGAAAGGCGAAAAAAAAAAGGAATCCCCATTATGTTTGCGGCATTTTATCCTTGAAAGTTGATGGTAGGGAAAGAAACCGAAAAAAAAGTTCAACAAGAAATCCAAAGGATAAAGAACAAAAGCCACAATAGATACACAGATACTTATTCTTCTATAGCGAGTACAATTTAAAGGAATTCTGGGCTGATAACCTAGATGATGGGCTACCTAAAGAGAAACGAGACTATAAACGGGCAGAAGAGGCGGAAAATTAAACAAACAAACGAATGCAAAAAAGGAACAGAAGAAAAGAAAAACTTCAGCAACCCAAAATAAGGAAGGCTGCTTGGCTGCAGGACGATGACGACTATTTAACAACAAAAACAAGAAACATGTTGTTGTCTCGTCTGACAGTGCGAAGTGAAACTGCAGGATAATTCAACTACATTGTTGCCCGGAAGCCATCGGACGCTTTTGATATAAATTGTGGACACGAAATTAAAACGCTCACTCAAAGAGTCGATTTAGGGAAATTATTATGCGCCGCATAATCCGCAGTGGTTAGTGTGTTGGACTGGCGGTCGGGGTGTCGCAGGTTCGACCCCTGGAAAAAAACACAAACTGCGCCCTGACAGACTCAAGAGAGTGCAACTTGGAAGTGCTTCTCAGTCTAGCTGTTCAGACTTGATAAATACAATTTAATGTTCCTTGCTTCTGTCCTAAATTTTTTATTTGCATGCCAAAAAAATTAAATTTTGGGAAAACGGGAGCTAAAAAATTTACAGAATCAAAAAGAAAAAGGAGAGAGTCGGACACAAATGCTAGAACGGGTGTCATCTTTTTCCAACGAACGATAGCACATCTTCTACCGACTTGTCATATCGAACTTCAATTAACAGGTTATAAAACTTTAAAGGTATTTTTTGGCTTATACCAGTTGACGTGAAAAATACGGGACAGATTTCGATAAAACTACCATTGTAATGTTTTGTAAGACCCCAAGAAAACTCTAGGCTATATCTCCTATTACCACGCCTACTTTTGGGGCGGGGCAGCTATTGACTTATATTTTACATAAAACCTCCCGTATGAGGAACATGTAATCCAGAGGCAGTCATCGAATTTTTAGCCGCAGAAAGTGATTATGTTTAGTAAATAGGCCGAATCCCTCTCTATGGTACAGAAAGATGGACGCTATCGAGGGAAAATTTCGCGTTTAAAACGGCCAAGCATAAGTATCTTTCCTAAGTCAATTTGAAATCCAAATCCTTTAAGTGCTTTGCAGTGCTTTGTAGGGCTATCTGAAGGAGTATATTTATCAACAAACTCTGCAAGCTGCTCAGCGGCCTTAGCCTAATCCGAAAAAAACGAATAATTATTCACAAGATTTGTCAATACTTCCTTGGTTCCAACTCACAACTGGAGGCAATTATTCAAATACCACCATACCTGGAAAGACGTTACAGGGTTCTTGTAACTGACTTCTTTTGCCGAAGGATGCCTTATCACGCAAGACCTGTTATTTCAAGACTTTACAAGACTGACTTGACTGTCTTTCATACGATTCTTTTCTATGTACGATCTAATATTCATTATCCATTGAACATGTATGTCAACATATGTGCATCTTTTGTGTTCTTAGTGCTGTACAAGTGGTTTTGAGGTAGAAGGCGTGTCACCGCCCATATAACAATAAATGTTTGTACCAAAAAGAGTGAAATTTTTATCGGTAACACCCCCTCTTGCAGCCATAGTTGCAAAACATGGTACAGGGAAGTTCTATTGACGTTGCGAGGTATTTTGTATGTTAGGGGTAAAATTCAAAGAAAATTTAAAACGCAATTTTTCGACTCTTATGGGGGCTAAAATTAAAAAAAAAAAAAACACACAAGCTCGATACATGGTCGCGTATTACCTGCGCAACGACTTTTGAGAAAAGGGCCGGTATTGGACAGAGGGGCGTGGCACCCAACACATACCAAAAATATTAAAATGCAATTTCTCGACACTTAAAATAAATGCAGTTGAAAAAATGTAAAAGCCTGGTGTGTACTGTTTGTACAAAGCTCTTCCCAAAAAGTGGGCGGTATTACGGGTGTGGCACCTCCCATACAGGAAATTTATTAAAAAACTTTATTTCATACCACCTAGAACTTCAACTTTGAAATTCGGTTAATGGTCCTTGGAAAGCATTTTGAAAAGTATTTTCTATAGCACGCAATTTACAAAATGTGGGCGAGATTCGTTATGGGGCGTGGCATCTGCCAAAGAACATTCAGCTTAAGTTCAAATTAAGTTGGAAAAGCATTTTTTTATAAGCAGTGTGAGATTTATCTGCCCTATCAACTGGGATAGCCGCTGCGATTTTAGAAAAGGAAAGGCCAGTGCACCTGTAAAATTTGTATCACATTCTTCGTCTCTTCCTGCCTTCAGTAGTTGTAAGAGATGTTTCACAGTTCCTAGAGCGTCCAAAGTAGTTTGAGACGTTGGAATTATGACTCACAAAAAGCCTTTCTCTGAACACTTTTTCTTTTCGTCTGGGAGATGTTACAAATAAATTTGTCGACTTCTCTTCATGGGCTTATTCGCATTACTTCGCTATTTTTCGAAACTCCTCAAAGGCTCTCTGTCAGTTAATAACCGTTGAATACGACTGTACCAAGTAGAACTTTATGATGTCGAATTTCCAATCAAGTCCCGCACATACAGTTGTTTCTTAAACTTTTCCCACATCTGATGGAAATTGTCAGTAGTGTCGAAAGGATTTCTCTACTGACTCTTCCATCTGCCTTGTTGTCAGTTAACCATCAGAAATTTGCGTTACAAATGAATCCCTTTTTTATAGGAGAACCCCTTAATGCCAAGCAACTTGATTAGCAAATCTCCTCCAAACCGCTTTAAAACACACATTACCCGCACTTAACCGCGATTCACGAATAGGTGTCGGGAAACTTTTAAATCCCAATGTACCAACTACCCCTGCAAATGAAATCCCACTCAGAGTCCCTATTCACAGATATACTGCCTATAAATATATTGCAAAACTTTTTCGGCATTAAGTAGTTTCGGTCGGTTGGATGGAACTTCGCTACTTTCTCCTGGCTTTAGAATTAGTCTGCTTGCATCCAAATAATACTAACTGCACCACCATCACTGTAGTAGTCGTATATATATATGGGGGGAACCATTTATACATATATAGAGTAGGCAACTCGAAAGCCTCATAACAATTACGCAACACAGAAATGCGACAAAACGCAGGCGAAAGAGAACGAGCAACGGCAACGGCTCGGAGTTAAGCGCTTTAGTCATTTCTGAAAATACTTACGGAATGGCATTCGGAAGGTAGTCGTACCTTCTGCTGCAATATCCCCAAACCAGGGCTCGGGTATATCCCATTTATTCGTTAAAGGATATTCATAAGGACATTAAAATGCGGGAACTGCAAACTTTGGTTTGTAGGGGTAGACAATTTCGATGTCATGCAGAGGAGACACACTTGTATGTAGCATCAACACGGGTGGAAGGGTGAAATTAAATTTTGACCTGTGATTTTCGCCTTTTTTTTTTGTTGTTCCTGCTCTTTGGGCCAACGGGATAACATGTGACTACCTGTTGATTCGGCTCGGTTTCGGTGTAAATGCTGCTACGAAAGAGGGTTGTAGGTCGATGTGGAGATTACAAATTGGTTGGAGGATATTTTAATTAAAAGCGACACGGTTGACAGTGGAATTTGCAGTTTTGCATGCGTCTCGAAGGGTTTTGAGCGAGAAATAAGAGCAAGTGCAATTGGCAATGTGTTGGGTTCCGCTGTACTTGTGCGATAGGTAGTAGGTACTTTTCTGGTGATACCCTTTTTCGGTTGAAAGTGTCTTTCAGAGTTAAGGTGGCAAATTGCTTAAACTATTTTCGATAGACTATCGTAAGATATTCATAAATATTACAGCTTTTTCGAAATTCAACCATATTGTTCATAAGACGACACAAATTCCGCTGTCAAGCAGAGTGAACCATTCCAGCTAAGCGATGCAGGCCAAGATTTTCATTCCACCTGACCAAAACGAATTGAGGATAACAATATTCAAACTGAAGGCTAACAAGGGCACCGTGGGCACAATTTTTCAAAAGTCTGTGCTGCTACTTGCATACGTTAACGACACCGACATTACTGGCAGAACACAGCGAGCTGTCATTGGTGCTTTTGTAAGTATACCAGTTCAGAAGCGGCAAGAATGGGTCTATAGTGGTGAATGAGGAAAAACCAAAATATATTCTGTCAACAAGAAGGGACATACAACATCGACGAATCGGACAGAACGTCACGACAAACAGCTGTAACTTTGAGGTAGTTCGGAACTTTGCCTACCTTGGCTTCGCTATGAACTCTGAAAATTACATCACATCAGCAATCCAGTGAAGCACTACATTTGCCCATCGCTGTTACTTCGACCTAAAAACGCAATTGATTAGTAAGGCGTAAGGTCGAAGAACACCAAAACCATTTATAAGACCCTGAGGTCGGTAATGTCACTTTTACTACGTTATGTCAACTGCAAGTACTCAGTAATGATTGGGATGCAGAATCATAGACGTTATCAAAGGCGAATGAAGATCTCCTTGGTCGCTTCGAATGCAACATAATTCTTCGAGTGATTCAGTCACGTTTGCGTTGAAGGTCTTTGGAGGAGGAGACTAAACAGCGAACTTTGCGAGTTGTACAGCGACATCGATCTGGTCAGAAAATTAGGCATCAATTGTCAATCGACTGGGACATGCAGAGCGAATGCACATCAATGCTCCCGTCCGAAGAGAATTCGATTTCAAACTTAAGGGCTAAGGGACAACGCAGTAGACCATAGGTGGCGCCCGCAAGTCGAAGGGGACCTCAAACAACCTTGAACGAGCAACTGGAAGCAGTTGGCCAAAGATTCAAATATTAGCTAAAATCCCAGCTTAATTTTTACATAGATTGCGCTGTAGATAAGTGTCACAGAAAACAGCTCTTCTTTGGAAAAACTTCCTTCAAAAATATTTTTTTTTGATTTCAGCCATTTCAGGTACTTCTCATTGAGGCACACATTTAAAAAGCTCATTCTTGCTCTTAAAAACAACACAAAACCGCAACAGAACACAAATAGTATAAATGTTAAATTTTTCTTTAGAAAATGAATCGACCTGAATTTTCACAGATACCTGAAGTACCTTCTGAAACAAAAGTTAATTTTTTTATCTACCACCCGCCTAAAGGGATTAGCTTAAATTAAGCTGAGCTAAGAGAGAATTTTGTAAGGGAGCTTAAATTTAGCTCGAGCAGCGTATTGAGCTTAAACCACTCATAATCTATTGATAATTTAGTCAGAACTTTTTTTTAAAAATGTGTGAAATCGCTTGAAGAGATCAACGCGCAAACCACTGTAATGTTTTTTTAAGTTTAATAAGCTTTCAGTAAAAGACAATTTCGAAAGTGCTGGTTGAAAAGTTTAAAGCGTATTTTATACTAAATATTTATAAGATCATACAGCAAGACCAGGGACAAGTGACCTGGACCTGTATGTATGTATGTATGTTAAAGTGGCTCTCGGTGAGAGAAACACTTAGGCCGTTAATAGGCCCATTGTGCGTACCACTGGCATTTAGGGGTTCCTTTATTAGTTACTCGTTGTCAACCATTTAAAGCCAAGAATGCTGGCAGCGCTGATGTATCATAGATTGCTGAGATCATTGAGGAAATAGCTTCCTATATAAGTGCGCCATTCTTAGGTTGGATAGGGCAGGGCAGCTGCAGATGAGGTGAGTGACGGACTCGTCTTCTTCTTCATCCCTACAGCTTCTTCAAAAGTCATTATCTCAGTTCTTCCGAGAATACTCCTGCTCCAAGTCCCTGTAAAGTCTTAGAACCGTCCGTAAATCTGTCCGGTATTTCGTATTTAAAGCCCTTTTTGAAGTCGATTTTCGTGGGCAGATAGTCAGTAGTAGAGGGTTAGGGTCAGTTGCTTGCCCTCTCCAGTGCTTACCTTCCCTAAGTCTGATAGCCGCGTTAGCGGCGCATTCCTTGCTGACGATGTCTAGAGGAAGAAGATTAAGCGGTAGGAGATGTCTTCAGTGCACCCGTGATGCTGATGCATGCAGGGCTTTGAGTCTTCTCAAGGGCCTTCAGATTGGAGTTCTTGTCCAAGGCCGGCCACCATACAACGATGCCGTAAAGAATAATCGGTCTAATCACCTCGGTGTAAACAATTCATTATATTGGGTTGGAGATCCAATCTCGAGCCGACAGCCCTCCTACAGGAGTATAGAGTCAACAGAGTAAGCTTTAAGTAGTGATAATTCGGCTTTATTGGCATTTCTTGGGAAAAACTAAGTACACAATCTCATTTGGAATTATTACTTGTGCTATTTTAAGTGTGTATTTCGGTCAATATCGCTGGAGCGGTTTTTGTAAAATCTTGCAAACAAAATTGTGACAAAACATCGAAAGTTTAAAAAAAAAAATTGTCCTTGGCCATTCGAACGCAGCAATTTTAAAAGCATCGATGTTACTCCAAGTATGCATTTTGGTCGAAATCGTTAGACCCTTTTTGAAATTAACTAAGAAAATCGAATTTTTAAAAAGTACCTACATTTTTAAAAAATCCTTTGTACGACCATTTGAAGAAAAATTGACTCTCATATCAACTTAAGACCCATCGTCTCCTCAAAGGACTCTCTACACTCATACTCCCTGTAAACATTTCAATTTTTGCCAACAGCAATTGTGCCAACTGTTCACCGCAATGACAAAGGATTTCCCAACCATAAATCGTCAACTCTACGAACCATGAATTGAATCACCCTCAAAACCCTATATACCACAAACTACTGTCGTATTGTTCTAATTATTAAATTAACTCAAATAAACTAATTCCACCCTACCACAACGATCACAGACAACGACACACAGAGTTATGTCTATCTGACTGAACATTCTGTGTGGGTGCGCGTCTCCAAGGAGAACAGAACCCAAAGGAGCAAAACCCTTGGGTGAAAGAAAAGAACTCACAAAAAAAGAAGAAGAGAATTATTAACAAAATGAAAAACAAAGTTTTTCCAAACACATATCGCCGTTTGTCGCATGTGTATCGCTTTCCCAGCACTATGCCCAAGTCAATTGGCGGTGATGGAAGTGGCGTGGCGTGAGTCTTTGCCCCTGGTTCGGCAGCCCCCGGAAATGTACATAAATAATACTTTTAATGGAATGGAAGAAGAGAAGAACAACAAGTCCGCCAATCTGACATGGTTCTCTACTTACACTAGATTAGATGGAGCTGCATGTGGTGGTGGCAGTGGCGGTGGGTAACCCCAACACCAAGCCCCTTGTGCGTACAACCGTCTTAAGGGTCGAAGGAGACACCCCGTCGAACGACCGAAGACGACAACCTTCCGAAAACTTGTGTAAAGAAAAAATAATATCCACTCGATGGTTATATGTTGTGAGTTTGTTTCGTTCTACGTTCGGTTCTTCTGTTTACGGTTTTTTTTTTTGTTTTCTTCTTTTTTTTTGGAAATAATTTCGCAATTCCTTTTCGGTTATCGTACATTTTTTTTCTGCTCCACATTTATTAGCATTTGAAGTCCTTAAACTCTAATGTGATTGGAATTTGTTTTCGTCTTCAAGCAGGACTTTGTTTATTTCCTTGAAAACATACTCATAGTGTGTGGTTGTGTGTTTTGGGAGCAGGGGTGCTGCGATGATTATACGCGTCTGTCGTATGTGGAGTAATTTTCTTCTTTTAATAGCTCTCTTTTAATTGGATGCCACATAAAAGTTTGATTAATTTGGAATCAATTGTTCGTCGGGAATGGAAATCCAACTGGCGACTGCACACCCTCACTGCAGTCGTATTTTATGGCCCTAAAATTCCCCTGCCCAGTCGCCCCGTCTATGATGGTCGGGCTCCTCCGACGCACCGCGATGGGGGTAATTGTAATTAACAATCCATTCAGAGCTAAGGTTTTAATGACCCCCTCCGCGGTATGGGAGACGAATGCAATAAATTGATTGCATTACATCGGCACGAATTAATTGTGGAAATGCGTGAAATTTCGACTGTACAATGTGAGTGCATGTGAGTGCGTGTGCCTGTGCCTGCGTATGTAACAAATTGAAAATGCACGAGGAGCTCATACAGAAATTTAATATTCTTTATTATTTAATTTGCCTCATTGTTTTACGAGGAGGAAAAAACAACAACCTCCCGACCAATTATGGCGAAATTAATTCAGATTAAGTGGCTGTATGATGGGGCGACGGCAAACATGCGGCACCAAACTATGGCACGTGGCTAAATTAATAATAATTCAAAAGTATAGCAAGAGAGTTCATCAACATTGTATGGCGAAGAGTGCCAGTGCCAATTGTGACAACAACTGCTCTCTTCGTCGGATGCGAGTTCAAAGACAGCAGATTGCACTTTTAACTTTCTCGAAATATGAATACTATACGAGAAAGATTTTGAAAATGTACAAAATTTCGATTAAAAAAATTTGCTGCCACAAATTGAGTCAATTATGGTCTAAGTGAAATTGGCGCAACTCTCACAACAGCATCTATCTACCTACCAATTATAATTTATCATTATATTAATACGTGAACATCAAAAGTTTCGGTACACTTTTAAAGTATTTATTATGAAATGAGTAGAATCAAACTTATGTTATTTGAAAGGTACCGTGCCATAGATGTGCACAAACAAAAAAACCTGGGTATATGTCGCTATTAAGACTGGTAAAATTAAGTTATGAATTCCCCATACAAAACAGGTAATTGAAAGGATTTTGGTGACAACACATTTTTCGAAACCATATTACCATAGCAACGTATTCAAATATAAATAATCTTAGATCAGAACCTATTTCCGATGGAGCAGCTCATCTAAGTATTTTTTCGATATCTAGATGTCGCTGCTTTCGTTTGAAAAAAAATATATAATAACGAAAATAATTGTGGTAGGTTTTTTAGTATTACATACTTATAAAAGGTATGGTCGATTTTCGACCACAAACGATACTAGTAATAATTATTACTTCAAACAAATAAACATAAACCTATATTTAATTTTTAAATAAATTTAAAATCATCAATTCATGGCCGCCTCGGGGTTGCGATTTGACCACTTTGAACTTTTTTTATGGGAAACCGTGAAGGACCGATGTTGTGCCAACAATCCGGAAACAATTCAAACACTTTAGGCCAATATCATTCAAGCAATCCGTGAGCTACAGCCCGAATGTGCCAATGCAAAACCAGCCGAGGCAGCCACTTGAACGACGTTGTGTTCCATAAATAATGGGAATGTTTGCTCTTACTATAAGACATAATGGGGCATATTCATAGTTATACTATAAACCTGGGTCTAACTAAACTCGAGTCTAAAGTTAACCCACAGGTAAAACACAACTGCTATTCATAAAGAATTTGGCAGCTCTGTTTAATTAGGTCCGAGTCTATTGTGTATTCTACTAGAAATCTATTACAAAAATACTTTCTGACAGCGAAAAGAATTTAAAACTTGTAATTTGCGTTTTGTTGTGGTTCTGCTTGCTTCTAGGGTTTTTTTTTAAACAAAAATAAGGTATGCATAGTGGGAACATAATTATGTTTTGCAATTATTAAATTATATTAAAAGGGCAAGAGAACAAAACTGGTCGGAAACAGAAAAAGAAATGCTGCGTGAGCTGGTCCGAAGGCATTTCAATGTTGTGGACGATAAAAGAAACGATGTGAAAATGATTTAAAAAAAAAAAATATCGAAATCTTCCTTAATGTTGTAATTGACCTATATTTTTCCTTTATTTTTTTTTTAAATTGATTATTCACGCGCTATGTTATAATATATATGGTAAATCAAATATCCCATCATTTGCGAAATTCTTAAATTTTCTTTTCGTTTACTTGGGTTTGACGTTTAATGGAGTTAAAAACAACTTAAACATACGTTCTGTCGTGTTTAATGTTAGACTCGAGTTTTTCGTTTAGACGTGGATTTAAATTGTCTATGAATTACATAAACTCCGGATTAGTTTAGTTATAACATAGTAATAGCTTATCAAAGATCTATGAATATGCCCCAAATCTACAATCTATATGGAAACATTTTAATTTTGTTAATTTTATTTCATTTTTAAAAAGAAACTTATATTTGGCCCAAATGTATAAAAGAATTCTAAGAAGATTATATTTTTTTCGAAAACGGCTCTAACGATTTGAACCAAAATATGTAGGTATATGGTATAGGTAAGGTAGGATAGCTTACAATGACTGCACACCCAGTTCTTGTCTAAAATTTCGAAAAAAAAATTCTTACAAAACGCTATAGGTTTGCGATTCTCCAAAAAGAGTAACGTCTCATAATATGGTCTTTCTAACTTGATAGCAAACTCAGGTTTTTTTCTTACTCATCTTGAAAGCTTTATTTCCTTACTTTAATGGAAAACGGGTCTAACGAATTTGAACAATATGCAATGACTTGGAGGAAAATTGGTGCTTTTAAAAAAAAAGCTAAATTTCAAAACAGCTACTCATATCTCGAAAACCCTATTTTTGATCCTGAACAATACCATGTACTCAGCTTCCAGCTAAATTGTTGAGGAACAGTAACTTTTTGAGCCATTTTCGAACCGAACTTTGCAATATTTGCGTGCGAAATTTTTCAAATGTCTTTCCAACGATTTTGATTGAGTTATACACTTAAAATAGCACAAGTATTCTAAATAAGATTGCGTTCTCAGTTTTTCTCAATAAAATCAAATAGGTAGGTATAATAAATATTTATTAAAAAAAAAAAAACTACCAACCAAAATTTATGTTTTCGTGCGACCCAGTTTGCACTTTTGAAATCTTACATGATCTGATTTCAAACCGGTGTAAGCCAGGTTGGTTTCTATCATAAATATATTTTTCTAATTTAGTACGAAAGATATAAATATTTAAAAAATTTATTTTTAAATATGTATTGATAATATTCTTATTTATATATTATTTTAGCAGATTTAATGTAATAAATTTAGAATTTATAAATGTAATTTATATTACAAATAGTAATTGTTTTATGTAGAAATTATTTTATTTTGAATTGTAAGTTTAATACTAAATATTTGTGGTTTATTAGATAAGAGTTGATTTTTTAACTTTATAAGAACGTAAAATTTTAGGCCATACATATTAAAATTCGAAAAGGACTTAATAAAGGTGGAAGAGGAATTCCTCAAACTTTTTGTGGTTCAATTAAATTATTTACCAAGGAATTTTAGCAGGGAAGACACTAGAAGGATAGCCGAAACTGTACACAGATCACCAACTTTCAGTGTCTATCTGATTGAGTACATAGAAACAATTTTGGAAATTTGTTTTTGCGACAGCTAACAGGAGAAATAATTTTTAAAAGCAATATCAATAGAGTAGTGGTTTGTTATACCTACTGGCATGACGTATAATCGTATAAAGTATGTTAGTACAATCTCTGCATGTTGGAAAGAGCCGATTTTTTCAACCACAATTTTGAAAAAATATTCCAGCAAATTTTTCGGTGTTCAGCTCAGAGCTTTGATGGCAAACAGATAAAGATCAGAATAAAAATCTTTGCAGCCGCCTAGAGGCCCTTGGTACACCCCTTTCATAAAGCTGTATTTGTGTCCAAACCGAAAACCATCACATTATCACTCCAATTCAATAACTACAAAAATCTAAGGCCAGCTCCAACTCAAAGCATCGAATTCCCCCAGCTCCAATCACTTTGTGCCGCAATAAAATTAATATCCCAACCAAAGAAAAAGCAAAACTTTCTCAATCAAATTGAATCACTCCCATTGACCAGAGGTGAATGCATAATTTATGACGAACAAAATCTAAAGTCCCAAAGTATCTAACTGTTTCGCAACCCAGCTCACCTGCCACTCATGTCAAAATGAAATTTACCATTTTTATGAGTCAGTGACTGTCTCTCTCCCTCTCCTTCTATATATTTCTTCTTTCGATGTGTGGTTTCGGTCGAATGCACCGGCAGCCGCGCCGTCAATCGAATGTGCAAATACAATCTCTCTCGCCGAACACATCGAATCAACATGAATAATCCCTTAAGCTCTTCCATTTTTTTTTTTTGAATAAAAACAAAAAAAAGGAACTGAAAAAAATTCGAAACAGAAAACAAGGGAACGAAGGAAGTATGTAATCCTCCCGACCCACAAACTTCAAGCACTACTGAAACTGTCAAAACTGATTACTGTATAAGGTTTCCATTGATTTTGAATCGATGCCTGTGCATGGTAGGCCGTGCGGGTTGGCATGAATATGCAAATAGGCTTTCCTCGTACACATGGCGTCCTGCTCCTGACTCATATCCTGGCTCATGTGGTGTATGAGCGACCCTAGGTTTCGACTTTCGGTTTAATATGCGCGCGAAGCCCTACGAGTTCGGTTTCTTTGTTTCGTTTCTTTTTGTTTTGAGAATTCAAATTTCGATTAGACGACCGGGCGGGGTGGGTGCGGAGGGGAGAGCCACCCCAAATGGCATTTAAATCCCATGTTCCGCCATTGTTTGGTGTAGATGCGATGGGAGGGACATGTACACCGAAATATTCCTGCCGATCGTTGACAGCCAGCTACATATGTGTGGATGGAAGCATTAGTCCGTGCGGATAAATGTCACTCGAAGAAGTCACTTTATATATACGCGATACCTAATGAGTCGTGCATTATTCAAGTCACACAGAGAGTGCTGCTCCACCACTTCCAGCAGCACAAGCACAAGCTTTTCTCCCGGAATCGATAGTGTTTCTGAATTCCTATTCGACATGAACAGACACCCACAGCTCACATCCTTGTACAAAGTCGTCCTTCTAATCATCCTTTACGATACAGCATCAGTGACGAGTTGGGGGCAGGGGGCTTCGAAAGAAAACGAGTTATAATGTCAAGGGCTTATCACGTGTGTGTGCACGGGACTCAGTCAATTTCAGAAGGTTTTTGTTTTCCTTCGGTATATATATCTCCCCGTGGCATCTCCCACGACTGCGAGCTCCAGTGATGAGTTACAAATTGAAAACATGAGTAAATCGTGGAGTCCCGATTCCGTTTCTGTGTGCTCGTTTTTACCCCAGCTTTCCTCAATGATATCGGGATGATAATAGTGAGTAATAGGAGCTATCCTTGGATCGGATGTGATACGACTTACAATGATGTTATGTGGCCCACTTACAGTTGTGCTTTTTTTCTTTTTGTTTGTTTGAATGTTCCCAATCGCGTTAGTGATTTTCTCTTGATAATGTTTACAACTGAACTAGGAAAGGAGTCCAGGTAGGTAAGTACCCCTTACGGCGATTTCTTCTTCCTCTCTATTTTTTATAAGTGGTGGTGGAAAGTAGGTTAGGTGCACCGTCGTTTGTGAGCCCAAGATGTCACTGTACGATTGTAGCAAGGCTTCTTCTATGTTCACTATATTCGAATGCAATTTTTGACGGGAATCAAATCCACTCAAATCAAAAACCACTCGACTGGTTTCGCTTAAAATTTAATACTTAATTTTAAATAGTGATTTGAGTAAAATACAATAGGTGGCGCTGTAGTATTTTCAGCAGTTAGGCCCTATCCTGAGAACAAGACTATCTACAAGACCTTATAGGTGTTCCTTTTGTGCTCTACTGATTTGAAAAATGGTTCAAAGAGAGATATGATATCATTGGACAATTTAAGAGAACAATGAAAACAAATGTAAATGTGACTTCCTCTATTCTGAACCAGAGACAGAGAGTCCATACAGTAGTAAAAAGGCTCTAAAATTCGCGCTGTAGAAAATTGGCACCCAAAAGTATAAAAAAAACCTTTACTTACTATGAGTACCTACACAAATGTAGGCAGTTGGTTGAGTACCGAAGTAACTGGAGGGGCTTGCTAATTGAGACCCTGGTTCACTTATACCTGTGCCGTCAAAGGTATTAAGAAAGGCTGCTTGTACTCTTTTTTTTTTTTTTTTCGGAGGTTGTTTCTATCCGATGGAGCACTCAGACACAAACTGCAGGTGCATTGTACTGCCAAACAGACACCTTACATTACTGCATTCAGTTTTCCCGTCTTTCGAAAAAAGATGCGAGAAGGAGCTTCAGTGATGAAGAGCTTAGATTTTCGGCACTCACCACATCAGCCCCAAAGATCCGCCACCTGATGCGAGCAAAAGCGGGACAGCTACAGAGGAAGTGTTCCGCTGTATCATCGTCCTCTCCACAAGCAGGATAGGTAGTGGTGTTGCTCAAGCCGAACACATTTAAGTGTTTGGCAAAAGCTTGGTGGCCCGAAAGGACGCCCACAAGCAGTCTGCAGTCGATTCTCCTAAGAGATAGAAGGAAAGACGCGGACCTTTTGCAGATGTCCGGATGCTTGTACTCGCAGAAAGGATAAATCAGTTGCATACGGTTGAAAAAAAAACATTTCCATCTAACGACAAACTCCTCATAAGAGAGTTGTGGAAAATTGTTGCCATCGGAGTAAGCCAGCTTAAGCCGATGTGTGGCATTAAAATTGTACGTGTGTATATTGTCATTATAAATGGTTGAACCTAACAATCGAAAAACTCCTCATAACAGTGTTAAGTGAAAAAAGGTTTTCGAAAGAGTAAGGCCCCAGTTATAGTTTTCATTGAAATGCATCATTGAAAATTTTGATTTACGATTTGAAGACCATTTATCAAACAATATTGGCTTTAGTTGGTATCAAAATAATGCTAATCAATTGTGTGGAATTTTTTTACGAAAAAAAAACTTAGTTCTGATTAAAACTTTTCTTTAAATCCACTTTTATTATTTCACTGATTAAAATCGATTTCAATGAACAGCTGATTTTCGTCCCAAAATGAAACTCTCATAAAACGAACTGTACCTACGTAAGTCAGTTGCGTCAACTATTTATTATGTGCATTTTTGACAAGCTTAAGTGGGTATATCTGTAGTTAAGCCTATAAGTATTTTCGACAACGAATTAGAACCTCTTTGGCTATGGACACACTTAAATAAAGGAATCAGTAATCGTACTTTTGCGGATAGAACTTGCAGAGCAAATATTTGGTAAATCGATTGATTTCCAGATTTTTAAGTTGCTTTTCCTGGTTTGGAGCTTGGTTGTTGTTTAGTTACCGACCAAATTATTAGAAAATATTTTCCAAAAGAGCTTGTTCTGATTCGTATTTTCATTTTAACAGCTTTTGATGAAAAGAGATGCAAAGTATCTCCTGCTGATTTTGGAACTTGCCCACCATTTAGCTCAACTGTGATTTCCTGCATTTTGTGCACCTATATTGCTGCCTGGAAAGGGCTCCTTATTTAACACATCCCCAAATCTGAAAACAATCAATCTCCTTAAATTACGCACCTTTAAAGATCTGTATACGGACGACCGACTTTTTCATGAAATCATTAACGGAGGGCATCTTAATTTCGTTGCCACTCATCTGTGTACATATTTCTTCACGTATTTCATGACTTAGATAATATATACCTTTTGTCACTCTTTACGAGTATACCATAAGCTTCTATTACGACAACATCATAAAGCAATCGTAAAACGGAAAAAGTCGCAAAACCCAGCACACAATTATGCCATAGACTTACGCTTAATTGGTCATTACCCTACAACAATCAGTGCCCTCAAGGCTGCTGCCATCAAGACAAAGTGACAAAGGGCAAACTAAAAGGGCAGTATATATGAACTGTATACGTTTGCATAGCCGCAATTACAATTTTTAATTCAGTTTCGATTGATTGCAAGAGCAAGAGTAATCTCCGCCACACAATCGACCGTAGGTACACGCCCTGCATGTGGTAATCGGGCAAAAGTCGAAAGTTCACTGCTAGACGGAAAATCCTCTGCCTCTGTTTCTGCCCACCCAAAGAAGAAATGCTACAAACGACAGGATGTGCGCTGTATATATATATATTCAGTGGATTAAACGCCAACGTCGTCATAAAAATTAAAATTAATTCGCCAGCTCGCATCCTAAACAAGGGTATGCAGACGTCCTTCGCCGTCCACCACCCACTGGCATGGTGTGGGGCGTGGTAATTTGGTGCCGAACAACGCGTTAAACAATGAAGCAAGTGCCACCGCTACGGGTCTATTCGTTCAGCCATCCATCCATACCAGTGCACGATATGTAGTCGCCGTGTCTATCGTCCGGCCAACTATGACACCATAATCCACCTCATGTCGCATTAGTTCGGTTCGGTTCGGTTTGGTAGGGTTTGGTTTGGGGGGAAAAGTTGGCCTAGGTTAGGAATGGGCTGCCACCGTCTCCCGCTTGCTGGGAAATTTACAGTTTCAATTTGTAATAACTGTCAAAGTCGTTGAGTTTTATGTGGTCATTCATTGTAACAACGAATACACACACACACATACACACTTAGGACTAGGTATACATCCGCGACGATATGCGAAGCAGCGGGTGGCTGAATTCGGATAGCCGGGTGAGCGATGGTGGCTTCGAGTTATTTGGGGGATGATGTACACATTTTTGTGGAAGAGATACTATTTTGTATCAAAAGCGATTTATAGCCGCAATTTGTAACTGCACTCGTCGATGCAAAGTTTGTGTACAGTATGAGTATATGTAGTATATTCTTGCGGGTGAATTGGAGGGTGATATGCGGCCCCGCATATACGCAGAGAAAAAGTTTGTTGTTCACAGCGACAGCGCTTCATTGGCATGATAGAGTGGAGCGCATCGCTTAATCGGAGCAATTTCCAAACGTTTTTTTTTTATCTTTTTTACTACTGTCGTCTAAGTGAAAAATTTTCAATTTCAGTCCAACAATGATGATGACCACGATCCACTGAGTGGATAAAGGATGGCACAGGATAGACGTGCAAAGGGACTTTATGCATACAGAGGTGATTTATCCTTGCAAGGTAGGTGGCGATAGATCGGGAGCTATCTTATTGGATGGGTGGAAGATTTTTGTGCAAAAAGCCGACCGGGGAAATATGTTTTCCGTTCAAATTGGCACTCGAAAAATGAGAAGGAAGGCTCTTTTTGAACGCATTTAGAAGTACATGACGCAGAGACTATGGCGCCCTCTTGCCCACTTCAAGCATCGACGAAGAAAATTTTATATATATATTACATAATATTTTTGTCAAGGATAAAGCCCTCTGAGCATCTGAAACTGTGAGAATTGCGTGAGGAAGAGGCAAGCTTATTTCGACGACCGACAAGGACTTCTGCCCTCTTTAAAAAAACTCAAAAATTCCTACATCTTTTAAAGGAAAAGGCGCCAACCATCCATAAACCATCACAGCTTGTGGCTCGCAATTGTTTCTAAAAGGTCAAGGATCATAACATCTCTTGATCGAAACCAAATCCTACTGCTCGTCGGGACATTGCAAACATAACCAAAAGGACGGGCAGATATAAACAGGTCCTCCAAGAACATGGTTTTTCGAAGCCCTAGACGATCTAGCAACGAAACCTTTATGAGATCTAAAAGGATTCGAATGTTTATCTTTGTTAAACGTCCTACCACGTACCTCATGGACATCAATGGCTTCTGAATGAAAATTGCATATGATGTAAACTGCCCCTCTAACCTAACCTAAGACAAAATTCTCTTCCATATAAAGCCTTATGTTTTCCAGAGGAATTCATACAGCTTGGGTAAGTAGTTTTAACGTGATACATTGTCAAATCGGCATACAAACAAACTTTGGGTATACAAACTATTAGTGGTTTTTATTTTCTGACTCGTCCCAGCGATGGAAAGGACAAGATTTACAGAAAAGACCAAAGCTAGAAAACGTTGGCAACAGACAAGAGCGCCAAGCAACAAAACCACCCTTAACAACTTAAATAATAAGCTCAGAAAATCTATAATAGAATTGAATAATAAGTTCATAAAAAATTACCCCAGCAGTTTTAAAAGATCTTAATACTGACTACAATCGCCCTGGAAGGCAACAAAGGGCCTGGGAGGTTTTTTAGATGGGTTAAAGTCCCTCACTATTGCAGAAACTTCTCTCGCGTTTTAGCTCTGCAATGTCTTTTGATGGTTTTCCCTTTCAACGAACCGCCAAACATAAAACATAAAATTTCCCTTCTTATTCTTCATTCGCATAAATTATATATGATCAGCTGTGTCGTCTCTTCGAAACGTGGTGCCGGTAAGTTGACGAGACCATGCGGATTTTTGTCCATTTTGACACCAGCTCATGTTGCTTGACCCTTTAAGCGGTTCTAGCAACAAACTTTTAAACTCACTCAAACGTGGGAGATGTGGTGTGGATGGCATAAGAATATTTCATGTCGAGCGCCTTTCATTCCCAAACTTGAATGAAAGACTGGACAAAGTAGGTAGTTCCCTCTGCGAAGGCTTTCCGCTGCACATAGTCCACCAAGGTTTCATCCGTGAAGATGTTGATGTCTCCCTCACTTTCGACTGCTCCATCTTTAAGTTGGGTTCGGTAGTACATTTCTTCAATGTAAAACCTCTTCACTGCATTTCCTTGGTTTGTTTGAAGAGGCCTTCGATAAGCTACACTTAGACCAACGATAAGAACAGGTGGACCATGTTGATTGCTGCTAAAATCGCATTGTTATAAAATTCCAAGGGACAGCACCGCGCCCATATAGCATGTGCTACCATCACTCCACAGTCCACACCCAACACCGCTCACAATTGCCCCAATATCGCTACCGTTACGAAAGGAATTATAACCCACCGACTAAAAATTTCATAATTTCACAAACACAAAAAAAAACTGTGAAATTTAAATTTACTTTCGCAAAGTTATGACCCCATTAGCAACTCCAATGTGTTTCATATGGCAGAGCAAACAAAGGACACATTCCAACAGCATCATCGTTGTCGTCGCGTCTGACTAATACGCTCAGGAATTTCGTGCTTTAACCAGTCGGTCGGTAGTGCCGCCATTCCTTGTTGCAGAGAATTCTTATGTTTATCGTATCTGAGAGGCTGATAAGCGAGCGTGTCTTTTATTTTTCTCTTCCTTGCATGCTACCGTCCTTCCCACCCATAGCCATATGTTCCGTTTGGCAATACAAAGATTTAAGAAGAGGAAGGAGTTTATTTTTCCCCGAAAAAGTTGTTGTTTTAAGTGCCTCTCAACAACTTGTTGACGTAGCGCCTAGTGGTCATGAAGAGCTTGCCCCTAGTGAGGTGGTTTAATGACTGCTGCTGGTATGCTGGTGCTGGTATGGTGGTGGTCATTTGGTCACTTTTAACTATCATGAGGATATATGCATAGAAGCTGCTTCGAAACAAATTTCCACGAGACAAAAGTCAAGGGACGAGATAGGAAACAACACATCTGCAGAAAGTCCACAGTTGGTTCGGGCGTTTTCTGAGAATGGGGGGATCTCACTGGGACAATCCATTGCTGACGTCAGTCTGTAATAAGGCAAGTTCTTGACACAAAGACTCTGTCTATGCCAGCTCCTAGCACTAATTACCTTGGTAATGGGTGCCATTCTCAAAATGCCCATACCAGAGCTCATTTTATGACACAGAATAATTGAAACGATTTCGAACAAGTGCAGTTCAGTGCGCGGACGCATTTTATCTCTCTCCCGCGATAGTGCACCCCACCGTCCAGCCCGCCCGGACAAAGGTTTCATCATCGTTGCGTTCAACCCCACCAGAGTTCAGCTCGTCGCCGCTGATAAGCGCACATAATAAGCGCAACACTAGTGCAAACAGCAAAAAGCGCCACATGCGAGCATAACGACAAAACATTACGCTTCCCGCTTGCTTGATTAATTCCATTTGCAAGCGCACGGTTCAGTTGTGTTTGCTTTATATTTTTTTTTTTTACACATCGCTTGCGCGATCAAATGCGAGATAAGCAACGCGAGAGACATTCAACTCCAAGTGGAGCAATGCATATGCTCAGCTCAGCTCTGCCACTCTGTATGTGGCGCTTGTAAATTCCACCAAATGTAATTTGATTCATTCGAATTTGATCAATTTATGCATATTTTGCGGCAGAAAAAGATGTCCAGAGTCGTCTCTGTCGTCGCTGTCGTCTTCAGTTCAAAGGGATGACAATATAAATGCATATGAGGCTGGGGTATATCCGCCTTTGATGCGGCAATATATTGCATCAAAATGTTCCTTCGCTCTCCTTTGAGACAGAGGTGCATCCATAACTGTAAACACACACACACAGCTCCTCTGTCATGGTGGAAAGGAAATTCGTTTTTCTTCAAATGCGATAAAGTCACATCCTTGTCTATATGTGCAACTTGTATACGGTATACGCAACCCAGGTGAGGTGCTGATTTCTTCCTGACATCCTATGCAGAATGGTAAAGGAAATGCCACGTCCTTTGTGTAAGTGCAGCTGCACATCCTTAGGATAACTTATTCAAAAGAAGGTAATCTAAGTCTTTTGTGCATCGATTTGAGGGGCTTTCAGAGACTGTTTGGTTCCATTTGCAAATCATCGATGGCAGATATACGTACAGCAGCAGCGCCCGTTCGTTGAATGGGTTATGTTGTCGTTGCCAGTGCCGTTCCTAATGACGCTCTGCGGCGGATGGATATGGGTATCACGTTTCACGTTGGGTTATATAGTGTGTCTGTTTGTATACATTTTCATCTCTAGCCCTGGCGATTTGTATGCAATGTGCACGATCAACGAATATCGGTTACGCATAGTAGTTGAACCAAGACGGACGTCTGCACGGCGGAAGTGTATGTCACCGTTTAGACTTGGCCAGTCGTTGTATTAATTGTTTGGCAATCTATGAGTAATGACTTGGAGCGATGGCGTTTCGCGCAAGGTTATGGATTTCTAAGAACTCGTGTCCCGCTTTTTAAATGTGTTTCCATATAGCTTTGCTGAGGCTACATAGATGCAAAGAGTGGGTTCGGCAGGTAGAATTCCACGAATCACTGATAAGATTCCATGGAAACGGATATTTATGTCTAGGTGGCTCCCAGAGGTCTGCGTTGCATTATACGTTGGGTGTGGTCACGTTTAAGTAATTAGTTAGTCAGTCAGTTGAATTTATACCGGGAGAACTGCTTGGAGGAGCTGTTGCGAATAGGTTTTAGTAGGCCCCCACAGACAACGGGATTCAGCTTGTAAGCATTGTATGTACCCATACTAAACGAATAATACCACAATTTGTGGCACCAACTCTTGAGGGAATACCTCTAAAGGTGACGGATAGAGCGAAATACCTAGGTATGATTCTCGATAGAAAACTTACTTGGAAACCGAACGTCAATGAAAGAGTGAAGAAAGCAGCTAATGCTTTCTACGCATGTAACCGCATTTTTGGCAAGAAGTGGGGACCAAACCCCAAAATAATCTTGTGGATGTACACGGCAATCGTGCGGCCTATACTCACATATGGCAGCATAGTCTGGTGGCAAACTGCGAGCAAGGCGACCAATCTCAAGGCAATGACAAAGATACAAAGACTAGCATGTATAGGGACAACCAGCGCGTTGAAAACTACTCCTACTGCTGGACTGGAGGCAATCCTCAATCTGACTCCACTGGACCTATATATGGAAGAATCTGCTGCCAAAAGTGCCTTAAGGATTAGCCAAACTAATTCCTGGAGAACATGTAATTTTGGCCACGCACTAATTCTAGAGAAATACGTTGGGAACGATGTCATATCTGACTATATGTATCCCCATCTGAACTTTGATAGACCATTCACCTTCTCCTTCCCGAGTAGGAATGAATGGAACACAGATGAACCCACAAAGCGGAAATCGGTTTCCATCTACACAGATGGATCTAAGATGGACTGTGGAACCGGTGCCGGTATATTCTGTAAGGAATTAAATATACACTGCTCCATCAGGCTACCTGATAATAGCAGTGTCTTCCAAGCGGAGGTTCTGGCAATCGCGGAAGCGGCCCGAATGGTGTCATTGTTGGCAATACCACGTAATGATATTACCATTTTCATTGATAGCCAGGCGGCTATAAAAGCAATTTCTGCCATCGAAATATAATCCAAGCTAGTACACCGCTGTCGCGAAGAGCTTAAGGTTCTTTGCTCGCAGCACTCTTCAAATCTCTGCTGGGTCCCTGGACACAGTGACAAAACTGGCAACGAGACAGCTGACGAACTGGCGAGAAAGGGATCTGCAATGGATCATGATAGAGCACTACAGTCGATCAAGCCTCCACTCTGTAATCTCAGAGAGCAAGTGGAAAACAAAATTCGTATGAAAATTAATAACAGGTGGAAAGAACTAACTACCTGTGAAATATCTAGGAAGCTATGGCCAACATTTGACAGAGGTCGAACCATCAAACTTTTACAGTTTGACAGGTCATCGCTATCTAAGCTGGTAGGGGCCCTAACTGATCATAACTTCCTAAGAAATCACATGATGAAACTAAATCTCAAAGATGACGATATATGTAGAGGCTGCGGAGACGAAGAGGTCCATGAGGATGAGGACACACCTCATTTCCTCTGTCATTGTCCGAGCCTGTGTCACTTGAGAAACAGAACACTTGGAAGCTATTACTTCCACGACTTACAAGAACTTTCAGATGTCACACTTTCTAATCTTTGCAGGTTCTTGAGGACATCAGGATGGCTGGACGGCATTGGGTAGCACAAGAAGAGGAAGAATATATATGAGTAACCATAAGACACCAAGGTTAACCCCCAATGGGCATCACAATGGGTCCACGAGGACCTAAGTGTGGTATAGTAGGGTTTACTCTGCTCTATCAACCCCTAAACCTAACCTAACCTAATGTACCCATACTTCTAGAAGAAGTTAGTTAAGGAGTTGATCTACCTCGGAGTAAGTGGAGATCCGGCGAAGAATTACCTTAGTAAACCGCTGCTACTTCGGTTTGGCAAAACAACTGGGTTCAAAACTCCTAACTCGAAGGACAAAATGTATGCTTTACAGAACCCTTATCCTGCCAGTTCTGCTTTATGGCGCCGAGTGCTGGACGATAAGCAGGAAGGGAGAGCTGATACTAGGCTCCTTCGAAAGAAAAATTCTTCGGCGGATTTTTGGTCCTGTGTGCGAGGAGGGCGAATGGAGGAGAAGCTACAACCGCGAACTCTATGAGCTGTACCAAGATGTGGATGTAGTCCAAAAGGCCAAAATACGTCGACTACATTGGCTCGGTCACATCGAGCGAATGGACAATAATGCTCCAACTAAGAGGATCTTCGAATCCCAGCCGCCAGGTTCTACTGTACTTGCTAGCAACTTAGCTGTCGATGTCATTCGATTAAAACTAGGAAAGAAATTTGGAAAAACTAAATAAGTGAAGTTCGTTGATAAAATCCGATCGGATTCAAGTACAAAAAAAAAACACATTTTAGTTCCGCTGGCGCTAAAGCAATATTTCATTTTGGGATATGAATCGCTTGACGTCTTGAGATGAAATTAATGCGACTATAGTAGCTGGTAGCAACCTAAAAGTTATGCCCAAAAGTTCTCCAACGGATTATTTGTATACATAAAAACATTAATCTAGTACACATCTTCAGTTCAGTTATAACAATTGTCAAAAGAACGAGAACAGATAGGAGTTATCGCAACTAAATACTTTCTAACGGCCGGCACGCAGCTTTTTGGGAACGAAATTGTCCGGTGGTCTCCAAATGGAGAGCGAAACGTCTGCGAAAAGGCAGCGGAAAATAATTTGGGGAGAGTTCCATCAGCTGACACACAAGTAGCAGTGTTACCAGCATTGGCTATTTATATCTGATTTGGCTACTCTAGCTTTTCACTGGCTCCTTAGAATTGTCGTTTGCGCTTTTTCCTAATTTACGCTATTCACTTTAAAGTTTGGCGATTTTAAGGCTCCTTAGGAATTTATTAAATGAATACCAACTTCTATTGCGAACGTACTCATTTCGTATAGGAAACTAATATAGTTTTCGATTTGGCTTTTCAGATTTTGATCTGAGATCTCAGATTTCTGCTGCCAAATCGAACATTAAATCCGAATTTTATTGATTTGTTGGTATTGAGTTGGCCGCAGAACAATTTTTTTTCTTTTTCACTTGCACTGGAAGTCCATTTCATTTCGAAATAATTTAACATAAAAACTCGTTTGAATAGGCGTTTCTAGCGCTAAAGCATTATTTCATTTTGGAAAAAGTGCGCACTTTTGATCCTTATATTTCAGTTTGTCCTTTTTTGGCTCCAAGATTTTTAAAATTTGGCTCGATACCTCATAAAAGCTGGTAACACTGCTGTACAAATGTCAACTGCAAATGCGATTCGAAAAAAGAAAAACCGCTCAAAAAGCTATAGCTACAGGAAGATGTAGGCAGATCTTAGAAGCAACCAAAAAATTAATAAACCTAGTTATGAATTAAAGAAATACAAGATTATACCCCTTGGCTGGTTTCTTGTTTTTGTTGGAAAATTTTGACAGCTTCTTGACACTCAAATGCATTGTAATTTGTGACTGAGCTACTTTCTATATTGTGACGTATTTTCGGAGGTTGGGAGTAAATGCATACCAACTATGGCGGAATATTTAATACAAAACAACGTCACAATATTTTGTCCCCCCTATAACTATCGTGAGTCGTGATCGTGAAAATATCCCAAATGAAACTAATCTCATTAATGATGCTTACAGTCCATAGTCCTAGAATATTTATTAACTGTACCTGTTTTATTGAAAAACTGATTTCGATTTCACTTTGAAAATTACTTTGTCACATTCCATTGAAACCATTCCCGCATACATACCTGCAATGAAACAAAAAACATGAAGACAAAGATTAGTTATAGCCAGCAAAATGCAAAACCGCAAAATTCGAAACATGAATTGAATATGAATAATTAATTCGGCCATTCTATTGTATTCATCGTCCAATTACAATGTAAACAAGAATGCCTCTGAATGAAAACCATCCAGAGCTGAGCGCCTATTCAAATTGTAATTCTATTGCTGGCCCAATTCCGAATGCAATGGATTGGATTCACTGCACAAGCACCGCGCACAGCTCCGCGTGTATCATAATAGTGTAGTCCCGCGAGTCGAAAGTATCTCCATGCAACAAGGACCATTCCCCCATTGTGTGCATACACACGCAAATTGTTGCAATAAATTTCGATACGACGAACCCCGGCTATTCCTTCGCCCAGGGGCGTGTTTTAGAGAGAAATGGCAGCGGGCGAATGGAAAAAAAAATAAAAAAAATGCTATTGAAACCGAATGAGATATATTGGACGACATCTATTGCATTTGTCCACCGGAATGGGTGGTGCGCGCATTGACAGATCAGATCGTTTGATGGCCAACCGTCATTTATCCTTCTCACGATATCGATATTGAATATACACAACCAACACAAACACACACGATTGTGCGAATGTGTGCAATTTATCGTTCGGGATAAGACAAATATTGGCGTCTAATTAATTGCGTTGCGCTATCCCTATGGCGCTGTGGCTGTCGGGCAAGACACAGTAAGGTGTACGTTCTGTGCCATAAAGTAGAAGGTACGATATGGATATACGTCGTACATAGAGAAATAGGGTCAGGAAGGCTGCCACACCCAAACGAGTTGGAGTTGATAAACTTGTTGATTTCGCGAAAGGTGCGTTCAACAGTGTGAAGCGCGAGTTTACTGACGCTTTGTTAGTACAAAATAGCGCCATGCGAATTTAAAAAGGGAAAGTTCTGTTGGAACGAACCTAAGAACCCTCGCTCAGTTCTCCAGCAGACTTTTTAATTCTTTGAATATCCTATTGGGGCAAATAAAATTTTTGGGAGGTTTCACATCTTCGGACTGAGTCAAGAAAAACTGTGACCTTAAGAAAATCGTGAGTGGCTCCACACAATCCGTAGCTTTGTGAAAAAAAAACTGATGAAGGTAGGTAGGTAGGTAGAAGTGGCGGTTCAGCTTTGAACCCAAGCAGCACTTTGAAGTGGCTTTTTGTTACCAATACTTGTGTGACCTAGTTTGTGATGATTGTTAAGGGTGTGATGCATTCGGTGCCTTCATCCAACCTGGGGAGTTGAGGAAACGGATTATTTACCCGAAATATCACTAAGGTCGTCGAAAAAAGTTTGGTTTAGTGTGCGAAACTGATGAAAGGTAGTTAGAAAGCTGCAGCTAAAGTGTCAAAGGTGGTTTCAAAATAACTTTGAGATCTCATACATCAGAAGAAGACTCGGCCAATCATTTTAAAACGTACAGGTTAAAGTCAAAGGATCTTAGCAATAACCATTTTTAGTCTCGACTCTCGGCAGTGGCTATATTTTTCATAAAAGTCTTCCAATTGTGATAAACTTCGCGGCTGAAACGTTCTTTTTTAATTTGAAGAAGACTGATGCCAGCATGTGTCTACCTATGGATCTCTAGAATCAATAAAATATAAGATTGCAACATTTGCTTGTTTTTTGTCGTAAAATTGTTCAGTTTTTGTCGACACCGAAATGTATGGCATCTTGTGACGTATCTCCGCAGGGTACGAGTACACTGCTGGCGCAATATTTGATACAAAAAAGCGTCAAACCGTTTGTTTTCTTTTTGATTTTCTCTCTTGGTACGCGTACAAGCAAGGAGACGTTTAAAAATCTAAACAAATTGTAGTCTTCATTGATGTATTGAGCTGTCGATTTTTGTTCATGTGTAACCAAGCCACAGTCGGTTTCCCAGTTGATTCGCAATGGTAAACGTTTTTCGGTAGGATCTTCGATTAGGCCGGAAAATCTTAAGATGTGACCACTTCAAAACTGCTTCTGCCATAAGAAGAATAGGGGTTTTCCTGATGATATTTTCTTCGTTTTATAGGCTG
Organism: Cheilosia impressa; assembly: GCA_948293265.1. Lineage (NCBI taxonomy): Eukaryota > Metazoa > Arthropoda > Insecta > Diptera > Syrphidae > Cheilosia > Cheilosia impressa. The sequence continues at coordinate 44,335,654 of OX411884.1, read as the reverse complement.
ATAGTGGATTTTTTTGTGTGGTTAAGTAAAGTCCTTACAAATGACTTCGTCTAACAAATAAAGGGTGCATGTCCAAACATACCGCGAAGACAGTGGAACATAGACAAAGATTGATTCAAAGTCAAATACCTTCAGAGCCTCAAATGCTTTCGTCAGAAACACGTATAAGCTTCATCTGTCACCAAAGTTCCACAGAAAGGGTTCAGAATTAGTTGCCCTAGACGTTTGTCAGAAACATATGCAGAGTGACATGACCAAAATGGATCATGGATGCCCCTCAGACGCTCCAATTAATACCACCATGTGTTAAAACGAGTACCCCAGTTGACATCCCTTCACAACAAATTATCACCCGAATACCCATTCACAAGGTTGACGTAAATTTTAACGTGCTCGCAAACTTTTCCTCCGGACGTTCCACCAAAGTGTTGTCACACAACACGCTGTGTAATCATTTTATATACATAAAAAGAAAACAACAACTCAGCAATGACAATAAAGGGCACACCCGATTCCCCGATAATGAATTGAAAGAGGAACAGGGACTGCCATCAGCATACAGATATATAGAACAGACTGAGCTCCATTCCGTGAGGACGAATAAATTCAATTGTCTTTCACACAGTAAATTTAAAAGGTATTTTCCTTGAAATTTATTTATTATCCCAACTTAGCACACACAAGCGCGCTCAACTCTGTCCCGCAGTAAGACAGAAAAGAAAAAAAAAAACCACAACGACTGCTAGTAGTGCAGCATACTCGCACTATCCTTGGGAGAGGTTCAACTCTTTTGGGTGCTCTTATCCTGGGGGCTATGGGCGGGCACTCCTACGTGTCTGTAAGTCGTCAGTTCTCGCATTCGCATTCGATACTGTTAAAAAGGTCACACAACGACTATCCCGAGGACACTTGTATATATACTCGGAGCACTATCATCATGCGGATACATGGCATCGCATGGCATGGTTAATTCAATTCAGTGTGCGGGGAGAAAATCTATCGAAAAGTGGTTTGTAGGTCATTGACTATGTGCGTTGGGCCCCAGCATAATGTAGCGGGTATCACAATTGCACATCCTTTTCTCATTTACATAAACCAGGGTGTAAGGGGATACGATAAGAGGGCGAAAGGGATCATAATTTATCGTTTGTCTTACTTCTGTCCGAAAGGGAGAGAACCTCTGCGCGTTGAATTCCGATCAGTGGAGCAATCAAGTTCAGAGAGAGGACATCAGACTGATGGTACGATTGGGTTTAAGGTGGAATTTACTACGGCAAACTACTCCATGGTGACCCTGCTCTTTGTTTTCAATTGACGGTTGATAAAATGGGCCCTAATTGGATCCCCTTTGGCATGCCATAGACTTGCCCAAGTTTGGTATAGTTTCAGATTCACCACTATCAACTAAATGCATCTGCGAAAGCCCTCCCATTGGCACGTTTCAGTGGGTGAAGCAAAACCAAGCACAGGAAGCCCTGCATGGATACGAAAGCATCCTTGCAACACGTATGATTTTCCAGCTATTCATATAATAATAGTCAATGGCGGCGGGGTGAAAGCGATTATAAATATTCAACCGACTTCATGCCAATCCAATTTGGCGTTGATTCATCCTGGCCAACAATGAACATCAATTGCACACGTTCAATGCCAGTGCGTTTGAATATCAAACGTATACTGCCTCGGAGAGAGAACAATTTTTTGGTCCCAAAAATAAACTGGGAAACCCGCAGTCACTGTCACCGCCGCCGCCGGGTAGACGTGTCGCCCTTATTTCATTTGTGCTTTTTTGTCTTGCGAGAATAATTCATGAGTGGCACCTTCGGCGGCGGAAATATCTTTCGGCCGAGTAATGGCAAAAAATAATGAAGAAACCACTCCTTGGCGGTTGTACGGTTGTTCGGTTTTATACGGCTCCTCGGACGAGTTCATTAGTCTGTTCGTAGCAGCTGAGGATGGCTTTGATCTCTCCAGAGCCGGCGTATCATAGTCATTTCATGTGTGACATCCTTACATCTTTTGTTTTTTCCAAACTTCAACCAAAACGACAGAGACAATCAAAATATTTTTGCTGTAACGGAAATAGATTCCGTCATACGTCTTGCACCATGTAGAGCTATTTATACGCACCAGCGATGAGATGTCCAACTAATTTAATTCGGTTGGTGGTATGGATATATAGAAAGACCGAGTCTTGTGGGTCGGCGATTATGCAAAAAGTTATTTAATAACCAGAATGATGCAAAAAGAAAAAAAAAGAATTGTTTCGAGGTGGATTAACAGCGGGAATGGAAATATTTTTATTCGCCGGTACCTGACGCTGACGGAGTTGTTAATGCGAAAGATATGGCTAACATGACGTTTCCTGGAAGTAGTGGTAAAAGCGGTAAAATTTGTTTAATTTATGCGACGAGTGGAAGCATAAATAAATTCGTTAACCATCGAGAGGTCCTTTATAGAGAGACGACTCTGACTGCATGCAATAATTTATCAATTCGCAAGATTGGCTTTTAGATGGGTAGACGCAGAAACCGCAAAAATGGGGATAGCCGCAGTTAAATCGAATTCAAGCGAAGGCCAGCTAGTATACTGATGGATGGTTGGGGATAAGTCGCAGGCTGTATTTGTGCTTATGTCAGAGGTGGAACTGACTCGGAGAGAATTGCTTAAAAAAATATACCAACGATGCCATCTGCGTCCAAATAGTCCGCCGAAAAAGCACAACAGGCAAAGCGACGGCACAACGAGAGAGATGAAATAAAATAAATAGATGGCGCAACAGTTCCGTATATATATAGGCACCCTAGACCTAGCTCCTCACTGCCATTCGTTTTGTGTGAGTTTTTATTTTTGGGACCTACAACTTTATGCCGAGTCTAAACGGCTGCATTGAGAAGCTTTTTCATGATAATTATACTCTCAGATGTTTGTCAGACTCTCGCGAGACTTTGGAAGATGCAATTTGTTGTTTTTCTGGGAATCGAACCTGAGACCACTCGCTCAGTAGCACACTAACCACTGAGCCACAGCGCCAACCTGTTGAACATCTATCAACGATCAAAACTAGCAGACTTTTTGCAAAATTTCCAGGCAAAAAAAGTCCTTTTCACATAGGCCCCAAGAGTTTGCTTTTAACAAAGCCAATCAACTAAGGTGGGGCGCACAGTTGAAGTTGGACTTCAACCAACTTGTTATGGGTAACTGGAAACAGCTAGCTAGGGACCAAGCTGGCTGGAAGGGCTGGTTGGTTGAGGCCGTGGTCAACACTAAAAGAAATGTAAATTAAATTTTGGGGGATTTTTCCATGCTTTAAATGGACCTAAAGGGTGATTTTTTAGCTGGTTTGGTTTTGGCAACACTGGTTTTGACAGCTGACGTGTGTTTAGTACCTTGTGTCACTGTCAAACAGCTTCAGTTTGGTTTGCAATTTAACCATGGATCGTCTTACAAATGAACAACGCTTGCAAATTATTGAATTTTACTATCAAAATTCGTGCTCGGTTCGAAATGTTCATCGCGCGCTTTTTTATCGAAAAATTGTGTTCAGCGATGAGGCTCATTTTTGGTTGAATGGGTACGTAAATAAGCAAAATTGCCGCATTTGGAGTGAAGATTAGCCAGAAGCATTGCAACAGCTACCAATGCATCCCGAAAAAGCCACTGTTTGGTGCGGTTTATGGGCCGGCGGCATTATTGGGCCATATTTCTTCAAAGATGATGCGAATCGCAGCGTTACTGTCAATGGTGAACGCTACCGAGCGATGATAACAAACTTTTTTTTGCCCGAAATGGAAGTTCTTGACTTGCATGATATGTGGTTTCAACAAGACGGTGCCACATGCCACACAGCACGCGAAACAATGGCGCAATTGCGAGGCGAGTTTGGTGAACAGATAATTTCACGTTTCGGGCCGGTCAATTGGCCGCCTAGATCGTGCGATTTGACACCATTAGATTATTTTTTGTGGGGGTATGCCAAGGCTAATGTGTATAGGGACAAGCCCGCTTCGATTGACGCACTGGAAGCCAACATCCATGCATTCATTCGTGAGATACCGGCCGATATGTGTGAAAGAGTATGCCAAAATTGGACTCAGCGGATGGGCTACCTGAGACGCAGCCGCGGTCAACATTTGCATGAAATTATCTTTAAACATTAAATTGCAAGGTTCAAACTATCGATTCAAATAAATATTTCATTCATTTTTTCGAATTTTTTGTGTTTTTTTTTTTTAAAAAGTTCTAAACCTCTTAAAATATCACCCTTTATAAGTTGTTGTTCTTTCTTTACAGCTGAATGGAGGAAATTTTGCGTGTCATCTGACATTTGGTTGAACCCAAAAAGCCTCGCTCATAATTCCAATACTGAGCCATTAGAAGCTACCTCGTAACGCTCTATCCCTCGTAGAGTATTTAACTTAAATTATATTTAAAGTAAATAGAGCGTTTGTACAGTCATCACCGCTAGATGGCGCCAGCAAAAATAGCTCTGTACATATGTCACATTTCGAGTCTAAAAATGGACGCTCCCTTCTTCACTGTAATCCACTTCTATTGGAGAACAGAATCAATGTATTAGGATGATTTGTTAGTAATATCTTGTGGGCAGATGTTATTCACTACAAGATGGCGCTGTACAAATCTCAATCAAATATTCTACAAATACGCTGATTTATACTTTCGTTTCTCTTTCTATGCCGATAAGTAAACCCTTTTTGGAAAGCCTTGAATTTTTAAGTTGACTTCTTTTGCTTACCACAAGATGGCGCTATACCAGTCCAGTCAATGTACTGGACTACTAAATAAAGGTATTAAACTTCCGAAAAAGCACAAAAAATACATTCCTCGCAATTGTCTGACAAGATCAAATCAGCCATTTCGACTCGACATAAAATTGCAAGTTTCTTCTATTCGAGCCAAAAATAAACACTCACCCAAACGAATGGTTGTAATCGGAAAAGGTTTGTCCTAGTATCCTATATCAAACTGTTGCTCCAACCGTTTTTTTTCTGAAGGCCAGGATCGTCTGGACGATATCGTTTTTGAAATTTCGATGACCATAATAAGTTGTATTCTGCCCGAATTTTTTTAACAATCGTCAGCTGCATTTGTAAAAAATGGAATGGATTAAGCTCTCAAAATCTTGCTCTACTTTTGGTGGCGCTTATAGTCCGGGATGGACCAATTCGTAATTTGAAAATCAACTACCATCTTTGCTTAGAATTTTTGAGAAAGATACCCGATAAATATGGGAGAAGTCCAATTTCTATCAAGGAGGAGAGTATGGACTTAAAAGATGTTATAGACAGGGCCGCTCAAAAGATTTTCTTAACTCAACTCGAGAGTTGCCTCGATATTACCTTGGCTTATATCTTCATAGCCCTTTTAAAAACGGGCTATTAAGCCCACGTTTCCGTGGAGAGCATGTACTTAGATGCTATCCAAGTGCAAAAGAACTATGCATTGCAGCAAACTGTGTGAGACTTTCTGTCCAGGCTTATACTATTGAAGCGGAGGAATACGCTGACGGTAGTAGGTAAACAACTCGATACGATATTGACATGGCCAAGAGCATATACTGCTGAGTTTGCCAGGAAGTTTGTCCCGTTGATGCCATCGTAAAAGGAGCAAATTTCGAATTCTCTACAGTAACAAACGAAGACTGCCTGTATAAAAAGGAAAAACTTCTTAACAATGGCGTTAAATGGGAAGAGATTGCCACAAACTTGCAAGCTGATCACTTGCATCACTTAATGGGCAGACGACGAGATCGAAGGACAGGTTAAGCGATATTCTTAACGCCGATAATCGTCTGAAAAGTTACGGAATGAGTGAACTGTTTTTTTTGTATCCACTACGCCTTTGAAAGAACAAAGGCTGAGAAACCAGCTTCTTTTCAAAAATAAAGGCTTTCTGCCTCGTTACAATGAAAATGAAAGGGATAGGCAAATTTGTAGTGAAACAAAAATGCAACCGAACAATTTATAAAGAAATTGTTACACAAATGCCAATCCAACATTATGACAGGGTTTCATATTTAAAAATGCGTCTCCGAAGCCACTGGGATGAACCCTCAAGGTCTTGGATCGCGCCTTGCAATTGCTTTTCATGCACAAACCAAAAAGCAGATGGAAAATATTCTAAACAGATATTTAAAAAAAAAAAAAGCCTTTTAAAATATTGCATCCTTTGAATATATTTATTTAAGTTCGCAGGGACTAGCAGTTGATGTGCTGTCACACCTCCTAGTTGTTAATGGAAAAGCTAAATCCTAGAGTTTCACCCGACAAATTTATCCCAAGGTCAGCCGGTAGCTATTTCACCTCGTAAATTATTTAGTTGAGCCCATGTCTAACCAATTTGACAGCCTTTTCATACCCCAACGATGCCAAATCTGTCTACCTTTTCCAAACGTGCCTGATGAGCCGTTTCCCCGAAAAGCAACCGAAACGAGCGACAACCAAACACTTTGGGAAGCAAATCTTTTCCTTTTCGTGCTTGAATCATTGATTGTATCCTCTGTCTTCGGAAAAGAACTTTAATGTTCAACACCGGAACTGGCCCGCCATACGAGCCACCAGACCGTGTGTGTGCGCATTTATGTGGGATTGGCTGTGCTCTATTGTAGGTACACCGTCAATGAGGCGAAAACCCAAACAAAGCGAGAAAAGGGCAACAAACCACCTGGAAGACATCAGATCATGCAGTCTTAAATCTTCTTTTCGCCACCACCCGAGTATAGCATGCACTGCATGCAGCAGCACCAAACAGCAGAGCACAGCATAAATGAGCTCACCAAACTTTGCCCCGCCAAACACCCAAAGGAGTATGTACACGGTATAGCTTTCTTTTGGTGTGACCCAGTTTCACGCCCAACCATTTGGCTATTTGTGGATATTTTGGGAGCTAAATTTATCGCACAGATGTGTGTGATATGGGAATTCCGGGTGTGTTGTGTTCGGTTCGTGCTTTTTGATTTGCCGTACACGCTAAGAGATATTTAAATTCGCTGATTAATATTGCTTTCATAATTTTAATCTTTTTTTTTTGTTTATTTCATTGTGCGCTTTGAAACTGCTGTTGCTCTTCCGGCTGGGGGTTACTTGTGGAACATGAATGGCGGTCTGACTCATCAGTTGCCACCGACACGACAGCGAGTGCAGAGGATATGACCGTCTGGCAAATTTGAACATCCAATGCGAATAGAGGAAGAGTTTTTCGGGCTGGTTTGCTTTGTAAATGGAGGGAGAAGATGAATACTTTTGGGGGCCAAATTGCGCTATTTTATTGAAGGCGTTTAGCAGAGCTCTGATTGCAAATGGCAAAGATAATTTTTGACAGGCATTTCCTTCAAAAAAAAATAGTTGCCGCCTATTACATTGCAAAGAGTCATTCGCAAGAAAATTAAGACTCCCATCGGAGTTGGCTATTAAACTACGTTACCAAAGACGGGTATTCAGAAGCCAATACCAAAAGTGTGACGAGTCTTCCAAATGACTGGCAAATTTGTCTGCAGGTGGTCATAAGATCTAAGACCTGTCACACAATAAATAAATAAAAAGTTGCCGCCACACGTCCGTAGGGACCTTAGGCCTGGTTGCTGACAACCATTCGTTTTGTGTGAGTCTTTCATGACCGTTATACTTTAGGATGTTTGTCAGACGTTCGCGAGAGGTGTCGAAGAAACCTTAAGATGCAATTTGTGTTTTCTCGGGAATCGAACCTGGGACCCCTCGCTTAGTAGTCCAACACAGTAACCACAATGCCACTCTGCCAACACAGTAAATAAATAAATAAATAAGTAAATTATTAATTTTAGGACGCGTTACACATTTCTGTACACGGAGTTACAAGCTACAATGCTGACCGATGTTATCACCCCATACGTGGACAAATTCAACAGGCACTTGTGGTAGAGAGACGTCAAGTTGTTGTGATCGAAAGGCAAAGACTCGCTTGCAGGGCGCACCTCGAAAAAACGTGCGGCAAAACTGCAAAAGTAGGGCATTTTTTATATTTCTATAACGAGTTTGTCCTTTGTAAGTAATGCTCTGAATTAAATGGAAGACTCTTCGGCCTAGCAAGCTGAAATTGGAAACTAGTTTAAAGATAACTATAAAGTGTGCGACAGCAATCTGCGCCAGAGAAATGACAATCGACTTTTGTGTCTGAAGGGATGCAACATGTGACTCTGTCAATCGAAATCATGGGTAGCTAGGTCAGCTGTGCATATTATCAGATGGTTTGAAATGAAATCCTGCTCTAACAGCAGAATTTTTTAACAGTGAGGTGACGCGCACAAGTAGAAGGGGACCTCAATCAACTTGGGGCGCGCAACTGGAGGCGGTTAGCCGGGGCTAACTGGAGAGGCATATTGACTCAGGCCCAGCACCACCCCGGACCGTAGCACCACCTGAGTAAGTAAGAGGTGTAAGAGGTACCGAGATCCAGGAAGAAGGGCATTGCGCGATAGGTGAAATATATGTCCTTAAAGGGAAGACGCACCCATGGCACCGTAGTGGATATTCCGGAATGGATGGACCGCCTTTATCGAAAGGTTAGCCAGCTGCCAACCGCACAAATGTCTTGACAATGCGTCGAAACCGGCAATTGTTGGAGTGGATAAATTGCGGCCAATGATATCGGCCTTGGGGCGTATACATCTGCATATATCTGCAGGACACTCTGGGTCCAAATGATGTTTAAAATTCCCAGAGGCCATAGAAGGTCTGAATCACGTTTTTTTTAGAGCTCCCCTTACAGAACTAGTGGAGCAAATTGGAGAAACACCGACTAAAGTGCAGTATGGAATGCGCTGGTTGCATTTGTGAAACTACTTTGATTGTAAAAAGGACTCAGCAAGAGCACCAGTGAAATCACGCAGCGATTAACAGAAAACGCTGAGCCCAATGCTGAAAAAAATAAGAGAATAAGCTCCTCAATAGAGTCCTGCGATGCGACTGAGTGAATTATTGAGGGTTTGAAACACCCAGACTGCTGTGCACCCCCTTCAAAGTGCGTATCCCCGTCAAAGGCAAAAGCTATACCAAGCTCATAAACTACACTCACCGACGAGAAGCCGCAACTTACTTCAAATGCCATGACGGTCCATTAGGCAGCGTGCATCTGTGTACTTAAGAAGCAACTAACAACAAAACTCAAATGCATGCGGTGGCAGTGAAAGATACAATCAATTAGTCATAGCGCGCATGTATATCGCCCAAGGGCCGCGAAAAAGCACAAACAAAGAGCATCCAGCGATGCTTCCCTGCAGTAGCTGCGATGCCAGCCCTATATACTCGTATGTGCGTGGCTTTAACGGGGGTTCGCCATCGCGCAATACCAACATAAAAATCGACTTTCATCCTCGTTCGCAGAACGATTCAGCGACGACTTCCATTATAGGAGATTAATAAAATTATTCCCTACAACACTGTTGAATATGCTGGAAGCGGGGCCTTGTTACGAGTACAAGTACATATACGCCGCACATGCAACGTTGGCCGAGTTGCAGGAAATTAACTCGAGAAAATATAAATTTAGATTGAGCGTGAGCGTGAGCAAGAGAACGAACGCGTACTTATAATTGAATATGGGGGTGGGGTGGTATAGTGGCTGCGTGTCTATTCCGTGGTGTACAGAGGGTTGATGCACTTTACACATCGTGCAAATGTGCGGCCATGTTAAGCTATATACGTGCGGTATACTTCTGTTTGTGATGCGAGTATCTTGCAATGCGATTAGTAGTGCAACTGTGTAAAGTGCGATGTGCGAATTCGCTGCATGAGCCGATGGAGTGCAGCAGCAGCAACAGTACGTTGTGCATGTAGAGTACTTGTAATGGAATTACAATTGATTATTGATGCACTGATAGCAGAGATGATGAAGATGAATAGACGTTCTTTTTGTTGGCGAATTTGCAAGTACTGCGAAAGAATAGGATGCTAATGGTTGTGTTGTAGCTGATTGGCTGCGGGGTGTGAGTTAAATGCAGCTGCAGAAGGTATTTTCTATTCAAGCAGGGTCTACTTGAGTGTTTATTTGATTTTGTCTGTTTATAGATAGCTGATGGGATGGGATCATTCAATTTTGTATGTGTACGGTCGGATGCTAAGCATCTGAGATTGACTTGAGGGAAACTTGGCGCTTTTCGACCTGTTGAAGTCTGGCGTCATTAACTGGGTTTGTAGCCCATTGTAGCACACTGGTGCGAGTGTGTTGGTGAATATTATTTGAAGTTACGTTACATTTGTCAATACGAGTGTCTAAGTAACAACTGTCGCAACTGCAGTGGCTTTGGCTTAAAAACTAATTCCAAAGAAAATCTGCGAAAAGTTTCACATTACATTACGTTTCGCTTTACATTAAAAAAAATATAAAGTGCACGACTGGGTCGAACGAAACTTTGTCGTTCATCAAAAGTTTGGTTGGGTGTTTTCTTATTTTATTAAGTAGATAGGTAAAAATCTGAGAACCGATGCTAGATAAAAGAAACGGTGCATAGAATAGGCATAGGTTAGGTTAGGTTAGGTTGATGGGTGGATGCTGCAGAGTAACCCTGCAGCACCCCACTTAGGTCCTTGTGGACCCATTGTGATGCCCTTGTTGAGGGGTTAGCCGATGTCGTTGGCGATGAAGTTTTCTCTCACACGTTACTCGACTTTGTCCAGCCATCCTCATAAGTTTATGAACCTGCAAAGATCAGATAAAGAGACATTCGAAAGTTCATATACGTCTTGGAAATAGTATCTACCAAGTGTTCTATATCTCAAGTGACAAAGACTGGGGCATTGACAGAGGAAGTGAGGTGTATCCTCCTGTACCTCTTCACACCCCCTACATATGTCGTCATTCTTGAGTTTCAGTTTCATTGTATGGTTTCTTAGGAAGTTTAGACCTGTTAGGGCCCCTACCAGTTTATACATCGACGTTCTGTCAAACTGCATGAGTTTGCTAGTCCGACTTGGATTGTATTCCGGCCATAGCTTCCTTGATATTTCGCAGGTAGTTAATTCTTTCCACCTGTTGTTGGCTTTCATTCGGATCTTATCTTCCACCCTCTCTCTGAGGCTACAGAGTGGTGGCCTGATAAATTTGATCGCACGATCTTGATCCATAGCGGATCCATTCCTAGCCAGTTCGTCAGCTCTCTCATTGCCGGTTTTATCCCTGTGTTCAGGAACCCAGCATAAGCTCGTGATGTGCTGCGAACAGAGAACCTTAAGCTCTTCACGGGAGCGGCGAACTAGTTTTGATTTAATTTTATAGCCGCCTGGCTGTCAATAAATATGGTAATATCAGCCCTTAGTATTTCCAACATTGACACCATATGGGCAGCTTCGCCGATAGCCAGAACCTCCGCTTGAACACACACTACTATGGTCAGGTAATCTGATCGAGTGATGTATATCTCAATTCTTCAGAGAAAATTCCAGCACCTGTTCCACAGTCCATCTTAGAACCATCTGTATAGATGGATATCGATTTCCTTTTGGTGCGTTCATCTGTGTTCCATTCTTCTCTGCTGGGAAAATAGCAAGAGAATGGTTTATCGAAGTCAAGGTAGGGAGACAAGTAGTCAGAAGTGACAGCATCTCCCATATATTTGTTCAGAATCTGTGCGTGTCCCATTTTATAGGGTTTCCAGCTTTTGGATTGGCTGATCCTAAGGGCACTTTTGGCTGCAGATTCTTGCATATAAAGAATAGGCATAGGAAGAGGGATAAAATTTACTTTGCGTTATTTATCTGATAGGCAGCACATAAATATACCAATTGTCTCAAGTTATGGTTAAATAATTAAAAGCCTCTACAGTGTTTTCTTATAAGTTCTTACACGTTACGAGGCAAAGTGTGGCAGTGGTTTAGTGGTTTCTGTTTTCTGATTAACTTATGCATATTTTTATTTTTGACTGGAATGTATTAGTAACGATGGTTTAATGTGTCTATGATTGGATGTAGGGTTCATGTTAGACCGATATCTTTACATAGAAAAATACATATAAGTTTTCATAGATTTGTTTTTGAGTTTGCAATACCAGTTATAAACCGAATATGAAGTGGAAGTTTCTAATTGTGTAAGGAAGTGGTTGCAATTACTTTAAGGTGCATATTCAACAAGGTTAAAAAAGGGGATTACATATTTGCTAAAAGGAAGTTTTTCGTATCTAGCTGTTATTATTATTTTTATCGGAAGTAAGGAGATGGTAACAAAAATATCGCATTGATATGTAAAAATGGATAGGCAAACATAAATAATTGAAAAAAAATGATTTTTTTGAATTTTTTGGGAAAAACTAAGTACGGGATCTTATTTCGAGTACTGATTTTATCTTCAATATGTATTTTTATGAAAACCGTTGGAGTGGTTTTTGTAAGATTTGCCAGACAAATCAGTACCAAATATTGCAATGTTAAGTTTGAAAAATACTATTGCTTAACTATTTAGCTGAAAACAAAGTACAAGTTATTGTTCGGTATGTAAGCATTACTTGGTTTTGAAAGTTTTATCGAAATCGAAAATGGGGTTTTCGAGATATGAGCAGTTTTTTTTAAATTAGCGTTTTGGGTGATTCGAATTGAAAATTAAGGGCGCAATAATTTTGAAAACATCAATTTTACTCTAAGTTTACATTTTGCCCAAAATCGTAATTGCCGTTTTCAGGTAAACTAAAGATACCTAAATTAAAAAAAAAACACTTTTTTCAAAAATCCATTTGACGATAATATTGAGAAAAACTGAGTTTACCATTAAGTTACAAATGACAATATTACCTTAGAAATTAAGTTTTGTTACAATCGTTTTGGACCGTTTTCGAGATATGTCGAAATTTCAAAAGTACCGTTATTTGATTTTAGATTTTTTTTTAGCGGGAAACTGAGTATGCAGTCATGTTAACCTTACCTTCTTAAGCTTAAATATCAAATTTGGTTAAAATCGTTAGAGCCGTTTTCGAAAAAAAACAGCCCGAACTATAAGCCCTAAAAGTCCAAATCCGAAGATTGAACGAAATCCGGGTAGCCGTTTAGGCTGTAGGTCTCGGGACATTCAGACAGACGGACATACGGACAGAATTTTGCGACCCACTTTTTACATCTCGAGTTCGAAATTTTGTATCTTTCTCTTACTACGTAATGGAGAAAGTTTAAAACATGCGCAACAGATTGATCAACATGTTTTTCGAAAGGCAGAAGTAACAACAAGGCTTGCCAGCAGCTTAAAAAATAATTTCAGAAATTGTTGTCAATATTGAGGCGGCGCACAATATTACGCACAATACAATACTGTCAATATTAATGGTTATTTTTCCTCACAGGATGACTCCGAAATTGGTGGCAAACAAAGCTCTCTTACCCTATTTCTTTCATTAAAAAAAATATCAGTCTTAATAAATAGGAGAAGGAAATTGGTTAAAAACCACTTTCACTTAAACACAACTTATTCGCTTGATTGTAATTTGTTTTTCAAAATGTTGTGTATAAGCCAGGTCAATATACTGGTAGAATTTCTACCACTGGTCGAACTCTAGTCAGTCTTAATTGCTATTCTGGTGCCAAAAACAGCGCATTGAACTTCATTCAGTTCAATCTTACAAGTTATAACCCACGAAGTGTCACTGTCGAAACCGACCTGTGTACCTACTGCCAAAACAACACGCATCGCAGAAGCCTTTCCGGTTCGATCTATAATAGTAATTACCGTGGCGAATGTCACTAATTGTGTATATTGAGAGTTAATTGCCCCATGGGATCATTCCCAACCTCTCCTTAGTCATATCACTTTACAGGCCAATCGTCAGCAGTTTAACTCCATAACTGTTACGCCTAATTGTCACTTGCAATTAGATATATGTATAAAAAAAAAACACCAGTAGAACTGAATTCCCTCCCAAATAAGTTGAAGCTACTTTTCTCCATTGTCATGTAACCGATGTGGTGGCATTATGTAATTGGCCTCTTCGAATTCCTTCGACCCGAATTGGTATCACAGAAGAGACGCCGTCGTCATATTCCGATGGCTGTCCCTGTCACTGATGTGAAATTCCACAATAGGGCTGCCAGATTGATTGGCTGTCATCGTCAAATGCAAGCGCTTTTGAAGCGACCTCGCTGCTCAATCCATTTTCTCTGCGTATGCGAGAGATGCTTTCCTCTTTCTTTTTACCGACGTAATTCATGTTTGTACAAACAACATTGTTTGTCCTGAATTACTAAAAGAAAAAACGAGTACTAATGCCTCATTCATACTGGAAATATGGTAATAGAGAGGGGGAGGAAGAAAAACATGGCGGCAGCAGGGGTGCAGCGTTTTTGTTGTTTGTGCGCCCGGTTCGCGGAAACTTCCTCTTGCTGCAGAAAACAAGTTCGATGATTTCGAAACGAAAATCAATTCCAATTCGGAAAAGAGATGAGACGACGCGCGGCGAATGTGCCATGACATGCCAGATGAAGATGCAGAAACATTTCACAAAGTAGAAAAGTTGTTTATCTGACTTCATTTGGTTGCACAGTTTTTTTCATCGTTTTTTTTCCTGCCGTCTTTTTGTGCTCCTTTTTTATGACGACACTTTTATTAAGTCTTGCACATGTCAATTCCAATAGCGACGACGACGAAGATGATGATGACTACGACTGTGACTTTGTGTACGTAGGTAGGTATAGTTACGCCATCATCATCGTTGTCGTCATTCGCACGATGTCAGTGCACGCAATATTTCTGGAGAACAGTGTTGTTGTTGGCAGTAGGTCTTCGGTCTTCGGTTGTCGGGCGTTCACTTTGACGACTGCGATGGAGAACAACAAAAAACAAAATTGAACACAAATTTCGTTCGGTTAAAGGAGCATCTACGACAGAGATAATGTCATTCAGAAACAAATCGCTTGAGGTGGGCGGCGGCTGCTGTTGCTGCTGGGATTGAGATGAGAACGGGAATGTGTAAGGGAAATCACTCCAAGAATGTGATATCAAGTTTGGGGATTTTCTCCTTGGCTGTCTGCCTGTCTTTCGACTTTGACTCCGACAAAAAAAAGGAAAGAAAAGAAACGAACTCTGCTCAGTTCATATGTCAAATGCACTTGGCACCAGCTCTCAGTGGCAGGGTCCCGTGGCTCCGTGTGTGTGTTCTCTGATCTCATTTCTCGCAGCTAGCTAGTGCAGTAGGTAGGAAATCAATTTGGATGGCATATGTAATGCTCAATAAGGCATTAAGGGCCACGGCGCAGAGACACTCATATGACTTTGAGTACTGGAGATGTGGGTTTTGACTTGAGAACAAATATAAAAAAAAAACTGAGCAGATGATAGTGATTCGCTAAAAAGTCGGAAATTATTTAGCGGGAAGAGCGCACATAATTCTTCATCTTTTTGACATCTTGGGGACACGACAATGTCATGAAATATGTTACAAAGAAGAAACTTTTACCCCAACCCGTGAGAAGTAGATCGGCAATTGGTAGTTGGAAGTACGGGGGATATGACAGTTTTACGACGGAGCGGGGCCCAGGTATAATGCACCGGGCAGAAACTAGTTCAATACTTGGCCAATATAAGTCGAAATTGTATCACCAACCTCCGGCCGGAAAAGCTTTACCAACCTTCCAATTGTGAATGCAGATACCAACAATCGAAGATCAGATATAGAGGTGGAGGATATGAACACTCAACAGACAGCAAACAACGAGCAAGGATTGGCTTAATTGAATGGAACAAAAACAACAACAAAAAATTATCCACCGAGTGTTCGTTCGTGTTAGAATCCACACTCGCTTTTAACTGGAAGAACCACTAGCAGCTACTCGCATTCGGGGAGGCTCTTCTGATAGTAAAAAAACCAATCTGCTGACGTCCGGTTACCGTAGTTGATCTTGATCGACTTCGGGAAATTTTCGGTGGCAAAAATTGATTATTTGAGAGATTAAGCCTTCAACCATCACTCAGTAGCAAAAGCAAACAGTTGTCCTACTTCCAGTCCCTCGCCCGATAGTATGGCACCTTCTCCTTGTTGATCTGCAACCCGAGAGGTCCAGTCCGATTGGAGTCCCGTCGTCACCCTGAGACAATCTTTTGCCGTATGACACGATTTATACTTCCAATAAATAGATATCGTCTACGCCGAGTAGTCCTGCACTCCCGATAGAGTCGCAATCTTTACTGTTTATTTCCACTGGCCAATCTTGCCTATCCGTCACCCGGAGAGATATACGGTCGCCATTATGTGTTCGAAGACGGGACTCCAAGCTCCGCTCCGCCTCGAAAACTTATGTGCTTGCAATTGATGAATTATTGTTAAAGCACTTTTATTCAAGTCCTATATCTTTTATCCAAAGTAAGAGTTTATTTTGGAAGACCCTGAAGCCTGGATACCTCAGTCATCGAGTCGAGAAGAACTGTCCTGGCAAATCCGTATCTAAACAGAACTGAATCGTAAGAGCAGAAGTTAGTAACATAGTGGTAGTTCAGAATGGAAATCTACCCGCATTTCTCTACGAATCCATTAAGGGCTCTTTAAATTCAACGTTAAATCTGAGAAATTAAACAAGTTTTAACAAATCTAGAAAAGGCTGCAGACATCCGGCAAAGATCCGGTCAACCCAAACCAATCTGTTTTAGAGCTGCGGCACTCTTATTCGATTAAGACCTTATTTCCTTAGATTACGCAGAGGAAATGAACAAACACTGAGACAACATCGCAAACTGCAAGTTCTTATATCGAGAACTAGAGGCAGTCTTTGCCCAAACGGCTACCGGGTGTAAAACGGTCACCCAGCTGATATATCTAGTCGCAGTAGGGATTATTGGATTCTCTATCCGGGGTTAGAGGGTGTACGACGGTTAAAAAAAAAACAATAGACAAAATCCATTCCGCGGCCAAGAATATTGATTTCTTTTTTGTACCTACGACTTTGCACACCCTTCATTCTTAACACAAGAATCTATGTATCTTCTCTCTATAGGTGCTGTCGTACGCGGTCTTAAAATCGGTGAAAAGATGGTGAGAATCGATTCGAACTTTTAGGGGATCTTACCCAAAGCTGGCAAAGTGGATCGATGACGGTGGACTTTCCTATCCTAAAAAAGGACTGACAGGATAGGGGTTTTCTTTTTTTTTTGTAAACCGGGCACACGACTCGACGCTGAGATTCCCTACATCAGGGGTTAATTCTCGTTCAGTTAAAGATTGAATCGAATAAATCGTTTTCACATTCGCTCTCACACATTGATTTCAATTTTCTGATTCACTCGGTCCTAAATTTTGGCTCAATAAGTGGAACTATCGTAGTGAATTCAATATCGCACATTGTCTTGTACGATATTATGTTTTAGGTTCTCAGTTTTCAAACTCTCACTAAAAAAGTTCACTTGCAAATGATGTATGGTTTGACATTTCCCTAGAACGAGAATCGAAATTGCGAAGAAAGGGTGAAAACATTTTCGTTTCACTTCTTCACAAATGCAGGATTGACCCTCAGGTGTGCATTCGTCTCACCAAGACTTATGAGATCAGCCGGGCCAAGCTTTATACCAAGTCATCTCCAACTCCTTTAAAAAAAACTCTGCAGGGAAAACCTACAGGCCCACTCAGGCGCCCTACTTTGTATCTCGTGCCGTATTTTTTTCGAAAACGAAAGTTTTGTACTCTCCAAAGCGGAATGAAATGTACTACTGTCGGATTTTGAACTCCAAAAGTGTAAATAATATTTTTTTTTTTAGAAAATAAGGGTTTTTGGTCTTAAGCTTGGATGTTTTTATCCTAAAGTACTCCGTGCTGATCAGATGGACGGGTGATTTTATATAAAGGGTTTTCCAATGAGAGGTGTTATTGTGAAAGACCCGCTATTTCGGTAGCTGTCACTTTTGAAGCTTTTATTCTTTGACATTTGACAAATAGAAACTACGCCATTGCTAAAAATGGAACGATACACGTTCCAGCAACGCATTGAAATCATTAAAATTCACTACAAAAATGGTGAAAATCTTGCAGTCACAGTTCGCAAAAATAAAGCATTTTTTGGTCGTCGCGAAGCACCTTGTCGGACCGCAATACAGAAATTGGTGGACAAATTCGAGCTGTTGGGACAAGTTAGTGACGTGAAGAATAAAACCCGTGCATGTCGCTCAAGAACAACTGAGAATAATGCTGCTGTAGCCCAAAGTGTTGAAGAAAACCCAGGTTTGTCCATTCCTCGTTGTTCTTTGGAATTGGGCATTCCACAAACGTCATTACACCGTATTTTGCATTAATACTTGGGTCTTAAGGCTCAAAAAGTTCAGTTAACACAAGAACTCAAGCCGGACGATCACCAACAACGTCGTGTCTTTGCTGATTGGGTCTTTGAAATGCATAAAAATGATCCGGAATTCCATCGAAAAATCATCTTGACTGATGAGGCCCATTTCCACCTCGGTGGGTACGTAAACAAGCAAAATTGTCGCATCTGGGGTTCGGAAAACCCAAGAGTTATTGTTGAGAAGCCTCTCCATAATTAACAGCCCAGCGTCGATTCAAGAATTCAAAGATAAAATTCGCGACGCTATCGAGGACATAGGGCAGCCACTTTGCGATTTGGTTATGGAAAATTTCATGAAAAGGATATGGTCCTGTATGCGTGCTCGTGGTGGCAATTTGGCTGATGTTGTTTTTCATTATTAACGGCATGCCTTCCTCTTTAATATGAAATAAACATCCGATCATTTATCTAAAAAATGGCATCTTTCTTTGAATACCAAAATAACACCTCTTATTGGAAAACCCTTTAGTTTCGCTGAATTTTAAAATACTGGCGGATAAGTCAAAAACGGTGTCTTTTAACAAAAAGCTTCCAAAAGCAGAAGTTTCTATTTGTATAATCATAGCAATGTCACGCAAAGTCTATGCGATCAAGTTTGATTGAAAGTTCTGCGACTTTCGACAACATTCGCATTCCCACAAGTTAGCTACAGTTTTTTTTTTGTTGTCGAACCGATTACGGTGATTTTTCTAAACCGATTTTAATGAAATATGAACCAAATGATGGGCGAATGTTCCCGTAAGTTTCAAACCGCTGGCAGCCCTACTTCGCACCTAAATTTTGGCATTGGAAAGCACTAAAAGAAAGCCCATCCCTAAATCACAGCACGCCCAATTCTCAGCCTCACAAACTTCAAATGACAATCGTGCAGCCACCCATTTTCGTTTAATTTACTGCAAAATCAATGACTAACAGCAGCCCCGGGTCAATTTAGGGGTTGACTGCCACAAGTCAATTGATTTTCAAAACAATTGTCCGCCACACAAGTATACATTACTTTCTGGACGTCAGTCTTAGAAATCGAAAACTATGACAAATGGCTCCACATTCACATCCAAATGTCATCGTTCTCGGTCTGTACGAGTATGTCTCGCCTCCAGTTTCAGTTACGAGCAACATATTTATATATGGTGACCCGAGAAGAACTGCCTTTGTGTTGCGTTGTGTCTTCCTCTACTTGGAAGTGATTCCTGGCAAAGCCGATTAAAATGCTCTTTTGTATAACTTTCTCGAGTGAGATTGTAGTTGTTTTGTTAACTTTTTAAATAAAGTCGTGTACACATTGTTGTTGTTATTCGCATTAGATTCCTTTTGTTGCTATTTGTGGCTCGGCTCAAGGTCTCAGCATCGTCTGGTGCTTTGTTCTGGCATATATACGATTTGCAGATAGCAACGCTTTGAGCTTTTTTTTTATTTATTCCCTCAAGTCTTGAATCATCATCTGGGATTAAGAGAGCATTTGTTCGAGGGCCTGTATCATGGCTCATTTATCCAGGAAGTTGCACTTACTCTACATGCGACATGCAGCAACCCGCAATAAACCCATATGTGCAATGTGGATTGAGGCACAAAATGCACACAATCATCCTCTGATTGCTTATTGATGATGGATGACTGATGATGATGATGATGATTATGATGATGATGAGAACGACAACGGCGACGACGGCGATGATGATGATGATGACATTGGCGGCGCCTAATTGGGCTTTCACATCGATAGATGTGATTGGGATTAACCGATGTCTCCTCCAGCAGGTGGTTCGTGTTGGTGTATCATTCACTCGAGTGCATCAACGACGCTACGTTGAATAAGTGCAAAGTGTTGACATGAAATGTTGCAATTACGCGCGAAGGTGCGATATGTCTGCACTGAAAGCTGAATGGGATGCGACAACATCAACAGAAAAAAAAACATATTACGCCTTCTAAATGGATGCTAATTCGAGAGTCAAGTAGGGCATGACATTTTGAAGGGCCTTGCATCGGGTGCGAGTGTTCAAAACAAACGCGTATAATGAGCAGCCTCACTTGCTGATTTTACATTGAGCACCAACTCTAAGCTGGTGAAGCACCAGAGCACTGGGATCGAATCGGAGCGTCATTAATACGCAAATGCACGGCAGAATTTGTGATTTTATTTCGAAGGGAAAGTGTATATAAGACCAGGACTTTATTTAGTAGCTCTTTGGACCGCATAAGTCAGCCTGAAACTAAGGAGCTTGACTTTTTTTGGAATAACTTAAAAATTCGTCAGCTTGTGCAAGGAAGCGATGAATAGCCCTCGCTGCTTACAGAACTTTTTGAGAAGTCATTTGAATAGTAGACCCTCCTAGTCATAAGCCCTGTAAGGTGCAAAAGGCTCCTTTGAGAAGCCGCAGTTCCAGATGCCCCTTGAAAACTCTCCCGCTTCAAAATCTAATCAACCCTGTCCCGCTGTACTGTGTAAAGAAGCTTGTATGTTCCGAAGAGCTAAATTGAGAACGCCTCTCATGATAGTATACTCTTCCTTTGTTTGTCAGACGTTCATGAGAATTGGAGAGTAAAAAAAGATTCTGGGGGTTGAACCACTTGGTACCGAGCTCACTCAAGTACTGTTCTGACCTGGACAAAACATGGGAAAACGAGTCTGCTTCGTCTAAAACTGCATGGAAACAGTTTTAAGTCTAAATGTGCTGATGAGATCTTCCTCCTTGTTTCACTTATTTTGTCTCAAGAATAGAAATTCACACAGACGAATGTTTTGCCCTCGGAACATAAAAGGACTTGTTGCGTCAAAATTTTTTTTTTAATTTTTTAAGGCATGTCAGTTCAGACCGGTGCAGCGTTGGAAGTATTGAGCTGACTACTTTTGACAGCAGAATCCTACTGCCATATTCAGGGCTACCGATTTGTGGATCTTGTCGGTATCAGTCAGCCGGTCACCTTAACTTCTTGAGGCAGTATAAGTCGCATAAATTCGTCTTCAACATGGGTGGCCCAAATACCGAGAATTGTGGTACTCCGGCGATAACTTTGTCGTTGTCAGTCTGGAAATTCAGCCAGTCTGGTACTTGCCCCGTCGTTAAAGAAGATTATAGCTATATGCAGGCAGTGGTCCATTCCGCCTCAGGCATCCCCTGATGCATGACTAGTTCGCGGAGTTTGTTTACCTATTGCGGAATATGTTTTCGTTCAGCTCTCGATCATTTCCATGGTTTTCTCCTTTATCCTCTGAAACCTCGAGCAGTCGAAGGTATACTCGTATGTTTCTAAATTTGTACTCTTAGTATCTATCAGCCACATCCGCCGGTGCGGAGACTGTTCTTTCGGTGGCTCTTTTTTCTTTCCGTGGAAAAACCAGAAACGAGAGTTTCGATGGGTAAGAGAAGACGTCTCCGCAAGCACCTTTGCAGTAGAAAGGTCCAGTCGTTTTCAATCGGCTCGATGTCTTTTAGCATGCTTCAGATAGTTCTTTCGGGGCCATTGAAGCGATTTTTTCTGAGCCTTTCTCCCTTGTGGTAATGATCAAAATGGGCGGCCATGTGCGACTGTTGTCCTCAGCCTTGTCCTTCATCACAATCTACCGGCGTCTAGGTCTGCTTCATCTTGCAGTTGTTTGAACCTTCTCGCTTGATCTCTTTCAGAGCCCTTCTCCAGATCCGGGCTTCCCCTGGATCACTGCGAACTCCTTTGACATTTTGTTTTAAGGCTGCAGCCAAGCAGTCAGCGATTGAGCTGCATCGCAATGTCTATAACAAAATTGCTAATCGTTTAGAGCTTACGTGGCCACTACGTGGCTGAAGTCTAAGCCTCCGTTTACTAGCTAATTTTTTCAGCACTGCTGTAATGCGGGTTGGTGGAACAAGGTCTCCGCTGCTGAATGTAAAGTCGGAACCGATATCATTTCTGCAAAAGCATCTTTGTAGAGGTAGGCGTCGTCCTCTGTAGTTTCTGGTCGCTGTCAGGCATTTTCTTTGTGGATGATAAATTTATTCGTTCGGTTGTGGCAAATTACCGGCACCATCTTCTATTTAGGAGTAGCGGAGTTTCAACTTGGCACCACTGGCGCAGTGGGCATCTTTCCAGGTTATTCGTGATTTTGTTTTCAGCAAAAGTGAATTGTTCGTAAAAGTGATATCTGTGATAGACCCTGCTTTCCGGAATGATTCTTAAAATGTACGAGTATCTAAAAGGTTTCGCCTACAAGAAGTGGGGCTTAAAAAATTGCTGGATTTATCCGTCCGTTAGTGTTAAACTAACTAACTAAACTTCAAGTGAAATTGCCTACTTAAATTGTATACACAAAGCTGTGCCAGCTACAACAGAAGACCTATCATATGGACCAACTTGTCAGGCCTTACAGTCTGCATGAGAAACGACGGAACGGCCCACGTTTTCACACCTTTTCTAAGGGCGATTTACTGTCTAACAGAGTTGGTCTAACAACCGAAACAAACTACCAAAGCGGTCTCTGATTTCGAGTCATTTGTATCTTACGTTCTAGAGCTCCACATCAAAGACCACCAGATATCTAAATATTTCAATACTCTCGGGCTCACCCCCACTAAGCCTTATTAATATATAAATTCCGAGCCGCACGTATAAATCATTTCAAAAATCGAACGGCAGTAGGCAATTTATGTCAAATGCGATTATAACGTCAAAATTAAGACCACCGTAACTACTCTCTGTCTGCTTCCCTGACTCTTCGGCCCATTTAACTGACGCTACTACCACTTGTCGCCACTCATTCATCAGCCGAGGAATAAATTTTGTGGCAATCAATACGAAACGACAATAAAATAACGCAGCCAACGTAGCATGAATGCATAATTGCTAATTAATGCTTTCGACACAGTGAGAGAAAGAGAGAGAGAGAGCGCGCATATAGACAACCGTATGCGTTAATTAGAACGTTGGCAGTGACATGCTGTAGCCACCGCACGATATATCGCCTTCTTTGGAACATGCCTACACCATATATACCGATAGCATACCCAACATCGGGTCGCATCTTATGGTTTTCGCCTCTAATGGACTTTGAGTATGTGTCAAAACAATTGCCATAACTTTGTTGACAGTCGCGGACTTTCAGGTTTCAGGTGCTTTATGGGCTTGCTTTGCTCACTGTGCATATCTATTTACCGATTCATGTGCAAAACTTTCATCATCGTGCGCGCACGTTCAGCGTCTCGCGGAGTTACCCTCTGCCGCCATATACGAACATATGTAGATGGGGTCTTGCTGTCACAGTGGCACAAGAAACGAAAACGAGTTGGTGGCTGGGACTCCCTTGGAAATGAGTGTCATTTCCGTTCTGCGATCCACATGTGCAAGACCGAGTATACGTACACAAAGGGCCCAACGTCGTCGTGTACTTTTACATTGTTTATAATGTAGCCGGGAGTTTCGTTCCTTGTGGAAGCAATTACCGTGGCGGGAATCTTAATGACTGAGTCAGCATGACCGTGTTCAACTTGCGTTGACCCCAAACAACGCACGCGTGTGTATTTTTATGGAGTTCATCGGCCGTTTCCGCTGTCGCAATCACGCCCACGAGCAGGCCATCAGTAAATTAGAGACCAAACGACACAAGTGCTTTCAAAACATCTGTGATCTGCATCTTTGTAGCCGATCTGCATCAATTCTTAACTGTTGCGCGCCTGTGATGTGATGCAGGCCATGCCGACAGACTACCTTGGCGGCAGTGCCATTACTACTGTAGCTGTAGACAGCTAAAAGGCAAACTCGTTTTTGTAAATAAATACGAGTGTAAACAAAGTCTGTTGTGCACGCAGCTCACATGCATGCGGCGGCAAGGCAGAAGTGCGAACGCGTATTTCATTGATACCGTTGCCTAAATAGATAAAACTTAGATAATTGGGTTTGTTTTTTTTACTTTTATTTTTTAACGCGATATCGCACAGTGTTGTGAGTGTAAACAAGAGGAGCGTTTGATTCACTTTCATTGTAAGACTCATCAAAGCTTGCAGGTGCAGAGGAAGGCAGGAGAAAATCGGCAGGCGTTGTATGTCGAAAGAAGCCTAGAAAAGCCGTCGACTTTTGTCTTCACTTTCTTGACTGAAGGTCGGGCAAATGTCAGTGGGGTTCTAGTGGAAATTCGGAGCTCGACGCTCCAGCGAGACAAAAGGGCAACTAATTATTGGAAATAATTAATTTAAACATACTTATCTACTCTCCGTAGGAAGTCACGGCATTCCTGTAGAGGTTACAGACAGTCACAGGTCGAAAACGCTCCCATAAAGTAGGCGTGGCAATAATCAAATTAGCCTAAAGCGTTATTGTGCTTTAAGAGGTTGATTTTGCTTTTTTAGGTGGTTGAGGAAAAAAAATTGCTACCGCTTGTTATCAAGCCGCATTATCGCCTTGGTAGGAGTTATAAGATAAAAGCGGCTTTCCTGTTAGTACTGCTGCACCTAAATGGCTTACTTGGAAGTAATTTTTGTACCCTTTAAAAAAGCTCATGCGAATCCACCTTCAATAGAACAATTATCGGATATTGTTCTTAGCAAGTGAGTGGACAGTCCCAGGCCGCTCTTCTAAATTGAGGACCGCTGTAAAATAGTTAACTACCTTTACGGTCTCCAGCCGCAGAAACAAATGGCTGAGAAAAATGTTGTTTAAGTTTTTTTCAATTTAAGGGTTAGGTTCTTAAAGTTGCTGACAATATTTGTGAAAACTTTCTTGATAAGTCCCTAGTGCCTGACAAATCACAATTGCGTGAAGGCTTCCACAGAGCTCAGTAGCTACTGTCAACAATACAAAATTCGGTATCATAGGGAGTTCGTCAATTGAAGAAACATATTTCCAACAACAAGGTGTTTGCAACTATGGCATATGACATTTATAACGAATGGTACCACTTCCTAGAGGGCCAATTAAAGGCTAAAGCGAAATACTACTCACAAGGAAAAACAAAATTGAAGCCTCTTGAAGATTGAAAAGTATTTGTAACAACTTACTGACAAATGTTTCTTAAAGTGCCAATAGTGCTTACCGCGGGACTTCTTCAGGTCTGTCAGAAATCGTTTTAATCAAAGTGCACTCCTTAGCTTGCAATATCCTTAGCTGTCAGTTATTTCGTAGACGGAAGAGTAGGCTGCTGTCTTCAAATGAACGTCTTTTTCCTCTTTAGGGTGGCAGTTCTCCCAGATGACAGGCCAAAGCTTGTCCACTGCCCTTTTTGTTCAAAATTTGTTAAATCTTAAAAAGATGCCACGCCTCTACCTAATGGTCATCACAATTTGTAAAGTGCTTGCTATTAAATATATCTAAGTTCATGTCACACATCGATTTTAGCTGCCATTTATAGGGTTTCATAAAAAATGTTTCGTTTTGTTTTATAGTGGCTGCCACGCCCCCTTTGCAAAATCTGTCGTAAGTGTAAAGATATAAAATCTTAAACGAGTTTCTTTTATCGAATTGAGGTGCCACGCCCCATTTTATGTACAAAAATTTGATTTTAAAAACCAGAAGTGAATTTCTCTTTTAAAAAAACAAAAAAAACAATATAGCTGTGCTGTGAATAACAGCAAGTTAAATGTAGGAAAGTCACAAACAAATTGCGAAAGATGTCAAAAGTACTTCCAAAAAGGAGGTGTGGGAATGAAAACCTAAAGCCTTATTGGAGTCTGAAGAAATTTTTCAACTTTCATCGAATTTGTGCAGTTTTTTCAACGATAGTTAAACAACTGAAGTGTTCAAATTAACCTAAATGAGTTAAGAACTATATTTACCCGTCTCTAGAGTTAGATGAAATAGACATATCGCACCACACTTTCTGCCATCTAGTAGCTTGTGTAAAACCAGGTATGAGGGAGGACTCTCATAAGACCCTAGACCCATCGCGCTGCCTAGCGCAAGGAGGTCAGTCTTTTCGAAGATCTATAAATTTTTTTTTTTATGTATCACGAAAAAGAGAAAATTCCCCGAATTAATTTACGAATCTTCTAAACTACAGGACAACTCATCCACAAGAAATTAAAATTCAAAGTAACGATGTGGACGTGGATGTAGAGTTCGATATAATATATGGTAGAAAAGGGTTGTTCAAAGATGGGCTGCAAGTATACCCGAGCAGCTTGGAGAAAAGTTGTAAAGTCCTTTATCTAGCTTTATATAGTTTTTGGAAGGCTTACCAGTTACACATAGATGAGTATAATGTTCTAGAGATATCCAAGCACTTACCTGAAAAGAAGAAGATACAAATCATGAATTAGTTAAATATGTATGTAAGTAAATTTAAAAGGAAAAAATAAAAAAAATTATATCAACAAACGCCTACAATTACAGTCTTTCTTCACTCTAACTATTATTTGGGCAAATTCAAAAAGGAACAATCATCTTAAGGGTGACTTTCATGGCAATAATGGCTGCCGATAATTGCATAAAGGAAGGAGGTTGAGGATAGCCTCAAGTCCGACGCTGGTGGCCTCGATGAAAGCTAGTCTTTGAATTTGGCAACTATCGTCTAAAAGTTGCGGGATTGGTATTGCCTTGGGGGCTCATTGGTTATTTTTCTGAACTACTGAACGAGGGCATTTAGATTCGATCCCCATATAACATCTGTAGCGCTGGAACGAGACAAGTAATTGCGAACGAGACAAACATAGAGTAAAGACAAGGATAGGGGGAATAGAGAAAGGATATTCATATTCATATGCGACATTGTAGTTTAGTATCTCGATCAAGAAGAATGGATTACCAATAAATATTCAAGTTAAAATAAAGTGGTTTTAATCATTTCTTTTGTTTCGTATTATAAGTGAAGATTTTTTTATACTACGAAAGTCTGGCAAACATCCAAGTGTAAAGAGAAAAGAAAGAAAGAGAAAGCTTCTAAATTCAGCTTTTTGGACTCAGTACACACATTTTTAGGTCCTTTCCATGGTTTGAATCGAATGGTTTTTTAACATTTTTTTCCGACTAAAAATTCGTCCGGCAAGCTACGCGAGTTGCACTCGTAACTCCACCTTTTAATTTTCACTGACCAGCTTCATATTTATTATGGCATCCGTGGCTTCGAAAATAACGTGTCGAAACAGTTTCACTGGCAATTTCTGTTTGCAAATTACATTCCAATTTCATTCAATTATTTCTTGACAAGGCAGTACAAATCTCCATACAAACAGCTTGGTTTAAAATATACACGCATTTCAAACAACAGCACTTATTCATCATTAGACTCCTCAAGTGATGGTTTAAAAATTAAAATTCTGACAGTCAATATATTCCTCTTGGTAAGGAATTTTTGTTTTTTCCCTGTCAGACTTTACATTTCGACATCAATTGACCAAACACTTACCACTTGTCCCAATTAAGCGATAAACACAATCGTCAGCTTTGGAATAGAAATTCTATTTCCGTAGCTATATTTTGTTTGTGTCATCACTTGTAAACCATCGTACCTTTTTATAGGTGAGCATATTTCAAACCATTAACTCTGACTTGGCATATATACTTGGTCATACTCTCAGCCATTTGGACCCCAATTGAACCGACTGAGAATTGGGTCCACCATTTAGGTTCTGACGGCGACAGTCTGATTAATTTGTCAATTGGTGCTGACTGTACACGCTGTGTATTGGGTATTACGAATCTGATTGCTGTTTTGTACCATTCCCGTCACTGGCGTCGACAATCCACTGATTATTATTATTATTACAGTTTTCTATTTACAGTGACGGCGTTTATACTTCTTTTTTTTGTCTGAAAGCTCGATCAGTTTATTTTTCAATTAATAGTACAATAATTTCTCTCCGTTCGTCTTATGACTAATCCGCGTCCAATTACACCCATGCATTGTTCTCTGTTTCCGTCAACGTTATATTGAGTCATAGAGCCGTTTAAGCGTAGTTAATCGCTGTTTTGGGCAATGTCACGTTTTTCACGAAATCGTACTTCGCAATTTCGATAGACAACTGGTAACTGGATTACTGCACACGCCTACGCTGTGCATTTGAAAAAAAAACACGATGCATGTGCCCAATAAGGAATCAAAGATAAAACCGAACCGCAACGCATACAAAATTGAAAGACGAAAGGCCCCCAAACAGTGGGTAATGTCTCGTAAAATGAATCTCTTCCATAAAACCGAAGAGCTTCCCACACAAATACCACGTATGGACACTAATTTGTTAAATCCCATTTGGGATGGCACATAAAACTCCGTGTTTACATTCCATAAAGCTCATAAAACATAATTCAAATGTTATCTGTAATTTGTGTCATTTGCGTGTTGCTTTGATGTTGCGGGTGCGATCACTCGCACTCAATCAAATAATGTTTAGCACCCGCATTTGCGTTCCTCACTTAATGAGTAACAAAATAGTTTCAGGGAGAATAGTGCAATCGAAGAGGAAGATCATTTTGTTTTACAGAACGTAAGTGGTGTGGAAAAATACTGCCAATCGAAAAGCCGGTCATAAGTATAAGCATCTTACACCCTCGACCCTGGAAACTTTCCTCGATACTTATAATCATTTTTAATGTCCAGGCTAAATTTTTCGGACTCACAATGGCGAAATTTTCCATACAAACAAATTGTGACCTACAAGATATTTAATGTGGAGGTTAAAAATTATTATAAGTAAGGCCCTTTGATTATAAAGCCGCGTTTCATTATATTTACCTACATTGTTCGACACATGGTCAAATATTTGACAGGAGCTTGAGTCATATGCCTGTTTGACAGCCAATATTTATTTTATTTGTATAGCTAGTTTAATATAACCTCGACACTATTGTATTCCCCAGGGTGTCAAGGTGTCATACTGTCAAATCTGGTCAAACGTTTCCAAATTCGGGTTGATATTGCTTTACTTGAAATTTTCGTCAAAATTTAATATTTTATTTGCCATCCAGGAGCAATTTAAGCAACATGTTGTCAAATATTTGACAGGGAAATTGGGCAGTAAGCACATGGGAACTGTCATGTATCCGACATCTTTTCAACCAATCTTGGTATTCCTCACTGACTTTGGCGGCACTTCAGTTGGGCATAGACCAAGTCCTCAACTAACAAACCTCTTTTATTAAAAGAATCTTCAACTAACTACCTCTAGTTGCTCACTCCAAGTCGGTTGAGCTCTCCTTCTAATTGTGCCGTCTACCCCTCGGATTAGATTCGAATACTTTACGATCTGGAACAAATGTGTTCCATATTAGCGACCTAGCCATTTTAGACGACTGGTGTACAAATTTTTGACCAGATTGATGTGGCCTAAGGCTATTGATTAATCGCCTTTAGCATCGTATACGGACGGTTAAAAAAAGCCAACTGGTCTTGGGGCAAAGGTCAGTGGACCTCACTGCAATATCTCAGACCCAGTAGCACATACGATAACGATTTTCTAAGCTATGGTCTATGCAACGGACATGAAAGAGTCTTTACTGCTTGAATCAATGCTGGCTGCATTGCTGGCTGCCCTCTCTTTCTATAATTTTCACAAAATGAGCAGAAGGTCAACGATCAAGAAACCTCACCCTAAGTGAATGCCGGGTAATTGCACAAAGAAGACTAGAGCACCTTGACAGAAGCTTATAATAGCCTCAAGACCAATTAGCGACGACAACTGTAAGGTACCTTCGGGACCTTGAGTCAAGCGAATGAATAAGAGTACAAAAGTCAGATCTACGGTTTTATGCTAAATCCAAACGTCTAAAGGGAGAAACTTTTTTAAAGTGTATGTCGGATAATATTCGACACTCGTCGCAGTAAAAAAAAACCTTGACTTGTAACCTGTATGTTTTCCGGGAGTTTAATCTGAAACCCTTCGCTCAGGAGTGTAGCCCACTAACCAATGGACCTAAAATCGGAGAAGTAAATATATCTCTATCCAAGTAGCTTTAAGACAGAAATCCGAATCAAGAGCAGTGCAAAGTTCAAAGACTAGCATACGTGCCATAGTGCCATAAGAGTCACCTCTTAAAAGTTCGTCCCTTTGTAGCTTAACTTGGTTTTGACCACACAAAAGTAAAAATGGAGAAAAACTTAAATTTTATACTTTGGCCATGAACAGACTCACGGACTACAGCACGCTATGCTTAGAATTTACAGGAACCTTCTTCAGAGAATATAGCAGGAGAGAAGAATGGAGAGGCGACCTTATATTTACCTAACATACGGATGGAAAATGCAGGGTCAGGCTCAGGTGCCTTTTTCGCTTATGCCAGCATCAATATACCGCTCGGACCATAGTATTGTCTTTCAAGTGGATGTAATGGCAGCGACAAGAGCTTGCAAAATGTATAACTCTATCGACTGCTAGGCAGCTATAAAAACAATAGCAGCTTATGAAGTAGATATATTTTATAGTCAAAGCTTGTGAAATATTATCGCAAGGAGTTCAAGTTTCTTGGAACACATCGGAAGGCATTACTATGTGTGGGTCTTTGGAGATTAATGCATTGAATGCAATGAAAAAGCGGAGGAATAAGCAAGAGGCACCTTTTTAAGAAAAAACTAATACCTCTGCGATTAATGAGCCTTGTCAAGAGAAGCGATAGCAAGTTGGACCAACGTAAGAAGGCTTTAGTCACACTACTGCGAGCTGAAGGTCTGAAAGACGCATGCAGAATGATAGATTTTCATTTCGACTCTCGAAGAGATGTCAACGGGACACAGTACTATGGGGTACCGCATATGAGGCAAACTCGCCCTACGGCTCTCAGGATCGATCCCCGGAAAAACACAAATTATATCTTACGACTGTCATGAAAGAGCTTCTTCATTTCGCTTCACTCTAACGATGTTTGCAGAAGCTCTGAGGAGCGTATATCTCCAAAACTCGAAAGGTCCATCTGGGAGCTTTACTTTTAACAAATCCAGACCTTAGAAGTCCTATACGTCTCAAACTAATTGAATGAGCATCCTAGATGCATGTGGTATCGCAAGGGGCTTCACAATGGTAGAAGTGTTTCGGCTCCTTCTTCAACCTAGCTTAAGCTTACTCCATACTTGCATGTTAAATTGAAATAGTCCGAGGATAAAGGAAATAAAGAGCAAGTCCCAGACCCGTATCTACTAAAAAAGGGAATGTCTGCATCGCATGGTAAGATGGACTGGTTTCGAGAATTTAAATTTTTCTACCGCAGCCTAAGGGAAAGTGAGAGAATGTTGAAAAGCACTGATCCTTTTTCAGACCCAGTAAAACTGCTTACGAAAGTCGACACCCATTGCCTTGTTGTTCCAAATCAAAGTAACTAGATCTCCATTCCACTGTCATTATCACTTTCCGAATTATTCACCCCGTCATTGACTCTTTTATATACAGTCCAATGGACACAGTTACAATTACAATGTCAGATAAACTCTAGCTCATTTCGTTGTGAATCACTGACCCTATGTACTATAATATTCTCCATGCAAGGGAACTCATCAAAAGGTCTCTAACTTTCAGCCCACCAAAGAGAACAGGGAACGAGAAAATAAAATTCTATGAATCCGATGACTGAACATCCGACAGTCGGCATCAATTATCACCACAAAGCTGCCAACCAAGCAAACCACTGGTTTGCAATAAAAACCTAAGTGACTCAGGTAAAGGAGAAGAGGCTTTTACCATTAATTCCATGACACATTTGACGACCTTTTTGACGCAGTCAGTTGTACACGAGGTATAGGTACCTTCGTCAGTGCTAGCCCTGTTTGTAACATCCACTACACGACGGACGGACGAGGGGCGAAGGAGATCACTCTTCGAGTGCTTTTGATTTTGTTTTGTGGTCTTTGTTTTTTTTTTTTTTTTTTTCTTTATAGCACTTCAAAGAAAGACACACACAAAAAGAAAGGAAAATACCAAATGAAAGCCACTTGTATTGAATGGAGAGAGCGCGCACAAGAAGCACAAGATAAGGATGATGTTGCATGCAGGGGAATAGCCAACTCTGCCAGACAAGCGACTTACCCTCTTGAAGCGGGCTCCAGCTCCGCCCGTCATTCAGGACTTTGTGGCGCATTATGTTTCTATGGCTTCATTCAAATTGTGTGAAGCAGCAGCAGCACCACAGTCACGGGACGTGAGATAGATAGGTAGAAAGGATTTATGCCACGTAGGCAGTGTGCTGGATGTAAGTGTAAGTGGGGGATCTGTCGTCGTCATCGCTAAAGTCGTCTTCGTCTTCCTTTCAGCCCGTGTCATGTCTTGAAAGAAAATCAGCTGATGATGCATCGTGATATGTCACCCCTTTCTATATGTTCAACAGCCTCCCCAACCCCCGCACTCCCGATAGTATGGTGGATTTCATACAAATTGCCAATTGTTCATTGACGACGAGGACGAGGACGAGGACGATGCCTGCCAGTGGTGGTAATAGAATTGAGCCCAAGTGCTGACTTCCTGGTTACAAATCGAAAATCAGTTGGCTATGGTGTTCACAAGGATCCATGGGCGGCGGAGGACGATGAAAAGCGCTCTCCGTCTGCTGAATACACTGATTCTCAAGCATCATCATTGTTGGACAGCAGTTTGGCGTTCCTGACGAGTGGCAGATTGAATTGGAAACTGAAGAGTGGCATCAGCTCTGCGGCAAAGCGCACAAGGATTCCAGGAACTCAAAACATTTTATAAGTGCGACGAATAAATCAACAGACACTGCAAGGCCAGTCAACTGCCCCCAGCCCCCACACGCCATAATCCGACAGCGCCAGCAAATAGCAAACAGTAGACATCAGCCATCTCGGCGGTTGCGAACAATGCGAGAATGGGAATAAAGTATGGACCACCCGAGGTGTGAAGTTTTTACCGCGATTAGCTTCGTATGTTTGTTTGTCTTCCCGAATGGGAATGCTCATTGTGGTGGCGCGCGCTCCTGGTAACCCAGAAGTTAGCCATGGGGCCAGGGTCGTCCGTCAGATGTTTTACGAGCGGTTAGCCAGCGTCGCGTCGTGTGTAGGAAAAGTGCAGGTGCCACGACTTTTGGTGGAGCGAAATTGTACGGAGTGGGCGTAGAGTTTTTTGCTTCCCTATTCTGTGTTTATAATTGGCTTGAGGGATGGTGGGTGTACGGGAAAATTAAAGCCGAATGGTTTGTGTATTCCGGAAGCATCTACAGGTATGACTTCCTTGCATAGATACTTTCACAAAACAAAAAAAAAACAACGAAAGGAATGGACCAAGCATCTGGGGAACAATATCGGTTGGTGGCTGGGCTAATTTAGACGGATTTTTACACGTTTTTGCGATTTCAAGGGCAGTTTGCATAAGGAAGGAATTAGTGCTGGAGCTAACTTCGAGGAATTTTAAAATCGCCTGTGTGATTGCAACATGTTCAAAATGGTTGGTGTCTGAGCTACTGCCAATTCTAAATTAAACCTCTCTTCGCAAAAAATGCATCACTGGTATCACATATGTTGAAGTAGGTCTTACTTATTCCAGCTATGCCAAGGTTAAACGATTGGCTATGATTTTTAGAGTTTTAAAAAAAAAAAGGTTGGTGTCTAAACTAGAGCGAATTCTGTTTAGCACGATAAAAAATTTTATTGGCTACATCTATCACATTTTTGGAGATCTTATAGTTCTTTAGGAATAATAGAGTGGACAGTGACTGAACGAAGAAATTAATTCTTTAAGGATTAGAAAGCGAGGTCCATCGGTGCTAAAATTCAGACGTCGCACTTACGATAATAGTCAACACTAGTTTTCAAAAGGTTGGAGGTCGGTCGAAGGCGAAACTCCAGTAAAAAGCCAGTTCCAGTCCTAAAGTCATTAATAAATATAATAACTAGTGCGGTAGGCAAAAGGGAGCCCTGCGAAACACCGTCATTTCGATGGAATATTTGTGACTTAACGGACTTCAGAGGAATTTAGATTGAATGGTCGGAGAGGCAGTTTCTACGCGACGCTTTGATCACATAGGCACGCACAACAGAGCTTCATGTAAGACTTTGTAAAAGGCTTTCAAAAAATCAAACAACCCCTTATATTTTCATAGAACAGATATTGAAATATTGAACATATAAGAACAAGTGCCGGTAACAAAACAGAGCCTTACGGCACGCCAGGTTTTATATAGAACTGGTCACTTAAGACTGTCGAAAGCAACTTCAGTTGATGCCAGCCTCTGTCAAAGGCTTCCGTATTATCAAGCGCAATATGTTTCATTTCACAAAAAACTGATAAAGCTATTCCCACTTTTCGGCGAGAAAAATCAGCAAATCGTGTGTGGAGCAGGTGCCTTCTAAACCTTAGTCATTAAAAAAAAATTAGAAAACTTGATCAAAAATTGACGATTTATAAGTGTTTCTGTAACCTTGAAAAAAATGGACGTAGGATCAGTTTTCGATGGTCCAAAAAGATTCACCTTTTTTAGAAACTGCCTGAACAAAATTTGATTTCCGCCCTTTAGCTAAGCGTATTAAAGTTCAGGGTTAATGAGAAGCTTGCGCAGTGGTTTTGAGAGTGTGGAATAATACTTCGTTAATGTACTGGAGGGCATATCATCTTGCACAGCTTATTTGTAAATATCGAGGTCTTAAGGTACTATGCGAATGCAAAATTAAGGCTTTTTAGGTGAAAGGTCTAAAACTAGTGCTCATGGTATAAAATTTTGGATATGTTGTTAAAAATATATTGCCCTTCGTCACACTTTACTCGATTCCCATTTGAACTCACACTATTCTCAAGGAATATATTTTTTTACTGCCCATATATTTCACACTTTGTTTTGTTAAGAACTGGATGAGTTCCCGAACGATATTGTCACTTAGGGAAGCTTTTATTTAAGTGATTGAATATCAGTTTCGTGTACCAAATAAGACTTCCCTACTGAAATGGATTTCAGTCGACAGTTTGAGTTATTGGGCGGCTAAATTTCCTCGTAAAAATTTGCCAAATTTAGCACAGTTCCCAAAGCCAATTGGCCTACATCTATTTAGCCAATTTTGGCAACTATGGAACAGCACCTTATGAAGCGACGATAGACTTTTTGACCAGCAGGAACCAATTTTTGGAATGGAGCCTCAAGCATTCCTTTGGGCAGCTTTCTACTATTGAGGAGTCCGCCTTTGGGCTGCTTTCTGAAGCTCAGAAACCGCGTTTTTCGTAGATGCCCTAGGAGATTGGTCCGTTTTCGACGACCTAGGAATCACGCTTTTCGTTAGGCCGTCCGCTGTCGCTCTTAGCACAAGTATTACTACCTTAAATTATTGTAAAGTCAGACTTAAGTCGAAAGCTATAGGTGGTGAATTGAATAGAATCCATACAAAGGTAGAGTAGGTATCCTTGGAAAGACAATGGGAAAGTCAACTTACGCCTGAGAAAAAAAATTAAAATCTATATCAACTCGTCAAGTTTTTATAATAGCGATAAACTCGATGGACAAGTTTTGATGAAGGCAATACTTGCTCCTATTAAATAGCTCACAAAAGTGACATCAAACCACACCCCAAATAGGTCAGAAGTGGAAATAACTGCAGCAGTTCTTAATTGGAATACAGAAGCTTCCCTTGCTCAAGCCCCGGATGTTCCAAAAATGAAGAAAAACTTATACACAGCTCCTACGGACTTTAAGAGGTGAGTACAATCGTTTTCTCTCGCCTTTCTTAAAGAGAATCAACCACAGAAGTCTGTGGGTTAGATGTCCAGAGAAGTCATTGCTCGAATGTGACAAACCTAAGGGCCTTGAGTTTGTGTTTTTCCCAAGCCCAACCCTTAATGATTAAATGATCACGCTGAACCACTTCAATTAACCACACAGCAGACAAAGAAGGAGTAGATACCGCAGCAATTCTCAAGGTGACTCCCTCCCTGCATATGCAGTCCTGCGACCATTTACACGATCACCATTCCTGCTACTGAAACTGAAATTGAAACCGATGACGCATTGAAAACAAATTAGCCACTCCGTGGTCCGTAAGTGGTGTGCCCGCAGTGCTGCGTCCATGTGGTAAGTGACATTTCTCTCGTTTTGGGGTCTCATGACGGCCGGCGCCATGGCGAATAAAGAAATGAAACTGCAACTGGAATCCTAATTGAGTGCACATTTAGTTGTTACTTTACAGCACTCATGCAGAGTCTGCCACAACGCATTCTTCAAGTGCACGGTGGTGTCAAGAGCTGTCAGAGAGAACATCTGCATTGCATCTGTCTGCCATTGGCCTCCCGCTCGCTCCGAGAAACACTCATCTGTGTGTGTGTGTCGGTGTGTGTGATTATCCAAATAAATCATTCAAAGCAGATAATAATCCGTAGCAATGTACGATGTGCTTGCTGCACTTTGTCAATTGTTATGCTTGCCGCGTTCTTGTTTTCGTTCGTTGTCATCCTCATCATCACCACCACCACCAAACGAAATACTCTACATAACAAAAAGCCATCTAACTGCGTTGTGTCCCAAACCGGCGCTATCTGCTCCATATGATTCGATTTGATTTATATCACTCTAGAGCATGAGGGTGGGGGGCGGTGTATGCCAAATACTCACAGTCGTTCCGCACGACAATGTGGGTCTTTGTTGCACCCGCACAGCGTGCTGCATATCGTGTGCTGGTGTGCATCTGCTACTTGCGCTGACTTTTGGGTTTGGGAATTATGTAAATTTCGCATTACATTCGTGAGGAGCAGCCCGGATCATACAGCATACACATTGCAACAATTGTGTGCCATTGACATGGCAACGAGCTGCATCAGCAGCATCACAGAGCGGAGAACTGATGATGGGGCTCTTTGTTTATGTTAGCGCTCCGCTGGATATAGATGACTGTTTTTATGGCTGCCGGAAGTCAGAGCCCAATCAATCTGATTTTTTGTTTGCGCCAATATCAGTCAAGAGACAGAAATGGTGTTTGTGTCCCCAGTGCAACTGATGGAATGCCCACGACGACGGAAACCTGTAATTAAAAACCACTTACGGGCGCTCGCAAGAGATGTGAATTGCAATTTAATTGTAACCTACTCCGGCGAAATAGCCGTCTGACCAGTTAATAAGTGCGCGCCAGCCACTGCCGCTTGACAGTCATGCGACTGTAGGCGCACTAGGTTGCGCAATGGGAGTACACGGGAGTCCACCTTGCTTTCCTTTGGACGGGTATCTCATGATTTATGGCCGGCCTGCATATGGAAATGACCGAAATGAATATATTGGTAAAAATGTACAATCGGCTTGATGTCAGTCTCAGAGGATGGGCGACTGCGATCGCACAGAGAGCCGTCGCGAGAACAGCAAAGTCGAAGCTACCGATAAAAATACAACTCAATTTGTTATCCGGGACGTGGCGCTATGGCCAGAGGAAACAACGCTGACCGACCTTTTCTGATCCACTGTGTTCTTTGCATGTCCTTTGTGCGGATTAAATTATTTATTATTGGCTTAATGAATAAATAAACGTATTCACGATGTGGCATCCGGCTCCCAGTTGTGTCATGCCAATAACGTCAGCGTGAATATGAATATGCATACAGATGTGTATCGGCGAGATAAGGACGAATTAAATAACTGCGCTGTCAATTTATGTATATATATGATTTAAATACATCCAACAGGCAGGCATGTCATTGATTGCGCGCACGTGGAAGCTATTTTGGATTTAATTGAATTAAATTTGGTAAGGGCTTTCCGCGAAAATCAAAAGGATTGGGTCGTTTTAAGTGGGTTCGGATATTTAACGCAGTTTGGAAGTAGATGCTGCTAATAAAATCGATTGACATAACCTTTCAAACTCCTCAAACTCGTGGGTTAAGTCATATTTATACGATAGCAAAGACAGTCTCGTCTTTAGCTTGTCCGTTTCTAACCCAGTCGAACAGTTCCTTGGTGTACCACAGGGAAGTCACTTAGGGCCCTTGATCTTTCATTTGACTATTAAAAAGTTGATGCTTGTCATTTTACTAACTGAATTTGAGATATGTAAAGGAAGTCTGTTGAAGTCCTTTTCTATACTATGTGTACCACCCACGGTCTTCCTTTACAATGT
Source organism: Cheilosia impressa (assembly GCA_948293265.1). NCBI lineage: Eukaryota > Metazoa > Arthropoda > Insecta > Diptera > Syrphidae > Cheilosia > Cheilosia impressa. Next base: position 44,297,452 of record OX411884.1, on the reverse strand, counting down.
GTTGCATCTCCGAGTAAAGCTATACAAGGGATTTAAATTCATGACATTTTACAGTCCCTAGACGACTTTTTATGGGAGTATGTCAAGAAAAGAAATGACGGTAACACGTCTTTACCGGAGACCCGGAAGTTCAAGTCCAATATCTGAACCAAATTCCTTGACAAAAATCGAAAGGACTACGATGAGAATGGTTTTCGAAAAGCCTCTCTTTGTGAGGCGGAAAATTACTTAAGAGAGCTTGCATCTTTTAAAAATACATGTCTCCAAGTCCACATAGATGCAGCCTTTAACAAAGCCCCCAAGAATTAAATTTAGGACATTACAAGCTTATGAATATTTCGGAGGTGCCTTTAAATCCCTTTTAAGAAAAAGATTCATTTACTTTTTATACAGCCACAATTCATAGTCTTCTTGAAGCGGTGCTTTACAATTTAAGTTCCGACAGTAGACAAAACCTTAAGCTGGAATTTTTGTAATTTTCAAGGGTCAAACTTGGAGCTGCTCGGCTAGTTGCAAAACACTTATTCACTGAAGCTGTATGCCAACAACAAGTCTTATCATAGCGATCAAAGCCTTCTAAGCTAAACTTTCTATATATAGATATATTGGACGGGAAGTAAGAGCCTTCTTGACGTGTAGTCTTGGTTGGTTCATTCTAAACGGACTGGGGAAGTCTTTATGGCGAATTTTCACTTTTAAGATGGCATTCCACAGGGTTGCAGTGGTAGTTCTCGTCGGATACTTGACAAGACTTTCTAATAGCTATTTAAATTACTTGAACTATGTTTCCTACAGATAACCTTGGACTGCAAACCTGCCACCGAAATACACTCCGAGTATGTCTCTTGAGAGTTTTGCACCAGAAAGGCAGTGTGACGCCTATTACCGAATCCAAAAACCTACCCATTTGTACTTGTCGGGAGTCCGATTCGTGACTCTGTCAGCTAAGAAAGTCCGTTACTGCATGACTAGAATCCGCCGTGTGCGTTACATCAACATCAACGTATTCAACGGAAGAAACTGTTGAAAAATAGACAAATATCCGTTGCATATTTCAAGGCGGGCGAAAGCACATTGCCTTGGACCGTAAATTAACCCCTCATCAATATAAGGGCAAACTGCCGAGCATACAATTTGTAGCACAACAAAACTTGCAAATAAACTGAGATTCAGGACAAACAAACCCCAAAGAAGTGTACCCTACGACTCTCAACAACGAATTTCCACAGTCAATCCCCACATTCAATTTGCTCATTTTCACACACTTACAAAACACATCCCATCCAAATGCACATCTAAACGTATACATCAACTTCATGCTGGCTGATTCGCTTTAAAGCCCGCTCTAACTGCATCGCATGCAGTGAAACCCATTGCCCCGCGGGTGACATTTTCGCCTATCTCGGAATCGGAATCCTTGTTCTCGATTATTATACAGAATCCACAAGTTCGGAATCACAAATTAGTCCAGTTTCCAGTTGCATGAGCCGAGTGCTGGAGCTGAGCACGACACCAAAGACCCAACACAGAGGCTCCTTTCGATATGCGGGGAAATGCAAATTCTCATCCCAAAGGCCACCAGCAGCCATCAAATAGCGGCAGCGCCAATCTTGTACATGCAAAGGATATCAAATGACTCGGCAGCATATAATAAGAGGGAAAGTTTTACTTACAACCAAGCAGACCAAAGGGGATAGAATATACAGCTCCTGTATAGGGTGGCGTATATAGTGCGATTCAGTGGGGGTGCACGAAATACGTGACACAATTAAGGATTTGTGCGCAGAACGCTCTATTTAATCGGTGTGAATATTAAAGCGAATTATATTTATATGCGTCTATTTTTTGCTGTTCGCTGGACGGTGGTGACTGGCCGTCGCCACCAGTCGCTGCTCGCAGTCCATTGTGTGTTTTGGAGAGTGTGCATCTTTATTTTTTGTTGGTGGTGCTTGGTGCATCCTGCATCGTGGGGATTTAGTGAGAGATGGTCCCGATCTGCAGTGCACTGCTGGAAACCATAGAGTACGAGGAGTACACTGCGTATATATATAGATGACTTGCAGCTCAAGGGTGGATATCGCCTGGAGGATCGTTAAATTTTAATTACTCAACTTTATTCTTTGTTGTGTTGAATTATTCGCAGAGTCGCTGTCGCTGGAGCTACAGTTGTCTTCGACGTCGTCGTCGTGTTCGGATTTTTTTTTTTGTTGCTTTTTTTAGTTTGGATTTTATTTCAACTACTTTCGTGTACCCGTGGCACTGCGTGTGCAGTACATAAGCAAAAGAAACGATAAAACGCATTGTTTATGCATGTGCTGGAGATGTAGGGATATACGAGAGTATATATGCATTCGATTTGAATTAATTTGAAATGCATGTTGGTCGGGGTGGAGAGGTGGGCGCTTTGTTGTGCGTGCCCGTGACTCGTCGCAGTTGGTGGATGGTGCGCTGTCGGCAGATGACTTTCTGAGTATTACAGGTTTTTAATTAAATAGTAATCAGAGGAAGGAAAGGCTAGGAATCTGTCTTTGAGGTGTCTAACTTCGTTTGGTTCTTTTTTCTTTCCTGAGGAGTTGCAGGAATCTCAAGAAGTGTAGAAGAAATTTCATACGCAGACAGTTTAGGGTGTGAAAATGTAGAGTTGGGTTGGAAGTGGTTTAAAATTCATTCATGGATTGATGGTTTGACGTATAATTGGAAGGAGTTGAGCGCATTCGAGGAAATGAAAGTTGTGGCAAAGATGTGCTTAGCTTGGGATTGCTTTTGTTCTTAATCGACATGCGGCAGGCTCACTCAGATGTGGCCGAACTTGGAGCTTTGTGCAACTTTATGATTAGCATTTGAAAAAGAATGCCTTTCTGTCTGACAAAATGCCTCCTGTGTGCTTTCGAATGCAGGAACCGCTTTTCGAATTTTTGAACGTAATACTCGCTTGCATAACCATTATATTGCAACAGTTTCTAGGCCTAAATCTGTTGCTGTAGCTATTAATTTTGACTGTTTGTCGCACTTAGTAGCTGGCAGCTTACAGATCGAATTTTGAATGGAAAAGTGATCCTACCAACAAGAAAAGCACGAAACTAAATATGCGCACACGAAAATAAGCGAATTCCTTTTAAGCGCACACTACAAGATCGGACTTCAAAACCAAAAAGAATAGTCATTTGCCTCACCAATAAGAGCCAAGTAAAAATTTCTATTCGCACATAAAGACAACTCAGTTGCTTTAAGGCGCACACTAAATGGTTGATTCGAAAAATTCTCATTGTATCAATAATATTAAGTGTGCGATTAGAAAATCAGACAGGGTTTCACTTAATCTACTGAATTTCAAATGCACTTGTGTAAAACTCACTAAATAACCCTAGTACAAAAACTATCTGCGCGGACGCGAACTCGGGAAGACGCCCTTCCTGGTCAGATGCAAAAAGTGATATGAACCCAATTTGCCTGCCACATCCACCGAGCTGCATTTCGCAGCCTACTCTATGCTACCTAATAGAGCAGGAGGGATTTCCCTGCTCTCTCTCATATGACCGATCTTGTCGTTTAACACTTGATAGAAAAATTGAATGTTATTCTTAAGCACAAGTGTGAGCGAAGCCATGTGCTGGCTATACGCAAGATTTAAGGAAATTCTAGATTTAGAGTCGATAGTGGAAGATCGAGAGACTCAACCCTGGAAAATAATGAAAATTATTAAGAAGCTATTGCGCACAATGGTGTGCGACACCCAATAATTGAATTAGGAAAGAACTTTAGAAACATTTAGTAAACATACATATGAAGATCTAAATCAAATGCTAGCGCACACATATGTGCGATCCCAAATAGCAGCTTTATTGGGAATTGTTTAAACTTTTAGTTAACAGAAAGGCTGTCATCTGAAATAATTTCAACGCACATGTGTGTGCGATGCCCAATTGTGGCATTTACGAACAATATTTGAAACTTTAGGTACATATTGAGGTCTAAAATAAATGCTAGCGAACATGTGTGTGCGATGCCCTATTGTAGCATTTATTAAGCATATTTTAAACAATTGTCTAAGAGGTGTATTTAAATAGTGTATCAGTTTGCATGAAAATTTAACATGTAACACATGTCGGTAGAACAAGTCGAGGAATCAACCCACTTGCTGACAAGTTTTATATGAATTTCGAAGACCTTGTCCCCAAAACTACACTCAACTCAATACCACTTCAATACGATTCAATTAACACAGATTTTATTCAACATTTTAATCACAACTTAAATTTCAATTTCAGCTGACAATCCACGAAGCAAATTAATTAAATTAGTTAATAAAACGAAATATTACATTATTTTACGCCATTCGGTGCCTATCTCTTGCCCGGTCAGCTGTCAACATAATTTACAGCGATGGGGGCCGCCACCCAAGTGTCAAACATCGATAACACGCTTTACACCGGAACAAAAACATTTTATTATTTGCAATATCGTTGTTTTTTTTTTATTTCCCTGTTGTACTCTTTCACTTGATATTAAATTATTAACCGCTTCAATCAATAATGAACCAGCAGATTAAAATGCACAAGGCAACGGGGCCATTCGCCTTTTCGTAAAAAAAATACCAGTTGAAACAATTATTATTATATACATATGTGTGCTTTACAAACCATATTGTGTCGCAAAGATATAATAATTATCACGCGTCATGTAAACAAGTGATGTGCTCAGATTCAATTGAATGTTGTTCACATGCGTATTCGCAATACCTAAACAAGGGACCAATGGCCGTCAACAATGGAAAACCAATTCGAGTTGGTCAATCTCGTCTCAATCAAATGCGAGTTTTATATTCTCTTGTCATTCTTTGACTAGGTGTGGTCGTATATTTTTAGAACTAACTGAGGCATCCGTACACACAAAAAAAAAGGTCGAAACTAGTCAATTGATGTTGAATGTCAATGCAATGGCCTATAAATAGAACACCGTGGAACTTCACATCGAGCGAATCACATCTGTTACTGATTCATATTCCCATCATCGTTTCGATAAATTAGTGTGTTCGCCTTCTATGGCATAAATACTTCTCAAACTGTCAAACTGACGATTGAGGCTGTACATTGATTAGCAGAGGTCACATGTAGCTCTGTTGATTGTATCCCTTCAGTCATTCATAAATTGATCTAAAAAAGAACACACTGATCCCTTGAACTTCTACTCTCATAAGCTAAACCATCTGGCGGGACGCATCCAATTCGATACCCGACCACCACCATACACACATTTGAGAACAAAATAGCAGAGCAGTCCAACGGAAGTAGACAGCATATAGTTGTTTTTCGTCGTCGTCTTTTTTTATGAATGCTCCTTTTTTCCAGTTCTGTATGAGGGGTTCGGTTACAGACATGATAAAAACTAAATGTTGGAATGTGAAAGAAGAGATGACGAACATGGTAGAGTACATACGATTGACCCTTAAACGAAATGCGTACCAGTATGTGTGCGTGTGTGTGTTTCTCTATCGCCCAAGACAGAAGAATAACCGGGCCGCCTTATCACCCCTAGATTACTGCCACTGCAAGAGTGCTACTATGCCCGATGGATTTTTGTCGGTACTTGATGCAGAGAGCTGAAATTATTTATCTTTTCAGCGTTGGCGGCGTGTCCAACACTTGGAAGAATTGAAATTCATTGGAGGGCTTGCTTCAAATTTACGACAGATGATCGATCACCGATCGGAGGGGTGTAGAGGTTGTTTCTATTTTGGGTGAGTAATATTTTTAGAGCGTAATGTTTGCCTAATGATTATCGTTAGTATTTCTAAGTGGTTATCAGCAGTTTGGTTTTTGGGTGAAATGCGTTAGCAAAACAAATGACAAATAGCATGTTGCGGGGGAAGGCATTTTCGATTAGAGATAACAGATAACCCACAAACGTCAATCGGGGACTGCGAGACATCAAGGTGTTCGTAGCAAAGTTTTATGGTCTACTTTACAACCTGTCTGTATTTAAACTTTGTTACAGAAGTGGACTGTTTATGCGTCAAATTTATTTTAGAAAAATATACTAATATACTGGACTGCGTTTGTAATAAATTCGACATATCTTGACTTGAAAACAAAACAAACCATCACCTTCCAAACATTCGGCTGATGAGAAAATAACAAAAAAATATTTCAAGACGCTAACGAAGGAAACATCATCAGAAAAAAATAAAAACCAATGCGGACTACATGTTGGACAACGCTAGACTTCAGTCTTGAGTAGACAAAATTGCGTCGGTTTCTTTTTTTTATCAAAAATCTATCTAGGTAATCTAAACTAATATAACTTTGTGCTAAGGTGGAGGTTAGAAGGGTGCAGGGAAATAAGTCCCCGGGAACTAAGTCCACTGAGGGACTTAGTTCCCACCTAGTGGGAAATAAAATCACTTTCGTGAAGTGGACTTAGTTCCCATGCAAGATGGGAACTGAGTCCACTTTCTTATGGGAACTTAGTACACATTCAAAAATAAGAAGGGGGAACTAACTTCCAATATTTAGGATTGGACAACAAACTGTAAAGTGCAGTTAGTTATCACATTCTTCTAACAAAATCTTAAGCTTATCTCGGATAAGTGCAGTCAATACGATTCATTACCAGTAAAAACAATTTGAAGTGAACTCTATTTTCAGAGTCTTGCTAACTGAACTGCATTTTTTAATTTTTGTTCTGTTTGACAAAATACTCCCTTCGAAATTCAGTTTGCAAGACTCTGAAAATAATCAAAAAAAAAATCGCGCGATTTTTTATTTGATTATTTTCAGAGTCTTGCAAACTGAATTTCGAAGGGAGTATTTTGTCAAACAGAACAAAAATTAAAAAATGCAGTTCAGTTTGCAAGACTCTGACAATTTTTTAAGTTATTGATTTTTCTTTTCCGCTTGTTATTGGTTGCATTACATTTATGTTATATATGTATTTATTTAGTTATATATCTTTAAATCGAAATTTTGAAAATTTTGTTAACTCAGTTTGGTATATATTACTCTGACTTAGTGAACAGATAATTTCATTTTTGTTTATAAAAATTGCAAAGTTCCTACTTGACTCTTTAATTTTACTTTGTTCTTAGTCGACAGTGAGAATATACTTCACATTAAAAGGGAAATAAAACCACTCTGAGTTTTCGGAATTTATTTCCCATCTTACATGGGAACTAAGTCCACTTTACGAAAGTGATTTTATTTCCCACTAGGTGGGAACTAAGTCCCTCAGTTGACTTAGTTCCCGGGGACTTATTTCCCTGCACCGGTTAGAAGGGACCCTTATCTATAAATAAAATATGTCTACTAGATAGCGTTCAAGAAAAGATCACACTCACGAGAATTAAGAGCTTTGATGAACAGACTCGAAGTGGCTCGATAGTTTTTTTTTTTTTTTTTAACTTTTGACTGCCAAAAACTGGAAGATCTATTGTACCAAATAGTCCAGAAAAATGAGGATTTATATATCTTCGGATCAATTGTTCCGTGAAGATCTTTCTTCTAATTCAATAAAGGGCTGGACATGCACATCTTATGAGCTCAACTCTTTAGTCTTCTTCAAGGTATGCAGCCGGCACTTTGTTCTAGACTCGTGATGTTCTTCCGAAAGGCACCTAGTTTTCAAAATGCTTCTACATTTGTGACTGAATTAACAGCTGACTATTTTAGCCCTTAGCCCACCTTAAGTCCGACGGCTTGGCTCCATTGCAAAACAAAACTACTCGTAGTATACGTGAGAAGTTTATAGGAAATCCTCGAAGTTTTCGGGTTCTATATAAGAAGAAAAGTCTTTATGCAAATAATGAGCCTTTGTAAAGGCGCTTTATATGTTCGACTTAAGCCGCACAGCAATTTCTCACACTTGTGGATAAGAGGATCTGACACTTTCAAATGGGAGAGTTTGGTCGAAATTTCACTTTATGCGTCGCTATTTAGAGACCAACTCTTCGGTTGGCACTTATTTAAATAAACCAGAAACTAAATGGTTAAATTTTGACAATCAAACGTCTTCCTCTAAGATGTAGGTAATTAATTTTCCCCCGTCTGGTAGCGGACTAAGTTTCGGCTTCAATTCATCATACTTCTTACCACTTGCGTCAAATGAACGATAAGCACGACGAACTCTTTCTAAAGAGCTTTTATAAAACAACCTTCAGCGGACCGGAATTATGCTGCCATTCCACAAAAGGTATAAATAGGTGACCGGACTTGCTGACCTAAACTAAGGGTCAAGCATGAATTAGTTTATCGGGATTAAAGCTAATTTAAGGTGATGTCAAAAGTCTACTAAAATTTTCACCAAATTTCAGTCAAACAGTTGGGATTATTTGCCCAATCCTATTATGACTGCGACATGCATAATTTCAATTTAAACATAGATTAGCTTGGACTGAATCTGCAGCCATTCCAGTGGTTCTCTACTTTAAGGCTAATAGGCTTTGTTTTTACCGAGTCTTCTGTAACTTTCCTTAAGTCTTGTAGTGATACACAAGGCGTTTTCTATTTTCCCTGTGGGATATTGCAGAGTTTTTGTTAACCTTGGAAATCAATGATAGATCAACGGAAAACATAAGGAAAAAAAAGATTGTCTATCTTCAGTTGACTAAGCCCGTATTAGGCATCTAAAGGTATGGACTTCAAATAGCTACAGAGAAAGAAGCCTAGAGCGCTGCTATTGACCTATCGTGCGTTTTATTGTAGCCATAAATTCGCCAAATCAAGAGATGATGAGACAGTCAAGACTCTTTTATCATATATCGATCACTGGTATAGCTTGTATAGCTGTTTATAACTTCATCATTGCAAACCTCATGGCAAGATATATGTACCTGGATAGACCATGCAAGAAGTCACTTAGGCCATCTTATAGAGCAATGGATTGATTTTGGGTAGAAAACCGAAATATTTGTAATTTGCCAGAGAGGTAAGCAACTACTTTAACTTCCAGAACGCGATGAAAACGAAATAGGCCGATCAATACAAATTTGGCTAAATTTTGCCAATCGACTGTTAAAAGGTCTGTGACTATCCAGCCTTCAGTAGGGGGTAACGCTTTTCGTCCCACCTTATATCATTTATGTAATCCCAAACAAGACGTCCATTGCTCAAGTATTCACAACCGTTTGAAAAGGTCACAAGATGGATTCCCTTCTGCCTCAACTTTGGCATCAGTAGTAAGTGTGAGCGAGGTCTTCTAACTTTCCCGGTTCAACCCCCAAATTCTACTTATTACATCTAGAGTTTGTGTGTACACCTCTTGTTAAACATCTTACACCAAAAATTCCTTCCATTGGCAAAAATAAATCACACACTTAAAGATGGAAACTAGACGAAGAATCCTCTTCGTTCTTGACAGCCGCATCCCCTTGAAGAGATGATTGCCTTCAAAAAGTTTACATTCCAGGATCCAAATGCCTTTTCACACTCTCCCGTCTACTGTGTGGTGGACATCTACAGATCCTGTACCTTTTAACTATCAAAGACAAAACTTGCAACTTCGAACTGCCCACCCAAATTGGCCATGTGCAGACAAACATTTAAAAAAAAAAACGCTTTCCGTCCACTTAACAGTGTTCCACATGAGTGTAGTACCGTACCTAAACAAAACCAACTGTTATTGATTGCCAGCTGACTTGACTATTGCACGCCTTCTCCCACGATTGCGATGCCAGCCAGCTGCTATTATACTGGCACACCTTCGCGCAAGCATATGCTAAAATAACAACACACCCATCAGAAGAGAATGGGTCAATCAACCCTATTGCGTGTGTGGAAACAAGTTACAGCCGATTGGACATTCGATATACTGACGTACACCTATAAAATAATTAAAAGGATAGTCAAGTCAGTTTCCTTCTTTGGGCAGCTAGAATCTCACTCAATTGAATCTCTTCAATCGAACTCACTCCATCAGATACAAAAAGACACAAAAAGGACACGACGAGCCGCACTCACACATAGGAAAAAAAAACTGACAGTTCTCCGAATGAGTCACCACGTGTAGCTACGTCCTATTTGTTTTTCTATCCCTTCTATAAAACTACAACTCACCACATTGTCATGAGACAACTTTGCCGGATCCTTCTGCTTACTCCGAACTGGCCAGGCAAAGCCGCTTCTCGTAATCCATAGTATTGTGCAAGGAATCACTATAAGCCAATGACTGTATGAAGTCCTCATTTCTTTCTTTCTTCTAACTACCTATTCACTTAAACTATATATTCACTCGATGCGCAAATCAAAACTTTGATCTTTCAATGTGTCCTCGGGCACAACACTGACAAACTTTAGATTTTGCGTTAAACTCTTTTATTTTATGATGGAAAATTTGTGGATCTCACTCATTGCTTTAGCAGAATTCACAACACAACCGACATAATGACTGAAAGCATAACAAACGCGAGGATAACATGCGAGAACATAAGAGCCACTCACAACAACACAACGACAACGACAACCCACTTGGTAAGGACTTCGAACCCCGCCACTCGAGTGCAAAACGGCAAGGATATTCCTTGTTTCACTTTTTCAATATTATATGTAATCGAACAAAGGAAATTAGAATTTACTTTAATTTTGTTTTCTTCTTCTTTTGTAACAATAAAAATGCAGCAGCAACTATAATCCGAATTCGAATGGTTAAGGAAGTGCAACACGTTCGTCAAAGCATGCGCAGGATAATTTTCGAAAAATAACAAAACAATTTTGTGAGATACACTCACAGACAGGACGAAGAAATCGAAGTGAGTACGTGCAAAATTCAAGGAAAAACAAAAACAAAACAAAGCGAGTGCACTCAGTTCACACACAGCGATTCCGAACGAACTCACTCGAGTTCGTAATGTTACTGAGATATTACTATTTCGGTTTCGTTCGGCGAGCATGAACAATGCTCGATTGCTCGCTACTTGGCTGGCTGGCGCTGGCGATGGCGACGGCGAGTGGCGAATGGCGATGTAAAGGCGAGGCACAGCACAAAACAAAATACACAGATGACAGAACCACAGCCAGAGCAACTTTGCTGCAGCATGGCTCTTGGTTTCATTTCATTTCGATTCGATGCGATGTTTGTTTCGTCAGACTTCAAAGTTCAGATTTCAATTTCAGAAATCAGAATACCACTATCAGACGAAGAAAATACGATGAACGGCGAATTAAAGAGGAGGAGAAAGGAGAATTCTTTGAATTCCGTTAGCAGTTGAGCAGGTTTCGAATATTATGTTGTTGTGTTGGATCGGAGGCTGTTTATGCTTTGCCTCTGAAGTCTGAACTAAGTGTTGCCGGAGAGAATTATTATAAGGTACAAGGTGGGCCAAAAGAAAAGAAGTCATCCGATGTTGTTTGGCTCTCATTTTTTTCTAAATGAAAAACTTCGATTCTGTTTTTTGATTACGTTTATTTGAACCTTGAGAATTATATTGGTCAAGTCGAGAAGCTGATATCGGCCAAATGGGCACCGTCACAATTGATTGCCATACGAGCTTGATTTAGCAATGGGATGTGATAAACACACTTTCGGCAACACTGCCTCTGAGTTTGATAATCTCTTAAGCAGATGAAGCAGATTGCGGCATGGGCTGCTGGGGCATTGAATAATAATTCTCTTTGGCGCTAGATTCTATGTTTGTGTTGTTTTCAATTGAGAATTATGTTTCCAAAACAAAGAAGTGCTGGGAACCTAGAGAACAGCTGAATTTCGAATTGATGTTAGCCCGGCGACGAGGAGACGGAGAGTTGGAATATTCGCTTGCAATGATGTTTGTTTTGAAAAACATCGAATCATTGCTAATTGCGTTTGTGGATGAATAGAATAGCTCACCCAGTAAAAATATGTGAAACCTCCAGTGGTGGGGGTAGTAGCCATTGAAACGAATGTGATCAATTAAATTATGTAAATTTAAAGTAATCGCAAGAAATATGATGCCAATTTGGCAGCACTGGACATAATGAAACGTCATCGCACATTTAAAATTTAAATAAACTCTTTTACAGAAACTTGCCTAGTCATCATCGATCAATAAAACTGCTTGAAATTGCATGCCAAATACAGTACATCAATTGACATAGACGTCAAAACTTCAGTTTGGCACAACATTTATGTCGGTTGCTGTCAATGAGGCTTAAAATTTACTTTTCAAATTGAGAAAACAAATAACAAAAAAAAACTACCTAACCTTCTTTCTTTTACTCACATGGGTTCAACTTCATTTTAAAAATTCGGTGGTGCCAATTGTATGCAATTTAAGTCAGTAATTTGGGCGAATTTCTGCGATGTTCACATTGATTTTTATTAGTTTCAAAGCGAAATATTTTTTGTCCGTTAAAAAAAGTGTCGGAATGTGTGTCAAAAATCGTTTTAGACTGCTATTGGTTTAATTGTCAAATGAGCAACTGTAACAAAGGTTACGTAACGAGACTTACTGTCTGAACACAATCGGGCCGTCCGTAATCGTAAGAGCTGTCAAAAGTTATAAAAAAAGACTATTAGAATAGAGCGGTCGTAATGTATAGTAGCAGCAGCAACAGTCGGGGCCCTAAAAGCTCCTTCCTGTTAAATTTTATGTACGACTGTTTGACAGCTGGTATAACTAGCTTTTTTGTTTGAAGCAAAAAGAAATGGTCAAGCATTTTAAAATAATATCGCAATTACGAAAATCGAAGCAGCAGACAAATCCCCTATTTAAAATCAACCAACTTTCGGTTAAAAACTACCGAGTAACACTGTTAATATAGTTCCAACAGGGTATTAAGGATTAACAATAAACAAGTCAGCTTCTGGAAATAAATAACAAACTAGGATGTATAAGGCAGCTGTCTAGAAAGACGCACTTAGACTATATTGGTATAGGTCGTTTTTCATAGTTAACTGTAGAATTTAACCAACTGCTTGGAAATAGAAACTGCGTTGACAAAATCTGACAAAGAGTGTTTTTTAAATGTATTTAACCTTTTCATCTCGGTAGTTTTGAGTAACGAATATTCCTTTTTTTATAAAGAGACAAAATTAATGGAAAATTAGTGGAATGGATAAATGGAAAAAGATGAACGATTTAAATTTAATAACGGCATGGCCTTAGAGCTCTTTTGAAATAAGCTGCGGGCGGTGGAGGCCGTAGCGCTGCATTAGACATTAATGCTGTCTTTTAGTATCTCAAATAGTCTCTAAGACTTTTCAGAGTTTTAAGATGTAAGGGTTGCTATGCCATGAAGAGCTCAATTAGATTCTCAGTTAAACTTAGACTTTTCAGATTTGTAAGAAATGAGGTCTTGCTATGCGTTGAAGTTTTAAAGCAGTTTAATTTAAAATAGCTTTCCGAACGGAAGAACAAACAAACACCAGTAGGTATTGTGATTTACATATTTGCCCCCAGACAGAACATACATGCATAAAAATTTAATAACAGTTCGCGTTACTATTATCATGATACAGAGGTTTTCCTGGTAAGCAAAAAAAAAAATACAGACCTAAAACAAGGCATTCAAAATCGAAGTATTACACCAGTGACTCACTGTCAAAGCAGCTGCAACTCAAGTTGTGGTTAAATCCGAAATGAGATAAGGAGAACTCCCAGTTCTCCTTAAATTGTATAAAAACTGCGACCACATATGTTTGATGCTGGAACTTTGAAGATGAACGGTTCAAAAGTTAAGCATGCCGTCTAATGCACATGCAAACCGAATGCCATTAAACGCTGTTTTTTAACTTCTCTTTCATTACCCATTACACGAAGTTTGAATTAAATTTTGGGGACGTCATTTTACATTAAATATATAAATAAATATTTAGTGTAACAGGTTTACCCAAGGATTAGCTTTGCATTAGGGACCTAACATTCTATCCTGTCGGAATTGAGAAGCTTTTTCATGACAGTTTTACTCTTGGATGTTGGTCAGACATTCGCGAGAGGTGGCGCAGTAAAAAAGCCTTCTGATATGAGTTGTGTTTTTCCTGGGGATCGAACTGGCCCCGTGCTTGCTCCTCGGCAATATTTCCAACTAAACGCAGTGGCATTTCAATCGAAATCAAACCGCAGGTAGGTGGGAATCAATGGAGTCTTCTTCTTTTACAAACACGAGTCGAAGGGCGAAAAATCCCAATCAACCTGGCTGAAGATTAAGTCTCCGAAAGGATTTTGCATTTCTTTTAAAACTTGAGAAACAGGCTGAGAAACTTTCCTGCATTAAATTGTCCTCACTGTCGGTGATCCTTTAGAGGTTCAAAAGTGAGTGGAAGTCGCACCACCGACAAAATGTTATATATATCGATGTCGCACGGTCATTTGCGACTGGGCACAGATCATTCAGTCGTCGATGTAATCATACGCGTTACTCAAACATCTACTGATTTTATCTCAATATCGAGTATCTTCTTAAAGGGTTCCTTGACATCTTCATATGACAGATACCGACTCCGCCGTCGTTTTTCTTCTCAAAATGTAACGACTTTCATTCAACTCTCCGCAATGAGTATCGTTGCCATTTCTTAAGAAACGTCAACTCACATTAACGAATGCATCAGACAAATTATAAACAACGTCATACGAAAGCCGAAAATGCAAGTTTTAAAACACACCGCACTTTGTACTGAACTGGGATCATACCATACATGAGTAAGCACAAGTGAACTCAATTTAGATGGTAACTTTAATGGAAACCCACCACTAAATGCGCAATTAAAAAGCAATACCAAGTATAACGAGCCCTTATCAGCCATACTTAATCTTGTGACACCAAAATCGCATATCATTATTTTCCGGATCCTTTCTCTTGGGCGAAGTGAAGACGCGCGTCACCATGAAAGTGGGTATTTCAATCACATCAGTATGTACCGTGAATCAGTCTGCAGTCCGCAGCATCAATCCAAAAGCGTACCGCCGAAATTTGTCTCTTCATCATATTCAACCGAATTAACAGAAGTTGACTCACGCCGGCATCGGTAAACCACCGCTCTCCGCTCAGTCACCTTAATTAAATATTCGCATTATTACTATCGGATATTTTATTGTTGAAGCCACGAATTAATCGAAAACGAATTTCAAAAAGAAAAAAAAATAAACGTCATCGGGCTCTTACCCCGGTCATTAACGCCAACATTAAGCGCGTATTAATTGCCGTGTACATATCGGAAAGAGGGCCGAGTGTGTTTGTTTTGTCTTTTGTTTACATGCGTGTGGAGTTTTTTTTTCGTCCGGTTCACACAAAGGATACAAATGATTGTATTCGATTAATTAGGATTCGTAGCTGCAAGTGTAGCAGTGATTCAATCAGGAAATCAATTCACGTATCGTACACCCTCCACGGAAGCAGGTGACGAGCCGATCCGCCACGAGCCATTAGCGGCCGAATAAGGTGGCAATTACAAGCACTTCAAGCCTACTTTAGAACGGTGTGGTGGTCCAGAGATTTCTTTATTCGTATTTCCGCAGCTATTCGTCATAGTTAGCGGAAAGGTCATGGAAACGATGGCGTTTTAGCAACACTAGCCGGCCGGCGATGACAAAGCGCCGATGTATGCCAATCGGATGTGGCTTGCTACCTGTACGTTGAAACCGCAGAACAATTGAATGGGAAATTCCCAAGTTGCATTCATTCTGATGGATGGAAGTCATTCTTTTCACTGAAGGGATCATTAAGATCTGGTAGGTAGGTCAGGCAAGGTATTTTGTTTCAGTGGACGGGGTGTTTGTTTGCTGTGGTAATTAGAGCTGCCGTCTTGTAATCGGTTGTAGCTCTACTGTTGGGTTAGTCATTTGGAGTCGAATTGATGCATGATGCACTTCTTTGCAATGAGGAGGACATCTGGCGGCAATGGAGGAAACACTTTTCTTCATTGACGATGAGAAATCCATCGCAGAACGGCAGGTGAAGTCGCTTTTGCCATCAAATGACTAAAATTTGTCAAATTCGCGTCTGAAGATGACGGATCCGTTGCAGAAAATAATCCGTCAGCAATTTTTGTGATCAAATTGCTAAAAGTTGGCAAATCTGCCTCTGAGGATGACAGATTCATCGAGGAAAATAATCCGGCTGACACTTTTGCGATCAAATTGCTAAAAATTGTCAAATCTGCCATTGGAGCACTGCAGCCTCTTATGCTCATATTCCGCATGGGACGTTTCTTCTGGTTATTCAAGACCAAGCAACTTCGATAACTGTCTTCAAAACGAAGGGCTAATTTCTTGTGTCGTTTTTAATTCGGGACTGAGATTCAGAAGTTCGATGTGGCCGAAACAATGTCCTTTTTCGGTTTTGTACTGCGACCTTTTTGGTGCCTTTTTTGTCCCTAAAGTGGCTAAAGAAAGCGGCGAAACCCCCGGCTAGAGTGGTTTGGCTGTGCCACTTTCTAAGAAAGGGGTTAAAAGGGGTTGCTCCATTTTTAAGACGCTATATAACTTTCAAGTCTTCTTTAGGAAAAGTTCTTGCAAAGGTATGCGATGAGCTTTGAAGGGCTGTTGTTGAGTGACGGTTGGTTAATAACCTGTGCTGTTGAGACACAACCAACTAGCTGCTCACTTTCAGCACGGTACATGAGAATGCTTTTGGGGTTTGCTGCACCTATTTACGAGGAGATGGCATATACGACCGAGTCCCTAGACCCCAGACTATATGGAATTGACGGTTTTCTCCTCTGTACGAAAAACTGTGCCAGATGCGATTGGGAAAATGGCGGACGTTGGACTTTGTCAGGAGTGCGTTTCATCTAAAGTCCTTTTCCATAGCTAATATGGATTGGACGTTGTACCGCTGTCTTGGCAAAGAACCTGAAACCTTACGTGTTGGGTGCCCTTCAGATCAGAGATTTGCTCTTCGTTGATGACGAGACCCTCAGATAAATCACTGGCTCTTCGCTGATGACTCGGTCAGTCTTGGGTCCCCCAACAATTCACTAGCTCAGCCACATCGACCTTTGAATCTCAGCCCCGAATTTGAAACGCCATGAAAGATCGACCTTCCGTTTCTAACTAAGTTCCTTTGTTTTGAATAACCAGAAGAAATGTACCAAAAGATGAAAAGCTACCGTGCCCCAGAGGCAGAGGCTTTTCACATACCTTGAGACCTTTTAGGGGAAATTAGCTTGTAAAGGCTTTTTCAATAGGGACGCTACAAAAGTAGAGCGACAGGGACAGCAAACGACGCCGAATTTCTTGCCGCTCTTTTGACATTTCTCTTCAGTAAGGTTTGCCATTTCATGATGGAAAGATATACGAGCCGACAACGAGTCGAAATTATTAAAATTTACTACCGAAATTCGGAGTCAGTGGCCTCAACGCTAAGAGCGCTACGTCCAATTTATCATCTTCAGCGATGAGGCTCATTTCTGGCTGAATGGATTTCAATAAACAAAAAATGCGGTATTGGTCAGGCAGCAATCCACACGTACTCCATGAGTCATCATTGCATCCCGAAAAAATTAC
The DNA here is from genome assembly GCA_948293265.1 of Cheilosia impressa. Taxonomy (NCBI): domain Eukaryota; kingdom Metazoa; phylum Arthropoda; class Insecta; order Diptera; family Syrphidae; genus Cheilosia; species Cheilosia impressa. The sequence goes on along the minus strand of OX411884.1, from coordinate 44,280,042 downwards.
GGTTTGGTGTGGTTTATGGGCCGGCGGCGTCATTGGGCCGTACTTCTTCCGTGATGATCAAGACCGGCACGTTACTGTAGATGGGAATCGCTACCGTTCAATGATAACCGAATATTTTTGGCCCCAATTGGATGACATGGACTTGGAGGATATGTGGTTCCAACAGGACGGCGCCACAAGCCACACCGAATGTCACAATCAATTTATTGGAAACCAAGTTTGGAGAACGTGTTATCTCACGAAATGGTCCAGTCGCTTGGACGCCTCGGTCGTGCGATTTGACGCCGTTGGACTATTTCCTGTGGGGCTACGTCAAGTCAAGTCTATGCCAGCGACGATTGATGAACTTCGTACGAATATCGAACGTGAAATTGCAGCAGTATCGGCCGATTTATGCTTGAAAACCGTCTGGACTTCTGTAAGCGTGCCCGTGGTGGCCATGCAAAAGAAATCGAGTTCCATACATAATGGCATCGAACGTACTTTCACAGGAATAAAAAATTTCATTGATATATAAAACCGTTTTTGTTTTATTTAAAAAAAAAAACTTTTGTAGCGCTCTTATTGAAAAACCTTTTTCATCCCCTCAAAACCACGATCAAGTATAGGGTTCGGCTAGAACAGCAATCATTCATATCAAAAGAAACCTTGGCAACAGTGACAGTTTAACTTTCCCCTTTCCCACAGCTCATTGTCAATATTTCTCTCCGCAATATTTGCAATTAATCAGCCAAACATGAGTTTCATGCGCATTCACTTCTTCGTCATGACGAATACCTACTGTTGATTCACTGAGTAGTTGCCGCGGAAGTGACATGTTTTAGGGATCTTCTTCAAAGTATCGGACGAGTGTTGTTCCTCTCATTCAGAACTAGAAATAAACAGAAGACTTTGATAAGACTCGAGGCATGTCTCAAAACTGTTTACAGGACAGTGAATTAAGATGTCACACTAATTTCGCTATCTGCATAACGGAAAACAAATTTCAAACACACTCATTCGCACCGAATAGAAAAAAAACATGTGTGTAGACAGCAGAGACTAACACCCTCTTCGTGAGCTCCTTTTGTCGAAATTCTGATAAATTACGCATTCCTGCCGCATGTGTGCTTCATGCACGGCCCACACATCATATCCGAGGAACAACGCAATCCCGGAAGCGAATACAATTCAGCTGCGTCATAACAAACAGCGGATGGCTTATTAAACAAACCGTCGGTAGTCGGCGGTGTTTGCCACTAATAATGCAAACAATCTTCCACTGCAGCTTGTCACTTCTTTCACGCGTTCAGTACGCATATGCAACAGCAACACCTGAATGACATCTGAATCCATAGATAGTGTCCCATCAGACGCTATCACCTATGTGCAGCTGCCTGCCGCAAACAATAGACATTTGTGCGCGTGTTTTTTGAGCGAAAATCTTGAAACACAAAAGTCGAGTAAATGTCACGCGTCGCACCGTTAGATATACGCGAGTCGAGTCTATGCCATGCAAGTGAATCACCCGCACTGTGCGCAGTGTTGGAGATTGCGGGTGTAATGCAATTGCATCGGAAGTCGTTGCGAATGCACATATAGAAATGTCGATCAGATTGCCCGGAGATTGAGCTGAGCTTGACTTTGACATTCAAGCACGAGATGCACCACCTCCGCCCACCCATCAAGCACAGGATGTACGTTAAGCGAGTTATTTCTAAACAATCACCATTTGTACGTGATCAGTTGGGTGTAAACAACGCGATTGTTTTTTCGGTAGTCATTTCGGAATCCAGACGCGAACAACGTCCACCCATAGTTGGCCAGCAGCGCGGCAAAGACTCAACTTCCCTGTACACACATAACGACACACATATGTGAAAGGGAAGAGGCATTGCGAATGCAACTCAACGTCAATTACCTTTCAATGCGATGCAATCCAAACATAAACAAAAGGAACAGGGGGACAAAAAAATATACGGAACCCATATACCAGGAGGGACAGGCATGCATTCTTCCCAAAAGGCTATCGATTGGATGTGACTCGATGCAGCGGGGTGCGAGCCGTGAGCGATGGTAATGCAGGCATTCAGCTGTAGGCTTGCGATTGGGATGCGATCTCTCTGCCCTTGTGCGCAGGTAGATTGATTGGCAATTTTATCGTCGTCATCGCTGTTGTCGCGCTGGGTGCATTGCATTGCAATGTGTGTTTTCAGATAGCGCCCAATAAGGAGAAACCAGGAATAAGAATTGAAGGTAATGTTCCTGGTTGCTGTAGGTAATACCTACCAGCTACATGCAATATGGGTGCTTCAAGTCGTTGAATTGTGTTGTAATGGGGACGAAATGAAATCATTGTCATTAGCATATTTCAAAATAAATCCGATTGGGACAACTGTTGGTTGGAAATGTATGGGTATGGGTCTTCCGTGGGCCGCCACGATATTAAATCCATAGCGGGTTGTGTCTAAGTTATAGAGTGAAGTCTAGTCTTGCGGAATATAAAGTAAAGCTAATGGCAAGCTCTCTAAGTGAGGGCATGCGTACAAAAAGTTGTTTTCTAGAAGATTGTTTATATCTTAGAGTTACCTGCGCCCTCTTGCGGAGATCTTTCGTACTAAGAGGGGTATCAATATCATGTCCACTCACATGTTTTAACTCCTGAATCTTATTGGCGTTCGCCAAAGCTTCAAACCTTCAAGACCGAAGAGTTATACAGGAGCGGAGGCCCCAAACAGAAAAAAGGATTAAGTACTTCCTCTATGTGCTGCCGGTTATATGATCATGTTCGCAGTTTAGAAATATGATCAACGGGGATGAAAATAAAGTCATGCGTGCTTGAAGGTTTTTCAAATCTATCCCCCTAGTGCCTGAACATTTCAATCAGTTTCGAACGATGATATTTTGTTTTCAATGGTACCTGTTGATATTCTCGCTGAAGATGTACGAAAAATAAAAAGGGAACGAGCTTGAAATGGTCGGGTAGATAACTATCAAAAAAAAAATACAGTATTGAAAGTGTGGATCACTATAAAGAACTTGAAGTCATCTTTTACAAGAAGCTCAGTTGTAACTTCAATTTAATTGCCATTGTGAGTAAAGCAAAAGCCGATTGGGACTTATAAAACGTTTTTCAAATGAATTTAAGGACCCCTATATCACCAAACTTCTATAACAGGGGCTCCCAAGGTGTACGCTGCGGCGATTAGGTGCGCTGTAAAAATTAGAGAAGGGCGCCGCGCCGTGAGTTATTCGCAAAAATACAAACTTATTTGAGCTTCGCGCTGCTTGTAAACTGAATTTTTAAACATACCTATCTATCTATTATTTCATTCGACTGTTTCCTGTTCAAATAGCGAGGGAAGGGCGTCGTGACTAAATACTAAACTTGTAGGTACGCCGCTGAAAAACATTGGGAACCACTGTTCTAAACTGTTCTCTAGCCAACCTGTTTTCGAATATTGTAGTCATGTTTGACGCCGGAGTTTTCAAGAATTAAAAGCATTCAAAAGCAAAGTCTTATTTTTTGCATTACTTGATTGACCCTAGGACCCCAAAAGTCGTCTTCCCCCCACCTAAGTCCATTGAGGTATCTCACACTGCAGACCTTGGAAAAAGAAAGAGAAATATCAAATGCTTTATTTTTGCTTATATACCTACGTCTTGACTGACAACGTCAACTCCACCTGTAGACATCAACACTAGACCAAGGACAAAAGGGAATCCATTTTTTTTATATAAAAAGACGTTTCCATGTAAATATGGAAGCAATGGTCCCATCAATAGCCTGACGAAGGATTTTAATAAGTTCAATCATGTGATGAGAAAATAAAATAAGGAAATGTAACATAATGTTTAAATAACTACCTTCTTTAAAGAGAAACAAAATAAATCGTATCACAATACAAGGAATAGTTGAAGGGACGATACACGCACGGGATGATGGCGAAACTATAACTTCTGTCTGAATTAGTTGTTGATGGTCCATGTCTGTTAGAGAGGACTTATCTCTTTAAACGCGGACAAACCATCCTATGCTGCCCATATTGGGAAAACGCGGAAAACATATTCTTTGCCAACGATGTTAAACCAAGAGGACCGCCATAAATTTTGCATCATTGGGGGGTGTGGACCACTCAAAACAACGTCTTAAATATAAAGGACTCTCAGACGTTTAGAGCCTAACGTAAGCCTCGTTAGACGAGTAGTTCGAATAATAGAATAAGTTTTGTCTCAAAAAACGCCTGGCAGAGGTTACAAGGTAGGTAGTAGGTAGGTAAAAGGGTGCTCTTGTGGCCTCCGCCACAGCTTCACACAGACCATCAGTTGGGTCCATTGTGTCCAGTTACTGGGGACCATCCATACCTGTTAAAACAAGAGATAGACCGCTTATAATCAGAGCCACATAGATTTAGTAGAATCTCATGGGTTCTTAAGCTCTTTTGTACCATATCCTCTGGTTCGTCCTACGAGTACCTGATGATATGAAGTCTATCCATCTACTAGAACCACCCAGATTTAAGTATGAATCTCAGGAGTTCTTTAAGGTCGATATTCTTCAGATCCTCTAAGTCGTCGAAGAAGTAACTCTTGAGGATCCTTTGTCTGCTGTCCTTAAGGGCTGGGCATTCGCAAAGCAGGTGGCGAACAGATTCTATTTCTTCAACGTCCCTGCAGCTTCTACAAAAGTCATTGTGCAGTATTCCTAGCCTTTCCGCATGTACGCCTATCGCACAGTGTCCAGTAATGACTCCCGTGAGTATGCGAATATCCTTGCGGCTAAGTCCGATCAAATAGTTGGATCTCTTTTGGCTCACCTCTGGCCATAATTCTTTTGTGTGCCTGCAGGTATTGAGATTTGTCCAGCGTAGGTTAATCCTACTCCCGGATTCAATGTCAATCTTCCTTGCAAGCGTGCATAGCGGAATTCTTACTGATTTTAGGGCCATGGACGTATGTAAGTTCAACCCGTTTCTTGCAAGCTCATCCGCCTTTCCGTTTCCTGGAATATCCCTATGTCCTGGTACCCAGCATAGAGTAACCGTGTTGTCTTGTGATATTTTGTCCAGATATTTCTTACCATGACTTACTGCCCCAGAGGTTACAAAGACAATTCGATCTGTTTAGAAAGGAAGGTGTTTTTAACCGGTAACAATCGGGGACTACCAATAGACGTTGGACCGTTGGTCACTCAGGAAAGGTTCCTTCCACCGCAAAAAAAAATCCTTTGCCACTTCACCATGAGACTTCCGAGTTCTGTTCTGTAACTACGTAGAAATTGGAAAAACTTAAAGAGGAGCTACCACTCAGTGAACGACAAGCGGCAGAGAGATAGAGCGACGTTTCTCTGCCTACAACAAAATCGCTAATCGCTCAGGGCTTACATGGCCACCACAATACGATTTCATATTATGTTTTAAATTTTTAAAACTGCGTGCGTGCACTCTAAAAGTGGACTAACGAGATAGATTTATGTTCAACATGTTGGGAAGAACATCTTACATCGAAAATATTTGTGTCAATTAAAGCTTCAGTTACTTGTAGACACAAAATTGCCATGAACTTTAATGAATGAAGTCTTTACTCAATATATCCTTCGATCCATTCTTATAAATCTGCCGGAGTATATATAACACTCTTAGCTTATTGCTATTTAAAGCCCTTTGACTTTGATAGTTCCCCATATGTTTGAACTTGGGAGCTCATAATTATGGAAGGTAAAAGTGATTTCTAAACGGACGGGCAAAAACTTTACTGCACCACACCAAGGGTTTCTGGTTAATCAGCCAATCCCCATTCCTATTGAAACCCTAGGTAAGGCTGATTTTCGACTTATAGTATCAACACGATAGTTGAGACAAGCCTACATTTTAAAGTTCCCAGTAAGACCACTTTCCAGTTTATCGTCCGCACTTTTTAAAAGTCACACCATTGAGTTCAATATAACCTTCTTATGCATTAAAGGGTGTTTAGCAAAAAGGTTGGTTTTTTCTCGGCGAAGTTAAATAGACCGATGGTGCGCGCATAATCCAGGTTGAGTTCCACACCATTCAAGAAGGGGACAACCATTCGCGGGCAGTTAAGCAACAAGCGAGGTGCCATAGTTCGCTAAAAAATGACTCAAAATCTGTTCTGCAATAGATTGAATTCCTGATAATGAAGGTTTTGAAGGAAACGAAACAGCCGATGAATTGGATAGAAAAGGTTCAGAAGCTCTCTTCAGAGGACCTGAACCCTTCTGTTTTGTACACCTAAATCGGCTATAAATGTAGCCATACAAAGCTGGGAAATAGGCCACTTCTTCAACAACAATGACAAAAGGGTCTTAAAACTTAGCAATCGTGATATAAGAAATGGAATTGGTTTTATCTTAAAGGCCACCATGGTGAAATATATAACCTGAACAAAATTAATCTCTCTTCAGGGTGCCGGCTGTTTGACTATCCGGCCCTCTGCGGAATCAGAAGAAAGATTTTCCTTAGAAAATAGTTCAGCAATGAAGAAATTAAGAGATCTTTTGCTCATAGAATTATTAAGAAAACACAAAAAATCTTCTTCCTAACCCAAAACTTCTGACAATATTATCGTTGGTACAAAAGATCTTTAAGTTAGGCCCTCTCATCGGTATATGCGAGTCAGAAACGCTCGGAACTTATCTGTTTACATGTTTTTAAAAATACCTAGTGGCTTTTGACTGAGTAAAACTGATTGGCTTTCCAGGAGCCAGTAGTCACTAACCATTGTCATGTCATCGTTTTTCAAAATATTTACTAAATTACGACTGTCATCGCACTTCCCCCTTGTCATATGTAAACTACCTTGTTTGACATCCGGCGGTAAATAAATTATCGCCTTGTTTAATTAATTTCGTTCCGATGAATCTTACTTCGAAGTGCAAGCAAAACAAGCAAGCAGACAAATGCTCACAAAATTCAACAAATCGCACCAAATTTCCTCTCAGACATTTTAGTCACCGGTAGCACCAGTTATATGTAGTCATTATTACCAACAACAAAAATAAACTCGTTCTGCATACTGCAAGTCCCGTATCATTCGGGGTTCCGACGAAGCTGATATTATTTGGGAAATTCAAGAACTACAGACGTAGTATTTTATGTACCTACACGTCATAAAAATGGAAGTTAGATTTAAGAAAAAAAAAATTATGAATAAAAAATAATTTCATTGCATGGGTCAAGTGTGGTCATTTGGGAGATTTTGTTTACTTTTTTTTATTAGCGCAACGATAAGTGAATGACTGAGTGAATGATACAATCGAAATTGTGTCAAATGTTTTGATTCCGAGAATGAAATGTTTGTGTGTGTGGTAGGTAGGGTTGCCATTCTAGTTGATTGTTTCTGTTTTGAGGTTCATTATTTGTCACATAAAACTAAAGGCAGGTCTGACATGGGCCGTGAAAGAGTTAAAACGATTTGTAAATATTTTTCTGTTTTTCATCTTTTTTTTACGGAAAATGTCATTTCATTTGTCATAATATATTGAAATCAGTGCCGTAGCCAGGATTTTGCTTCCAAATCTTACGAGGAACTCTTTAAACAAAAACTATAGGTATTAGGTATATATTCCTACTCATTGATTTTTATTAGTTTATAAATCGTACTTAAACGAACATGCTTAAATTATTTTTTTTAATACATTTTTCAAAGCAGAAGACGTCTTGATTTTTTTTTTGACTTGAGATCAATCACTAATATCCGAATGATATCATAGCAAGTAAGCTTACTCTTGCATTCCCCATAACGTTTCGGGATACTGTTTTAATCCTTTTTCATAGTAGAAAAAGTTCTTTCAACACAATGGTCAGTGGAAGCGTGGTCAAAACCGTAAGCAAAAAGTTTATACCTCTAAAGTAAGTCTTGTCACATATATCAAGCAAATTCAAAACTTCGGTAGAAGGATCATTCGACGATATTTTTTTCGCACCAAATGTATGCGAATGTACTCAGCTTTCATAGCTGACAACGAAATTGCATCATCAATGTAACAAGTTAGCTTTTCCAATTCGTTCACTCGCTCAACTGCAGCAAAACCTGGGAGAAGTGTTTGAAACGATGGTAGAACGTCTTCGTTGACCATGGATCTGTTCGTAAGATTTTGTAATTAACGAATCTATGCAAGGAATCAGGATAGACACTCTAAAATAGGCTTCAGTAGAAGAAGTTTTTGGATTGGAAGGCGTTGGTTGTTTCAATGACCTTCTTGGAGCTCTTAATTCAACCTGAAATAAGTCCTCGGCAAGTTGGGTGCGGATTGAAAAGCCTCGTCATCATTTTCTCTAATGTTCTTGAGAATTCAGAACTTGTTTTGTGCAGTCGATTGCAGAAACGAAATCTAAGAATCTGTTCTGTAGGAAAATTGATAAATGTAGCGTTAGACTGAACAGTTTTTCGCTTACAACGAGGCTTACTAGGAAATCACTTTTTCGGACCGCTGCCAAAAGGTTTTATGCTTCCGAAGACATCGCCCACGTTCTGCTCGTTATTTCTTCAAGACTTATTGAGAAGCATTTAAAGAGTTCTACAAAGGAAATCATACAGTCATCAGCCTTTCAATTAATCTTGTTTCACAGAGGCGAAGAAGTCGAGTTTTTGCGGCTGTCTATATTGCGTTCGAGGGGGGGGGCTTCAGCCCCTCAAATATAAAATATAAATATAAAAATAAATATAAAACGTGTAGCTGCGTGCTGAACATTTCGTTTTTATACCCTCCACAGGAAGGTATATTATTCACTTTGTCATTACATTTGTAACGCCAAGAAGGAGTCACCGGAGACCTCATAAAAAATATATATTCTGAATCAGGATCACATTCTGAATCGATTTAGCCATGTCTGTCTGTCTGTCTGTTGAAAGCACAATAGCGCCCAAAGGAATTGACAGAGGCAAATGAAATTTGGTGAAATGACTTCTTTTTATCGTATTGAAAATGGTCAAGTAGTTCTGGTACCTTCCATACAAACCCAATTTTGCATGACTTGTATGCAGTGGAGGGAAACAAAACATCGGCGATAGCGATCTACACTAAAGTGAGCCACGCGAATAAAATATTTTGAAGGATCTTTGAAACAACAAAAAAAAAGGAACAGACAAGCTTCCGATTCCGCAGTTTAAACAGCTAAAATGAGATTTGCAACTGATGTTACAGAAAGTAAATGTAGAGAAAGATGTGGTTAAACGTTTGAGCGGTGAGTTATGCCGTTGATCGGTAAAAAAAGGAAAACGTTACGTTTCAAATGTATTTATAACTCTTTTACAAGCTGAAGTGTTTTAGGGTTTTCTGTTCACTTCGTGGGTCAGGTTTGCTTACCATAAAAAGACAGACAGAAATAGATTCTTCGCGTGTGTTATAAGCAGACACTAAGGGAATGTTCACATCAAGAGAATATAATCAGAAACGGCCGATCTATTGAGCTAAAGACTATTCAAAGTTACATGGAGATGGTATTATACAGATTTGTGAACTGGGTGGGTAATTCACGCCATCAGATTTATTATTAGGGAAGTAGGAAACAATATCTTCTCTTCGCAGAAAGTAAGCCATTGAAAATCTCCAACTTACATTTGAATTATGGTGGTCAGCTTTTTCGCTTTCATGGCTGTAATAAAATTACATATTCCCACAGCACTAAAGACAGTTAGTTCTTTAAAAAATAAAAAAAAACTGTCATTAACAACTTAGGTTACAGGTCATTACCTGTTTCAAGTAACGTGCCTAAATGTGTTAATTTTCAAAAGGCTTATTTCCGTGTTAGGGAGTACCTAGCTAAGTATTCAAAAAGCTGGAGAGTAATAGCAACAACCCCGTGGTAGAAATTTTACATTTTTGTGACCTGACTTATACCTAACATATTGAAAAACCAATCACACACAGCATTGCATCTGGCACAATCTTCCAACCGAATACATTATGTTTAAGGCAGTCAAAGTGACTCCTAATTATTTGCCTTCGCCTATTCATATTTTAGATTTTCTCAAGCATAACTGAAACGCAACCTGAAACGCAACCTGTGTCGAGTACATTTGAATGGAAGTCTATTCAAATGTACTCGACCTTAAATGAAAAAAAATCACTTTCCAAAGAGAAGGTTTAAGCCAATAATAAAGCACTTTGAAGAACGATCAATCTATTTTGTACATTTTTAAATGCTGATATAAAATTTTAAAACATTAGTAGGTGCATTTATAGCATGCAATCCTGAAGCATACATTTGTGCAAGACTGTAGAACCGCAAAAGCTCTAACAGCAAGAGTAAAAATTTTAGGTTCGTGTATAGGATTTAGCTTTGAAATGAAACTTATAGAAAGCTTTCTTATGAAGAAATTGTACAAACGTCAGTGGTTTCCGTGGTGTAGTGGTTATCACATCCGCCTAACACGCGGAAGGCCCCCGGTTCGATCCCGGGCGGAAACATGATTTTTTTTTCTTATTTCATTTCATTAGAGATCTCTATATTCTCAGACACTAATTTTAAAGCATTTAAAACGTGTACCTAGTTGTAGTTAGTCATACCTCTGTTTTGATATTGGAGTTTGATGAACAAAGGAGAACACTCACATATGTAAGCCGAAGATTATATTTTTATAGTTTATTGCAAGTGATACTCGGTCTTATCTAATATTTAAATGCAAGAAGGGCCTTGAAGAGATGTAAGAGAGTCGTAACTGACAGAAAAGATACAGGCCAAACCTCTAAGCGAGTGCCATTTGAAGGTGTCTTCCACGAACTAAGTAGGCGCACTTATGGGTATGACCCTTCTCTGCCCCTTTAAAGGGGGATTTTTTGAAACTCGAGAACTTTTAGTCGTATTAACTAGAAACTTTGCACGTTGAGGACAAAAAAGTAAACATTTTAAACTGATGTTTTGGTATTTTTCAAAATGACCCCTTTACACCCTATTATAAGTATGCACTTTTCTCCACGGATATAGCTTCCTTACCATAAGCGTTGAGAAAATTTATTTTATAATACAGAATACAAAAAAACTTGCGCTCGTGTTTCGGGAGATCTTGATTATGGCCCCAAGGGGGCAATATACCAATTTTCGATCAGGAATCACGTACCTATTTCAGCATTTTGTAAAGAATTCCTACCACATTTTCGACGCGATTTTTGGAGTGTTTTTCAGGTAATTATTTGTCACTTTTTTCAGACCCCTGAACTTCATTTAATTCAGACAAAAAAAAGGATAATAAAACGAGACACGACATTGTTAAAGGTTATCTGTTGAATTTTTATTAAAAGGTTCTCCGAAGGACGTTTCTTTCAGACGTTGTTCGGGGCCCTTTTTAAACATTTTTTCTAACGTTTTTTAAGCATTTGGCAGGCGCCTTTTATAATTTTTTATTTGTTATACTTGAGAAAGAACAAAACTGAAACTTATGTTAGAGGATTTGTTAGCATTTGGCAACAAAAAAGAGAATGATGCCACAGACGACTGCTGGTCTTTAAAGCAAGGGAAGCTCAAATTCTCGAGTCATAATTGGTTGGATTCACTAGAAACACTTAGCTCAGTGGTCAGATTCTGTAAGGCGAAACGATCAAACGCTTTCTTGCGCACGAAACGTAGAGACGTGTTTTCTTGTTTTTGACAATAACCCCCTAGCCCCCTTCAGGTGGTTACTCTTAATAATTATTTTTATCAGGCAGGTATCATACGACAGAAACCGGTGACTTTTAGTACTATATAGGAGAGCAGTAAGAAAACAGCGAAATTCACTCACCTAAATATTTTAAATATATTCTCCTCGTTTTCCAACTGTTGCACGTATGTGTAACTTTACATACTTTCCATTGGGAACTACCACGTACCACTCCCGATTGCCGAACAAAGGAATTACGCAAATAATTATGGAAATGAGAAAAGGACTAATGTTTATTGAGCCACGCACTTATTAAAACACTTTAATGTCTTATATATGAAATATTATTTGCGAATTTAGAAAGGGAGAGACTTTTATGAAACTTGACACGATGCGATATTTAACTACAAACGATGTGACTTTTAAGGACATTTTGGAAGTCTATTCAAATTTTGAAACAGAAAACACGCACTGCACGCACTTACACCATTTGGAAAACTGTCTGGCTCTGAAATTGAAACAAATAAATGGAATATGTTAACAAACGAAAAAATATATTTTATTTTATGTATATCTTAAATGAACTAGGAGTCTAGGACTAGGATAACTAGAACTTGATAAAGAAAGTGTATTGAGATACAGGGTGGGCCAAAAAGAAGTCATCCTATGTTGTTTGGCAATCAATTGTGACGACGCCCATTTGGCCGATATCATCTTTTCGACTTGAACAATAAAATTCTAAAGGTTCAAATAAACATTATCAAAAAACAGAATCGAAGTTTTTAATTTAGAAAAAAAAATGAGAGCCAAACAACATCGGATGACTTCTTTTGGCCCACCTTGTATTTACTTGTCGTCTGTGGCATATTCACATAAATGAGAGTGCATTCGTATGGCAACTTGATGGGAAAATTTAGTCAAAGAGAGAGGAGGCGGCTTTAGATTTAGTTATTGGTAAACGCTGGTTGATCGAATGATATTATATAGATGTTGTTGTTAAGGATTTTGCTGATTAGATATTTCTCGAATGACACAAGAAAAACAATTCACAATCAATTGAACTGTGGTGTCTTGGTAGCCCTGTCAACACTGTCAAATCATCAAAAGCGACATGTCGCTACATACTATAATGACAGACACAAAAATGTCATCGTGGCAGGGTAAAAAAAAGTCATTGGGGATGTTCAAGTATCTAGTTAGGTGAGTCTGACAGCTGTCTGGCTAGATGTATATCGGTTTTGATTGACTGAAATCGGTCCTACGAGCAGCTGTTTCAGTTGAAGTTTATGGAGCTGGCCAAACTAAGCCTCGAGTAAAAGTCTGTAAAAATTGCAGCAATCCTAAAGATACTGTCCACGTTTTGCCGCAAGGTTCGAAAATCGGTCCACTATTGCTTGTTATATATATACAACCGAACTGCTATGTGTATTTAAAAAAATATTCCTTTTGCACAATTATGTCGACGCCACTGAAACTGTCAAACACCGGTCAGTGGATGATGGCCAAAGAATAATGCAGCCGGATACACAATCCTATATGACAACTCATTGGTGTCATGACAACTATTTAGTTATCAACACCATGAAGAGTGGTGGTAGTTATGAGTATTTGCAGGACATCATCGATAATTACAAAAAAACAATACAACAAGGACTGTCTGGAGACAACAAATAACTTCAGACTAAACGGGAAAAGTACATTCACCACCAGGTGGCAAGTGCCTTGTTTGATATGGGCTATGAAAAACTGTTAAAAAATAAAAAGACATGTTTCCGCCCGGGATCGAACCGGGGGCCTTCCGCGTGTTAGGCGGATGTGATAACCACTACACCACGGAAACAGATAACTCCGTGGAGACAAAACTTAAACTTAGCACTGGTCCATTGAACTGGACAACCTAAAGGCACTTTTAATGTTTCTTGCAGTAATGTCACAGGGTCTTGATCTTAAGAGACTTAAATAGACAGATAATTTTATTTCGTGTATAAATTTCCAAATGGGTTATATTCCACAAATTTAAAAATATGATAAATTAGATCTGTCTTCTTAAATGGTATTTTTCTATACCTATACTTGATGTAAGCAGTGTTGCCAGATTGGACGTTTTAAGAGTATTGGGCGTAGTTGGTATTTTGGGCTAGGTATTTTTTTTTCTTTAAAAATTATAAAAATTTCTTATATGGGCGCCCAACACAATTTTGGGTTATAACTTATAATATCGTTTTAAAAATTTTGTGTTCAATTTGTTTGTTTTATTCCTTTCAAAAAAAAATATATTTTCGAACAAACCCGCACTTTTAAAACTAGTACTCAATTAATTGGGAAAATTTTCAACTATTTTTGGTCTTCTTGCTGGGCAACAATTTTGGGCTTAATTTTTTTTTAAGGTTTGGCAACCCTGAACGTAAGTCTTACACTGAGAAAAACAAAAATTAATATAAATTCTTTGACTGCTACCTATCATCAGACCAAGCAAAGCGTCATCTGAAAACAAACATTATTAACATACTCAGTAATCCGTCATTTGAAAACATAAAGACAGTCAACAAATTACTTGAAATGTACAATATCACTTTATAATCCCTCTATCATTTCTTTTACTCTTTTTTTCAAAATTGAGCCGAAAGCCTCTCCAGCTAGCGCTCGTTAAATTTAACATTAGCAGTGTATTCTAAATCCATTGTTAATAAATAATAATAATAATAATAATAATAATATAAAGACGATGCTCATAAGGAACTATTTTGCACCTTTAAAAAAGCATTCACATGATTTGTATTTTAGATGTTGTTCATTATTTGTTAAGAATTTCATTTAAATTCTTAAAAACAATAACGAAAACCACAAATAAGTTTTTTACTTCAGTTTCTTTTTCTATTGTTCATCATTTGGAATTCTAAAATATGGTCACCTATGTGTCAAAAGGGTTTTACGTTTTTTCAAGAGCGCTTAATTTTTTATTTCACTCATTGCTTCTTGCAAGACCTAAAATTTAAAGAGATACCAATTTCAGACCAAAAACTTTTTCAGTAAGCGTCTTACATAAATTACACCTTTTTATGCCTGACCTGAGAAGTTTGTCATAAAACAAAATTGTATGTAATGCCAGCTCAGTAAATTTAAAGAAAAAGGCTGCCCAACATCGTCAGGTTCAATACTCACAAACTTATCAGGACTTACTACTTCTACTTAACGGGCTCCCGACCCGTGGAGAGTCTCTGCCTGAGACACTGCAGCCTTCCATCCTCTGCGATCCCGGGCACGCTGCTTCCAGTTATCCAGACCAAGCGCTCTGGCATCCGCGATGGCTTGGTCTTTGAAACGGAGGTTCGGTCTTCCTTTTCGTCTCGAACCTGGCGGCTGGGATTCGAAGATCCTCTTAGCTGGAGCATTATTGTCCATTCGCTCGATGTGGCCGAGCCAATGTAGTCGACGTATTTTGGCCTTTTGGACTACATCCACATCTTGGTACAGCTCATAGAGTTCGCGGTTGTATCTTCTCCTCCATTCGCCCTCCTCGCACACAGGACCAAAAATCCGTCGAAGAATTTTTCTTTCGAAGGAGCCCAGTATCAGCTCTCCCTTCCTGCTTATCGTCCAGCACTCGGCGCCATAAAGCAGAACTGGCAGGATAAGGGTTCTGTAAAGCATACATTTTGTCCTTCGAGTTAGGAGTTTTGAACCCAATTGTTTTGCCAAACCGAAGTAGCAGCGGTTTCCTAGGGTAATTCTTCGCCGGATCTCCACTAGGATGTCATTTGTGGAGTTCATGTTTACTCCGAGGTAGATAAACTCCTTAACTACCTCGAAATTGTTGCTATCAATAGTGACGTTCTGTCCTAGGCGGTGGACAGATGCTTGTTTGTTTGTTGATAGCATGTACTTAGTCTTGTCCTCATTTACTACAAGACCAACGAATTTCGCCTGTTCTTCAATCGCCGTAAAAGCCTCTATCACGGCACGCTGGGAGCGACCGATGATGTCAATATCGTCTGCATACCCCAGTAGCTGGACGGATTTGTTGAAGATAGTGCCTTCCGTGTTGACACCTGCCCTGCGCACTATCTGCTCTAGCACGAGATTGAAGAAGTCACATGATAGTGCGTCTCCTTGCCGAAATCCGGTGCATGTTTGGAATAGTTCGGAGGAACTACTTCCAAATTGCACGTTGCAGCGTGTGTTCTCCAGCGTCACGCTACATAGCTGGATCAGTTTTGCCGGGATCCCGAATTCGGCCATCGCCACATAAAGCTCCTGACGATGAATGCTATCATATGCGGCTTTAAAGTCGATGAAAAGGTGGTGAGTCTCGACTTGAAATTCATTGGTCTTTTCCAGGATTTGCCTCAGTGTGAAAATTTGGTCTATAGTCGATCTGCCGGGCCGGAAGCCACACTGGTACGTGCCGATTAGTGTGTTGCAGAACGGTTTGAGACGTTCACACAGTACGTTGGATAGGATCTTGTATGCGACATTAAGCAGGGATATGCCTCGATAGTTCTTGCAAGACATAGGATCGCCTTTTTTGTAGATGGGGCATATGGAGCTGATAGTCCAGTCATCGGGCATACTTTCTTCCACCCATACTTGGTTGATGATTTGGTGCATGCGCCCTACCAAAACATCACCACCGTATTTGAAGAGCTCCGCTGGTAAACCATCAGAGCCGGCGGCCTTGTTGTTCTTTAGCTTTTTTATTGCTAAGCCAACTTCTTCCATACTGGGCGGTGGAACTGGATCTTCATTGACTGGACGTGGGTTCTCTTCTTGCCCTATCACTCTCTCTACATGATGCCCATTTAGCAGCTGCTGGAAGTGCTGCTTAAAAACATCTACTATTCCCTGCGCTTCGGTGACTAGGTTTCCATCACTGTTTCGAAGAGCCTGCGTTCCGGTCTTGAAGCCAGCAGCCAGTTGCTTGGCTTTCTTGTAGAACTTCCGGATGTTGCTTCGATCGCGGGACTCTTCGATCTCCTTGAGCTGGGAGACTGCGTAGGCCCTCTTCTTTCTACGCAGGATTTTCTTCTCCTCCCTCCTCCTGGCTCGATACTCTTCCCTCGCTGCCCTTGTTTTGCGCTGCAGCGCCTTCATATGTGCATCTTCTGTCACCTTCTTCCTGCGTACGCATTCATCATCATACCACGGGCTCTTTTTCTGGGGTGGCTGGTACCCTAAGGTGGTTTCGGCTACCTCTTTGATGATGTCGCGATACTGGGACCACTGGGTGTTGGCATTTGTGGTAGGTGAATGCACTGCGGAGAGTTTCTCACTCAGGCGCTCTTTGTAGACTCTGGCTACTCCAGGTGTGCTAAGGCGTCCAACGTTGAATTTCTTCTTCTGGGCGGAACGCAGCTTCTTCTCGTTGGATAGTCGAGCTCTGAACTTAGCCGCAACAAGAAAATGGTCAGAGTCGACGTTTGCCCCTCGGAATGTGTGCACGTTGAGGATGTTGGATGCTTGCCTCGCGTCGATTAGCACATGGTCGATTTGGTTGGCGGTTCGACCGTCTGGAGAGCGCCAGGTTGCTGTGTGGATCCTTAGCCTTGGAAACCTAGTGCTACTTATCACCGTATTACGAGCTGCCGCGAAGTCAGTTAGTCGGTAACCGTTGTCTGTGGTCGTATCGTGGATTCTGTGTTTACCAACTAACCCGCCAAAGATGTTTTCCTTTCCGATTTTAGCATTGAAGTCCCCGAGCACAACTTTGACATCGTACTCCGGACAGGCTCCGTAGGCTCCATCCAGGAGGTCATAAAACTCCTCCTTGATAGGGTCTTCAGCCTCGTCGGTAGGGGCGTGTGCACATATTAGGCTTATGTTTTGGAAAGTAGCTTTGATGCGGATCACAGCTAGGCGATCACTTATCGGCTTAAAGTCAATGACTTTTGTCCTAAGCCGGTTTCCCACGACGAATCCGCATCCTAATACATGCAATCTTTTATGGCAGCTGTAATAAATATCGCAATTTTTCCTTTTCATCATACCTGATCCTATCCATCGTATCTCCTGGATCGCGGTAATATCTGCCTTGTACCGCGTGAGGACAGACTCAAGTTTTTGAGTAGCACCTGGGGTGTACAGCGTTCGCACGTTCCAGGTACATACTCTCAAATCGTTGTCCGTTGACGTTCCGGGTCTAGTTGCCGTTTGAGGGAAATCGTTATCCGAGGCTTCACGTGTCTCTCCCATAACTAGTGTTTTTTTAAATGGTCGGGAAGTTACCCCGACGGCACAACCCCCAACCTGGAGGGCCAGGCCCTTGACCTTAGGACAGCAGGCCGGTTATTCCGGTGCCAGTAACCCACTCTGGGATGTGAGCGCTGCCGTTGGCCCATTAAGGGTTCATCCGCCACCAACTCTTCTCCAACACCCTGGCTCGGTATTGGAAATCCCTATAGACCTGGTATCCGAATATGTCAGAGCAGCTCTATAGGGATTACACTAAATAGTTCGGCCTGACTGGAACTGTAGACGCCACCGTTGGCTCCATCTAGGGAACTCCTCCGCTGCCGTCTGGTACCAGAGGAGGTGTCTTAGTGAGAAAACAACACTCCTCCCCCCTCTCTCGTCTGCTGCCACCAACGACCTTCCAAAGGGGTTGGTTACCCAATCTCCAGTCGAGGTACTAGGCACCCACCAGTCACCCCGTGGAGGTGAGAGTAGGAGTTGATAGTGAGAGGCTAGGTGAGAACGCTTGTGTTCTCATGACATCGCATCACTACCCTTCAACACCGGCAGGACTTACTTTC
This sequence comes from Cheilosia impressa, assembly GCA_948293265.1. NCBI lineage: Eukaryota > Metazoa > Arthropoda > Insecta > Diptera > Syrphidae > Cheilosia > Cheilosia impressa. The sequence continues at coordinate 44,261,713 of OX411884.1, read as the reverse complement.
GTGGTAAATGGTTTTATTCTTCAGCATAATTTTAAGAACCAGCTTAGCACTCGACGTAGCTCAGGTTTGAGTTTAGTTAGGACAACTAAAATGTTGGAGAAAGTTGTTTAGACGCTATGAAATATTTTCCTGAGATTGATTGTCAGTTTACAATAGATTGGCATACAAAATTACCCCTCTATTACTTGTATAGTTTTGATCCTTTTTTGCGGTTCTTACACTGAACCAATTTTATAGAATGAACTGTCGGAAGTAAGGGATTGTCCTATGGGCATATAAAAGTTGTTTTACTTTGTTGAATTATTGACAATTGTAAAAAGTTGAAATGCATCTTAATTCTCTCTTGCCGTTGCGTATAAATGAAGCGATTTTGTGATCAAATTTTTGTAAGTTAAGCGCAGCAACATATAACATGAAATTGTTAGGTATCGGTTCTCATCGAATTGGACAGGACATGGCATTACATTTTAGATGGGGAAGGGCAGGTTTTGTCGAGTATGGGTTACAACTTATATGCGAGACTAGGTAAGTAGTTGAATATTTGTTTGAAAAATATTTTTATGTCTTAACGGATGCCAGGGACAGTTCCATCTTCTATTAGAATTTTAAAATTATTCTTGAACTCGGCTCTGCAGTAACTGCAACATATCTACAGCTGATCGTGTAAAAAATGCTGGGCATTATTTATCAAACGATTGAACAAAACGACATCGTTTTTGGTTTGCTTCATATAACATCATCTTCGTCGCATCGTTCAATCGAATCGTTGTATCAAAAGATAGTCCTGAAGTCTTGCTAATGGTAATGGCAAAAGATGGGATAACAAAAGGAGGAGAAAGGGAGTTTTAGAACGACAAATACTATGCTGAACGGGCAAAAATTGTTTGTTTAACTACATACAACCGAACTGTGAATGACACCGCTATCTTGTTAAAAAGTGCAAGTTCAAGGTCCAATAGTCTTCTTTAGCTTCGGAATAATTGGCGCTTGAGCCTTGCTAAGGTTATGTTACAACAAAAAGCTGGGTTCATAAGAAACTGCGTCTTTTGCGGCAACAAGAGAGAGATATTATGTACCCGTGAAATTAAAAGAAAACCAGGACATGATGACTGGATTGAAGTTATATGCATTCTGCTAGCGTTTAAACAGTCTTCAACTAATGCCCACAGCAAAAATCTTGATAAAATTAAAAAAAAAAAAGAAATCTGTTTCCGCCCGGGATCGAACCGGGGGCCTTCCGCGTGTTAGGCGGATGTGATAACCACTACACCACGGAAACACATGAAAACCTACCGGAATTTTTCTCTGCATTTCCCATTAGATCTATTGGTGGCGGGCAAACTTTATTCGTAGATCGTAGGTAACCTTGAACTTCTAATACCGCCGCCACTAAGTAAAGTTTAACATTTTGTTTAGATTTTTAGATAGATAAACGTTTTAAGAAGGTCAAATATGGTTAACATTGGGGCCCAGCACGCAAAATTGTCCAACACGCACTGTCGAATTTCGAATGATGTATATGCTTACGCCATTCATTTTTAAGCGTCACCACAGTCAGACACTTGCGTGTCGGGTGAGTGTGTTTAGTGTGTAAAATGGTTACACAAAATATCGTACATACCTATAATCAGTCATAGAAAGGTTCGAAACTACTGCCAACTGGAAGGAAATTGTAGTAATTGATAATTTGGTACCGCAATAATAATATATCTCGTGGCAGTGACAACATGTTTCCTTTTTGGAATTGAAAAAGGGCAGGACTGTGCGAGACCTTAATTCCAGGAATTTTCGCTTTTGATCATATCTACACAATAGGTTAATAAATTGTAGGGGGTAGAAGCAATTTAAGGGAGGTCCTTGTAGAACGATTAACAACTGATTGTAGAACTACACCGGACTAGGTGAAGTGTTGATAAATTGAATAGAAAGGGCAAAATTACGTCTGTTAAAAAGGTGACAAAAAGCATCAAAGACAAAATTATTGTCGATGTTATATCTACGTTTTGTTGGTGTAAAATAAACCACATCAGGTAAATAACCAGAATATCTGTCAAAAAATCACAACAGTCTTGCACAAACACTGTAAACGACAGAAATGTCACCGCAATTTTTTCACAATATCTATTCCACTGCCAAATTCATGATCTGAAAGCTATATGTTTTTTTGTCGTACCGATTACGTCGTAATGTGAAAACAAAATTTTATGAAACATGGATCAAATGAAAGGTGAAGTTCCGGTGAAGAGAAGAATGTATTCCTGATCTACCTAAAGTAAAATTGTTTGCATTGATGAGAAGTGGCCATAAATAATTGAAAGGGGAAAAATGAACAAAGGAACAATAGTGTGGGGTTGAGCAATACCGAAAACGCGGTAAATAACGAACCGTGATCACTGGTCGGGATCACACACACAATATGTCTCTCAGGCTAGTAAATACGAACGGATTGAATGGACTAAACCACTAAAAGGCTTCCTCTAACTGCCGGATTAAAGCTCTCTATTAGCCCTTAGTTCAACGCATGAAAGGATTATTGTTCTCCATTCAGGCTATCAAAGGCTTCAATATAAAGTACAAGCTGAATTTAAGCAAATTCTGTATTACACTGTAATCTCTACAACAATTAAGCTGCAACGTGTTACGCAAAACATTTGTTTAACTTAGTGCTGATAGATCAAGAAAAAAACTGTCCGACTGAATTTTTAAGAACATATTTTGATAAATAATACAGTTTAAGCAGAAACTAGCTGGTACCCGCGACTTCGTCTGCGTAGAGTTAGTACTACGAGTAAACCAATTAAAATATTTATATCAACAACATAGCTATCTTTTCGGTCGTCGACTCTCTTTCGTGGCGTCATTTGTGGGCATGATGAATGGAAAAACATTTGTACACAACTGCGTAGTTAAAATTGAATGTAGTAAAATTCAACTTTTTTAATTGTTAATATTTAAAAAAAAGTAAAAATGCAAAAATAAGCATCCAGAAAATATATTTTTTTTCTGACACTTAATGTGTTAATATTGGTTAAGCGTGTGAACCGCAAGAGGTAAATATACAACTACAGAAACTACAGAAATAATATAGAGTGGATATTCAGAATCTTTATTGATATACAGGCAAGTTCAACGATCTTATTCTTCACTTAACATTTTTTTATTACTTCTTAAGCTAAGTACACTGCTCGAGTTAAATTTGAGCTGCCATACAAAATGCTGTCCAAAATTTAGCTGAGCTAAATTCAAGCGAATCTCTTTAGCTGAGTGATACGCAGCTCTGGCTAAAAAATCAAATTTTTGTTTACGAATGTACCTCACGTATCTGTCAAAATTTGGTGTGTCCATTATACTTTATACTATGTTTAAGGTAAATTGTGGCAGATCTTTGTGTTCTGTTGAGTTTTTGTGTTGCAGAAAAGTAAGCATGGATAATTTGTTTTAATCAAATGATAACCTCGATAAGGAGTACTTTGAATTTGAAATGGCGGAATTTAATTTTTTAAGAAAATAATTTTTAAAGAATAGCTGTTTTTGTGACACTTATCCACTGTGCATTTTATGTCAAAATTTAGCTATGAATTTAGCTTATTTTTGGAGAGTAAATTTGGAGAGCAGCTAAAGCTTAGTTTCAGTGAAGCAACGTACTAAGCTTAAATTGAAAATTTACGAAACTATTTTTATTTATCTGTGTCTGAAGTACCAAACCTAAAGTATTTTGTTTTTTTTTTCAACAGTTTTTCGTGTTAACTGTTTTTTGTTATGGATCACAAATGAATCGGTTCGTCCACTTAAGTTATACACTTGGACTTAGGTCTTTCGCACACTTGCAACACAGCACACGTTGCAAATACATATTTATCATATAACACAAAGTCTATTAAGAACACTCTATATACGGAAAAACACAATTTGAGAAATGTCAGTCAGGCAATTACCAACTTTTCAATCGATATGTGTCATGTAAAAACTCTTTTCCAGCATCCATCGATAACGGCTACTTATCTGTTATTGCACACAGTATTGCTATAGACAACAGGAGATACAAATTTGTGTTTCAGCACAAACGTCCGAATGTGTGTTTTGTGTTGCGTCGTGTGAGCAAGGCTTAAGAATTCGATTTGACTTAATGAAAGTTTAATGAAAATCTGCAATACTAATAATCATTTTTAGTGTCCAGGCTAAATTTTTCGAACTCACAATGACGAAAATTTCAATACGAAATTGCATATTGTAACCTACAAATATTTAGTGTGGAGGTTAAAAATGATTATTAGTAAGGCCCAATGTGTTTTACAAAAATGCAACGTGTGCACAAAGTCGTAAGACTAAGTTTAGATTCATTTAAATAAAAAGTCGTGTTTTGGCACAAATGTCGTAAATACGTGCTTCTCGTATTACAACGTGTGCGGAAGCCTAAGACATTTCGATTATTTTCTTCAAAATTTGTAGGTAAATTTGAAATAAATATATTAAGGTGGTACTAGAAACGTATTACCAAGTATAATAATTATTAAAGTATGTGAAATAATTTCAGGAGAAAATGCCGCACCAGTACCCTAATCACGTAAAATCTCAGAGGAGTATCATCGAAAGGAACAAGACAACTTTATGCTATAAGCGAAAAGAAATAATTCACAAAATAGCTCATAATGGTTGTTAAAATATTAAAAAAGATATCGTCCAGGCGACTATCGAAAGGTCGCTTGGTCGAGTCCAGTGGTGCCAACTCAAAAACTGGATTTAGAGATTAAAAAAAATTATTCCACAGCCGGACTACAGCTACATCATAACGATAACTCAAATTCAAAATGCCAAATGGTGAAAGGGTCTCATTTTTGTTTTCCATCAAATATTAAATTGAAAAATAGAATGAATCAAATTGATGGTATAAGTCAAACAGTGGCAACTGTCCTAAGAGCAACCATTTACCTACCTACCTAAGGCGCCTACAAAACATTGGAAATGAAAACCATCAATCATCTATTTCAGAAGTTAATGCTTGTCTGCTTAATTTAAAACAAATTTATTAGATAATAACAAACTGTAGTACAAAGGGTAACATTTTTCTTATTGCAGTATACATAACTTTATACTCATGTCCATTTTCCGTCCTTATTCGATGGTTCGTTCCCCTACTTTAGTAGTGGTCCACAATTTTACAAGGTATACTGATGGAATTTATTTTACATAAAAGCTTTGTCTACGCTAGCTTGCGATGGTGTTTCTTGCTAAATTTACAGACTGGTATCCTTCGGTTTAGTAGAACCCGTCTCCCTCTAAACTTCGAACGAATAAAATCGGCAAATTCGGTTGGTTCACGATTTCGGTTGAAGATTCCATCTACTACCGTCAAACTTGTATCTATATGTACAGCAGTATTATCATTAGAATCTCATAGATTTGTGAAAATTCCAACCTGTAAAATTCTCATAGGCAACAAGATTTCCAAAAAATTCACCAACAATCGTGACATCTCCCTCTAAGGTCTCTAAGCACCTTTGCAGCTCATTGAACTCCGGGTATGGATCGTATTTAAGCGTTCGAATCTAAAAAATGACAGTTTCTTTATGATACGACGCATGTAAACAAACCTTACATACCCTATTGTTCGTTGAAAGAAAGTTGTCTGCATACATGAATACAATTGGCCTTTGGATCCGCTCAATACTATCTCGCACAAATGAAGAGAACTGAACCAAGGTGACATCCTTAAGGCTAATAGACACTAAATCTAATTTTTTTACCTAAAAGTAAAGCCGATAGAGTGGGGCTTTGTTTCGAAAAAAAATATAACGCGGCTTATTTACCAGTGGCAAGCTGCTACTTGATAATGGGATTGCTGCAGTGAAGGGTCGGGAGTTGTCCAGTTGCCTTATGTGGTCAAGCAGAGAGCTGGACAGAATGATAGAAAACACTTATAGGATAGAGGGTCATTTTTAAACCAAACGGGTTCGTACATTGTCTAAACAAATAGCTTGAATGCTTATGAGAAGAATTGACTGGTTCGTGTGTTGGCTATTTAGATTAAACTCGGCAAATTCGAACGTTTAAAGAACTTTCTGGTAGAGCAATGAATTGAGTACCTATTTAACTAGTAATGAGCTATGTAAAGGCTATTAATCACAGCTCTTAAGTCTAAATTTTGTATTCTGTCTGACTTTTGCTGTCTAGCCAACCTTGTATTAATACGTTGACTAGTTTTAAATAGCGTAATATCATAAGTTTTAATCTACTCCCCAACAAAACCGAAAAAAAGTCACAACTCACTCGTCAAATTGGTCCCATCCCTTGGGGTCATCCATCGCCACTGACCATGAAACCACACTTGGATGACTCCTGTAACGAAGGACAACCTGTTCGAGGGAACTTCTGGGGCTTCTGAAATAAATCACTCAATTGACTGCGCTTTGGTTGCCATATACTATTCCCAATTTACCCCAAAATAACAAGCAAACCCAGCTCGTCCGTCAAATCCAACATTTCCTGGGAAGGAGCCACCTTAGTTACGAGAACATTTGCACTTAACCACCTGAGAAGGGCGATATTCTTCAGTTGCACTTGCGGATTAAACGGTTTTCTCTGCCAAAAAAGATGAGTAAGTCACACACTTTGCGCGTACGATAAACTTACTTCGTCATTACTTTCGACACCATAGAGGTACAGACTTCTCCCATTGATCATCAACGAGTTGTTGGACCAACTCAGGGTGCGGATACCAATCCGCTGGCGGTACACATCTCTAACCACACTGTCACAGTACTTGTAGTAGAGTTTGAACACCAAAGTGTAAAGGTATCCTGCTCTGGCACTCATGCAAATCGGCCACCACAACTGGCAGTTCGGTATGGAAAGCTCGCCCTCAAGATCACCGCAGATGTGATCGCTCGCCACTATGGTGTGATCGGCGTCGAGGATTTGAAGCGAAATGCATTTCCGGTTCTGCCGAAGGAGTCCATCGGCTGCGACTTTATATTTGACCGATGCTAGGGAGTACACAGAGCTTAGTGTTGAACAAAGTGCCTCGCTTAAGACAAACCTGTGCCGTTGGTGACAGACGTGGTCACGGAGACGCTCTGAATGAAAAGCATTTCTGGGAGCGACAGCAGGCTCACGGACTGCGGAGTTGTGGGGTGCTGAACTGCCAACGCGATGGTATTCTCCGAATCAAACAACAGCCTTTCAGACACGTCAAATTCGGTCGTAACGAAACTGTTGTTGGACGTTCCTATTCGTTCGCCATTGACCCACTAGAGGGAGCTGAAGTTACTTATGAGGTGTCAAAGCTTCGCTTACCTACATACCAGCTGGGTGCCAACTGCCGCTGCATCTAAGCGCAACCACACCTTCCGATCGTGTTTCCAATTCGTCGGAATGAAGAAGTGTCTTTCATACCAAATTGTGCTCGCGCAGCTTTTGGGATCTATTTGGGCAGTGAAGTCGAGGAAACTGCAGGGAACTGGCATCTTTACAACTCCATACAGCTACGAAATCAAGCAAAAAAAGAACATTCAAAAGCGACATCGGTTTCCGACAAAAGTACGCACCCTTCGGAGTCCACCTTGCTGGAGATATGCCAGCGGCTCACCTTCCCCCTCGCAATAGCAGTTCCATACCCCATCCAAAGAGAGCACTTCCCTGGTTTCACTAACCTCCGAATATGCACCGTTCACTAGAGTGAGGTATCCCATGGCTAAGCACAGCGCCAGACCCATATTATCCAAACAAACAACTACCAACTGTGCGGGTGGAAATGCACTTTTTATAGCCATGCTGACCTAGGTCATGTACAGACATACGTGTCATAGACAAATATGCAAAGTGACACTCGATACTCATCATGCTAGAATCTTGGGTCTGGTTTATATGCACATTGCTCAAGCCATCATTCCACAGAGTGTGCGACAGACAACTCGGTGCCCTTGACCAAACAATAGTTTGGCTGGAAAAAACTGCGCCACTCTATCCATCACACCTATGCCTGTCATTTGGTTGTGCAAGGCCATTATGCACACGCATGCTATTATAGAGACACAAGCCCGAAAGTAATTCCACATAAACGTCCACTTGGGGTAGCAAAGGCTCCCGGTTACCTCCGCCCAGATTAAATTACTTTTACACCCGCGCCGGTCCTGGCTCCCGGCACATTGTCACACGAGTCAGAACATCGTTGGCGCTATCGGCAGTAACTGGGGTTTTTTTCTTATTGTAACCGCACATTGTTTTTAATTGCGTGCGCCCAGCACTTTCGTCCTGCGTTATTATTATAACTATTAATTTCGTTTTTCGGTGTCGCGGTTCCGTTTGCTTTTGCTTTTTGGAGCGAAAATAGCTCACGACTTCCGAATCGATGAATACATTTACCATTTTTACGTGTCTGCTGGTTTGAGGCGGGAAGGGGGGGAGGTGTGGTGGACGCGTGTGAGTAATCAATTCAGCGGTATTCTAAGGATACCCTTTTGACTGGCTTCAGTCGAAAGTAAGAAACTAGTTCAACACGAGAAGTTGTGACGGATCGGTTCGGGAGTGTTTCTTTTCGTTTTTCGTTGCGGCTATGGTATTTTGTGGGAATTATTTTTCAATTGGACATACGGCGAGGAAAATGTGCATCAAATGGGATTTGGGATTCCGCGGATAGAATTGCGTGTGTGTGCTTTGCGCTTTTGTGTATCTATATACGCGGAGACGATAAGTCAGAATGTTCATAAAGCTTCGCACGAGGTGGCAGTTTTTACTTGGACTTGGAAGTAAGTTGTGTTGTAGTTTTGTGCTGCGGGCACCAACGTTCGTGAGTAGGTACCATTTGTGCATGGCGATTGTAGGTCGCATTTCCTTGTAGCCGTTAACAGCTAATTTCTTAAATGGAAGCTTGTACTTTCGCTTAAGCTTTTAGCAACAAAACGTTGGCTCAGATTGGAATGCTCTGATATAAAAGTGGGCCAGCGTGTTGATATCAAAAATGTGATAGCGAGTGTTTACCTTAATTAAGAGCGTTTTCAAGCGTTTGTTGGATATTAACAATTTAGACAGTATTTTGTTGCGAAAAAAATAACAACAAATGTGTAGCAGATACTGTGACGAATAACTTTGAAGCAACGCCTGTTTTTAAATTTGTTTGTGGATACATGTAGGCGTTGGTAACATACTTCTCATTATGATAATTATGTACACGTAAAAATAAAAATGTTTGTCTAGGTTTATGCGCTAGGAAATAAATGACAAGGGGAAGGTGAACTTTTAAGATATCAAACGCAAAATACCCCATGAATCTTTGATTTTCTTGACAACTTTAAATGGTAGTGAATGCAGCACGTTTGTCTGTCCGATGGATGTCTTTTTCATACGTTTTCTAAATTTTTCCTCTCTGATATGCACTGATTTTCGAATAATTGTCGGTCTTCTGAAGCGAAGTGAAGGACTATAATAACAAAGAAAAAACTGGAACCTATATAGCTCACTACCTGCAAAAGCTATTATTACAAAACTTAGCGTCTAAATAGATCTCTATTGTCACCACACTTTTCAAAAATTGGATAAGTGGGCGTGGCAGTTTCTACGAGAGAAAGCATTTAAAACCCTCTATCTTCGCATTTATAACAGCTCTTGCTTAAAAGTATGGTGAATGGGTGTATATTGCCCATTTAAATCATATCGCATAATGTGGACGGGAGTTCAAAATAAGGATTGGCGACTTCAGTTTACAAAAATAAAAGCAAAACGCTATTTCCCAATATTAATGCAACTAAACTTGTGGAATTTCGAGCATATTTGTGTATTTTCTGTACAAATCAATTCGCAAGAAGGGGCGTGGCACCTTCCATACAACAAAGTGAAAAAAAAGTCTTAAAACAAAGACAAAGACAAGGTAGCCAACTATTGAATTGAGAATACCTCAATTTACTAGACACTAGACCTACCACAACTGGCTCAATTTATGAATATCCGACCTTTGATAATTCAGCTATGAAGCTTAGATCTATGTCGGCAAAATCAGTAGATTCCAGGAGCTGCAATATAGATGATTGCTGGTTCTTGTAATCAAGCATTTTAAAATTCAACGATGTCATCTAGAGGATTTTAATACAACAAGTATCAAGGAGAACTTTGAAAAACATTTGCCAGGGCCAAACCCAGCCTTAGTCCCCAAACTGAAGCTACTACCTACTCGTGCCTTAAGGTGTCAATTTAGTTACCTACTCCATCAACGTCATTAGAGAGTAAAAGAAATTGTTAGGAGCGTTTTTGAATACCACACTAACTCCGTACCATTGTCCACTTAAAAAAAAATACTACTTATTCAAAATTTACCATCTAGCAAATACGGATAAAATTAAAGCTCAAAACTGATCAATGCAATTTATTTCAATAATCGCCATAACTTTTGACCTCTACCCCACTGCCCACTCTAATGATCTGACAATGGCAACATACGAAAGCGTGTTTAAAATATTGGGGGTTCTTGTTCTTGAACCTGCATAGGTTTTCCGAAAAAGTAAAGTATGTATCAAATGTCAAAAAAAAAACAGTGTACCTAAGCAATTTAAACCAAACGGCAACACTTACAATTGAGCTTAGTTAAATACGATTAGATTGTTTGGTACAAATTAAAAAAAAAAAATATTGTGTGGAAAACAGTCTGATAGTCTCAATTTACATTTGGCAATAGGTTGTTCAAGAGTACTAAGAGATTTTGGGTAAATTTCAAATAGGTGTAAGCACGATAAGGCTGTCTGAAGTGTTGACTGTGTTTTTATTGGCCTAGATTGATAATGTTGACATTAAAGAGGTCAGCTGGGCATGAAGTTTCTAGAGTTAAAATAGGTAGACTTTTGAGTGTGTCCTTTGTCAAACAAATAAGTCGCAAAATTGCAATAAACTGAAAATGCCCAAATAAAAAAAGGAACGGCATCGATATCCGTACTAACAGTTTTCAAATATAATTGCAAAACCACAGCACAACGATTGGCAAGACTGTTGGGGTCAATTCATTTAAACATGAAACATTCAAAATGTTCCATTCAATAAATTAGGTATCTTGTACTTAAATAGCTCAAAATTTAAAAATGCCACTGAGTGACAAAAAATATATTAACAGAAAACATAAATGTCATTAATAAAAGTTGCTAACGGTTATGGGGCCGTGTTTTTTGTATTGCGAAGGTGCTATTCACATGTGAATTTTGTAATGACTGGCATTTGTCTGGGTTCGGGACAATGGCTACGTAATCTACGTAGCGTAATAATATTTTATTAAAAAAACAGTGCATTTGGAAATAAATTACGCCCCAGAAAGTCAGGATGAAGTTTGAAAATTAAAATGCTGCAGTTTAAAATCCTTTCTGCGGGTGAAGCGACCCGCATAGATACCTCAATTTGACGCAATACAAGTAACTTTCAAATTTAGTTATGTAGGTACTAGTGTTCCGATCAACGGGCGACCACAACACCTTATTTAATAATACGTAGGTCCTAGGAACCTTAAATCACAATCCCACTGACAGCTTTTTAACTAAATCACAAAAACTTCACCACCTGAAGTATGTTACACAAAATAAAGATAGGTACATGTGAATTGTAAACTCACCAAAAAATTGATATGCCAGTCGGGAAAATTGAAGCAAACGGGCTAGATATAAGACCGATATTGATACAGGTACCAATCAACCGACATAAACGGTACACGGAACCGATTAATCGAAAAACCGAACACCCGACGTTTCGCTTTTCGCGAACCACCAACCGACCGACGCCCCTGACGCAACGCGCAGTAACAAATCACGAATTGAATTAAAAAAATCATTCCCGTATAAAAAATTACAAGAAAATTAAATTTACAAAAAAGAAGCACACGCGATTCATACCATTACTGGCAGTGACAATTGGCAGCACTTAAACAAGAACGAACAAGAACTAATGCACTTGCACTTGCGAAGCCATTCTTTCTGAACTTTTAATGCACAAAAACACTTTTTATACGATCGAAAACAACTTTATTTTATATAATTCATGAACTTAAACAACTATTTTATAATTTAACACTATTTTTAGAGTCGAATTTATCATTTTACTGCGATTTTTCATGATTCTAATTTTTGCACCACACTAAACGAATGAAGTTGGCGAACATCCGATGTGTGAACTGCGTGAAACTTTCGCGAGAGTTAAAATGGCGGAATAGGAATTGATGCGGAGGGGGTCATCGTCATGTTGGAACTGATGAGATCTTCTCCAATGAAATGGAACACTCGATATTGCCGAGCTGATCCTTGCATTTCTAACGAGAATTCAAATAAACTGATTGTGGTAGAGAAAGTTTAAATCCATTGTAAACTTTTACATTGGGGGTTTATTCAATAAATTTAATAGTTAAGTTAAATAGGGGGATATTGGCAAAAAATGAGTCCAACTTAAATCGCTTATTACCACTTGAAAATTGGCACAAAGGAGTTAAGGTAATGGGTACTTAATAAGTATTGTATTGTAAGCTGCAGTGAAATATGCCCCTCTGCGTGGTATCACAACATTTTAAATTAAAGTAAATTTAAAAGCACAACAAAAACTAATTGATTTTGGAAAATAACTATTTTTGACGATGATCGTTATATAAATTAAGCGATTAAAGCCCTGGTTGACATTTTAATTTGGAAATCAAATTATATATTTTAACAAGAAGTGTGCAAAGTTATAATTTGCTTGCAATTTGTAACGCCAGTCATATTTACGTCTCGGGTAATTTTTTCCTTCAGTTTTTATGGCCATTCGTTGTTAATTAAAATTCAATTTTATGCATTTTTTAGACACATTTTCCAGGTCGTTTAAACTGATATAGGTACGTAATTTTCATGCAAAAGCATTTAAAGCGGATTTTTAACAGCTCAAACTTTATTTTAACGCCATTTTAAGCTCATGTTATATCAGATTTCACAGGCATTTTTACATCTGTGTTTACCATAAAATGTGATCTTGCTTTTTGCCAGTGGCGATTCCTGGTCTTAAGCATTGGGTTAGCTACGTGCTCACTTCTCACAAACGAAAAAAACAAAACAAAAGCGCACTCTCATATTCCAAAAGCACGACAAAAAAAATTATTAAATATTTATTCACATTTATAATCCACGCAAATATAAAATTATAAATCGCACTTAACTTTTGGAATGGAATTCAATAAGACTATTAATTCAGTCAATTAAGAACACAATGACACATTCTTACTGCAATTTGCATAGAAAAAAGTACAAAAAAAGATAACGCGCAAAATATACCTGTTTGCTTACACTTACACTCTACTTTCAAGTTTTATCGCATTTGTTTGCGCTTACCCTTCCGTATATTTTCCTGTGCTTTGCTTACGACTGGTAGAGGTAGTCAAATTCCACACTTATACAGATTGTAGGAAATTCGGTAGCGCAATTTTTTACGCTAAAATGCTACAGGCAGGAGACTTTTCTATGGGAGTTTTAGATTGTGTATGTGCGTGCAGGCAGGGAATTTGCGGTATCGCAAGTTGTAACGCTAAAGAGTATTTCAAGTGAAACTTATTGCATGGGAGTATTGTGTTGTGTGTTTGTGTAGGCAAATATTATTTGTAAATGATAGTTTTGTTATTTAGTATGTCATTAATTATTGCAATTATTAATCTTCATAATTACTTTAACCTCGTTATTTGCTGTATTTTGCGTATATGTATTTCAATTTATTTTCTTGGTTTAGCGCCGCTAAACTAGCTAACTGAGAGGAATCGCCCCTGCTTTTTGCACAACTGCTGTTCAATCAGTTTTTTTGTGTTCTGACAGTTCAATATTTCAAAAATTAAACCCGTTTTCTCTTTGGCTTCTTGCTGCCGACATATGTATTTTTTATTACTTTTTCTACAGCCTTCTAGCGAGCAACTGCCATTATAGGTATATGATTTGAAAGAAAAAGAGTAAATATTTTAAAATTATGTTTTTACCGTAGTTCAGAACTGGGCTTATGTTCGAGATTAAGACTGTTCGCTCTTAAAAAAAAGCCCCCATACAAAATTGTCTTCAACGATAAAATTAATCAAAGCAGTTCAGCCGAACAGTATGCAGTTCAAGCCAATTTTGTATTCCACTGTACAAAAAGTCTTCCAGACATTTTAGCTAGCGAGTAAATGAACTTATTTTTCAACAACTTAGTAATTTTGACACTTTAAGTGATCCATATTGAGATCTTGATGTAGAAAAAACAATTGAGATAGGAAATCTAGGTCAGTTAGTCTGACAGTTACATGGCTTTTTATTGTTGAAATGACAGATAAACTAAAACTGAAATATACTTGAATAAATATAAATAAATAAATATTCGCCAATCATCCAGCTGATAAATTATTCAAACTAGTAAAATCTAACTGAAACTTGTGATAAATCTTGTGTACACTACACACACCTACCCAAATGTTAATTACATTCGGTATTTAGATAAAAACACAGAAACAACAGCCATTAAATCAGCTAAATAGTTAGTTGGAAATAGTTAACCAGTTTCGATATACTCGTAGCTATACCACCAAACCTTCTTGGTAGGTAGGTATCGTAACGCAACAACAATCCATGCAACATTGACCTATTCATATTTTTGTTGAAGGCGGCCGGCGTAAAGTTTATTTATTGAATGCGTCAGAAACTAATTACCAAACGAAACATGGTAGGTACATGGGTAGGTATGCCTTTTGTCTGGAAGCTAGTACGTGTACTTGTTTGCCATTATATTCTTTGTTTGTTCAAAGTTTGCAAGGATTTTATAAATATGATGGATGTACTCGTACTTGTTGTTCTAACACAAAATTGCAGTCAAATGATGTTTATATTTTTTTTTGGCAAAACAAAAGTTAAGGCACTGCGCTAAAAGAATAAAAGTAATTGATTGATGACAGATTCAAGTAAGAATTGCATAAATGGTCACTGTCTTTAAATTTTCTATAGAAATAATTGCCCGCTATAATTTGTTCGTAGCTTCTTTGATTTAGAAATAAGTCTTACGTGTATTACAATTGATAGGTATACCCACCGCTGACAGTTGTCGTTGAATGCATCTGACATAATTTTGTTGTCAGGGGCTATATCCGAACATACTGTTTGTAACTTGATTTTATTCCCGTATTTACTTGTCCTAGTTGCCATTCGCTGAAAGTGAATGTCGGTAAAATCTGTTTGCTAGCAGTGTCATAAACTTATCACCAGGAATGGGTCAAGTGTCAACACAACACATACTTCAGCAGTGACTTTTATTTGTTATAAATACCTATAAATATATATATTATCAAACAAATGTACACAAATAAGTGAGCTAGCAAACGTTATATACGTTAGTTCGCATATAACAATTTGACGAAATTGTGGGTGTAAACAGCTGATAACTTTTACGAAGCCTTTATAAATAGTGAATCTTGAAACAGTCAAGCAGAGTTTAGTTGTTATGATTGCGTGAAGAATTTTGTATTGTACTTCGATTTACTGAGAAAAATATTCATTAAAAGAAGCCTAATATTGAATTCAAGTTTAACAGCAATCTGACAGCACTTGTCTCACTTGGTTGGTCGAAAATGATAACTTGCCCAAAAATAGAACATTTTTTCGAAAATCATTTAGGTCCCGTTTCAAGAGCTCGTCTTTACTGACAAACTGTCAGGATTTGACAGTTTAAGTCGAAGACCATTTTTTCATGACGACTATTATAATAAATGGAACCCAAGTTGAAGAATTTTCATTCGTCTACATTAAAGTAACAACAGCGTGTCCAAAATAATAAACTAAATAAACAAATATTGCTCCAAACATTAAACACCTTTGAACGTTGCCCTAATTGACATTTCTAGTTAATCATGTTGAGAATTCACATTTTTAAGTCGAGTTGACGCGTTTGTGTAAAGGTAGCCTATAGTGCCACATCAACCAAATAGTCGTATCTGAATATCAATTTAGTTCTTTCTGAACTGAAAGTTGGGAGATTTATCAGCAAACTGTCAGTTGTTTTAAACCATGCAGTGAATTATATTCACTGTTCGGAACAAACTTATAGGCCAATTGTGACACCTGTACTTTTAAATATGTTTCTCTTGGCGTAAACTTAATGCGTAGAATGTGAACAAATTGAAACGGAAGCGCTTTGTGTTCACGTATTGAACGCCAATTTTGCGCATCGATTAAAAATAATCTTTCGAAAAATGTTGTTGGTCATTATAAATTTAAATGGCCGCCATTAATAATTAGACCAGATCCGGATGTACTAAAACATTTAGCATAAAGTTCAGACATAACCACAGTCATGTCAAATTAGCAATTTCCCATATCTAAGAACAGAATCTTCCACCAAATCATAGACCACAGTGAAGTTTAAACTTTTTCCACACGTTGTGAACATTTCTCCCACTAGATTGCGCAACAGAAAAAGCTCCGCAAAGATTAAAATGTAAACATAATTATTTTCTCGTTATCATTGTGCTGAACTCATGGTGGCTGGTGGACCAGCGCTAGATAGAGCATATTAAGGTGACAGAGTAGTTGGCCCCACACCGCAACAAAGCAAAGCAGATTTGAGTGGGAAAACAAAAAGTGCTTCCACCACAGACCACACTCAAACTCAAGAAACTCTATGCCAAAGAAAAAAGAACAAAAACAACGACGACGGCAGGCGAGAATAAAAGAACCAAACACCAAACACAAACACAGAACGGCAAAGGAGAATTCAACCTCCAAATCCAAACTGCTGAAGACTGTCGAGTCGAGTGTTTCTTGCGAACGTTTTTCAGTCGGTTTGAGAACGCGTTCGTTGTTGCTCAAAGTGAGTGTCGCAGTTCTGTCAGTGGGTTGTGGTCTTATCGCGCGAGTGTTTTTGTTTTATTTCTCCATTATTCTAGTTCTAGTCCTTGATTTTTTGAATTAAATTTCGCGGATTCTGTGGTATTAGCAGAAGTGCATGGAGTGCTCACTACTGGAACGGTGTCAATCTACTTAACCAATTCTAAATCCATCAGCAAAAAGGTAAAACATAAATTCTCCACAGTCGTCCGTCCGTCATTTTCCATATTTCGCTGACTTTTATGTTGAACTAATAATTGAAGAGACGAGTAAAAGGGTGAAACAAAAACTGGGAGCCCTGCTTCCGAAAATCGTTACTTTTATGCGTTTAGCTTCAGCCTTCGTGGGGTGAAAAGAAGGGCCATCTGAAATTTTGCCTAGCTTATGTCATTTTAATTGGAATTTCCTGTAAACAGTGTCAAACGAAAGTAAAAGTGATGGGCGAAACTCAATGACCAAGGGTTGGCGGTAGTGCGCTTGCGCTGGAGATGCGATTCCTCCTTGGAGAGATGCGTACTATAAAAGAGACATGCAACTGTCACTTGCGCTGTTGTTATGTTTCCATTTCGGTGTTTTCTTCTTCTGTTTATCGACGGGTGTACTGTGTTGTAGTGTTTGCTTGCTGGGGGCCGTTTGTCTAATTGTTTATTATTTAAATTTGTTCGTAGCGGTGGAGGGCCTAGACCATACTAGGGTGGCAATGAATAATAAATCAATACACATACACCTCATGTGTTCCTTTTCCTCTGTGTTTACTCGAACGCAGTGGCTTGCTGCATTTGTAATCAGCTGTATTTTTAATTATAACAAAGCGGTTGGGAGGCCTTTGTAGTGATAGTAGGCGGAAATTCCCTTGTGCGGGGGAAAAGCTTTTGATTTTAATAGCCTTGTCAATTGGTTTTGAGCCGCTGCAACAATATTAGACTAAAATTACACCCAAAGGGTAACTATAAGCGCTCGTTTACGGAGTAAGTACCTAGGAAGGTATAGGTAGGTGAGGTATTCTATAAACGAAACAGCGTTATTAATATTCTTTCATTGTTGTTAAGTGCCTATAATTACAAGTACCTAATTGCTTACTTTCTTTTATGGACTCGTATTGGTAATGTATTTTTAGGGGTTTTCACTCACATTTTTCCAGAAATTGTACCGTTTATTGATAATTATATGCGGTTGGGCATATGCCTAGGTCGAATTAATTGTCTTGCTAGGACAAGGGCGGAGATCTGTTTTTCTAAATGGAAAAAGTATTTGACAGCTAGCTATAGCAGTCCTTCAGAATTCAAATTCGAATCTTTTGCTTTACGGATCTAGATTGCGGAAGAAAAAACTAAGAACCAGCTGTCAATACAACTTGATTTTAAAGTAGTCAATTCACGCGTTTAATCAATCAAAACTCAATACCTACATATGTTGTCACTTTGAACGAGTCCATAAACACCGCGCAGAACTAATTGTTTGCTTCATTGTTGCCGGAACTTACTTTTTGCTAGATTTACAGTAAAAAAAATCCAATCATTAGCAAAAAAGCATCCATACTATTTGTCGAATCTTTAGTGACTTTTGCTAGTCTAGTTTCTCGTAGTGGGGTCGTTCAAGAATCTATCTAAATTAGTCTGACAAGTGGCTGAATTGATTTGATTCAGTTTCAGTTTTCTTCAACTGACGTTTATGAAGGTGTGGCCGACAAATCTAGTCAAGAACTTCATGACTGAGTATCTAATTATTAGAGATAGCACTGTAAAAGTAACATTACCGACCTGCTTTCTCTTATTAGTGTTGATAAATTTTCGTCATTGTGAGAAAAGCACATTCATTGTCAGTATGACAGTACCACATCAATATCACCTGTGAAATCGACAACAAGAATAAATTAATATCAAGAGTTTATTGACTTACTTAACTAGAGTTTCGATCGTCGGCTTTCTCACTTACCCATAGCAGGAACTTTAAAGTTGGCTACCAAGTCAATGAACCTACATTGTCCATAAATATATTATGACCATGATATCGATTGTTATTTTCTTTATTTTAACCAACACGTATATCACGTGTCATTTTTAATTTTACCGAGTAATGATCTTTTCATTCAGAATAGTAGTCGTATACACAATGTTCCGTTTATTCAAAAACAAAACGCTATTCATTAAGTAACTCTTAGGCCAATGCCAAACGAACTACTCGCTGGTAGCAAGTGCATTAAGGCTGTCAGATAAGCTAACTTTAACTAGCTTAGATGAATACTAATACTAAATTTGATTGATCCTTAAAGTATTTACTAATTTTATCTAAAAAACGTGAAGATTGAATGCTTCAATAGTTTCGCTAAATAAGCGATTTGCCCTCATATGAATGCAGCAAATCAGAATGTCACCCGTCGCGGTGTCAAAATAAAATACACACGTAAAACTCTTGGCAAAAGTTCAAAGTTGGTTAATTTGTGCGTTTGCGTAAAAGCCGATATAGTGCTCCACTATTTCACTGTTCGTTGTAAAAAAGTAAATAGTTGGCAAAACAGGTCCGTAGGGACCCTGGGCCTAGCTTCTTACAACCATTTGTTCTGATTTATGCTGAGTCCAAACGGCTAATTAAAAAGCTCTTCCATGACAGTTATACTCTCGGATGTTTGTCAGACGTTCGCGAGAGGTGGCGCAGTGGAAAAACACCTTAAGTTGGAATTTGGGTTTTCTCGGGATTTGAATCTGGGACCCCTCGCTTAGTAGTCCAACACACTAACCACTAAACCACTGCAAGTGGTTTATATGGACTGCTGCAAATCAGGTTTATATGGACTGCAATTTTATAAAAAACCTGCCTTTACAAAAATACCTTAATTTTGATAGATGAAGAGAAGAAAATCTGTGTTCGTGTCACAGATTCAAATCGAAACAGTAGGGCTACCCATGTCAACATCTTATTTGTTCGCAACGTCACTTTTCCTACGCCAGACACATCTAGTTTAGTAAGTCTGACAGATCTCTCACTAGATCTATCTCGGTTTTGATTGGGGGAAACTCGGTCAAACAGGTAGCTGTCAGTTGGCGTTTATGGAGGGGTAGCCGACGAATCTAGTCAAGAAATTCGTGACAGAGTACTAAGTTGACAGTTCTCATATGTGGCTGACGCAGAAAAAGTGACGTTCCCGACCAATCTAGTTTTTGCGTTCAGGTTACATCTGATCCAGACCAATATAGTCGACTTAATGCGGCCAATTCTTGACTACATAATCCGTATACCTACCTCTCCAGAAACGTCAAATGAAAACAAACTGTTGTTGCGAACGAAATCGGCTGGTTATCGATAACTTGGGTTATCTAACCAAACCGTAGATTCTCTGGTTAATACTCTGCTGAACAAACACACTGGTCACTAGTCAGCCAGAGGCCAGACTTACTAAATTAAATTCTTGAACATCCTCAATAGGTACTGGAAACAAATCGGGTTTCTAATTTAGTAAGTCTGACAGCTTGGGCAGGTGATTAGACGTTTATGAAGGAGTAGTTGACAAATTTGGTCAAGCAAATCCTGCCTGTTTACTCAGTTGACATTTCGCAGCGTCAAAACTCAAAATAAAGAGCGAGAATATAAAATCAATTCATATTAACGGCCGTATACCCAGTCCAGACAAATCTAATTGACGTTTTACATGAAGAAATAATTATCCGAACGAATGGTTCTGTTTGATTTATCTTTGAATTTTGAACTGTCAAAAACAATTATTGAACTAGGCTATGCGGATTGATTTATGTTTTGGGACGATAGTTTGAACTTGTCTGTTCTAGCAGCCTCCATTTTATCATTGCAAGTATATTTTCACACGCTTCTATAATGTCGTGATGAAAATCTATATTTACACCTACCTACCTTAAATTAAATCGCGATACTAATAATCATTTATTAAGTGTCCAGGCTAGATTTAACCAACGAACAATGACGAAATTTTCCATTGTGACCTACAAAATATTGGGTTTCAGGGTTAAGCATGATTAGTAGGCCAACTTCTGTAAATATAACTAAAGAACTTTCGATTTGCACAGCTTCGCCGAAGATTCTCGTAGCACTCCATATTATTACGCATTACCTCATGCAGGTATATTATGTAGGTACATATTTATTTTTCTTGTTTCTAGTATATCAAACATTTTCACTTCACCGCTAATTGCTGCTAATACCTTACACAAGTATTTGATTGATTTTGTTGGTTCAAAGAACTAGTACATCGCAGATAGCAGTGATTTACAATGAGGCTCTTATTGTTCTTTGTCTACTCTGCAATCCAGCAGCAACTGCATTAAAATTTGCATAGCCTTGCGTGTTGTTCACCCCCATCAAACGAAAATAATGTTTGCGTCTTCAGTCAGCGCTGCATTTTTATAACTTGTTGATGCAAATTACCAGCTCTATTGCTTGTTTGCATCTTTTATTATTATGCAAACAAAGGTACAGCACTCAAGAATTAACATATGACCTAGTGTGGGTT
This sequence comes from Cheilosia impressa, assembly GCA_948293265.1. NCBI lineage: Eukaryota > Metazoa > Arthropoda > Insecta > Diptera > Syrphidae > Cheilosia > Cheilosia impressa. The sequence continues at coordinate 44,240,416 of OX411884.1, read as the reverse complement.
CATCATTTCACCAAGCCTATCCTGGTTGGTAGTCCAGAAAGCCAGAAACCCAGAATGCACTGTTGTAAACAGTTTTGATTCTTTTAAACCGAAAGAGGATAATGGCGGGAATTTAGAGATTCACATCACGTTCATTGCCAAGCCCTAGTGGTCGTGAATCAGTTGGATCCACTGTTCGCTGAGGGACCATAGGCTCGTAAATCACTGCGGAGCTGATCAACTATTCATTAGTTCCGAGAAGAAATTAAAAAGTTAGCTTGTCTTAGTTGAAGATTTAAAAGTGGAAAATTTTTCGCAGTTAAGAGGGCATCGAATGTTCATCAGAAGTTGAGAGCGGTTTTCTTTTTCCTCAGTTAGTGTCAAAATGAACGAATACTTGAAATGAATTCTATATTAATTTTTTCATAAGCAATGTTCAACGTAATTTCCCTTTGTCTTAAGCTGGATTACTCTCGCTCAATTCTACTGCTGTTTTGGTTTTGTTTTTTGTAACCCCTATAAGAGGGTGTGCAAAAAGGCTATGATAATCGAAATAAAAAATTTTGTGTGAAATATTATCGTTCCACTTCCAAAATGTTACATTTTTGACAGATTCGTTTGCACCATCACCATAGTGTACATACACAATCATGTTAAATTTACTGCACATCTGTCATGGCTGCCAACTGTGACGCTGTCAAAGGGGTCGTTCATGAATCTAATTTACTAAGTCCGACAGTTGACTAAGTTCATGTGTTTTAGTTTTGCTTGACCTTGGATTGGTCACGTGAATAGTATCTGAAGGGGTATCTGACGAAGATAGTCAAGATTTTCACGATTGACATTTCGTTTCCATAGCCGACGTATAGGAAAAGTGACGTTGCCGACCAATCTAGCTTTTGTATTCAGGGTACATTATTATTCCAGACAAAACTAGTCGACTAGATTTTTGTATGTGCCCAAAAATGTATAAGAAAAGTATGTTCACGCAAGTGTCATATAGCTGACAACTGTGACAATTTTTGACAGATGTCCAAAACGAATGCGAAAATATGTGTTCGAGCTATATTTTGTGATTTTCCGCCGATCGATCCTGAGACCCCACGCTCAGTAGTCTAGCACCGCCCATAAAGCTCAAATGTTAAGAAGAAAATCCATTTATAATCTCAAATGGACGCCCGCCTTAATAATGCTTTCTTCGGCTGTTCTTAATGAACGTATGACTGTAATTGTGGTCTTACAAAGATAGATATAGATATATTAAAACGAGTAGAAACGGCGCATGGTATAATTGGCGACTAACATTCCTCCCCCAATGTAAACAGCCCAATATGCATTTAGTTTGCTAATTACTGCATTATTCATTGAACTTCAATCAATCACAATGGTGATATTTTTTTTGTGAAATTAGCCATTGTGTGTGACCTACATAATATATTTAGTGTGGAGAATAAAACTGATTACTAGTATGGCCCAATGTTTTATGACAACTAATTCAAATGCCTTCTAAGATTTATTGCGTTCATTGTGGTGATTACTGCTGCAGTAGCGTGGGCTAATCGATGTGGGGCCCGCCATAAGATACAACATCAGTTTCGTGGCTTATATAGACAATTTTTCGTTTTAGCTCAGACCACAGCCTGAACTGTCAAAAAAAACGATCTTGTTTTTTTTTAGTTACAGACTCTGAATTTGTGTTTCTTTAATTGATCAGAGCTCGAAAATTGACAAGCATCTGAGCGCAGTTTATTTTGGCAGCTATAACTAAAACGAAATCGAATGCGGGTACAAAAAAGAAAGTAGGTTAAAAAAAAAGTAGTTGAAGGGTAAAAAAAAAAAAAATCGACAACTGATCACTCCGTTTATTTTTATAGTAAGTTACATGACAGCGGTTGTTGACATGTGTTTTACTAATAAAGCAGATCGCTCCAACACCTCCGGTTGAGAGCATGCTCGAATTGCTCGAGCCCTATTCGACAAGTTTGAATCGATCTGTCTAAAAAGCGAGCTATAGCAATATTGCACTAGAGCTGACTTAAGCCAATGAGCCGGAGTCGTGCGTAGTGCCTATAATAGAATTAGTATGGTGAGCTTTTAAGGTCTTTGACAGAACTTCGCCCCTCTTAAGCTTAAGCTAACGTAAGTCCAAATATGTGGCTACGCACACGGCAATATAAAAATATTTTTTTCGTAAAGGGTGAACCGAAATCAAAAAACCCACCTTCATTTACTTTTCTTATCATCGGTATTACAGTTTGATAAACCTTCAATAGATTGACTGTAATGATGTAGCCCAACATTTGACGATACACAAATTTGATAAGCTTAAGTACTTGTACTACATGCACGTGTATGCATCAACAATTGAGCCGTATCTATATACCTGCCTACATATGCACGCCCACACAACCAAATGAGCTATCAGACTGACACTAATCCGCCCCTTAATTCGATTGATGATTCGAAAAACGAAAGTCCGATGCGTTCGCAGAACAACTGGGTTAATTAACTCTTAAGAACACGTCTACGGTCTACATAGTGCAACTCTGCGAATTTTGTTCAGAAACACCAATTGTTTCATCCTGTCTCGGAACGGAAAGTGTGTCGCCAAATGCAACAATAGAAATGTAAGGGTGACTTGTGGTGGCCACCCGTGTCGGTCGGCGGAAGTGGTGCCGAAAACGTGTTTCTTTTCGCTGTCTGTGTATACTCCTACGTCCAACCTATCATACTCGTAATCGCATTGTGGCGCTCGCAGAACAAAGTGCTAACCTTGTGACAGTCCAGCGGTTTCTTATAGTGAAAATTAGACGGTAAAAATGCGCAAGGGGTGGATGCAAAGCCAAACTAAGTTCTTATCGTATCGGCTTTTATTTATTTGTTTAGAACGCTTAGGTCTTTTTTTTTCCGGACCCAACAATGTGTATGGCTGTTGTGTGTAGATGGAGCTTTGGTAGGGCGCATAGATTCGAAAAAAAGTTCCTGGCAGTACTACTGGATATCCCATTTGGGATAGTTCTTTGCTGCTGTCACAGTGAATTAGTGATGCCGCTAGTAAACGCTAGTAAACACAATGTACACAGTCGGTGGTGATCTTCGGTCAGAGGTTTACAGAAGAATTAGTGTCCAGAAGTTTGTGTGTTGAGTTTGCGTATTGAAGAACTATCCGAAATCTAGTAGGAATGAGAATCAAAATTGGAATCAAGTGCCGCCGCTTTGAGGTTTTCGGTAAGCCCCGACTTTCAATTACCTCCTCTGTCTCCTGCAATTTTATTCAACATTCACGAAACATGGAAGCACATGGAAGTATCTACAACAATAGGGTGCCTGTTATGCACCCGTAGCTATTTTTTTTTTCTTTTTTTTTTGCGGTGTCAAAACAAATTTGAAGATATCTTATCGGGTTCGACCTCATTTCCTATATTGCGCTGTAATGCAGGCTTTGGATTACAAATAAAAATCACACCTATAGACTTCGTGTTTATAAATGCAACGAATGATTCCAGTTCGAGTTCAGTTCGGTTTAGAGTTGGGATTGTAGATTAGCTTTGTGTCAGGCGGAAAATAATTTATAAATTTTCAAACAGTTGCAAAAATTGGTGGAATACTTTCTGGTAAGTGACGTTTGTATTGATTTTATTAGACGCATGGTTTGGTTACTTGATCTGCATGATGTTTTTTTTTATCGTTTGTTTGAGTGCATATTTTGTTTTTTAATTGAGTGAGTATGCCTACACGGGTGACGTTTCCAAATTCATCCGTTTCGAAGGTCCTTTCATTAGCTCCAAAAATAGGGAAACACGCCATAGCGTGGCGCCGTCTATTTATTCATTTATTTTAAGGCCGTGCTTCAATTGGAATGATCTTCTGTTAATTTTCGAACATAGCTTCTTGTATTTTAGTGTTAATAAACGGGCCTCACTAACCTCCAATCCTAAAACAGCATTTTATTGTTCACGCTTTTAATCGATGAAAATTCATTGTTTATTTTTGACTGTTTATGAGGCAATTTGAAGCAAAAGTAAACTTCAAAAACTTATCCGATTCCTAGCTCAGGCTTATAATTTGTGCCAGCTGTAATATTCGTTATTCCTTTTTTAGCACGACATAACTAGTCAAAAAAATATTCGAAGATAATTATTAACAGGCGGGAATGCATTTTATTTCATGAGGCTACTTATTGACTGCTTAAATTTTTGCACAAGATACAAGATTCCCCCTAAGATTAAGTTAATCAAAAAGTTTAGTTAAGAGCAGTACAAATTTCGCGTTAAATGTTAACAATATTTTTTCTCGGACTAAAGAGAAATCTCTACAAATTTTTACCTCCCTTAGCCTAGTAAGCTACTCGAACTAAAATTAGGGGTAGCTATAGGACCGATTATCTCTCTACGAGGTTATTTAATGACAGATTTATGTTTCTTTAGATTTAGGGTGTAGACAACTCTTTTATATTAAAATGTTCTCATCAATTCTTATTTCGAATCAAAATCTGGTCTTCTTTGTTGATCTGTCAAAATTTAGCTCATGAAAGTGAAGTCTATCATCCAGCTCGCGCTTTAGTTAATCTCCGATACAGAATTAAAAAAAAAATCTTATCGGCTGGTCAATCAATCATCCTGGCGGCTAATTTTTTTAAGAACTTTTCTTTTTTGACCTTAGTCTAGGTGATCTTTATCAATGATTATTAAACGCCTCAAAAATTTATGAGGCTCCAGTGATAGCTATAATATTTCGAGCTCCGAAAAATCCTTCTATTCCTGTGATCGTCAACTGCAGAATTTTCTATTTGAATTGGATAATTTCTCACTTAACAAGTGAGTTGTGGTTTTTACTCTTGCTTCCTTAATTTTTAAATAATAAGCGATTTTGTTTTTTTTTTATTTCATTATTTAATTTTGAGGGAAGACAACTATTGCCACTTAATTCAATATAAACATTTTCTATCAAACATACCATCTTCGAGCTGCGATTTTACAAAAAGAAAAATTCCCACGATACCACAACACTGTCCGACAATGAAATAATAGTTTACAATTAATAACATTTTGTGAAACAAATTAGTGTTGTCTCAAATATTGTCTGCCAAAATTTGTGATAGAAAAATGTTGTCAATTAAAACTTAAATAAACTAAAAAGAGACCAAATTTAACAAAAAAAAAAAGGCAAAGGCAATACCCATCATCCAATCTCCAATGCTTACACTTTGCGGTTGCATATGACAACACGCGCTCTGCTTTCTTGTTCGAGTAGGATAAAATTAAGATGCGATCGCTCGCTTAGGATTTGGTGAAGCAACTTAAAAATCTTTTGACCGTTAATAAGTATGGACTAATAACTGCTTATAAATAGATATACGAGGTCGATACCGGCCTTTTATAAAACCCTGTTTTAAGATTGGAGTTAAGAGAACTTTTCTTTAAAATACTCAAAACTATGTCCGAAAAATAGATGACGATTTTATTCAGCGCAATTGACATATCTACGGCCAATTTTTATTTTTTGGGGAAGTTTTAAATAAGCAAATATAAAAACCCGGCGTATAGTTATGTTGACGATTTGTCGGAAAACTAGAAGCCTTCGTAAGGCACTGTTGGCTATAAAATTGAGAGCTCGAAATATATTGCTGCATCTATTTTCTGTAATACTAACAGAAGGGTTCCTGGGCCTAATGCTTAACAAGCTATTTTGCATCTAACAGAGGCAAAGTTGTATAAATTTCTTACTAAACTCTTAACTGGGCATATTTGACCTGGCACTTAATTTTTCAACATCGAAGGACAACTGATGCTATGAAACATCACTAGGAATGTTTTTGAGAAAAAAGAGGAGCTTGAGCTTCAACGTCGTTTAACCTATCTGCGAAGAAATACTTCGGAAAGTATGTAACCTGTGACTTAAAGCTCTTTTCGGAGAAGTCATGTCAAGGAGCTCTCTGGAGTGATAATTTCCGATTAAAATATATGAAAGAACGAAGGGGACCTTTCGTATGAAAGCGAACATTTAATTCATACCTTTCCTCATAAGACATACTCTTCAACTTAAAATATGGGATGCACAATGTTGTTAAAAATTGTTTCGCTGTAAGTACACCTTTTTTGTTGGCAATAATTGTGTCTTGTAACAATATTTTACATTCGAATGTGTACAAGGTGTAAAGCCCTTTATGTGGAAAGTAGCTCAAGTCCAGGAAAAAGAAAGAAGTGCCTACGTCTTTCTAATTCATTTCGCATGAATTGTGTTGTAAATGTCGCTCTATAGGTCCCATTTCATTGGCTATCGAGTTGAGTTTATTGTTCTAATTTTAATCTTTTAATCCCGTCAGTATTCGTACCCAAAGGAAACGTGACATCATTGAAGCGCCAGTCAAGCTTCAATAATAAAATTTAAATTTCTCGACATAACCTAATGAATAGATGCACATAAATTACGAAAGTATTTTTATTAGTAATGCCTTTTAAATTCTATTCCCCACAGACGATATTTTTGTTCAACCCTATTTAATTATTTTTCTTTTACTTTGTAATCCAAATGCCTTCTAAGCATGCGAATTCTCTTCGATTATTTTCCTGTAATCCCTAGTTTTTGTTAATTATATGAGGGAACCTTGAAATTTCGAGTAAACTCAATGGGGACGTTCAAGTATCTAGTTTAGTAAGTCTGTACGCTCTCTCACTAAGTGTATCTCGGTTTTGATTGTGGGAAATCGGTCAAATGAGCAGCTGTTTCAGTTGACGTTTATGGAGGGGGTGGCCGAAGAATCTAGTCAAGAATTTCGTTACTGAGTACTAAGTTGACAGTTCGCATATGTAGACGTAGAAAAAGTGAAGTTTTTGCGTTCGGGTTATATCTCATCCAGACCAATCTAGTCGACTAGATTCTTGAATGCGGCCAATCTGACAGCAGACGTTCGTAGATCTGCATTGTTATAGGTAGATCGTGCTAACAGTTTTTTTCTTTCAGTTAAAGTTTATGAAATTTAGGGTCCCATTTTGCATTACAATTTAAAGCATGTTTTTTACAATTTAAAAGTATGTTTTTTACAACTTTAAGACTTGTTAGTACCGAAGAAAAATTACAATTCTATAGGAATGAATTTGACAGGCAGTTTTAAAAATTTTTAAATGTCACTAATCTACTCCTGTAAAATATTAAAAACATTTTAATATACCCTTAGCGATCTGTAATTTATATTTAGCTTTAATTTCAAGGTCCAATTTTGGCAAAAGAAAATTCAAAATTATGTGAAAACACTCTCAAATGGTGAAGTCATCGGTTGTGTCTAACAATTGGTTTAAAACTGTTTAAGTTGGAAATATTATGTAGGTATATTCTCAAACAAAATTGTGAAACATTCAAAATCTTAACTTGATGCGATTGGTGTGGACTCTGGACTAGCTGATCCTTGAACGCTCAATCTAAATAAGTCGGTAGCGCCACTTTTCCTACGTCACGCCACATTTTCGAACTGTCAAAAATTTAATACTCAGTCACGAAACTGCTGAATGGCTTGGTATGCTATCCATCCATAGACGTCAACTGAAAAAAGGCTGAATTCCAAAACGCAGTACTTCTGCATCATCAAGCATTCCAAGACGCAAGCGGATTACTATGATGCAATGTATACTTTTCTGAAATGCATTGTGATCGCATCAACTGCGCAAACAAAAGCAAACAGAGCATCGGTAATTATTATGATGCAAATGACAGTTGATATTTCAGTTTGAACAGCCAAATAAAATAGATTGACGGCCTGAGTCGTAAGTAAAATAAAATGTTTTGTAATGATTTGCAAATCTTCCTTGGGTTTGCAGTAACAAATGCATAACCAATGCAAAGCAGCGCAAAAGCATAACCTTGCTGTGTGCATTCACAATGCGCATTTTTTGACATTTTGGAATTCAGCCAAACTGTTCATGTTATCGATCTAGGCCATTAAAAACCGAGACATATCAATTCAGCCAGGTGACAGACTTCAAAGTCGTCATTATGTACTTTAGTCTGAGTCTTACAAGGCTCAGAATAACGTGACTTGTACCTTCGTGCAACAGTTGGTCCGTTTATTCTCAATAAATATCTCGATATCGAAGAATTGAATTAAGTATGAAAATTATTTCAACAATTCAGTCGTCCTCTAAGGTGACTTCTGCAGCCACATCACACTGTTACAACCATACTGGTCCAAGACTGCATTAGCACAGTAAATTTAACTTCGACTTAAAAGAAAAACCATAAAAGGATCGCATGAGAGATTGGAACATTCAATGTGCCGAATGTGCGACTCCTGTCGCGTCTATATAAATAGTTTAACCTAACTTATGTAGATTTTGGACCATTTGTGTCACTAGTTTAAGTCTGCGATGATTGGTCCTTAAATCTTAAAAATTTAGACTTAAGAGTTTGACATGTGAGTGACGCCGAATTGCAAGGAATTAACGCCGCTTTTTAAACGTGGTTAAAGTTGAGGTTTACTCAAGTATTTTCTTATGAATACGAAATGTTTCGACTTTGACATTTCTTCTATGTTATTGCTTTTTAAGATAGGATATAACAAATGGGCTACCCATCTATTTGATTTAAATGTAAACAACTTGTCCATGAAAAAAAGGAATCAAAATGCTGTCAGAAATTCTTACAAAATACTTACTTCTTTTTCAAATGTTTTACAAAGGAAATTCCGATTTGTATGACTTCTATTTACAGTGGAATTTAACTGGGGGGTTATTCCCAAATGCGCGGCGGATCGTATCAAAAGCGATACCTTAATTTCGACCGTGTTCGCTTTTGCTTATTCTCAAATGCGAACGGGGCGAAAATTATCCTTCCCAAAGCCTTCCAGTTATTTCCATTCTGACTTCCAATTTTCCATTTATTTTTCCAAATATTTGACAGCTGATTCCCGACACAACAATTTTTTGTTGTCTTGTTGTTGTTGATTGTGAAAGTTTCGGATTTTGTTTTGAATAAAAATAATTAAATCTATTCAATCGGTTTATATTCGTATGCAGAGAATTAAGAATGCCCTTCGCTAGTCCACTGTTATCTTCTAAAAATTCAACAAGTGCAGCAAATTGTTGTACGGAAATATGTTTGTGACTCGTTTATTAAAAAGTATATGTATATAATAAATTCAATTAATAAGATATTTTTTGTGCACAGAAATGTTTAAACTTCTTGTTTTTATTGTTGCTTACATTTTTATTAGGTCCGTAAACAATCCGCCAGCAATCCGTCACCTAAACACCTATCGCTTTCAATGCAATGATATGGTCGAATGGAAAGCGAATCGCTTTTGGAAATACAAAAATTCAAATCCGCCATTAAAAGCGATCCGCCGCGCATTTGGGAATAACCCCCCTGATATCATGTAATTGGATAGTTTCTGTTTTATTTATCAAAAAACTTCATAGAGACTCAGCGATTTCTTGCCTTTTAACCGATAATCGGCGACCATTTAGTATCAGACTGGATTTTTGTATAAAATTCTCTGTATCAAATTATCTCCACCTGCCACTTACCATGCGCGGTTTTCAATCACTGCGATATAGATATACTCCCGCCTGACAGACAAAAGAACTACATTTTTGTCAAATACAAAATCTGTCATTCGAGCTTGTTTTTATTTTGATAAAAAAAATTTATTTATATTTACATAAATGCATGCCGAAAATCATAACCAAATTTGAAACTAAAAGTTTATAAAGCAAAAAAACAGGTTATAGGTATAATGTGCCAAACTAAAACAATTAAAAAAAATATAAAGTGAACGTTATTGACTTTCGGTAGAGACAAAGCCGGTTAATAAATTAATGCCGATATGTATCTGGAAACCACCAGACATTTATGTATTTAGTTGTTTTTTTTTTTGCTAGAAACTGACAGAGCAGCAGATGGCTACGATAATCTGTGCAACTTTGTGTATGATCAAATCACACATTCATCATACGAAATTGCCCCTGATTGTACTTCAGTCTTGAGTGATATCCGATTGCATGATCATATTCGCAGAAGTAAATAATTTATTTGTACACTTCAGCTGATCAGTAAATTTTTTTTTGTTCCTCTGAAATCAAAGACCTTGAAACATAGCTTCGTGTAGACATCTTTTTGAATAAATATTTGGTTTATTTGTTCTTCCCTTGTTTTGAAGGGGAATACCGTCAGCCATAGCGTGTTCTATTTTAGAGGTTTGTTTTCAAAATTGGCAGCACTTTTTCCAGTGACGACCAATTTATTGATTGACAGATGATTTCTGCTGACTTTGGTTGCTAATTGCTACTGATGAAAGTCTGGCGGAAGATTAGGAACTAAGCACTTTCTACCCACAACTTTCAAAATGAAAAGGCAAGACAATTTAAAATTATTTGCCGTATACGTTTGACCGTTTGGGCAGTAAAAAGCTTAAGTGGGTAAAAGTTTGTTTTGGGAAAAAAGTTTTACCGAACCTAAAACAGACGATTTAAACGAAGGACTTATTTATACAAAATAGAATAGGAATGTTAACAAAACGCATCCCGTAGTCTCAAATAGAGCAACAAGTAGCTACTCCATTTATTATTCATAACTGTATGGTTATGAGTTTTTAAATGCCCTACAAGTTGTTATTCAATGTTTGACAGACATCTAACTGGATTAAAAGAAAAACATACATTTTTCTTGATTGTACAAAAAGTTTTGACTCCGAAGTTGTTTTTTTAGGCAGTAAAGGGATAATGCATTTAATGCTTACTGGGATTACGTAGCTGTCATATTTTGGAATTCCAGTGCTGCCTCTTCTTTCTGTAGGAATATTTTAAGCACTAATGTGACGTAGATTTTAAACATAGCTATGTAGTTGCTTTCGACGTTCATCAAATTCATATGGCATTAACTTGTCACTGTAGTTTCACTGATCTTGTAGTGACATCGCATAACGAACTTGATATACTTAAAAAAAAAACAAGGCATAGCTTAGCTATATGCTGGATAAGTGCACTCGGTGCTTACTGGACCTCTTTCATTGACACTAACGTTTTACAGAATACAAATATTGAGGACGTTTTAAACTTTATTTTACCTATTTTGACAGCTGGCTAACGTGATGTGCCCGGCCTTGATTGATATAGGAAAAGAATATGCTTATGGAGGGGTAGAAGTTAAATCTACCACAGAGTTTTTCGACCGCGAGGTACTCAGTTGACATTTCGATTGTAGATGCAAAAGTGACGTTTAGCAAGAGTGTCTTTGCAGTCAGGAAAAAACTAAAAAATTAACGCTCATTTACTGCGGTTTTGGACCAACACTATATAGAAATTTGAACCACTTAAGAACCATCATCTGATTCCACGGGAGTAATTCTGCTTAAGCTAAAGGGATCTCTTTGAAATTTCTCTTATTCTAACTTACTGGCTCTTAAAGAGCACTGTAAACTTAGGAGAATACTCAAAATTATTGCCTTTCAGCATTAATCTATCCATGGAACCGCTAAAATGAGCTTACTAGCTTAAGGCTTAGAGGGAACGTTATATTAGTAACGCACAATCCTAAGAGAGTGTATCGACTCTCGCACCTCTTCGTTAAGCCACCAAAAGTCGGTAAAACTGCTCCTTGGCTTCGTCCATGTCTCGGTTTCTGCAAGTGCGTTACTAAACGGAGGAGCTGATTTGTAATAGGCTTCAAGGATTACAGGTCCAATATACTAAAGCTACGGTAACACGTGCCATTTTTTGTGTCAAATTTTGACATGCTGAAGGCACACAAAATTTGGCCATTCGGTCGTGTGTCTATCGCGAGAGTGCGCTGGGACATTCCGCGTACCAGACGCTTGACAGGCGATCACACGTAGTGAAAAATTTGGGCCAGATGCTTACGGCGCAATGACCTCGGAATGTCAAAATTTGACATGAAAAGATGGCATGTGTATAATAGCAGCTTAACAACTGAGTAAGTTAGTTAGCAAAATAGACTGCCCAAACTTGTCAAGTCCGTACAGACGTACATATAAGGTTTTCGCATTTGCATTCAAATTAGATTTTTCAAAAGTTCTGTTTGTTTGGAATTTCGTTCCCTTAATTGGTTCTGTTTGTTGCCTCGATTGTAGTACCTAATCACAGACGCATTCTTTTGGGTACCTAGCTGATCGATCCCCTCTGACTAAGAAAAGTACAACCCCGGGAAAACCCCAACTGATGGTGTTATCTTTGAACAGTCACGCTGTTTTCATTGCTCGCCTTAAGAGCAACCTGTTCTTGAACAATTTCATTTATGGTAGCTGACCGAATTCCATTTGCTACATCACGCACCAAATTGATCACCACACGATCACGCAAAATGGTCCCATTCTGTTGATCCATGTCGGCTGCATCAGCGTGGTCCGTCATCGACTTCGCTGTGACGGCCAATTCATTTTGTGCCGCACATACGAACTATGCATGCATTCATTAAGTGACTTTGTTAAGCTAGCGCCGCCGCTAGCAAAACATGACAATTTGTTTACGTTCAGCAATCAACGGCTTCCTTCCGTTTATTATGACAATTCGCGCCCGATTAAAGTTCATCTGCACAGTGAACTTCAAAGCAATCAAAAAGCTACATCGTATTCGTCACGGCTGGCACCAACGAACCTTGTCATCATTTTTGTGACTGCATACTTTGTATGGGTGTATGTGCAGTCAGATTTCCCCCATATCTGTGGGCCTCTTATCTAATTTCAAGAGACAGCACAATATCGCAATCACAATACCAACCTCAAACGATGATATTATCTCTGTCGCTCCACCGTGTTCTAGACATATTCGTCTCCTCACACCTGCTCCAACTCCAGGCCGCGTTCCTCTCTGCATTAGCTATTCTCCAGCCGACTCTCCGAGAATTGGACTCATTCGATGTGTCATTAAAGAAAATTAGTCGGTGAAGTATTTTGGCTTGGCAATCCACCTGCTCAGAGCAGCTTCGGCTAGAATTTTGTCGGCGGCGTTCTCTAGTGTATATTTGTTCGGCGCGAACTATGGGCCTTCATCGCATGATCAAGAGTATCTGAAATGTCGTTTCTCTAAATCCGACTGCCTAGAGTTGGCCGTTGCGTTACATTTTGCGAGTCGTTTCTCCTGCACAGGCGGAATCTATTGCCAAAAATGACAGGTGTCAATAAATGCATTCTGCCTGTCATGGAGAAACGGTGTTCTACACAAAATTGTTTCAATTATTTTGTTTCTTATTTTTCTATTTATTTTTGTTTCATATTCGTGTCGGATGGTTTTTGTTTTTGTGTTTTTTTTTATGGTGCGTTCTGTGTTTCTCCTTTCCACTTGGATTCGCTTGACATCATCACAATGGACGCCTCGAAATGATGTAAGTATTCTGTGTATCGGTGCTCACTGTATATAGATACAGTTCCTTCAAATGCTGGCGGCACATGGTGCACGCGATGTTTGAATTTATTTTAAATACGCAAGCGGGTGATTTTCTATTTGTTGTGGACATTTTTGTGGCGCGCGTTTTGCTCTGATTGAAGGGATCCCTTCCCAGCCCCCTCTGGTGGGATCAGAACCAGTTTGTGCGTTTAAAATGTAATTACCCGCATTATTCCAGATATGTTTATCGAAATACTGATTGTGTTGGATATACGACGTGGCCAATAGATAAGATAACACACACCTACAACTGGCTAACGCCATATTTGGATTGGCTTTGTTGTTGTTTGGGCCTTCGGCTATTAGATTGCGAGAGTCTCGCGGTTACCATCGTTGGTTGAAGTTGGATTGTTCCAGCAATTACCTTCAGCAAGTTTAGATAAACATTGACAGTTTTATTACAAGTCAAGGATATTTTTGTTTTGATTACAAATCGCAGATAAGCGGGCTACATGGAGTGCGCCTTGGAATGGGTATTTGGTTGCACGTATGGGTTCGTGGAATGGTCGCTTAATAACCGTGGTAAGAGTGGGTGTGGGTGACTAACAGAAGTGCGCATTTTAGTCCACCCTCCATCTGGAAAAGTTATAGCATGAAATCTATCTGCCGTCGTGAAGGATCTTCTTTTCAGTGTTGGCATACGAATAGTGTGCTCTATGTTACAGAATCAATTCGGTCGTGCACACGAAAACCGTTGGAAAGAAATGCTGAAGCAGCTGTCATGAGTCATTGGCCGCGTTCAGTTAATGATCAACCAGAATAGGATTGTGTGTCGAAGATTGTCCTGAGTTCAGTCACACGGTGAAGCCACGGGCCACTAATCCTATTATGACAGGCTGCTTCAATATTGTCACACACTGGCTTAAGTTGGATTACTCTCATGTAATCCAATTATAACTCTTACCTTGAGGCATAAATTTGCAGCTGACAGCTTGCCGCCATTGAACAACATAGCGACTATAAGTGCAAATAGTTGTAGTCGGAGTCGGTTGCTCTGTTTCATTTCATCATCAAATTGACACAACATTATAACTTGACAAGTAGTGTCAACTGTTGGATGGAGTTTGTAGTTGAAACCAAAGTGACATAAGTGATATTAAAACGAAAGAGTTTTTGAAAAACACCCACTTATGAAGTACCTATGGACCAGCTGCCTTCAGTTTCTTTATTAAGTATGTTAACGACCTTCACAAAATTGGTTTTCCAAATGTCATTTACCAATTCTGAAAATATGTCAGAATAGTTATAAAATTCCATTTCAAAATGGAGACTTCTGGGTATTGCAACATTGCAACAAAAAATTTTCCTAAACTCACAGGCATTTTTCTAACCAGTCAGGGAGGATCGACTATGGGTAGGGTCTAACTCATTGAAGGTCCTCGTTATCTCGACTAGATTGGCATTGGATAAGATGTAACCTTAATGCAAAAATTAAATTGATCGGTCGTGGCACTTCTCCTACGTGATCCACATTAGGTTCGTTCGTGTACTTTCAGCATAGAAAAATGAAAAACTTCAAATTTTAAAAATCGAGAGAGAAATCATTCAATTTCAAGAGAAGTACCTGATCGGTTTTCTTACAAAAAGTTTAACAAATGTCATTTTGACATTATCGTACAATGCAGCATCTACAAAATAAGTTGGAATTGCAATTTTCATAAGCTAAATACCTATTAAACTTACCAATTTGAATGCGCTGATATGTTCTAGGGGAATACTAGATTTACAACTTATTCCTCCGACATCGTTGAAGACGAAAATAAATACAGTTTTACTTGTCAAACTTTTGAGCTTTCACTTAGTTGTCAGTTTTCATTTTTAATTTTTCAGTAAGTCGAAATTCGGCGAGTAGAAAATTACGAAAAAATGAAAAGAGGGGAAATGGATTTCTCTCTCATTTTTTTTAATTTCCTCAGTACGTGGTCGCATTCGCATAGTTTCTTAACAAGTTTTTAATAATTTTACGTTTGCAAAAAAGTACCCGAACGAACCTATTAATGCGAACTGTAACCTTAGAACTCGGTCACGAAGTTCTGGACTAACACGTCGACTACCCCTCCATAAACGTTAGCTGAACAAGCTATTCATGTGATCGATCTAGGCCAATAAACACCGAGGAACAGCAAGTCAGCCAGCTGTCAGACTTATGTCGTTTTCCATTGGGACCACCAAAAATCTTTTTCAGATCTCAGATTTATCGCGGCTCATGGAACATGCAACGAAATTGATCTGCTTTTGTGAATGGATTAGTGCTATATTTGACAACAAAATCAGCTGTTTAAATTGCATTTGCTTTTGCAAAAATGAGCTATGGATACCGACTTGAAAAATGTTTCCCCTGTTGTAGACACAAATGGAATAGTTTCGGTGATTCGTAGTTTCCAGATTAAGAGGAATATAATGAAGATAATAATTCCTCCAACATTATATCAATTGCTTTTTATGTATTTCTTTATTTTGCTTTTCACGACACTTTGCGCATTTGTTTTCAAAGCAAACTTCTTGCAATGACGTAAAACAGCTGTGGGTATTTGTGGCAGTATGTGTAAATCTGAAAAATTATCGAGATCTGCAAAAAGTGCTCCGAATCGAAAAAAAGATTGATTTTTTTCCCAATGGAACGCGAAAAGTGATTTAGATCAAAAAAAAGATTGATTTTTTGTCTCAATGGAAAACCAAATTAGGTACCAAACTAGATTCTTGAAAGTCTTCATTCTTTCTTACCAATAAAATCCTTCGTGTTAATTGCAGCCAATGTTTAGAAAGGAGCAGACAGACAAAAACAGATATTTCAACAGACAGCAAGATTTGTAATTGAACTGTCATCGGTTTTGACAAATGAATGTGCTCTCTATCTGAATTCGTGAAAACTGTCATAGGATTCAACGGACTCAAAAGTAGAAAGAAACTTACGTCGTTTTCCATTGGTTTCACTCAGGGATCCCCTGATTCTGTAATCCCATGGAACAACAAAAAAGCTCCTGAAAGAATCCACAAAAGTATTGAGTGCATTCTGACTTCAAATCGAGAAGCCAAATTCTCTCCTCAGAATCACCAGGGCGTCGATTCCCGTTCCGTGATACTGTGAAATGAAAAGAGTTTTCTCAAGTTCACACTGAATTCGATTCTCGATCTATGAAAAAATTAAAACAAATGTCAGAATTTTTTCATATGATAAGATTTTTATCACAGCAATTTCATTTGTGAAGAAGTGTGAAAACGTGATAAATATAAAAAATAAACGAGGACAAAGGGCTTCAGAAACCCAAAAACAATATTTAATCGATTTTCTTGAGAAAAGGCCCGATTTGGCCAATGAAAAGTACATAACCTTTAGTTAACATAAAAGCTTTTATTCTGCGTTGAAAATATTTAAACTCAAAAAAAATTAACAGATTTACAGCGTTCCTCCGTTGAGCTGAATCCATGAATGACTTCAATTCATTTATTAGATCCATGCAAAGATGTTTATAAATTTGTAAATCTAAAAAGTTGAATAAAGTGCTCCTCAGTAGTCACCTCGAACGGGTTATGCTTATGATTATCCCAAAGGGAATGTCGCAAAATTGTCACTTTATTTCTAGGAAAAAAAAGAACGCATTATCTTTGTTCTATTGTTAATAATTATTTATATGATTATTCCCGACATTATAATTATAAAATATATAAATAGAAACTCAACAAACTGAATGAAAACAACAAGAGCAGAAATGACGGATAGGTGACAGCATTTATCATTTAGTACATTTTAGTACACATTTAGACAACTGTTTATCATGATGAGTTCGAGAATCGCATTAGGTGTATTCGTGAAGTGATAAAATGAAAAGCTGCTGTGAAAACTGAAATGATAAATTATTTATCATTTCACAGTATCACGGAACGGGAATCGTATTTTTTGTGCCAATGGAACGGTTTCAGAACGCTTCTTTTTGCCCAATAGAGGCTGTGCGACTGAAAGGGACAGCGTTACCTTACACGCAAAAATACGTGACGTGTATTTTGGTCGGGCATCTTGTTTACGTCGTAGAAATTATAGGAAGGCTCCGCACGTTGATATATTAAAAGCGATGACCAGCGAAATTTCGCTTTCCTATTAAAGAAAATGGCTTACGGAAGTGATGAACGGACAATTAATTATTTATTTCCTATAACTAGTTGACAAATTTTTGGTTTTATTTACTAACACTTATTGCCACTCTCATTTCAAACGTTTTAAATCAACAATTTAAATGTTTTCACGTGATTGCAGATTGTGTTTATTTCCGTTTAATAATCTATAATTATGGGTAGAACATCCATGACACTTTAGGCTTCTGATTTGTGATCTCATTCTTACGCCTTTATTAGCATTGACTCCTGACAAACGGATCTCTCTGTCTCGTGCAAAAATGCGCGTGTGTGATGTTGTAAAAATGCAGTATAATGCGAATGGGATGCTTTGAATAAGCTGAAATGTATTATACCAATCTGTGAAACCGTTAAAATGTCCCAACGGGTTTCATGCACTTTATAAAAATATTAAATTCTAGTCTTGAAAGCTCACAATAGTGAAATTCGTATCAAAAATATTAGTAGCTATTGTGAATTTTTTTTTAGAATATTGTTGAAAGTAAAAAAAACTTTTTGGGACGTTCTTTAAACGTATACCTGTAACTGAATATTATGGTTCCAGAAAATGCGTTATGGAAGACTTAAAACAAGTCTGATTGACAGAAATTCCTTTGGAAAAAATAGGGTGGCTTCACAACCTATAATTTAGATGTAACCGCACTTTGGCTGAAGCTACTTCAATCAGTTCTATTCTAGTGCTTTCGCTTGTTTTTTAGGTTATATTAAGTTATTAAAGCGTTGTGTGAAGAAATAACTCATCATGTCTACTTGGAGACCTGAAAAGTCAGTCAGTTCTTTCTGAGATCCGATGTCTTAAAGCGTGGGCAGGCATTCTGTAAGGCAAAAGCGTTCAAACGTTTCGTGCGAACGAACGATTTTTTTCTGTAACAAATCATTCGTGTCCTACACAATGCCGACCCGGCTAATAATCATTTTTAGAGTCCAGGCTAAATTTTTCAAACTCACAATGGGGAAAATTTCTTGACAAAATTATCCATTGTGACCCATAAGGCCCTCTGTGTTGCTTGCGAAGAACCTGAATCGTAGGTTATGGAAGGCGTTGCTCTTGCAGAGCGGAAGAGAGGTTTCCCATTTTAGCCGAAACCGTATTTGTCATTGGACTCGGTCTTCTATTTTCTAGTCATAGCCTTAGGTGACCTGTTTCCACAAGTTGGATTCCCTTAAACAGAGAGAGAACCTTTAATGAACAAATCTGTTGGAAGGATAAGAATAATCATGCTGTTAGCTTTTGCAAAGTTCGTTCATAGGTATAGCACTTTTTGACAGTTCATGATGTCCACCAGACTAAAGACCCAGGAGAGATGATGAGTCTGATTTCTGATAAATGCCCCCTGTACGTCCACTGCTGTGTTGCAAGCAATCCCCATCTTCTCTCTTATAGGTATAGAGATCATCCATTCCTTTCCTTGTCCATTATTCATCACTCCTTTCGTCAAGATATATCGCCTCAAATGAGAGAAATTCTGTGGCGCCATCTAGTGCATTCAGGTGTCTTTCTTCTTCGAGTGTCCAAAACTAACTTAGCTTTCTGAGAATTAACCCCCAAACGGTTCTATTTTACCAACACAGAGATGAGAGAGCTCTTTAAGGGCAAATTGACTTATTATGGGCGATGCGACAGAATTATACTTTGGCAAAGGTCTTTCGTAGGTCCTAGTCCTATATGACCACACTTTTCGCCTAAACAAAGAAGTCAACCTCGACCTCCTTTTGATTTTCGACACATAAACGCGGAGATGTTTGTTTTTCGACGAATTGCTTTATGTGAAAATAATTTGAGTTTCATTTCCATTCGGCTAATTGTTTCAACTTCCCCGGAAACTATTTCTCTGATCAGTATATAACTTTTCTCTATTGTTTATATTCCTAATGTACTCGCATTAACGCAATAACACTCGATGGGCGATAAATTAGTTCGACTTTGTTTATCGAAAACGATGATTTTCCCGAAGGAAACAAAATTGCTGCATCAAAACGTTTCAGTGGAAAATTGGACTTCAGGCGGCATGAACTACACATTCCGAATTTGTGTGTCCATAGTTGATTTTCGTTTAAATACTCTCTAGCAGTGCTTTTTGTTTATAACTTGAGTTTGATTTGGTTTTCTGTGTTTTTGCAGCTTTTTCGCTTCTTGCTATGGGCGCTGTTGCTTATCTTGTCCATTTCGCGATAGGAATGATCATCCTTAACAGTGAGGTGAGCCAAACGAAGGGCATCCTGTATCCCCGCGAGTCTGAGACTCGAGATGTTCGCAGCCTGGACGGAATGTGGAACTTCCTTAAGTCGGACGAAAGCAATCCCACGCAAGGTGTTCGCGATAAATGGTTCTTGGACGATCTGAGCAAGGTGAAGCCGACAATACCAATGCCAGTGCCGGCCAGCTACAATGATGTGACAACCGAGGTCAGTCTGAGGGATCACGTCGGCACGGTGTGGTATGATCGGAAGTTCTTTATACCGCGATCGTGGGAAGTCGGCCAGCGGGTGTGGATCCGCTTTGGCAGTGTGCACTATGAAGCTTTTGTGGTAAGCTAACTGGGGAACAGATAAACTTGACCCTCACTAATGCATTCCTTTTTAGTGGATAAACGGCGAGATGGCTGTGAAGCATGAGATGGGCCATCTGCCCTTTGAGGCTGAGATCACGGATCTCGTCAACTACGGCAAGGAGAATCGCATCACAGTTCTGTGTGACAACGCGTTGATTCAGACGACAGTGCCGCAGGGCAAGATCACAGAAGTGGCTAAGTGAGTTTCAATTGACCCGATTAAATTTGATTTCATATTAATTTGCATTTCCTCAACAGAGACGGAGGAGTTTCCATAGTGCAGACGTACACCTTTGACTTCTTCAACTACGCCGGCATTCATCGATCAGTGCACTTATATACAACCCCAAAGACTTACATCGAGGAAGTCGAAGTGACCACAGACCTTAACGTGGAGAATACAGGTAGGTTGCCCCTGGATATACACTTTAGTCGACTAACACTCTCTTCTGTTCTAGGATTCGTTTATTACAACGTTAACAGCAACGGAACGAACGAGTTGAAAGGACTGTATGTGCAGGTCCAGCTTCGCGATCGCGAGGGCGTTATCGTGGCCAATGAGACGTCCAAGGCCGACCTGAAGGGCGTTCTAAAAGTACCTAAGGCCATGCCATGGTGGCCGTATTTGATGCATCCGGAACCGGGATACTTGTACCAGATGGAGGTGTTCTTGCATGATGACAACGCAAGCGTGCTGGACGTGTACCGGCTGAAAATTGGTATACGGACGTTGACGTGGAACAACACGTCCTTCATGATCAATGGGAAGCCGATTTATTTCCGTGGATTCGGAAGGCACGAAGACTCTGATGTAAGGCTCGTTGTCTGCGATTGAACGGGTTTGCACATAAAGTTGTTGTTTCCTCTTCTAGATTCGTGGTAAAGGGTTGGACTTCGCTCTACTGACAAGGGACTTCAACCTCTTGAAGTGGATTGGCGCGAATGCTTACCGTACGTCGCATTATCCATACTCGGAAGAATCAATGCAGTTTGCCGACGAGCACGGGATTATGATTATCGACGAATGTCCCAGTGTGGACACAGAGTGAGTGGGGCTTAACTTTTATCTAGATTTAATTGGTTTGCGCCGAAACACAATGGTTGGTTCGCTGTTTTACTGTGCCCAAAGCTCAATTTTAATAGTGGTGATGCAGAATGGTATAAAAAAAAGTCGTCCGCAGTCCGCATTTTCCACTTCGTCTGATCTATTCTGATAAGACCTTCAATTTGTAATAGAATTCTGTAAGAAACCATGCACACAATCGGCTTATCCGAAAGCATTTCGAGCCAGAGGAAGTCCCGATCAGAAGACACAAAGCGCGTTCATCTCTTTTGCCATAAAACTACAAGTCCTCCGCTTTTTCGATTTCAGAAACTACAGTCAAGCTCTCTTAGACAAGCACAAATCCTCCATGGAACAGCTGATACATCGTGATCGCAACCACGCCAGTGTGGTAATGTGGTCCATTGCCAATGAGCCCAGAACGAGTCAGTTCCATGCCGACTCATATTTCGAGTAAAACATCCATCCCCCCTCTACCGAGGTGATTTTAAATATTTCTCCTTCCAGATATGTGGCCAATTTCACAAGATCGCTTGATCGCACCCGCCCAGTTACTGCCGCCATCGCTGTGCCTAATACAGATGACAAAGCTGTAAGCACACTCAAGATAGTTCTTCCCCTTAGTTAGCTGACTCTCTTCCTTCCTTTTCAGGCCAAACACTTAGATATAATTAGTTTTAACCGCTACAACGGCTGGTATTCAAATGCCGGCCGATTGGACATGATCACTAGCCGTGTGGTGAACGAGGCTGTCGCCTGGAACAAGAAACACAACAAACCAGTCCTGATGTCAGAATATGGAGCCGACACAGTGGAGGGACTGCATTTCGTAAGTAAACTTACCATTTACCACTGCACGCACAAAGTTCTCATTGAGATAACTCCTTGTTGTAGTTGCCGTCGTATGTGTGGTCGGAGGAATACCAGACGGAGCTCTACTCGAGGCATTTCAGGGCGTTTGACATACTGCGCAAGAAGTCCTGGTTCATTGGAGAGTTTGTGTGGAATTTCGCCGACTTTAAGACCGCACAAAGTGAGCAAACACCAAGAGTGGTGTGCCATCTGAAATGCGAATAATCTCTCTCCCTTTGCAGCTGTCACCCGAGTGGGTGGAAACAAGAAAGGAGTGTTCACCCGAAACCGTCAGCCAAAGTCGGCCGCCCACCTACTGCGAAAGCGTTACTTTGCCCTTGGTCGAGAAGTGGATCAATGCAGCTTTCCCGAAGACCTGTTCACCTACATCACGGACAGTGCACCGAGCAGATCCCACGATACCACCGATTTGTAGACGAACACCACACCCAAGATAGACAGCAGGTTTCACGAGACATCAATGGAAAGCTACACCAAAATACATTATAGACGATGAATTCTGTACATAATTTTATTTTTCTTAGACTCTAAGTTCCATTCGCCAAGACTTTACTATTGTAACAATTACTTACATGCGATAACAAATGAGGTTTTATATAATCAAAAGGTTTCTGTTGTTTCAATCGGTCTCTGTCGGCGGTTCAATGACTTTCAGGCATTCGTCGGCAAACTCTACGAAAAGGGGCTCTTGCATCGCAACACGCATTGCATTCCAGGCATTGGGAGCGACGTCAATCTCCCGAATCAGGCTTCGCAAGTGTGGATTGTACAGCAGGTTCCTCAACGCTTCGCAGGTTTCTTAAATGGAACGGAGTTGTGATGAGTTTCTCACTCAAGGGGGGGTGACTTACTTAGTTTCTCGAGTTTGGCTGGATTTACAGTGTCCACTGTTTTGAAGGGAGGGAATATTGTGGGTTCAGTGTCCTCGTCGAGGTTTTTCGATGGTTTCTCGATTGGTTTGCAATCGTCCTTTTGGTGATCTTTGAAGCAGTTTAGCGAGCAACTGCAATGAAAAAGAATCATGTAAGTACGTTGAATGTTAAGTGGATCATCTAGAGAACTAACTAGGGCTCCAAACATTTGGGACATTTGTATTTTTTGGTATTTTCCTTGCAAACTACACAACTCGAAGTCATTTTGCACGAAATTTCGTAAACAAAATACTCGTGCAGGGAGAATTGTCAAATGTCAAGTTTTTAGTACGTGTTTGGAAAATCATTCCCAGTTCGTCTATCGTTCACCAGGTGGACCTTGCATAGTTAGATGGAATAACGGTTGTTTCTTCAGTTTGTGCGCAGATTTTTTCAGTTCGGTACGTGTTAATTGTATTCTTTTAATTTGTTGTAAAATAAATGTGGAATAAATGTCCAAGTTAGCGAAAAGTGTAGTGTTGTTGATAAAGTGATAATTTATGGTGAACAATTCGACTTTGGAAAAACAAAACTTGTCAATTTTAAAATAGAAGTTCACGACGTCACTTGGTGTCTTGGGGTTCCATTTTCTCGGTAAGTGATGCCACTTTTAGCTGTTTCGAGTGGGTACTTTGTAGGTACTTATATTTGCTGCTACGTTGCTGCGTAGATATTGGCCAAGGTCATATTAATTCATCGTAAATTTATTTTTATAAATAATACTAATAATAATTGCTACTAAATGACTTAAGTTAAGGCGAAAACATGTGCCTGGGTGTAGATGTAGTTTTTGCTTCTCATCCATAGGTTCGTTCGCGTACTCGGTTTGAATCGATCGCAATCGCACAAAGTCTATACTTAATCTATACTACGTGTATAGACTTTGTGCGATTGCGATCGATTTATATCGATTGCGTTCGATTCAAACCGAGTACGCGAATAGACTATAAACCTCATATGAACAATACATCTCGTTCTGTTCTTCAACCATGGTTCGTTTTTGTAACCTCCGATGTTTCATATTCCATTTCTACCATTATAATCTCATAAAACTGCGTTGGAATTTTGAAAAGCGTGCAGGAACGACTTCCTTTCCCGTCAGTTTCGCAAGAAAAAGCTCTTTTCAAAGGCAAAGTAACCAGCGTTGCCATTTTGACTGTTTTCCAATCAGATCTGACTGGATTGAAATGAATTTAGCTGGAAGATTTTTTGAAATCCAGCCGGCTGGTTTTTTAGCTGGACTCAATTTTTTTTTTGACTGCTTTTAACTTCTTTTCAAAATGGCATTTTTTTCAACCACCAGAACAATTTCAAATTCAATGTAACCATATGAAAATAATAGTAGAAAAACAATTTTTACTGTTAGTTGACTATGCTCTGAACATGACACGTTTCCATATCCGACCAACACACTGAGCCAATTCATACACATTTGTTTGTTTTGCTTACTTTGGGATTGGGATGGCTGACTCACAAACACCAGTTTGAAAATGAAAATATATAAGAAATATTCTTGAAGAAATTTGAATGGTTTTAAATCATTAACTTATTTTATTCTTATTATCAGTTTTTTATTTCTTTTTTAAGCATGAAGTCTGTTATTTTTGTTTCGAATAAAGTTTATTTATGATTTTGTTTTGCAATGTACTACTTATTAAAATGAATTTTAAGACTTGTGTGTATATTTACAATTCTTTGTTTTTTTATAAAAACAATTTTTATTTTCTTCTACTTAATTACCTACCCTTTAATGTACAAATATGAAAGAAAATGGATTCTGTGTTATTTTTATTGAATAAAACAATTTTTTTTATCTTAGCTGGATTTTTAACTGGATTTGTGTTTAAAATTCTTTGACTGTTTTATTTGACTGAATTCCAGTTTTTTGACTGCTTTTTTCCAGTCAAATCTGACTGGAAGAACGGATTTGAAATGGCAACCCTGAAAGTAACTATAAAAGTATTGAATTTCTGCGATATTTAGCGATGGAAAATACATCTGAGGGTTATTACTGAGCAAACGATTGCAATTGCAACGAATGCTTTCACACAATGGTGCAGAGAATAGAGATCTTGGGACAAATTTCTCTCTCCCGACAAAAGGATCCAGCGTGGACCTGATTTTAGACAGTGATCGAGTTTCGATGTGTGCTCAGTCTCATTACTTCTAGGTTGCGTATTTTAAACTCTCGGCCTTACTACAGTACATACAGATCAACCTCTTGGACATTGATGGTCGGATGGCATGTTTCTGGACTGAAGAAGACTTTGTAGGGCGCGGGCAAAATGCTTAAGATCAATTCTGTGCAAGAGGGTCGCTTTTTTGCCACAATCCTTCAACGAGCTATCGTCGGTTTGTGTCGGCAGAGGAACCGCGGATTGTACAAAATCTTTTGAAGTTATAGTTTTCTTGTAGATAAACTTCTTGAAAGAAGAAGGGAAAATACGCCGGTCAACATTTTCGAAAAAAGAACCTACCGCTTTAGCCTAATGCGCTGTATGAATTTGAATCTTTTAACGCTTCACCTCAGGAGTTGTTTGCAAATGAGGGTAATTTGTTCTCGTTTACAAATACGAATCTACAAATCACTTTTAAATGGAATCGAAGAAGTTTATGTTATAGTAAAGGGTGATTTTTTAGCTGGTTTGGTTTTGGCAACACTGGTTTTGACAGCTGACGTGTGTTTAGTACCTTGTGTCACTGTCAAACAGCTTCAGTTTGGTTTGCAATTTAACCATGGATCGTCTTACAAATGAACAACGCTTGCAAATTATTGAATTTTACTATCAAAATTCGTGCTCGGTTCGAAATGTTCATCGCGCGCTTTTTTATCGAAAAATTGTGTTCAGCGATGAGGCTCATTTTTGGTTGAATGGGTACGTAAATAAGCAAAATTGCCGCATTTGGAGTGAAGATCAGCCAGAAGCATTGCAACAGCTACCAATGCATCCCGAAAAAGCCACTGTTTGGTGCGGTTTATGGGCCGGCGGCATTATTGGGCCATATTTCTTCAAAGATGATGTGAATCGCAGCGTTACTGTCAATGGTGAACGCTACCGAGCGATGATAACAAACTTTTTTTTGCCCGAAATGGAAGTTCTTGACTTGCATGATATGTGGTTTCAACAAGACGGTGCCACATGCCACACAGCACGCGAAACAATGGCGCAATTGCGAGGCGAGTTTGGTGAACAGTTAATTTCACGTTTCGGGCCGGTCAATTGGCCGCCTAGATCGTGCGATTTGACACCATTAGATTATTTTTTGTGGGGGTATGCCAAGGCTAATGTGTATAGGGACAAGCCCGCTTCGATTGACGCACTGGAAGCCAACATCCATGCATTCATTCGGGAGATACCGGCCGATATGTGTGAAAGAGTATGCCAAAATTGGACTCAGCGGATGGGCTACCTGAGACGCAGCCGCGGTCAACATTTGCATGAAATTATCTTTAAACATTAAATTGCAAGGTTCAAACTATCGATTCAAATAAATATTTCATTCATTTTTTCGAATTTTTTGTGTTTTTTTTTTAAAAAAAGTTCTAAGCCTCTTAAAAAATCACCCTTTAGATACCTCTGCATCGATTACTGGCTGATTGGGCCAGGTTAAGTCAGCTTTGGTTGTGCGGAAGTGTGAGATCATGACAAAAGACTATAGGCTATCTTGCGAGCCCATCATCTAGCATCTAACCACTTAACCATTCGGCTACATTCAGAAGAAGTATGGTATCAATTTTGTGTAAGTAATCAACCTCCTAATTGTCGAAGGAGTACCTTTCGAGGCGTGTTCCTTCTTTCCTTGACATTCACACGGAAAGTGGGTGCTACTGATATCCCTCGCGATGCACCTGCATGCATCAGTTTCAGTGTTAAGTATATATACCTAATCGCATGGCATGCTTTCTCAGAAGGCGTTGCCCAAAATCTTAATTGTGTTCTGCTGAGTTTTTTTTAATTTCCAGTCCAGACTTGTTGGGATTTAAAACAGGTCACAATGTCTTTTAAAACCTGCCATTTGTGGTCTAATGCCCTCAATTGTTACATTAATTCGAATCCCCGCTCGTTTTTTAGTCAGAATGTCTGCCTTTTCATTGCAGTCAATATCACAGTCATTGGGCTACGTATGCGAAACTTATTTTCCGAAATAATTCATCGCTCATGTGATGTCATGAAGTAAACAGAAGCGTTCCTCTACTTATGCGTTTATTTTACTTTTATTTACAGAGAAGGTTAATTATTTGTCAAGCCAAATACAGTACCTGCCACGAGCAAGGTTAACTTAAGGGGGAAGTTTCATGATAATTCAGATGTCAGAGGATACTGGTTGGAAGATGTTTGAAATCTTTAACAGTGGTTCAATTTGGATGGGTTAACATTTTTGCTAAGTTTCAGCGAAGCTCTGCAGGCCACTCAGTCCGTAACTTTTCTCCGATTATCGTCGAAACGATAGACCTCCAAAACTAGCAACTAAAATTACAAGTTTTTCCACAAAAATACAAATCGGATGACTATGGGCCGAAAGAAGTCTTCCGATGTTGTTTGGCTCTCATTTTTTTTCTAAATGAAAAACTTCGATTCTGTTTTTTGATTATGTTTATTTGAACCTTTGCCAAAACGAGCCATGAGGCGACCCGGGAACGCCGTCTTCAGAATATTGGTTGTGGCTCGCGCAGTGTGTGCCGTAGCTCCGTCCTGTTGGAACCACATTTCTACCAGTCCTAATTCGTCCAATTGCTGCAGAAAAAACTCGGTTAACATGGCCCTGTAGCGCACACCGTCCACTGTTGTCGTTTGACCAGCGGCAAATGATTTTGGTCGAAAAATCGTCCACTTCGTCCTCGAGATTGAGGATGGCTCGGGCGTAGGTTACGCGCGTTTGGCGGTCGACAGGCAGCAGCTGATGCACGGACTGGACTTTGTACGGGAACATGCGCAAGTCTTTGACCAAAATTTGCCTTAGGGACGACCGGCTGATGGCTAATTGCGAGGCACGGCATCTGGTCGATGTTTCCGGCGACAGCTCGACATTCTCGTCAACAGCGGCGATATTCTCGGCACAACGGGCGCTCCGGGGCCGGCCACTCTTGGCAACGTCTCGTGTGGTCCCATACTCTTCAAGGTTGGTGGCCAAACGGCGCAGTGTTTGCGCAGTCGGTGTCAGACGACGGAATTCGCGCTGCGCCAACACTACAGACGAATTGATATGCAAAAAATAGACACGATTATTCCGCGTTCTTGGAGAGTGTATCGCTCCATGGCTTGTTGACTTGTATTCTACATCTGTCTAGTCCACAAATGTCAAAACAGATTTGACATTGGCGGCCATTTGCAAAAATAAGAGCCTCTTCCAATAGGGTGATCTCTTTTGGCACAACTTGTACTGAACGAAGGCTGATAATAATTAAGGCTGATAGCAAGTTAGGCTGGCACCTTTTGGTTTAGGTAAGCAACAATGATCACAAATCTAGTTTGCTGTTTTTGTAGTAAAATTACTGTCGGGAAAATGCATTGGAAGAACAACGACATCAATCACTTGGGATCGAATTATAGCTGAATACTTAAAGCTGACAGCGTATAGGTGGTAGTTTTTCAAATCCACACTTCTTGCTGTTACAAGGCTGAGGAAACCTATTTAATACCAGCCTCAAAATGGGCGTTCGAAAAGTACCCTATGATATAGGACTACAACACATGAAACCTTCTTGCTCTTTCCGCCTTCAAACGTCACCATACTATAAACAAACCTAAGCAATCATTATAAAATCATCAACAAGCACCCATTGGTTAAGAAATTCTCTCCAGCATTCCGGGTGAAAAAACCCGCATTTGCATATTTGCTGCGTGTGTCTCGACTGTTCCCTAACTCTAATCGGTCCTCACCAGCTTCTGACTTGTAACCAAAGAACACAATTTCAAACTTTTGCGGTCCACTTTGCATTAATGTCAAAATGCCAATTGAGTTGCACTTCACACGAACGTATGCTGCGGTTCCATTTATTTTTGAAACTCTCCCAAATCACGTCAATGTTCGTTCGGGTCAGCGAGAGCATTTTTTAAACCAAATTGTCACGCACTCTACAGAGTGCTAAAGTCAATTTCTTAATCCCCAATCATGCAGCTAATTCAATTCAATTCCCCGACTCCGATAGAAAAAAACTGGAAATGATAAGAAAAAAGCTCTCCACGCGTGTCACATATGCGGCTGTTGCAGTCACGATCGCGAAGCAATGCTCTTTTTTCTTTAGACATATCCTTATCCACTTTGGAGTACTAACACAGTCCTGAACCCAAAGTCAGGAAATCGAAATTAGCAAAAAGTAAGCTCACTTTGCACCAACGACCAACCCACTCCCAAAGTGGGGGGCGAACAAAAAACAACCCAAAACCACACGATGCAAAATACATTTTAAACTATAAAACAAAGGATTAAAAAAATAATTCGGCCCAAATTTTATTTCGTGATACACTTTTTGATGCATGCGAGGCGGCGCCAACTTCACGAACACCGAACATTTTCGCGAGAACGCCATTCGTGCCCAAATCCAGTTGTGGGTTGGTGTGCTGCGCTGCACAACGGAAGGATTGTGGAAGTGTGCTCCTTCCCTTTGGGTTTTCCTCAAATCTAAACTCTTGAAATTCTCGTGGCAATAAATCAAAGAAGGCACCGCGCGAAAAAAATATTACTTTCACCCCCAGCCCCCGGAGAAGAAAAAATTCGTTTTCCTGCTGTCCTATGTGAGGAAGACGGACTTAAATGGGGAAGGAAAAGGAATAATTGACGGACTGAATTTCGGGTGGTGTGGCGGCCCCACAGTAAAAGGCACTCACGAAGGGACTTTAAACAAAAAAACCTTCCAGGCAACGAACGATGAATGGTGTAGTAGTTCATGTTTAAATAAATCGTTTTACGATTTTTTTTTTGTTGCCCCCCATAATGTATATAGTCGTATAATTTCATTTGGTTGTCGTTAGGTGGCAGCGCGCTGGCGATTACGTAAAATGAGTACCCCCGGGCGCAAGCATCTAAAATGGCGTTGAATCTGTTAATAAGGCGAATTTGTGCTGGCTAATAAGTTGGGACGCGAGTGCCCTGCGGATGTGTGCTGCAGTGCGGAGGGGGGATAAGAATCGGGCCAGCGATGAACGAAAGGCAGTTACTTTCCAATAGCGCGGGATAATTGGTTGTTACAAGGGGTTTGACGTTTGGTTTTTATCTGTAGTATCAGAAAATGGGAAATTTTCCC
The DNA here is from genome assembly GCA_948293265.1 of Cheilosia impressa. Classification (NCBI taxonomy): domain Eukaryota; kingdom Metazoa; phylum Arthropoda; class Insecta; order Diptera; family Syrphidae; genus Cheilosia; species Cheilosia impressa. Next base: position 44,210,270 of record OX411884.1, on the reverse strand, counting down.
ATCTGATTGTTGTGATCTGCTTAGTCGCAGATGAACTCAGTCACCACTTCTTGCTGTTGTTGTTCAAGCTAATTTTGAGCTTCAAATTTCAGATGAGTCAATTCGAACGAGTGTCGAACTGTTTGCGTCATTCATAATAATTCATCGTCTATTTTGTGCATTTGTGGTATTCCCAATTGCAGTCTATTTATTCAAGTGGTCCTATCGTACTTAAAGCCTCGAATGAAACCTTAAAGTCGCGTGGTTTTTAAAATTTTAGAGTTCAATTTATGAACCTTGGTATGGCTCAGAGGCGTGGTCCATATAACCCGATTCCTACCGACTTACCTTTTCAAATCTCCACCAGTCAGCACTTTCTATCTACCAAAAACCAAATCTACCTATATATGAAACACAAATGAATTTTTACTCATAAAATGGTACACACACACATAACCCTGCAAACCAAAAGTCAGTTTAATAATATTGTGTGTATCCATTTTCATACAACATCGTCATCGTCTCGTCACGACAAAGCGAAGGGAACCCAAAATATGTCGGGTTATTAAAGCTCTTACTTGATAGTTGATTTTGAGAGAATATTAGCTTGTTATCTCTTTTTTCAGGGAAGAACTGAGTACTGCGTTGGGTTTTGGGTATGTGTTTTACACCCGCTTGGTTATGATATGAACAAAATAACACCCTTTTCTTCGACTTATTCGATTTTCTTTTACTTCTTCTTTTCTTATTGTATCTTGTGTGGATAATTGCAGGTACTATGTTGAGGTAGGTAGGGTAAGTGTTTTGGTTTACAAATACAGTTGGCAGATTGCAGTGCGCAAATTGTAAATTTTAAATATTGAAAAAATATTGACTTGAAGTATAAAAAAGGTCGCTTGAATTGATTTTGCTTAGTTGATGCAAAGCAAATGAACAATGTATGATTTTGTTTCAAGGTACACAGATGTAGAGTTTTTTACATTTGTATGTGATTAGTTTTGCTTCGACTTCCCATTTTAAAATGTTCACGCCACGCCCTGGTATGGCTCTAGATAAAAATTCTTGTCTGGATGGCATCTTGTCAATTTTATTTCTTATGCGTTTTTACTGTGCTTCTCTGCTTAGTGTTTAATTTGCCTCTCCCGACTGGAATTTTTTTGTAAGGTTGGAAAGAACTCGTTTATTTTCTATATAAAGGGTCCTTCATTAAGGGCTTGACAACTTCTTTCTTAAATAAAATGCAAACTACTTGAGATATCTTAAAAAAAAATTTGATTGGCTTGAGTTACTATAAAAACGTTTATGAAAGGAATTCGACTTCGTTCATATGTCCACCACGGGAACATACCGTACTCGACCGCTTCGGCTGATACGGCGGCTATTTCTCGTTCAAAATTGGCTCTGAGCTCCTCTATCGTCGTGGACTTGTTGGCATAGACCAATGATTAAATGACAAATTTCTAGTGCAGTCCATCTAGCGTTTGCCTCTCTTGTGGCCTTTCTTCCTGTTTCAGCTTGAGTGCGCAAGGCAGGATTTTCACAGAGGAATCAGCTTGTTCTGATACAGCTGCCGAACCTAGTCCAGTTCATCAGCTTTCTCGTTACCTGGAATGCCTTCATGTCCCGGAACCCAGCAGAGCAATACCTTATGCTGAGTGCCAAGAACCCTGACTTCTTTGCGACAGCAAATTACAAGCTTTAATTTTATTTCTATCGCAGTTAATGCTTTTGTCGCTGCCTGGCTGTCGATCAAAAAGGTAATACCTTCAGGTGGTATTGCCCTTACCACAGACTAACGGGCTGCTGTTGTCACTGGGACCTCTGCTTGGAAGCCACTGCTGTGGTCGGGGAGGCGATTCGATTTTGATATACCCAGCGGCTCGGAGAAGACGCCAGACCCTACCCCGGTTTCCATTTTTGAACCGTCTGAAAAAACGGCTACGGGTTGTGTGTTTGGTACGAGTCCGTCTCTCCTTTCTTCCCTGCTGGAATAGTTGGTCGAGACAGGTGTTGTGAACTCTAAGTATGGCGTAATGTAGTCTGTGTTTGGTACATAGCCAAAATATTTCTGTGGGATCGAAGAGTGACCCCTTGCATTCAGTTTCCAGTTTACTAATTGGCTTATTCTCAGTGCACAAATGCACTATAATTTTTTTTTTATTAAAATAAACATGTGCAGGATGCTGTTGTTTTAAAAATATTTCAATTTGAAATTTAAAAAAAAAATTATGTTTCCCCGCATATTCACACAGGCATTCACAAATTTATATTTGTGAGCTGTCAAATGACAGATAGCAAAGCAGGAAAGAATAAAACCGTTCAGAACAGCTCTCTTTTTTTGTAGCTGTGTGTACGCAGTTCTGTCTGCTTTGTTTGCGGTGCGCATTAGCATCAGGGCTGCCGTTTCATAATTGCCCTTGGGTAGTATAATATAACTTTTTTGGTACCATGAAGTGCAGGACAAAAATCAAGCAATTAATTTTTAGCTAAAACAAATTAATAAGACAGCCTTCGGTGTTTTAAACATCTTAACACTATTAAGACCAAATAATTAAGTTCTAATTTTAAAGCCATGCGCAGCACAAATCAGTTCAAGTTCAAGTTTGTAACAAACTTGCCAAACTGTGAGGGGTGCTTGTCCTATTATAGCTTCTACAGTAGCTCTACTGCTTACCGAGGGGTCTAAGGTTTGATCGCCGGAGAAACACAATTTTCCTCAAGGTTTTTTTTTCAACTGTACCACCTGACAAACATCTGAGAGTAAGAGTCACAAGTGTCATGAAAGAGCTTCTCAAGGGTAAAATTTTCCCACAAATAAAAAAGTCACACAAAACGAATTGTTTTGAGGAGCTTGGACCTGTCTAACTATTTTTTTTTTATTTATAGTAGCTGTGTCGCAAGTTGAACCATTTTGAGCTTAAGTCAACCTACACGCAGAAAAATCACTTATTTAAAATTAACCAACTTTCGGTTAAAAACTAACAAGTAGTTTCTATTAGTATTGCCCCTCTACAGAGTTAGTGTATTAAAAATACCCGATTCAACTTATTTAAGGAAACTCGGTTAAAAATAACCGATTTATCAATTTCCCATCCAAAATTTCTCGGTGGTAAAAACCAAAACTAAAACTGTTCGGTTGATTTTAATATATAACTTGGTTGATAACAACTGATACGATGTTTTTTTTTAGCAGTATTCATTTAACTTTTTTATCTCGGTAGCTTTCAACAATGAATACTCGTTTTTTTCAACAGGGACTTTGTTAACTTTAACCCATTTTTTTTACCGACCGAAAATCGCACTCTGGTGGGGAAAATTTTTTGGGCACGACTAAAAAAGTAGGTATACGTGGTTATTCATCATTAATTTGATCCAGTAGATATATGAAGAGGTTTTCCAAGTTCTACCATACATGCGGTGGCAAGCCCTAATTAGAGTTCATTTTTAACATTTTTTATAAAGGATTACTTCAAGATGTTTGACTTCTTCGGGGTACTTAAAGGTCATGCTTTTTGAGAATAGTTAATACTTCTACTTTTTTTGCGATAGGAAAAGCCTTACTGGGATTGATGAAAAGCACCTCCCTGGTGCAGCAGTCTAGGACAGTCGCATTGTACACATGCATCCATTTCCTCGTTGCTATCTACCTACAGTATTGTGAGAAATTAAATCGAATTCATATTCCCACATCTTCTGATTCAATGTCTAACCGTGTTAGTTCGTCCTCAGCTTATTCTTATTTGAATTTGCCGCCGTATTGTCCCAAATGTCATCCACCTCTGCTGTATGACCCTACCTACCTACTGTCACGATTTTCTTTGCTCGATCACTATAGGTCACCGACCCAATGAACACTCATTTAACAAAACCACTGAATCAATTCACAACTTCCTTGCTCCGTTCCCATGGCTTATTGCAGTATAAGCGAAACGATTACTCCAAACAACTGCATTACAGGTCAGTCCGCATTGAAGTATATCACTTATAAACTTGCAGATATAAATCGACTATACACTCCCGCACCTACACACTCAAAACAAGCAGCCAAACAAATAATATCATAATCAATCCTTAAACAAAGAATAAAACTTTATTATCCCTGCCAACGCAGGAATCCCTCCAAACCACGGTGATAAAACAAAGTTGTCAGACAGTTGTACATTGATTGGAATCAAATGACTGTGTATGCGCTTGGCATCCAGTATCACCACACAGTTGTACACAAAACGATGCAGCATCCTTCCATCATCGTCGTCGGCTCTGAACAACAAAACTACTAAACGCACGGACAACGGTCCAAGAACTTTTCACAATTCAAAACTCAAAACAAATAAATACCGATGCAAGGGATTGGTTGTCTTTCCCACTCTCTCTCTCTCTTGTTTGCCTCCCCGTTCTATGGCATTGGATGGAAATGTCCGCATACGTGTGCGGTGAGTATACAATTCCAAAGAAATAAATAGCCTTTCAGTCCTTTATCCAACTGTCTATGGACTTATCATTAATAAAACTTTAATTTCACCACTAGCTAATGATTTATACTCGAAAATAGTTGGAGCAGCTATTTATACCCCCATGCCCGTTAGCCAATCCAATATTTTGACCATTGAACGGTTCCAAATTGTTTATACCACCTTTGGAGGTTGGGCAGGGCTGTCGCTGCAAAACCCTATCCGCAGAACCACCCAACGTATACTCGCTCTCTCTCACTCTGTGTGTGTTGGAGTGTGGCTGTATGTGATGTTTAAAATAATAATTTTTCATTTTGGCACATGACTGCATTTCGTCGTCGTTTGGGTTGCTGCTGTGATGATAATAATAATTGGTCTGGCGCACATAGGTGCTAGGTCTGCTCCTGCTGCTATTCATTGCTCTGTGTTGGTTACTGGAGCAGGAGCTTGTGCTGCTGCCGATGGTGACGGTATAAGTGCATATTATCATTATTATTATTATTGCCAGAGACTTTGAGTTTGGTCGGTTCATCATTTTGGTTGCGACCCCAACCTATACCCCCTATCATCACGCTGGCTGCTGCACCTTTCATTGAATTGTATCCCTTCTCTCTCTCTCTCTCTCTGTCTTGCTATCTCGATATCTGTGTATACATCTCCCTCCAATATCTAGATGCTGTGTGTTTGCTTTCCTCGACCGACATTCACATATGTAATCCCAGTGGATGGACATTTTGGCTGGCAGCACTTGCCTGTTTTCTATAGTGATGCAGTTCGCCCTCTGTACCAAAATGCACCGGCCAGAGTTTTCCGTTAGCGAAACAAAATATGTGCTTCACTCGGAAATGAGTCTTCATCATTGGTGTATACCGCGAGCTGGCTTCAATCAGAAGAAGAAAAACGGTGAGAGGTACATTTTTGCGCATCCATAGTCATTCGAGATGAGGCGTGTAGTCCCTCTGGATCAGATTAAGAGTTTTTATGATGCATAGGCATCTGATGTCGCGATGACTCGTGATTGTTTATGATATTTCATCTATGCAAATCGCTCTATTTTGGGTCACTACTGTAATAACGAATTGATGGTTAAAATTTTTCAGCGACGAAGACACTAAAGTCTTTGATGTACTTCAAATGTGTTCATTGCCATATGAACACATTTTGAACTAGAAATTAAATTTTTGATGCTTCATTTTGTGAAATAAATTGATTGACAAAACCTTCAGCTCTGCCAGAATACCTACTCAACTTTTGTTTCCAGACAAACGGGGCACAAAGGTTTTCAAATTTAGATAAAATACTCATCTGAAACTCGGTTGATCTTAACAGAACCTTGGATCACTTGAAGTGATTCAGTTGCAACGATCGATTGCTTCCACTTCACTAAGACGTTATTAAACAGTGACTGTCTTTGAATCTAAAACAGCCCTTTTATAACTTTGACTGTTCTATCGTTCTACCACGGACTTGAACCATAAGCTTCGTTATCCCTTACAGTTTTAAAACCTTTTGTTAATGCGGCCAGAAAGCAAGGACAAATTTTCGCACAGCAAAAATTAAAACAAATCCAAAACTATCAAGACTAAGCCGCACAGGCTTTGGGCAGCAAAAAGTGAGATAATTGTCAAAGCTTGTAAGCTTCAGTTTTGATCCACTTAGGGAGGCTGCAAATTTTCGGAAAAGGCTATTCGTAAATAATTTTATTTGACATATCATATTTTTATCATCATCATCTAAAGTTTCCTTACACTTTTTCTGTATTTTTTTTATGAAATGAGGAGAATGAAACTTATATCATTAGAAAGATACTGAGCCATAGATGTGCACAACAAACATTTATAAGAAAAGTTATAGAAGAATACTTACATAAGTTATGATGGATTTTCGAAAACAAGCTAGACTATTTAAAATAGTTGCGTATACGCCCGAGTATCCCATATCAAAAAGGACGTAGAATTTGTAATCGATTTCTCACAATTTATCAAGACGTTATAAATAAATATCAAGAGTGATGCAAGACAGCAAGATCGTAAATGTGGTATGCGAGAAAGACCTTAATAAACCAGCTTTGACAGAAGAAACAGCACCAATAGCAAAAGTCGTATGATACAGATTAAAAACATTGCCAGCATGACATCCAAATTTGTTGTTACTAAAGCATTTCGAAGTTGGGAGAACTAAATGAGTTTGGTTGCATTTTTATAAATAAATAAAAAAATAAATAGTTGGCGCAACAGGTCCGTAGAACCCTAGGCCTATCTTTTCACAACCATTCGTTTTTACGTTAGTTTTTAATTTTTGGGATGAGTGGAAGGGATCTACAATTTTTAGGCCGAATCCAAACGGCTAATAAAGAAGCTCTTTCATGATTTTTGTTATTCGTTTTTGATGTTGCTTTGCTATTGCTGTGCTAAATGTGTTCCATCAAATCGAAAGCTGGTGGTTAGAAAAAAATTGGTAGGTGTATATCTGCTTGAATGTGTAGATTTTGTAATTTTAAACTTTTTTTAGACATTATTTTAGCAATATGTAATCCTCTCTAAAAGGTCTATAGAACAACATAATAAATAGCGCGCACAAAAGGTCCAAATAGGACCGAGGCCCAGTAAGTAAGGCCTACTCACAGCCTTTTATTTGTGTGAATTTTTATTTTTGAATCGAACAAGGGGCTACAATTTTATGCATAATACGATCCTTTCTCAGGGCAGTTATACTCTGAGATATTTGTCAGACGTTCAAGAAAGATGGCGAAGTGGAAAAAAAATTGCGGATTGAACCTGCGATAGTTTGGTTAGTAGCTAAGCTAACTAGCTACTGAACTACTGATGTTCACACTTTCCAGAGGCAAACGGTCAAATGGTATTATGAATGAGTTCTATGGAGAACTGTGGTAGGTAAAATGCGTACTCTTGTGGAACCTTGCGCAGGTTTACTTAAAGCATTCGTTGGGTCCTTGAAATCCGTGAAATATCTGTTAAAATAAATAAAAAACAAAATGAATCCGCTGCTCCTACAGCACAGATGTCCGACTTTCATATTCAAATATGAATCTCAGGAGTGCTTTTAGATCCACATTCCCTAGATCCCCCAGTTCCTCGTAGAAGTGACTGCTGAAGATCTCAACCTATTGGACTTTTGCGAAGTACATAGATGACAAACAGATTCTGTTTCTCACACGTCCTCATGCTCTTGCAATTATGCGGAGGCGCATCCGTTTCGCGTGCATGCCTATGTTACAGTATCCAGCAATGACCCTCGTGACTATGCGTATGCCTTTGCGTCTCAGTGCGGTCGTGAATTTGAATCTCTTTGTGCTAACCTATGGCCAAAGTTCTATTGCCTGTATGCCTGTATTTAGATAAATTCATTTTAGGTTTGTTCTACTAAGTGCCGTTTGCTGATACGACTCATAGCGAATTTAAGTGACACATAAACTCTTATGTGACAGTTTATGCCCTAAAAAAAGTAGCCCATAAGTATTAAGGTAGAACTTAATTCGTTAAGAGTCGTATGAGCAAACGGCCGTAAAGGATTTAATACCAATTTTCCTTCCAAGCATACTTAGCCGAGTTGCAAAGATGCATGCATTTTGTACCAGTTCTAGCAACCTCATCTGCTTCTTTATTACCTGTTAGCAAAACACATAGGGTCAACAAGTTAGCATATGATATTACGTGCAAATGATTCTTGCATTTGTTTATTTACTACGATTGTCTCCATTGAATTTATTATCACTCGGCTGGCCATCTTTTCACGGAACTTTTTGAAAAGGGGTTTAGCTTTTTATATTTCGAGCGAAAATCAAATCGATTGTAAGCAATGTCCTAACTTGCATTTTTTTTTATTTATTTTTTTAAGCCGAAAATCATTTCAAGTCCTGATGCATTCAAATGAAAATTCTAAATGAAAAAAACCCTTTGCTCAATGGATGACATACCGTCACGAATTCACGCCGACATATCCTTATAGGCTCCCCTTGAATGAGACCTGTAAGGACCTGTATCTTTGAAAATCTCAATGAGTTGACAATCGAAAAACCCCAAGCCGCCCGCTTGACTGGTTTAGGCGCTAAATATATTCAAAGGATGAACCTATGCTCTAAATTTGTCAGATTTCTTAGAGAGGTTCAACTACCTACCTACCGTAAATTGCGCCTGCAGATTGTTATTCATTTCTCCGATGATAAGCCGAGTTAGCTCAGCTCGTCTTTCAAAATCCTTTTCCAACTACATTCTCTATTGAAGCTTCATTTAAAAAAAGCACCGCCACATTCCTATTGCTCGTTCACGGATGAGACTATTCGGCTTTTGGTTGTACGTCCAGTTTGTCACACGTATTCGTATCAAACTCTTCTCCAACAAATAGCTCAAATTGCAGAATACTCGTTTAGTGATACATACGACTCATTCTGATCTAAGTTCTACATAAATACATTAGGGACTACTTTTTGTATGACAAACTGTCACGCAAGATTTTATGTGGATTTTGCCTAAGATCCTTTTTCATACAGTGTTAGCTCGAAAAAAACACCCACCACGTTTGTCAAATAAAAACTTGTAGACGTCCGTCAACCCAAAAGAAAACCGGCTTAAACCATCACAACCGCCCATTATGTGTTCCGCATCTAAAACATGCCTCAACCGTCACCCCTTAGTCTGCATGGCACCTCCTTTTTCATCAAAATTGCTCATTCGAACGTATGTTTGTTTTTTCGTGACAAATTTTTCAATTTTTGCATTTATATATCAGAAATAAATTTGAGCCGAAAACTTCTGTGCATAACGCGGTGGCAGCCAGAGTAGGCAATGCCAGAGAGCAAAAAAGGATCCTGAAAAAAATGCGCTCATGCATCCTTGTGAATTGGCTGCAGTCTTTTCGTAATTATTACCAAAGTTTTTTTTTTTGTTTTTCTGTATATCCACTATCCAATACTCGTATGTGCATTATTTTTTGGAAAGTCCTGGACTAATCGTTTCGTGTCGAGTGTATGTCCTTTGTTCGTTCAAAATTAACCCACTCACCTTTTTGTCATGGATGAAATGCAGTCATTGGAAGGCACACGTCCATATATCTGCTTATCTTTTAGCTCTCATTTTTTGTTTGTTTTGTTTTTAAGAACACGACTCTAGGAGGATGTGCACCACTCCTGTCACTATATAAATACGTGTACATACAATAGTATTATTATTTCACTTTAAAGTCAATTTCACCATCGGAGGAAAGGCAGGCGTAAATGACTTCGCGTAAAGTGAATACGAACATATTAATATGAATTTGCTGCGAGGAGGATGGCGGTTGGCGGAGGACGGTTGGTGTTATGTCATACATTGTGCGAGACAGGCTGTGTGAGACTTAATGACTACACCGAGATAAGCTTGGGAAACTGAAACAATCTCTCTTGAGTTAATTGGATTTTTTTTCCGTTTTTTTTTCTCTGTATTTCGGGGAGGATTTTGTGTGTTGATGTCGGTATTGGGTCTGAGAGTGTTTATTATGGCTTGTGTAACCGTTCTGATTAAATTTCGCTCATAAACTTCAATAAATATTGGAGAAGTAAATTATGCAGATGAGCACCAGAGCATTACAAAGGATATACAACGTGTGAGGTGTGATGTGTTGGTTCGAGTGTTTCTCCCATACCACTTTGACGGTTCTGTGATCTCTACTGGGTGTATCTCTCAGGTGAGGTTATAATACTGGCAGCAGAAATGAGATTCCTATGCGATTAATTTGCAATTTCGATTACATCCTGATTGGACTGATGAGGCATCCTTAATCGAGGCGTGTTATAAGCAAACACTTAAGGGATATCGGCTGCGAATTTACACAATTGCCAATATAATTGTCGGCTGGATATAATTTTTTTTCTGCGAATTATTGCCTTTTGGTAAGAGGGGGGCATTCTAATTAAATCGTTTGTGATAACTGATTGTCTGTAAATTTTTAAATTGGAGGCGGTTGATGGCTCACTTTATAAGGATTGACTTTTTTAAAGAGAGTGTGCTTTAAATTGAAGGAACTGACAAAATATAAATGTATTTTGTAGGCATTGCGCACATTGTTAGGGTGCTTATGTGCGCAAAGCAAGTTGATTTGACGTTTTGTCATACATTGAATCTACTCATGGACAGTGGTTGTACATATTTGAAATTGAAATTTTCAAATTTAGGGTTTTAAAGCACATTGGCAGTGTGTACTATTTAAATGCGCGAAGGAGTTTAATTTTGTCATTTTGTCACCCATTCGGCTTACATTAAGAAAAAGTGAGATTAGATTGGGTTAATACAGTCAAGAACAATAGCGCACACTAATAATAGGGCTCTCAAATTTTAAAAAGTAAGTAAAGAGAGTTAAGCCACTTAAATACAACATTAAGAGTGTGCGGGGTTGTGCATATGCTGGAACGATCCTCTTAGACCAATTTCGTTTCATAATTGGAACACGATAAACGGCGGACTTCATAAATAATTTTCTAGCATAGTTCTATTTGGCTTAATGTAAAGTCGTTGAAACGTACTTTTTTTTTGCGCACATAAACCATAGTTGATCGAACTGGTTGCAAAATGTTTTTTATTTGCCTTATGTGAACCAACAAAATAGTTTTTAATAACCTTTCAACGAAGCAAGTTTTTAAGTAGCTATATAAGGCTGTGTGCGCCACTCCTACAGTGTGCGCTATACATTTCTACGAATTAGCGTAACAGTTTTTGTATAGGACGAGGTAAAAACAAAATTGCCAGTTTGTTTACCAAAAAAAAAAAAGGGTTGTGTGCACAAGCAATAAATCGAGCCAACAGTGTGCGCTTTACATTTTTGTTGTCGACCAATTAAACAAAAAAATATTGGGCACGAAATGTGGTATGAAAAATGGCATCTACAAACTTCTCAGCTTGAAATAAATAATTACTGTGTGCGCAACGACTATTTCATATTTAAATGTGTACGCTTTACATTTTTTGCTGTTGACAAATTTATGAAGCGACCTTTTTATATAAAAACAACTACAAGAAAATTGTTAGTTTGTTGAAAACAATTCGAGCCTTGTGGGCAACAGAAATCAACCTTTTCAACAGCGTGCGCTATTAATTTTTGGTATTTTTAGAGGAGTATTGGGTACAACAAGTCCATATTTTCTTTTCTTACAATGGTATGCTGTATCCAGCAAAGAAAAAACATTTTACCGCCGACATACTCTTAGATGCCTGGAAGACGTGGTGGTGGTATAAACTTTGATGGTAATTTTTATCTTCCGAGGGCTCATTGTGGAACCCCATGCTCAGAAGCACAAGCAAACCAACCACTGAACTTCTGCGCCCACAAACTGTTTATAGTTGTTAACAGAAATGAGTAGTTCGTAACAAAACAGATGGATACTGCATACTGCAGCACTCCAGGTAGCTAATTTATCCATCCCCTCACAGCACTCGGTAATGTGCACTCGTGTTACTTCGAAAAAGTCACCCCATAACTAGCAATTCCGAATAAATTGAATTCAAACACACGAAACATCCGAATTTGGAAACCACTGCAAAATGCAAACAACAATTTGCCGACACACCGCGGAACAAATTTTCTCGCAAAAGGTAGTAGCTTGCCAACTGCCACCTAAAACCATAATTTGTTCGCCACTTTCAGCAAGGACACCACCAGAGGAAGGTGCTCCATTATTGCAATCACACTAGGTATCTCTAGTGCTGCTCTCCGTGGTGGATTTCCACTTAAGACGATGGCAACGACAAACATGGCCACCTGCCAGAATTACGCTGAATAATTATGAAAAACTTTGCAAACTGCTTGCCCTAACTGTACACAAGAAAGATCACCATACTGCCACAAGAGTTAGGCAAGAACTAGATGGTGTTTATGCGAACAAAAAGAAACAGGAAGATATGCTTAAACGCACTGGAAAAAGTTAACACTTGCACCAGTACGAGTATACCAACATAGATACAATCAATGTTCTCTCTGCATAATGCCGCCGTTTTGTCGTCCCGCAGAGAAGAGGGTCGCCCTCCTTGCTGCTGTGGCTGCAACGAGGACATTACTTATCTGGGTTGACATAATTCATAATGCCAATCTCACCGGAAGGATTCGTTTTTCTCTGTGTGGTGTTTTATGGGGCGCTATGCGTCACAGTGTCTCTTCTGAGGTCCTCAACAAGAACCCAGAGTAACCACATGCCGAGGCATGCAAAAAATCGAATAACGTTTGTATATAAACGCAGAACAAAAGACAAAGTGGAAGTAGAACAATGGCCACATTGGAGCTCATCAATCATCGTAGTGTTGGCCATCCATCGCACAATCTGACATCATCGCACAAGTATAGCGTATAATCAGCTTCCGCGTTGGAAAACGAACGCACCATCAAAACGTGTGCGTGTGTGTTTCCCCCTAATGGCATACGCAAGTCGCATACAGTCCATGACCTGATTTCTTCTTCTCATGATGCGTACGCGTGTGGCACATGCGAGTGCTTCTTTCAAGGCCGATTACTGACTTAACGTCAAGTGTCATTCAAACAGCAGGAATCTGCACGAGCTACTCGTACTCGTTGTCATACTCGTATGCATCGATCGACGACTATTTACTTGGAATGCTGTTTGTTTTTTTGTTAAGATGCAAACGTGTGCGCTTGCATTCGCATTAATGAGTTTCCTCTTTTGTTGTTGTTCTATATCTTGTGGGCTGGGACACGCGAAGCTTTCACCAATAACGATGCCTTGCGAACAGAGACAGGTTTAAATTGCGGCTGACATAATACGGCAACGACCCTCTGCCAGCTGTCAAAACGCATACACTGTCCCCAACTGTTCCTAAAATCGGCTAACAGAATAGCGCACACTTGCAGGTAGACTGACTGACTGACATACGCAAGACAGGATACAGCCATCAACGTTCACCCTGTCACAGCCAGCAAGGCAAATGAGCAACTTCGTGATGTTTGTCACCACTGAACATTTATTGATAAAGACCTGGTGACATTTGTCACCGGGCTATCTAGACTGCGACATCGGCAGTCAAGAGGCCTTCCATCGAGCGTCCTCACTCCGCCAATGCGGAAGTCGAGCGTGTATTCTCTTTTGATATCTTATTTGCGGTGGCAACTACTGTCATATTGCACTTCAGTCTCGACAAATGTGCTTGCCTGGCCGATTGAAACGCTAGATTCCATCCAGCTCCTGCTCCATCGCAACGTGCTAATCGTCATACAACACAATATGACAGACAGGCGGAGTTCGCCTAATTAAAGCCGTTGCCGTTTGGGAATTTTTTCGGTGCCTGGCACCTGCAACTGCACAACCGACTAACTATCACATCCAAAACAAAAGTTTAATTGTGAAACTGGACAATTTTTTGTGGTTCGCCCGTTAACAGAGAGCCCTTAAACTGATTGTAATCGGCTGTGATTTAATGGCCATCATTTGGAAAGTTGGTAACGATTTTTTTTTCTTCTTTGTTTTCGTTTGCCTTTGCCTTTGTTTGCGTTGTGTCCTTCGTTTTTCTTTTGGACGCTTTTGGACTATTTCGAGGGTGGTTGTCTGCACAAAAATCGCATGATAGGTTGAAATTTTGCAAACGTCATTGTCTTGTTATTTCTTATGGAATCTGCATCCACGAACTTAAAATTTAAACATTAGTTTTGACAGGAAGTGAATCAGGGTATACATCCGATGATAAATGTGTGCATTTCACGCAGTCATGGGGGAGTGGAGTGTGTGTGCTTTTGTTTAACCATGCTGTCTCACTCTGACCCAGATAAATGTTAAATGGACGCAATTTTAATTCCATTTCGGAGCGCGCTTAATCGATGACATGTCATCAGGAGTTCTTTTTGTGTTTTGTTCTTTGCTGGGTTAAGTGCAAGCACCGTGTAAATAGCATGAAAATGCAGTGCACTTTTATTTGCGAATTATAGGGTGTGACGAGTTCCATTTGCTGACGTGGTGACGTAGTTTTTGTTCGTATTTAAATCGTTCTTTGTAAGAATTGTTTCGGACGGTAGAAACTATTTTTCTTCAAAGCTACACATAGAAGAGTTGCAAAAATTAGACCTCCTTGTAGTACTTAAAATAGTGCTACATCCAGAAATGATAAAACGCTATTCTGTTGAAGTTTTCTAATAAAATCACTTTTATTACACTTTCACGGATCATTCTAATAATACAGTTTAAAACAATTCTCAAACCAATCACTTAATTCACTGTATTACTTTACACTTATTTATCTTCACAACCGATTACTACTTCGAACTCTACCAATCACTGTTTAAAAATCAACTGTCCCTCCATGATCTCAAATCTGCCTTTTTATATCCGCTTCGTCATCTACCGGGAAGTTTCTCGATTATTCCGGTTCGTCCCGAACAAACTCGCTTGTTCTAGAATGAGCTCACTTAATTCTCCACTTATTTGACAGATTCGAGTCTCCAATTGGAAGTGGAACTTGTTTGGTGACTAATGGGTTCACCATTTTAGGTTCCACGCTACAATAGTTTACAAAGTCTAGTTTACATTATATGAAGTCAAAGTGGCGATGGTCCGTATTGTGACCAACAAAAGATTTGAGACTCTGGGTTCTCTTTTTTCGTGTTTTTTATTCTTCAATCTATTGAGTCTTTTTTTCTAATTTTTCATTCTTCAATCTCAGCCGTAGTTTTGAATGCACTTTCACATTCCGTTTGGATGACATTTTGAAAAATAAAAATAAAATTTTTAAAGATGCTTTGTTTACTTTGATAGATTAGATTCTAAGCTTGGAATTCATTAAACAACTGCCTTGGGTCACATCTTAAAGAGCTTGGTTTTGTGTTAAAACTTTCTGTTTCGGCGGCGTAACAGGAGGATCGTAGAGGAACTTTGACCTATTTCATCAAAACCATTTTTTTCTTGACTAATAAGTCCCACTATTTTATGTTGAATCCTATAAGTATTTTTCTTTGGAGAGTTTATTAAACGTTCCCCAATAAAGCGGGACTAATTTAATTCACAGAAGTTTTAGGTATGACTCGTGAGAATAGGGAAGTATTTTTTGGCGGCTGCCAAAGTTTATAAAAATTTAAGGAAACGGGAAAGCTCACTATGGAAAGTTGGTGTGTCTTGGAAAAAGGTTATGTTCTGCTATTGTTAAGACTAAGTCTGTGGTCACAAGGAAAAACCGCTAAAGTCTGTTTTTCTTTTTTTTCAGGAGAGCAGTTTAAAGTTTTTGACAAACGCGTGAAATTACATGTAAATCTATTGACTCTAGTGACTTAAGCTGTTATGTTTTTTTGAAATTGTAGCCACATTTTTAAAGATATAAATATGAAAAAAATTTACAAAATAAATTTGAGTACGCTGAATCTAATGGCATCAAAATCTCAAATTCGTCTGAAGTCGACTTTAGCGGTTATGGCTTGTGGCCACAGAAGTGTCCTGTGTACTATAACCTGCATAAATAAAATGAAGCGGGAAATGCGTATCACTACTGGAATTAGCTTGGTATTTTGAGCACATACATAAAGTTTAGCTTTGAAATTTGGTAAATGTGTGCACATTACATTGCTTGATTAAAGTATTTTGTTAAATCTTGGCAGGTTTGGAGACAAAGGAGGCGTCTTTACTACTACGAAAAATCATGTAGAATGTCTTGAGTTATGTGGCAGCTACAGTTGGGAAATTTTCCAAATATTATGTTTCACTGAAGATTTCTGTTTGCTTTAGCGTCGTCTATCTATCTTTTATAATTAAGAAGCATATTCGTGTTTAAATGAGAAATGCCGCTGGAAATGTTCATACTCAGAAGATATTTTGAATAGACCTATCTATTTTGTACATGAACTAGCCTTTCAATTACAAAGATAAATAAACAGAGTAAGGAACATAAAATCTTCGATTGAATACGAAATACGGCATTCTCTATTTGGTTCTCATTCGCTTATTATTACAATACTAAATATTTAAGTTGAAAATTTGAATTTTACCCGTGTTCTGTACTAATTGATGCAACAAAATGTAAACAAATGTGGTTGAATTAGAAAGACTAGGATAGCCACTCCGCCAAAATTTTTATCGGAAAAGTTGAACTGCAATTTTACATGAATCGGCCAAAACATCATCAAGTCCATTCGAATTGTCGTTTGTTGTTGAAGAATTCACTGTGCCGTGACATAAGGCCAAGCGTCATAAGGCCAAATCTCGACATAAAGCCAAATTCTAGCATTTGGTATTATGACACTTTGAGAACGCGCCATAAGGCCAATTTGGCTTTATGGCACTTTAAATTGCATATGAGATTTTGCTTACCTGATACGTATACAACTACTCATTAACCATTCTGAGAGTTTCAGATTATTAAAAAGCTGACAAAAGATTATATTTTTGAAGTTTTTCTTCTTAAAGCTTGGCATTTTCGGAAATGGATTTGAGGCCTCCATTATTATCCTCCTCTATGGAATTTTCTCTTTTTTCATCCATAAACAAAATAATCGCCTGTTGTTATTTGTCAACGATTGTATACAGAAAAACTGTATCAAGAAAAATTGTTTTTTGTTTATATACAGTAACCATATTTGAAAGGTAGTGTGAACAGATAATCTTCCTTCTGCGTATACTTCCAAATATGGTAGTTTTGACTGTTCAGTTTGGCTACCGAACATTCAGTCCATCCGCCATTTCTCGAAACTCCTTTTTCTTATTTAATTTGCAAGTACAAGGATCTGGGCCTATAACCTGTTAAGAATATCCAGTCCGATACTAAAAGTTGAAAATAAAAAGGTTAATCCTTTATTTAAGAAGAATTTATTTAGGTCAATATTGTATTCGAGTATGATTGAAAAAATAGATCAATTAACGTAAAATAAGGTGTCCTGTGAATGAATTTTAAGTATTTTAAGACATATTTCTGCGAATGATCTCAAATTAGCCCTAAAAAACGATCAGAACTTCATCTGTCCACTTAACCCTTAGCAACAACGTTGTATGCCTTCTGTTAAATCCGCTTTATGTTATTGCTGCAGTATATAATATCCCCTTTGCAGATCTCACAGTGAACCAATTTTAACAAGAGTCACGTAGAAAAATATAGATTTTCGTAGAGCATAATATTAACAATTTTACTTTACTAAAATTCATAGAAAATGTTGAATTTTACTATGCGAAAGCTCTCGCACGGCACTACTCTCACTGAAAAGAGAAACGTCACCGTTGCTGCCTATTAATATGTAATGCATTCCTTTACTGTTTTATTTAAATCCCTTATGTAAACTCGGTTTAGAAATAACGCCTCAAAAAACGACAAATTAAGTGCAGCCTAAAAGACTGTTAAAAACAATGTCCCTCGTGAAATCATTATTCTTGGCTCGGGTATAGCATTGAGGATTGAGGGACGATTGTTTCTTCGGCGGCCATCTTAAATAAGGCAAATTCATATTTTAAGAACGTTGGTTTTGTTTCTTTTTTTATTAATAAAAAAAAACAAGCAAAGTCGGGTTTTACAATAATGAAATCATTGGGCCTTACTAACAATCATTTTTAACCTTGATATTATATATTGTGTAGATCACAAGAGAAAGTTTTGTATGTAAAATTTTGCCACTTTCAGTTCTCCAAATTAAACCTAGTAGATAGGTACTAAAAATTATTTCTGAAAAAGAAACAAACCTTTCCCTTGCACACTTTCGTAATAGGGTACACCAAAACCACTCTGTCCTGGCCCGCAGCTCCCTCAGTTGTTATTTGTACAGCTTTTACCTTTCAAATCGAAATATTGATCCAAAAAAATATAAAATTGGGAAAATCATTATAATACGAGTACATATTTTTTCTTTTCTACTCATTACCAGTTCCCAGTATATTATAACTATACAAAATTTGTATACCGTACGTATCAATTTTTCGCATGGAAAATTTTTAAACTGATAAACTCTGAAAACTATTTAATACTGTGCAAAGTTTATGATTAAATATGATTAGATAATGCATCGAATAGATTGCACGAACTAAATTGGGAGGC
Organism: Cheilosia impressa; assembly: GCA_948293265.1. Lineage (NCBI taxonomy): Eukaryota > Metazoa > Arthropoda > Insecta > Diptera > Syrphidae > Cheilosia > Cheilosia impressa. Next base: position 44,191,849 of record OX411884.1, on the reverse strand, counting down.
AGACTGTCCAGTGCGCACATTTATGCATATGTGGCTCTTTGTGGGCCATTTTGATTTGATTATCTTGAAATTCGACTGGACAAATGAAAGCAAAATGTATTTGTGACACATAATTAATCAGATAATTTCGTTAATTAGATGAATTTAATATAGTACTCGGATATGTTTGGTTGCGTTTTACTTATTTTCATTTCGTTGGTCGTGTCGAGGGGTTATTGGCGGATGTATGCTTTGATTTGAAATATAAAATGGTTGCAGGATTTAAAATGTTTTGAGTAGATTGGCACTTTATATCATAGCTGAACATTTAATTGAGGTTAGCAAGATTTTTTTAGTTAGAGTTTTTTGTTTTTGTGTAAGTTCGACGATGGTTGGATTTGTTTTCTTTATTTAACTAGACTTTATTTAATACAATTATAAAATGTTCTACAATAGCCATTTATTGAGGGTATATAAAAATTGTGGACAGACCGCGGTTTTTTGCAAACTCTTTCAACTTGCGCACTCCAAATTGGATGAGGTTCCATTTCACTTTTGCTCGGCCACCTATGACAAGGACCCTTGCTACTGCATTGTCCCTCTCAGTTGAAATCAAAGACTCACCGGGCCGGAGTATGTCGTCCATTCCCTCTTTTCGTCCTAGCCAGCTTAAACAATTGATGCGCAATTTTTTGGCCATGTCGATTTTGCTTTACTGCTCGTAAAGTTTGTCGTTCAATCTAAATTTCCATATTCCTTCAAATGAAATGGGAAAGAACATTTTACAAAAATCTCTACAAATCAAATCGCAGAAATTTATCTCATTCGAGGTATATAGCTGTGGTTGCAAAATATTCACATTTGTGGTTTGGAACTCCATTCTCCATGGCGAGCGGTATAGAAGACCGAGAGATTATTTATAATTACTTTCTCCGAGCAATCAAGACTAAACAATTCTGTGGGCAAGAATTGGTTTCTGTAGCTAAAAGCTGCGAACGGGAAATGGAAAACTTTCGTCGTTACTTCAGCTTTTTTCCGGATGATATGTTAATACCTTCGAATAGTCCGCGAAAAACTCACGAGAAGAACTAGACAAACCTGTCAGAACACCTCCTAAACCCAAAACAAAACGGATGGGAGAAAATGCTTCTCAGAAGTTGTAGACTACCACCACAGAGTGCTTTGAATTGACATGCGAACACCTCCTGTAGATCGTAAGTTCTCTGGTGGAATTCAGGCTTAGAATTGAAGCCAAAAGACTTCTAAATCGGTCACTCAAGACGGAGACTGTAGCCTTTTTCTGATTTTAAAGAAAATAGTGTTTTGAGTTATTTTTCTGTCCAAAAGTGTTGGCTATAGAGATTCTTGTGGAGAGTACGAGCCTCGGTGTAAAGCCAGTAGAGGAAAACGAATCGAACTAGAACCATCTTAAAGAAGGGGACAGCACCTACACTGCGAAGAAAGCTCTTATTTTTGCAAATGGCCGCCAATGTCAAATCTGTTGCGACATTTGTGGACTAGACAGATGTAGAATACAAGTGAACAAGCCATGGAGCGATACACTCCCCAAGAACGCGGAATAATCGTGTTTTTTTTTTTTGCGTAACAATTCGTCTGTAGTGTTGGCGCAGCGCGAATTCCGTCGCCGATTCCACGGCCGTCCGACACCGACTGCGCAAACACTTGGCCACCAACCTTGAAGAGTATGGGACCATACGAGACGTTGCCAAGAGTGGCTGGCCCCGGGGCGCCCGTTGTGCCGAGAATATCGCCGCTGTTGACGAGGATGTCGAGCTGTCGCCGGAAACATCGACCAGACGCCGTGCCTCGCAATTAGCCATCAGCCGGTCGTCCCTAAGACGAATTTTGGTCAAAGACTTGCTCATGTTCGCATACAAAGTCCAGTCCGTACATCGTCTGCTGCGTGTCGACCGCCAAACGCGTGTAACCTACGCCCAAGCCATCCTCAATCTCGAGGACGATTTTTCGACCAAAATCATAATGAGCGATGAGGCTCATTTCCATGTCAGAGGGTACGTGAACAAGCAAAACTATCGCTTCTGGGCCACCGAAAATCCACTAGTAATGCACGAGGAGCCATTACAACCGCTCAAAGTTACTGCATGATGCGCTGTTCACGCTGGAGGAGTCATTGGACCATTTTTTTCGAGAACGCCTCTGGTCAAACGACAACAGTGGACGGTGCGCGCTATAGGGTAATGTTAACCGAGTTTTTTCTGCCGCAATTGGACGAATTAGGACTGGAGGACATGTGGTTCCAAGAGGACGAAGCTACGGCACACACTGCGCAAGCCACAACCGATATTCTGAAGGCGACGTTTCCGGGTCGCCTCATCTCTCGTTTTGGCGATTTGCACTGGCCCGCAAGATCGCCCGATTTAACCGTTCCAGACTTTTTTTTGTGGGGTTTTTTGAAGTCCCGTGTTTACGTGAACAAGCCCGAGACCATAGAAGCCCTCAAGGACAACATTCGACACGAGTGCGAGAATCTGTCTCCCGAAGTTCTCGCCGAAGTAATGAAAAATGCCATAAAACGAGCCCGTATGGCAATCAATTGTGACGCCGCCCATTTGGCCGATATCATCTTCTCGAATTGACCAATAAAATTCTAAAGGTTCAAATAAACATAATAATAATAGAATCGAAGTTTTTCATTTAGAAAAAAAATGAGAGCCAAACAACATCGGATGACTTCTTTTGGCCCACCTTGTATAATAAGTGTAAGTTTTACACAATAGTCAATTTTACGGGACAGTGGAATCATTTCCTCCAAAGTCAAAGAAATTGAATGAACAATGTATAGGACTGGTTTCGATTCCTGCTTCCTTGTGGTGCAATGGACTGATTTCGAACCCAAAAACAACCTCTGTGGCGACTTCGTTTCTATACTGAGCGAGCCTTAAAAATAGAAGTCATAAGGTGTCGTTGATTAAGAGTTATTGTCAGCAACTTCTTGAAAATTCTAAAGAAAAATGATCCGTCAAATAAACATAAACACTTACACACTCAGCTACACTAGTTGTCTGCAATAACATGCGATTCACAGTTTTTCGTTTACGCAAGGGCGTATATGAATTAAATTAAATCACTGGTATTTCAAACTCTTGACCTAGTTTTGACCAACGATTGACTTGGAGTCCTTCTGAATATGTCATCACATTTGCATTTTTTTTCTTTATCTCTGTAAATAGCTAAGTACCCCTAAATGTCACTCGAATTATAAGTATATGCGCTTAAGACTTGCATCTCACTTCTTCCTCCTAAAACTCGCACGAAAATTTCTAAAAATATCGGCTAAAGCTTCATGCATCTCTTCATCGCATTAATTACAGACAGATCCACTTACCACTGTACAAGACAATTCAGGCAGCCACTTCCATTTGTTGTTCGAAATATGCACGTTGTCTCGTCTGGTATATGGTATGGTTTGGTTTGGCGATGGTCGGGTCTAATTATGGAAAGCATCTCTCTATATTAGGTCCCAAAATTAACCAACCGCAATCAACGGCTTCAGATGAATCCCTAATTAAATGTCAAATTGCACCCTTTACGGTGGCGCAGCGCGCAGATGGAACCATCTCCATTTCAGAATATGTGCAGTGCATTGTGTAGTGTACACTTCGTGGTGCTGTGCACCAATTCCATTACGAAAAACGAACTGCCATGCCGGTTTGGGATCGGGAGTGAGGGGACTTTTAAAGAATAATGAGTCGCCTGGTTTTTTGGCGGGCGGCCGTTATGAATGGGTCGTGAGATTACAAGCATCGACATTTTTTCCCACTGCATCGTTTTACTGGGTACTTCCCATCTTCTCTTTCGGTTTTTTTTTTGTGTTTTGTCCTGTTTGTTGTACCACACTCTGTTTTGTCAGAGAGGGTTACTCAGTGCGGTTCCGGGCATCCATTCATGTAAAACTAAATAAAGTTCATGTTCGTTTGTCAAATTCTGGCATAGATCCAAAAAACACAGCAAAGGCAAAATGGCGAAGCGCATAATAAAGAAAAAAAAGAAGCAAAAAACAAAAAAACCCATACACACCAGACTGAGATGCAGCAGTGGCAGAGAAAAATGAATCCTTGTTATCCTGTGTACAGTGGAGTTGTTTAATTAGTTAATAAGGTTTTGGGCCAATAACCCAAAGGGAGTTCTGTATAGAGCTTTCCAATTTGCAGAATTCGGATGATGATTTTCCCAAGTCAATGGCTTTCCGGTTGGAGTTTTTTTTTTCCTCTCTCTAGCTCTCTGTTGGTGTTGCCACAAAATGCGCAACGAATCTAGAATTATTAATAAAATATTGATGATTTACGTGCATCTCATAAATCGTAGCTTGAAATTGGAGCGTTTGTTATCCTTTGCGACAAAGAGGGACATGTATTGCAGGGATCATGTTCTGTGGCAAGTTACTAAACTCTGAGTTGCAAAATTGTATTTCGCGCAAATGATTCATGTTGCACCACGTTGGTGTTAGACCATCTAACGACGAGTGGTATAGGACAGAATAACACCCGGGAGGATATGAACTTCGCAACCTATGAATAGCTTCCTTCTCGGTTCTAATTCAACAAGCCCCATGATGTAGCCACTGCGCGTATAATAAACCGCGGCGAGGACGTGGCAAGTATGAAAAATAATTGCCCACGAGATAAGACAAATGGAATATGTAAGCGACCACGCATGGACAAAGGCGCCGACCGAGAGGAGTTGTAACTGTTGTAATTGATTGCGTGCATTTTGTGGAATTTATTTAATTTAGGCGCTTCAATGGGCAAATGATTAGGTAGTCAGTTGTGAGTAGCAATCGCGTTCTACTACGAGTAGTAAGCTTGCCATTATTTTTCTTATTTTGTATAATTTTTTGTTTTGCTTACTAATAAATAGTTCTAAGTGTAAATCTAATATTTACGCAAGTTCACAGAGGAATTTTTTTTGAAGATGAATATCCCTACTGTAATTACAGTTGACACTGCTTGTTTGTATCCGTCTTCTAAATGGATATGGAAAATGGTAGTCTTGAATTCGTTAAGAGTACCTAAAGGGTTTTCCAATAAGAGGTGTTATTTTGGTATTCAAAGAAAAATGCCATTTTTGGAGATAAATGATCGGATGTTTATTTCATAATAAAGTGGAAGGTATGCCGTTAATAATGAAAAACAACATCAGCCAAATGGCCACCACGAGCACGCATACAGGACTATATCCTTTTCATGAAATTTTCCATAACCAAATCGCAAAGTGGCTGCCCTATGTCCTCGATAGCCTCAAGAATTTTATCTTTGAGGTCTTGAATCGACGCTGGGCTGTTAAGGATGAAGAGGCTTCTTAACAATAACTCTTGGGTTTTCCGATCCCCAAATGCTACAATTTTGCTTGTTGACGTAGCCACCGAGGTGGAAATGGGCCTCATCAGTCAGATGATTTTTCGATGGAATTCCGGATCATTTTCATGCATTTCAAGGACACAATCAGCAAAGACACGACGTTGTTGATGATCGGCCGGCTTGAGTTATTGTGTTAACTGAACTTTATAAGCCTTAAGACCCAAGTCTTTATGCAAAATACTGTGTAATGACGTTTGTGGAATGCGCAATTCCAAAGAACGGCGAGGAATGGACAAACCTGGGTTTTCTTCAACACTTGCTTTAGTTTTGCGAACTGTGACTGCAAGATTTTTACCATTTTTGTAGTGAATTTTAATAATTTCAATGGGTTGTTGAAGCGTGTGTCATTCCATTTTTAGTAATGGCGTAGTTTCTACTTGTCAAATGTCAAAGTATAAAAGCTTCAAAAGTGACAGCTACCGACATAGCGGGTCATTCACAATAACACCTCTCATTGCAAAACCCTTTACTTCATCACATTTCAAAATTATCAGAAACCGTTTCGATTTAAGGAAGGCTAGGGCGAGGTAAAAGGAAACGGTAGTCCCTACCCATCTAATTAAAAAATTGTTGGCCGATTTTTATGTGGATTTGTTAAAGCAATTCATTCATTCGATTTTGAAGTCGATGAAATGATGGTGAGTCTAGAATAGAAATTCGTTTTCAGGATTTGAATCGTGGTGAGAATTAATTTGGTCTATAGTCGATCTTCTGTGCCGGAAGCCACACTGTTACCACTGGTACGTGCCGACTAATGTGTTGCAGAGCGGCTTGAGATATCATTTATGCGTCATTTATGTTCTTCTATATTTAAGGGCTCTAGCCCACATTCATAAATTGGAATAAAGTACAGACAGATGTTTTTTGGATACCTTACTTGAGTCTTTATTGATATAAAGGGTGTTTTTCTAGAGGTTGGTTTTTCGAATAGAGATAAAACTGTCATTTTGTGGTCAAATCTGGCAACTCTAATGTCATTTATGTTTAGTTTGGTCCATTTAATCATAAACAGGTTGACAAATGAACAACGCTTACAAATCGTGAAATTTTTTTTTCGAAAATAATGGTTCAGTTCGCGAAGTTTACCGCAAGCTCCGTTTATTTTATGGTCGACATAACCGTCCATCGTGTGATAATACGCATCCGCAGAGACGTCGAACAGTGCGCACCGAAGAAACAATTGCCGCTGTAGAGCAAAGTGTTGAAGAGGACCCGAATGAATCGATTCGCCACCGTGCACAGCAATTGGCCATGATAACCGACTATTTTGTTCCCGAATTGGATGGCATAAATGTGGATGTAATGTGGTTCCAACAAGACGGCGCTACATGCCACACAGCGCACGTCACAATCGATTTATTGAAAGAAACATTCGATGAGCGCATAATTTCGCGGAATGGACCTGTCAATTGGCTACCAAGATCGTGTGATTTGACACCATTGGATTGTTTTCTTTGGGGATATGTGAAGTCGCTCGCCTACGCCAACAAACCAGAAACGTTAGGGGACTTGGAAGCCAACATTCGTGGCGTTATTGCCGACATACAGCCCCCAAATGCTCGAAAAAGTGGTTGAAAATTGGACCCCTAAACTTGGCTTTATTCGAACCAGCCGCGGTGGCACATGCCCGAAATCATATATAAACATTAATGGCATAAAATTGTCATTCCAATAAAGCCAAATTGATGGACATTAAAACGATTTTCTTGTGTTTTACTTCAATTCGAATTTCTATACCTCTAAAAAAAACACCCTTTACATATTATAGTAAAAATAAATTTATGCTTAATATTGTTGAAGACCCAAAGCGTCAATAATTTAACACTATGAATTCTGCGATAAACCTTTTCAATATTTGCGCACGGCTAGGATTTGCTCTATAAATAAACAAAGTTTTAGAAGAACTTGACCAAAATTGCCAAAAAAAAAGTATTTTCATTTTATTCGACATATCTAGCATTAAACTGCCGAAATGTAATCACTGTAAATAGTTTTTCAATATTCATTAATACCCAACCGGAATATTGAAATATTCATGAATAATCACAAATGAATATTTGCTGTGGCTTATAAAACTTTGTCGCCAATCACACCCGAATGCAGTGAACTCACTTAATAATTTAAGAAGCTTTTGACGAGCAATAAGGTAGGTGTCCCAAATAAGGCCCACCTTATAGTTTTTCTTTAATAACTTGCAAACGCCTAAAAGACATAAGCATAAGCCTTAGTTTAGTTTAGTTATCTATATAAAAACACAGCATTTATTTGTTAAAACCCAATTTGAAATATATTTTCATAACATTTTTAAAAACCTTACCTTGGGCCTTATTATGAACACCTGTTCCGAATAAGGCCCATACATAATTTTGTTCAGTTACTTTGGTTATCCTGCTAAAATAAGAAGTCCTTTGTCATGAAACAAATAAAACAACGTAGTTTATTATTTAGATATATATTATAATATTATGTATTTATTAATACAGAACAAAAATTAAGCAAAACCTTCTTGACTAGGAAGAAAAATTAAAATAAAAAAAAAAAATAAATTTGACTTCAACAAATTAATTTAAAATAAGGAGATTTTTATTAAGAATAACGTTTAATGTTAGGATATCATCTGACAACCATTCTGCCCGCTTTCTGTTCCCTAATTTGGTCGCTTTTGACATTTTATCCAAAAACAACCCAAAAAAAACAGTTTTATTCTTTCATATTCCTAATAAGGCCCGTTTATATTTTCGGTGGGCCTTTTTAGGAACATGAAAAACTTATCGTTGCAAAAATTTTAACGAAAATCTACTCAAAGAATTAAAAAAATACTTAAACTATGCTAAACCTTAGTTTTATATGTGGTATATTTAGTGTGAAAACTAGACTTCCCCGAATTATTATTTGCAATAAAATCAGTTACAAAAAATCACTTTCTTATAAAAAAGTGCGTGCGTGCATATTCACTAACTTGTATCGACTTTAAAAAAAAACACGATTGCGTTAGACGGAAAATTTCATAGATTTTAGTGTAGACATAGGTGTCCACAAACACATTTAAAATATAAATCCTGTTGCTTGTCGGCTATGCCATTTTTTGCACACTGGGCCTTATTAGGTTATGGGCCTTATTTGGACCACCTACCTTACTCGTTATTCCTTAATGGCAATTTTACACCTGGGTCATTTGTTAATAACACCAAAACATTTGATATATGATCCAAAACCCCATTCTACTTGAAACAATTTGAAAGCAGGAATTCGTGGCTTCATGTTCAACTGGTTTAGATCTACCTTAAAATTATATCTCAAAAGAGTTAACGTAGATGATGTAAAAAGCGATGGTATGATTTTGCACCTAAGGGGTACCCTAAGGTTGTGTGCTAGATACAATTCCCTTTCTTATCTAAATAAACTCGCTTTTACTTAACCTTATAAAGTGATTCCTACTGCTTACTCATATTATGTAGGTGGGCTTCGTTTATGGTTCAGTTATTCCAAATGATTCTTATCTCTGACATAAATTGAGCCTCAAGCCTTTAAAAAATTTGTTTTTTTTTAGGCTAATGTCTCTGACACACATATGGTTTCGATACGATGGTATCAATACTATGGCATCGTCAATACCATGCTAGGTGACACACTGTGCAAATTATAGTTTGACAGTTGCCATGCTCCGGCAGACAAAAAAAAAAAGTGACATACATCTAGTATAGACATGGTGGTATGAATTCTATTGACGAATGGAGGCTAACCCCTGGCGGTTAATTTTCGCATCGGTAGGTTGCTATAGATTTTGACAGCTGGTGCGTATTTCTATGAAAAATCAAGACGTTACTGTGGGAAATTGTGTACTAAATTCAAAATATACTTTTAATATAAGAAAAAAACTCATTTTACAACCGAAAAATAATATCTTAAAAGTGAGTGCGATAAGTGTTGATATAGAAGTGAATACTAAGCCTTTATTTTTGTAGAAAATGCAGAAAACAATAGGAGCTCATCCTTTGGGCGTTCCTCAATGCAATTCATGTCGTAAAGAGGGAATTACATTGTATCATCTCCCAAAAGAAGTTCGGAACTCTAAAGTTCTTTTGATTAAATGGGGTATTGTGTTTAGGATGGGAAAAAAACTCCCAAATGTTTTTCCATTTGCAGTCTTCACTTTATTAGAGATAAAGACATCGCCGAAAATGCCGAATTAATTGAATGTATACGTATATTACTTAAATAAAGAAACTATTATACTTATTCATCTGAATAAGACATGCAGCTATGTGCTTGCATTTTCTGCCATTTCCAGCTTTACAAAAGGAAGTCAGTATCCACCGCTGATGATTTTTTCATTTTAACTTTAGGTGGCCTTAATAAATTTGACGATGCAGCTACCACCAGTCCAGTAACTTCATTTACGGACGGTGGTGGGGAGAGGCCAGTCTTATATTTCCAACCAGCTTTCGCCCTCCCAGATAAACCTTTTAACACCACTGAAATAGTCAATTATTTCACAGAGCGATATTGTGACAACCTTAGAAGCTGGCTGGATCCTCCATTATCAAAGCAAGCAAATCTGTAAAAATCATAATTAACCCATTTGTTATAAGATAAAAAAGCAACCAAAATAAATAAACAAAAGCAAATTTATTATTTCTTTACATTTCATTCAACACTACTTTGAACAGACTTTTGTGCTAGTTTGATGAATTGACTCACACTATACAGATTTCGGACAAGTAGTACTTAGACTTGGAAATTAAGTTTGTTTTCAATTAGTTTTATTACATAAAAACACACGCATTCCTTATCCAAGTCCTTTGCAAAACAAAAAACCTCAAAATTCTATAGCTCTCCACATATTCCTTTTTTATCCGCCAGGTGTCGCAGGAAAACTTTTCCATTCGCCAGTAGCAATTTCTATGAAGATGACAGGTAGTTTAAGTAAAACTATTCTTCACTTCATGTGGCGCTGCTTTCGCTAGGGAGATGGCTATACCACGCAAAAAACCCTAGTGTCGATACCATGCTTAAACCACATTGCTCATTGTCATTGGTATCCCTGACAGACATGTGGTTCATCTCGATACCATATCGAAACCATATGTGTATCACAGCCATAAGACTGAAATTATTATTTTCAGTTTGTCCTCTGAAGTTAAATGATCACTTTCACGCATCCGAGCTCATTCAAACCATTCTTCTGCCTGAACTGCAGTGATAAATGTTTTGATAACCTTAAGTCCTGGGTCTTGCTATTCACCCCACATTGAGCTTCTCAAATCATGTATAGAAGAAATTGTCGTTGCAGGCTTAGGCGTATATTATATTTGTGCAATATCTGTTTGTTGTTTAAAAACATCTACTGTAGAATTGTTATTTTGAAACTATACAATATTGAGTCAGTTGCTAGAAATGTAATTATAAAATACCACCACTCCTGATACAGAAATATTTATCCTACAAGATGTATGCCACAAACCTGGTACACATTCGACTTACACTTACTCTCTTTGCCTGTGCGTCTTTTGTATTGTTTGAAAGTCTTACAGAGCTTCTTCATGAAATCTAATATATAATTTACATGCAAACTGTTTATACTCAGTATGTTTGTTACCACTCTCATCGTATATGCCATTCGCCTATTCAATAAACTTCCTCAGTCGTTCTCGTCGATCTCTTGAACTTCTACGGTATTGACTTCTCTATTTCGCTGGCGAAGATCTGATCTTTCAAATTTAAGTTCATAAAATCAACAGAATAATGGTGCTTGGTTTTAAGGCTTATATTTTTTTATGTAGAAATTTATGGCATAAATCATCTATGTTATATTTAACCACAGAAAGCTGTTCTGAAAAAATTGAATTGAATTCAATAATGAATATATTCCAATATTCATGGAAACTCGTCGTTTATTCATGAATAATAGCCATGCGTAGGCGCAGTGGCTTAGTGGTTAGTGTGTTGGACTACTAAGCGAGGAGTCACAGGTTCGAATCCCGAAAAAAAAAACCAAATCCCAACTTATGTTTTTTTTCCACTGGACCACCTCTCGCGAACGTCTGACAAACATCCGAGAGTATACCTGTCATGAAAGAGCTTCTCTATTGGCCATTTGGACTCGGCATAAAATTGTAGATCACTTCCATTCGTCCGAAAAATGATAAACGAATGGTTATGAGAAGCTATGCCCAGGGTGCAGGGTTCCTACGGACCTGTTGAACCAACTATTTATTTATTTCATATTTGGTTTAGTTCTTTAAGGTGCAGCCTTGAATTATCAATGCAAACTTTGATAAAACCTTTTTTTGAAGAGAAACGGAAGTAATCCCAAATGAAACAAAAACAAATAAACGAAACGAATAAGCGACAAGTCGTTGGGATTGAGTTGAATATAAGTCTCAATGGGCTGTAATTCCGAACTCGGAATTGATTGGAGGGAATAACATGCATAGTAAGGCTTAAGGCAGATTGGTATGACCAGATAGGCTAGCTTCCTAGCTTCGATGAAGCAAAAAATCGTCAGGACACTGGGTAGTTATTTCAAAATTAGAAAAAAAACGAAAAATCAACAGGACGTTCGAAAGTAGTTCCGAACTCTAACATACCAATAAAGCGACAGTGAAGCAGCTCGGACAGAATGAATAGCTAGTTGGGCAGAACTAGTATATAAAACCAAAGAGCGACAATTCCTCAATAAGCAATTCAATGAATGCTTTGAGGCAGTCCAAGGGCAATCAAGTTACACATGAGCATTTCCTTTCATTTGTACATAAGTCCAAAATATTGTTCGCACCACAAGTGCATCTTTCTACCATTGAACTTCTCACTTCCTCGTACATGTTACATCCATCGACACATATCGCACGTCCTCTAACAATAATAATCCCATCACACCATTATTATCTCACTTTGTGGAGAGTTCTGCATTTCACAATGCTAATTGATACCATCATCCATGCCGGTTGGCATATAACTGCTATGCAAGTATATATTGCTGCGGGACTCGAACTCGAACTCGACTCGTTCCCTTAAACTAGGCGACGGCTCCAATGTAAAGTGTCTGCACTGACAAGCAGCCCTGCTGCACTCGTCGCATATTAAGGTAATTTGCCGAACAAAGGGGGTTGAAAGGTTCCTACACAGCAAACACACCGGCGACCGTCTGCGATAGCATCTTCGGCGCGCTTCAAAGACAAAATTCCTCGCAGTGGTAGTTTAGATTGCGTGTGCCAAAGAGACGAAAGGGTACACCAATGTATGTAGCTGCTTGCCGGTTTGTATGAGAAGAAAGACCTTTCAAGATAAAGCGAGACATTGCAGCTCTATACCATGGAATAGACATCGCTTTTATCATGAATTCCAAGATAAAGTTAGTTTTTCCTCGAACATAATGAACTCGTGTCTACAGATCATTTTGTGCACATTGAATAGGGCATGTTTGTCGACGACCAACTGAAGAAGGCATGAGAATCAGAAAGAGAAAGATAGAGAGAGAGTGAGTCCTGGGCATTATATAGCGGGGCTGCTGCTACGCACCAAGGGGTTTGTATTCGCATGAACGAATGTAAGGCGAATATGGTTCCTTTGATTAAGTGGTTGCGCGTTTTGAAAGAACATGAAATTCCATTCGGATAGGGTGAACGAATGAAAGAATCCTTGTGGGGAGTTTGTTAGATGTGCTCAGTCTTGATACAGGTCCTTCAAAGGAAAACCACAAAACCTGACAGCTAGATATTGTAGTTGGGTTCATTTATCTTTTGTCGGCTATACGAAGTAAGGTTTACGACAAGGATATTCTTTAATTTAAGCTGTGGTGTTGGGGAATAGAGTTTTGTTATTCATGGGAAAATCTGACGAAAAGTTTTGAGTTTGTTTTTCCAATTCCAATTGAACAACAAGTTGTACATGCTATTGAAAGGTTTTACAAATGTCAGCCATTTTATTTGCTCTGCTGATCTAATAGGAAGAAACTCTTAATGTTGTCCCGGATGAGAAGGTACTTTGAGAGGTCTGGCATTAAAGGTTTATATCTTCACTATTTAAAAAGATACTTGAGACAGGTTTTTTCAGTCCGCATAGATGTTAAGTTATTTGCTCTCATCGGATAACTTACGCTAGTACCAATAGCCTGCACGAGAAGGAGTACATCCCTGTTTGAATGCATTGGTTGTCTGTCTTAGGGGTCAGATGTCCTCCATTGACTGCAGCTTAAAGATGGTTTTGAGATTCCTAGGCTTGGTAGTTCGTTTAAATTTGTGATACCGTTGATGCGTTTTTCTTTTCTTCAGTTATGAGCTGAGTCTTCTGCGCAAAGACCGCGTTTTCTTGACCCCACTTCGAGGTTTTGGTCAGATATTCATTGAAAGATCTACCTTGCGGGTTCGCCTCTTTGACTTCCTAATGTTGTTGCATTCGCAGGCACACTGTTCGAGAATGAAAATGTGAGAATGCGGTCATCAAAAAAGCTATTTAAATATCCAGAAGAAAGCTATGCATTCATCCACATCTTGCAGGAGTCTAATTTGATTATCAGGGGTCTATAGACAGATAGATTATTAGATGGGAAAGCCTTTGGGGCTCTGACACTGCTGCTTCTCTTAAAGGGGCCTATTGTGCCTTTTTTTTATAAACCTGTGATTCAAGTTGACATTTGAATTTTTTTTTACTAAACACAGCTACATGTTGACCATTTTTGTATAATACGATTTGATACGGTTCGCTTAATCCGAAAGAGACTTACATTTTATGTAAGAAGGTGCATTTTATTTTCTTTCTATATTTAACTGTATAAATTTTGTAAATTTATTTACCGCTGTCCCAACATACGTTTCTTCGTTCGACATTCGCCGGCGATTCTTCCTAACACTTGCGTATGTTAAAAAGAAGAATGAATGTAGAATCGCCGTACGAATATTCATCTATAATTTAAAAAAAGTTTGTAGAATCCTTGTAAGAAGTACAATTTTTGTTAGTTTCTTTTACAATATTTGAACCGTAGCATATAAATAAATAAATAAATAAAGAATCAAAGGACAGCCCTATTTGGTACAAGTTGCCGAAATTTGTTTTGATGATCTCCAATTCATTGTATAAAAAAAAAACGCAGACGCTCCAAATATCCAAATAAAGTTTTTTTTATATAGATCTCGTCTCGTTTACAGGACAGAATTTTAAAACAGGCAACTATGGTAGTTTTATTTTAAGGAAAAGTTGTTTTTTCTGTACAGGGGCTATCGTTTTCCATCCCATTTCCTCAACGGAACCCGATCCGAACATTTTAAGAACAATCTTCCTCCCACAGCGACTGTAGATATCTCGCATCTGCCTAAGACTAAGTCCAAGAACCAGCGCACATAATCAGGTTAGTCTTATACAGAATTTCCTTAGTTTTTCCCGAAAGAGCTATACCACTCAATAGCCTTTTGGGCCGGACAACTGCGACTTGCTTAAATTATATACTCCGTTTAGTTTCTGTCGAGATGTTGTTGTCAGAATTTATAGCCGAACCTTACTTAATGAAAAATTGTGTGCCATTACTGTTTCAGCATGGGTTCGGGCATGTAGGGGGGTATTCTCGGAGTCTAATTTTCGACAAAATTTCCAAACGGCTTTTGACGTGTCTCCGAAGTCTATACCCAAGGTAAAGTGGCAAGCATAAGTCTACTTGTAGTGAAATGACAAACTTAAATGAAAACGACTAGCCTTCCATTAACTGTCAAATTAGTAGTCTTTGTAACAAGTGTTGCCCAATCAGCTGCCAGTTGTCTAATTAGTTGTCATTAGAAAAAGTGTTGCCAATTCAAACATAAAACTCTTAAAAAAAATATCCTTAAACATTCTGGTAGTCATTGTGGGTGGTAAGTTTGTTGGGCTGCAGAGTGATGGGTCAGATTTTTGGCCCCCATTTAACAACCTCTTCACTGCGAGGAATCAAACATTACAAGTGTGCTATGGTGCCTATGGTGGCAAAATATGGGCTCATACAAAAGAATTCTTTCGCGAAACGAAGCCTTGTTTCATCTATAGGGCTGTTGCGCCACAAAAATGTATTTAGCCCAAAGTATTCTACAGCTACACTTCCTTGACACTCACTCCCTAATAACACACCTTATTCGGTTGGGTAAAAATTCTCCATGGCCCATATGCTTAAAGTCGCTCCAAAAATGCACTCCAACACTTGATCTTACGCTGAAAATATTTACATTATCTATAATACCATAAAATACTCGAATTGTAATTTGCCACTACTTCGGGCACTCATGCCTCATACCCAAGTACCGACAAATCAGCTCAAATTCATTCAGGGTGATGCAACCAAAACTGGTGCCAAAAACCAATTCACTCCTAATGTCAGACATTTTCTTGACTATCAATTTGACAACTCCATTAGTGGTGCGCATCAGCCCGAAATCAAAGCCGCCAACAGTGAACGACCATGAGTGGAGGTGCACTCACTTACCATTACCATATTCATCCATTTCGGCGAAAAAGAAATATGTTCTCAAGTTAATGGATTTCTTTTGCCATAAGCATTAGAACTTAAACCATAGCGCACATATAGAAAACCATCGAAAAAGTTCATACATGTATATCTCCGCCTGCCTCGGAACAAAACATTCACACACATGCACACTAACCAGAACGAAGCCATGCATCTTAAGCAATCCACAAATTCTTTTGATCCGACGGATACACCAGGCCCATTTGTCAGGTTTGGGAAATTTTTGGCTAAAGAAAAATTAACTTGACATATTCTCGCTCTGTTCTGCAAAAAGGATGCGACTAAATATAGAGCATGTCCTGCCACTGCCACACACAATAAAGCACACTCGGCTGGGTAAAAGTGCTGCTTGCAAAAAGAGCATCAATTTAAATCAATGAAAAGATTAACGAGAGACAACACTCGGAGAGTGTGTGTGTGTTTGTCACATGAGGACATCGCAGCAGCCGCTACATATCAGATGCATCCATCCTTCCTTTTCACCAAAAAAGACAGCACGAAATAATGCTGCCTAAAACCACCTCGGGATCTCACTCCCCAACCATTTATCATTGCCCCTAAATCCATGCACACGCCTTGCGTCTCATCATGCATCTGGCACCTCTATCCTTGCGCCTTGTGCCTTGTGCATATCATCCCTGCTGCCCTGTCGAAAGCCCCTTAGGGTAATGAAGGATAAAGACTGCATGCTGCAAGCACAAGTCTCATTCATCGCACTGCATCTTTGTCGTCGAGAACGACGCCGACGACGACGGCGGCGGTGACAACGTCGACAATTCACTGCATGTGGAGGGCACACAAATAATTTAATGACGTTTTTATTACTCTCGAATACAGAATAAGTCATCGCAGAATCGAAAGAGCACCCTTCTCCTTCATCGTCATCGTCATCGTCATCGTCGTAGTCGCAGTCGACGACTCTCGACTTCTTCTGTCCACCACCAGAGAGGAGTATCCTTAAATTCAGCAGTCCTTACTTGTGCATTCGAATCCCATTGGAAATGAATTTGCACCCCGCAAGTAGTGGCGGCAGAGGCAAACACTGCTGCCAATACGAGTACTCTTAGTACTCGTGTCGGTGTTACCTATGCCAACATGTGCCTATATACGTACACATACACGGACGCTTCGATTTTATAGGCACCCGGCTGCTCCTATAAGTATACATACACGGAATCACTAATAAAAATTAAACTAGCCTATCCAAAAAGCAAAGTACAGCAATGCGGATGTCGAGGACGTTGCACTGCACTTTGACCCACATTCCGTGCGAGAAACACCCCGGCAATTCAGCCTCAATCCTAGTCGCAGCCAACCCAATCCCTTCCTTTCTTTCTATACAAACGGTGGTTGATGATGGTGGTATTCGGTGGTTGATAGCTAGCTGCCAGATACACATCCATCTTAACGTGTTAACCACCTTGTATATGATCGCTGGTATATGACCGTGTGTGTGCTAGTGTATGTACCTATAGTGGTGTAGAAACAACAATTTTCAAGTGCCGTTCGCGTGGAGTATGTTAGATCTGCTGCAGCGCTCTCAATGATAAGAAATCCGCCCGTTCGTTTGTCCGTCTGTTCGTCTGTCCATGCACAAACAGTCTCTCGCTCTCAGCACGTCACCAACACCATCACCAACGTCACATTCGTTCTACCATAGTGCTCTTCAAACGGTGCAAATCCAGGGGGGGAAGATGGTGTAACTCTTGATTTTTGTTGAAGATAGCATATTTGAAAAAAGGGCACCCTACACAAGTTACACATGTTGTATACCGTTGGGTGTATAGGCATATAAACCGGCACAGACTGTGCTAAGAGGGTTGAATCCTTGAGGCATGGGATGACAACATCTCCTCCGCATGGAAGGTACATTTCTACCAGTGTGTCGAAAGTAGAGGCATTGCGACACTGCCATCAAAAAGGGGCAGGTCAAATATTATAAAAAAATTAAGAGACTCAGTTCGCCCGTTAAATTGATTTTAAACAATTTGGGCCCTACTAATAATCATTTAGGGCTTAAGTTTTCTCATTCGTAGCAATGTGTGGCGGAGTTTGTTAGTTTTTGTTTGTAAAGTCGACATGATTCTGTGGACTCTTGTAGCTAATTAGATTTGGCAGATTTGACAAGCTTTTTGATTGCTTTTAGGCCTAAAATTAGTCATGCGCTCAAGCGGATTGACCGATTAATAATTCGTAATTCACTAAGAAGTCTCGGGAAATTGTGAAAAGATTAGAGAGAACTGAAGGATATTGCCAGAAACAAAAGGCGAAGAAAGGCGTGCAGTAATATATAAGGAGCTAGAACTCTTGAACATATCATAAAAATGAATCAAGACTCCCAACATCCACAAAAATGCTTATGCAGCATGCTTCCCCGGTGATAATGTTTTTTTCCGTTGTGGGAAAACTTAAAGCGACCCATGCACGTTTGACACCTGCTAATTTTTCATTGATTGTGATATATCTTTCGAGTGTTCTTCTCATGCAACAAAATATTTGTGTTGGAGAATTGAGCAAGTCCAAACGTTTGCAGATAGTCCTAGTAGTAGAACGTTAAAAACTGAAGTCAAAACAGGGGGCCATCTTTCAGTAAATATTTTATCATTCGGTCTTCAATAAAACCAGTTTTATATTTTAAACTCTAGTTTCAGTAGATAAGTGTTACCCCAGTTCGTTCTGTACGTTTTAATAGCTATTTGGAGAGCTGAGATTTGTTCCGCATTAACATAAAAAGTGCTAAAACATTTGTCAAATGTATGGGTTCCTTAAAAAGTCCACGCTTGGTCTTTGCATTCGTCAAATCGAAATTCACAGACCAGCTACATTTTTGAATTTGTCTAAGACAAATTTTTCTTATTTTAAGCGAAAAAAAACATTCAATTCCATTTATAAAATAGAAACACAGGGTGGCACAAATATATGAATATATATACATATACATCTGAATACTCTTTTTATTTAGATACCGAGTTTTAACAAAACGAAAAGAGTTGGGTATGATTTTTGTTATTTTTTACGATGCCTTTTCAGTTTTCGCGTATATCCAATCTTTTTACGAAATTTTCACTTTTACCAAAGCTTGCTTAAGGCCAATATTTGTTACTTTTTATTCCGTTTAGGTCTCCACGAAACTGATGATTATTTTGTTTAACCCTTTAGAAAATCTAATTTAAAGAAATTCGAATCATCTTGGTTAGAACGAGCATACCTGCTAGTCTATACATTTTGGGCCAGTAAAGACTAATCAGTAGCGTCATTTGTTTACCTTTTTTTTTTTTTAAAGAGACATCGATTCTCTTCTTTAGGTTTATTATAAAGTCGAGCGTTTGTAAGTGAATGCTAGTCAGTCGCAGCAAGTATTCGTAAACAATTTAATCAGCAATTGTTTACCAATACTTGTAAAAATATGTAATTAAGGTTGGTCTATTGCATTTTGTTTTTTTTGTAAGTCGTTCGTTTCGCTTTGTGTGTGCTTGCTTTTTATTTTTCCCGCGTACTACTTTGAATGGTTTTACTTTTCGTAATCTTGTAACTGAATTGATATTATTAAGAAGTTCGACTACTTCGCAATAAGCATGATGGTTTCGAAGCCTAACTTCATGTCTTTTAGCAACCTTTCTAACCTTGTCTTCTCCTCCTTGAATTTTTTTTTTATCATTATCTGCGTTTAATCTTTTTTAGATATTTCTTCGATGTACTCAGTAGTTACCCCCTGAAAACACAGATGATGACTTCTTACTTTTTTTTTTACCACTGCGCATCCTGTCGCGACCGTCTGATAAACAGTCGATAGTAGAATTGTCATGAAAGAGCTTCTCAACTTAGCCGTTAGGTCCCTTCCAATCGTTTATATTGTGAAAGGCTTTGTTTTGGCAGCTTTGTTTGCTTAGTAGGTTTCCCTTATATCCTTGTGCACCCCAAAGTTGGAGATCAGATAACAGAAATAGCACAGGCCCTCACACACTCCCTTGATGTATTCCAGCTTTTGTACACAGTATTCCAATGAGAAGTACTCTTCATCTTCCTTAACTCTAAGTAGTCAATGCATTCTATATGCATTTCTGAGTATAGTTTTGAAGGATATTTCTGCAGCCAATAGACTAATTCTTTGTGCCAGACTTTATCAAAAGCGAAGACTAAATCAAGAAAGGCGGTAGACCGACTGATTCTTGAATGTGACTGGTGTCAAAGTGGTGGCCCCAGCAGTATATGTATTATATATAGATTTCGAGAGATATTCGAATCAAACCACCATTGTCGGGTCTCTTTTCGTCTCTCTACCACTGTAAATCTTACTCAGGTAGACTCTCTGGATTTCTCCACAGTTCTTCTCTGAGCTCGATTCCTAGTGTTAACGCTAGCATCTGTTTATGGGAGATCTGTTTTATCGACTGGGCCTCGACCCAATGATGTCCCAAGATCCTCATTCTTCTGCTAGCCAACGCCGGACATTGACACAGTATGTGTGCCGCTGTCTCAGATTGCTCCAGGCATAGTTTACAAGTATCATCCTCTCTAAGGCCCATTTTCCTTAAGTGATACCCGAAATTACCATGTCCTGTAGACAAAGCCACCACCCATTTCAATGTTCCTCGACTCATACTTAGAACCCTTCTTTGAGTGGAGCAGGTCGGCCACTTTATTGCTATTTTAGCTTGTCTACATTGTTCCACGGTTGACCACCTTCTCAGGTGTTCTGCCGTGATCCATTTGTGAATCAGCTGTTCTACCATTCCTCTGCCTTTTCAGTTGACCCCTGTTTTGCAAGGGAGTCCGCCTTTTCATTGCCTTCGATACATATGTGTCCTCGTACCCAAGTCAGTGTTACTTCATTTTTAGATGAACACTTATTGAGCTTAAGTACACATTCCAGTGCCAATGATGTTGTGATGCTTGTTTGTTCCATGCATCTGATCACCGCCTGATTGTCCAGTGCTATTAGGATATTTCTTCCTTCCACCTGACTCTCAAGCAAGAAGTCCAACGCATGAAGCAAAGCAATCATCTCAGCCTGGTATACTGAAGTGTATTTCCCGAGGCTAATGTGACGGGCAAGTTCCAGCTCTTCTGAATAGATACCGGCCCCTGCTCCGCCATCCATCATGGATCCAGCAGTAACAAACCAACCGAAATGAGTTGATCAATGCCGACAGGAATATTTTTCGACACACAAATGCTAAATCCGAAAAGTTGAGCAATGCGTGGAAATGATTGTGAGGAGCACATTGTTTTCGTTGCTCAACGCGATGTACAACTATATCCAAAGGGTAAAAAGACCTACTCCCACACTACCCGTAACGTTTTGATCAACGTAGTAAGAACTTGAGCATTAATCTCCAGCGCGTTGTTTGGACATATTTAAGGGTCCTAAACATTCGTATTTAACATTAGCATTGCACACGAGTGTTCGACCGGCATTAGTCCATTCGACGCAGTTTACGGTGGAGTATATTTTCGTGGATCAGATGTGCAATAATTAAGTTGTTCGCAGTTCAGTTGTCTCTTAGATTATCTGTTGAAGACCGTAGATCCACTCATCTATATCCTGTCTTATTTAAAAACACTGGCAAATTGTCTTTGAAAGAGAATAAATAATTACCCCTTGTGACAACTTCGACCGCACTGTTGGAAAAGTAGCCCCAACTATCATTGGGTGGTGGTTGAGATGTCGCAGAAGAATTTATGCTTTAGTCAGCCGAATATCACCCCGTATATGTATGCTGAACATACGTTCTTGTTGCGGGACTGTCGTTTTATGTTTGCCCGGCTGATTGTGCAGATGGCATTCCGTGTGAAAGAAAGAGACGACACACAGGAGTTTAGTGTTGACTACACCATGGCTTCTACCAGGAGTCACAGAGAATCAAGAAGAACCATCTACGGGATGTAATGGGTTAGAAGGATAGCAGGAACCCACCCAGCACGGCTATACCTTCAGGTGTTCGACGAAGAGATATGGGCAAAATTGTAACTGACGGTTGTATGTACTGCCAACTGCAATCTAGGATAACAAACGGGTATACAGTATATGTGCATGCCTACATGGACTTCCTTGGGATACTCCTCTTCTTGCTTCCACACTAAGTCTAGATGATTTGGACAGCATTTTTAGACACCTTGATGGATGTCTTTTTTTATCAATCCCTATAAATCGGACACAAATAACCGAGTCAAGCCAGGCAGTCAAGTGTCTTCCGACCAAGTCGATGGAAGTAACATGTGCCGTGCCCCCTAAGCCTTATGTCTGTGCGGGACTCTGACGCCAACTTTATTGAAACATTAAAGGCTCTGTATCAGCTTTAACTCATCAGCTTGTTTTTCGATAATTATTTTCAAGTCAAAACGAGATCATGAATGTGTTTGGAAAGCGTGTCACGGATTATGCCTAAAATATTCATAAACTCTTTACATCAACACCCCACGTAATAATGATTAATGATGGGTTTTTATGATTTGGCACAAGAACTGGGTCACCACCGCGTAGGTATATACACTTCACGTTGCCGTTTCTTCTAATGATGGATGCTCTCACAAATTTAATTTTGATGTACGATTGAATTAAATTTATCGTTACCCGAGGGATGGTCCAACAAATTAAATGCGGGGAATTTCCTCGGCACAAATGTGTCAATGCAAATAGATTTATGTCATCATTGTTGAGCGAAAAAACACACAAAGTGTGAATAATGAAACTGAAGCTATTTCTAATGCATAGTTGATGACGTATTTGGAAGTCTTTAAAACTGACGGCTTTTGTGTGAACATATATTGGTTACAAATAGAAATGGAGGCGAATCCTTCCTTGTTATGGGCTGCTTATGCACTCTCTTCAGATGGTTCATTTTTTCTTTAAAACCTCTTGCGGCTGTATTTCGGGTTTGATTTTAGTTCAATTGCAGGAAAGAGTTTTTTAAGTTAAACAGGCTTGAAGATGAAACACGGATTGAACTCGAAGCACAAGCAATTTGGTTCTTTGGCGTTTGATTTATATCGGCAAGCCAAAATGTGTGTTTAACTTTATTTCAAATATCAATTCTTTGCCACAAATATGGGTGCCCTAAGAGGCGCTTACAGTCCCAATCAGGTCTTTTCTTTAACCAACAAGATCCTCCAGTTATCCACGCCAAGCTGTTGGAGATCGCCTTCAAACTGTGCCCTCTACCGATGTTGGGGCTTTTATCTGCGCTGTTGTCAATATGCCTTTTGACCCAGTCAACCTATCAGTATGGCCTGTAAAGAATGTGGTTGAATATTCTTCTTCCCTATCTATCTGCAAAAAATCGACTGAATATCATCCAAAGAATCTTCTTGACGAAATGTCCAAAAAGGTTTCAAGAATCCTCTTGTCGAAATATCTGCACCATATAGCGGGACTTGTATAATATATCTTCTGTTTTTTGATGTTTCTTTTGGAAAAGGTAAACCTTTAACCTCTAAATTGCTTGCAAAGCTTTACTTCTTAGGTTAGGTTAATGGATAGGTTCAGCAGAAGCGATTACTGCTATAGCCCACTTCCTACATACCTTCTTAATATGAAGAAACAGCTATTGGCAAGGGGGACCCTTCGCTTTTACTCTGCCCGATGTTACCTTGCAAGGTAGGCAAAGTTTTCAACTAGGTACTTTAAAGATTTATATCTGTGCATCGGGAAGTTTTGTGCGACTCTTCCGCCGATCCTAAGTTCCTTCTCTATGATTGCATATACAATGAAATCTCCCACTGCGGACAGCTCCCTTGGGCGGACAAATCTTTTTAGCCAGGCAGGTTTTTCTAATCAAGCTTTATGTTTCTTTATAAATATTTCTACATTTTACGTTCCCTTGCGTAGTCCGACACCATGTTGAACGAATGCGGGGGGAAGAATATTTTTCCAATTATTAGTATGAAGTTCTAAAAAACCGCCCACTGATAGACAGCTTGAGAGTTTAGCTCCTAGTTGGCTCAGAAACAAATTAACAACGTTTTTAACTTAACATATTTTGTATGTCCATCGTTTACAATAAAGTTGCTTGCAGATGTGCATGAGAATTTTTGAATCAATTTGGAATTGTTTTTTTTTTTGTTTTTGTTTTAAATTTGTCGAATTTTGTAAATTTGGTTGAAGATTAAAAGTGGTCTCATATTGGGTAGTCAGGTCATTAGGGAAAGGTTTTCGGACGTAAAAACGACTTAAGTTGTATCATGATCCAAGTCATTTTTCACTGCTTTGCATCAAGCTTGGTATTCTTAAGGCGGGTATCGCTATTCTCACTTCGTGTTGGTCGTATGTGCAGATATCTAGACTATCACAGTCAAATTTGACGGAAATATTCTGCTTGCTTGTGCTTCTGTAGTAAGGTAGACTAAAGGCACAAAAAAGTCCGCAATTATGACACAAAATTCCCCGCTATCAGATGCGGTAATTGGATTCTTGAATTCGACTCG
This sequence comes from Cheilosia impressa, assembly GCA_948293265.1. Lineage (NCBI taxonomy): Eukaryota > Metazoa > Arthropoda > Insecta > Diptera > Syrphidae > Cheilosia > Cheilosia impressa. Next base: position 44,167,561 of record OX411884.1, on the reverse strand, counting down.
TCAGTGATCAAAGAGTAAGTGCACCCTTAAGCTTATAAGCTGTTCTCTAAAATCTTCAAAATAGACATACGGCTGTTTTCCAGAAGCCAGCCGACAGGCTAAGAATTAACAAAAGTTTGTTGTATGAAAAAGGGAATTCCAAATCATTGGAGCATTCAGACCAATCCTAGCCTTTTATCGCCAACCCGGTGAAGTTTTTTTTTGAACGTACTTTTTGTTGCTTTTTTGCTAAATTTCATGCTAGAGCTGCTTCTTTGGGCTTCGAAAACGATAGTATAGTATGGTCCCATCCCGAATAGCTATAAGGGAACTCTGAAAGCTTTACAAATAACCCTTTTTAGTATCGACTTTTTTGCCATCAGCTCTGAATAGCTATATTTTCGATTCAAATTTTGCTATTGTGAGCTTTTGCAAATTTTAAGTCTAGACTAGAATTTGTTAAATATATCTTCAGTCTTTTGAAGCCAAATCTTCTGTCCCGTTAACATTGCTATCCATGTAACTGCTGAAACTGCACTGCTTAAACTTCACCAAAACGTCTTGACACATTTTTGTACTTGTAAACCCAAAGTTAGTTTGCACAATTTGAAAGCTTGTCAGAGGATCAATCCACAAGTCCAAACACTACAATGTGTTGCATCAAATTCCATTTAAAGACATTCAATTGCTACTAATCAAAAAGAACGAAATTGTTTTCTACATCTTCATTTCATTGAAACAATAATCGTTTTCAAATCGATGCCTGCGGCTTATCACTGGGATTTGTTGGGAAAACATGTTTCGAAAAACACAATTGACATTCATGGTCCTGTGTATGTCCGGTGGGCAACAGAAAACCCACAAAGCCAAATTTTACCTGACAAAACCATAAATCACATATCCTGGCTACGCCTCTGCAAATATTCGGCACCAACGACGACAACGACGACTTCAAGACATCGCAACCACACCCACACTGGGGCAAAATGCAGATAATGCTCGCCTGTCCACGTGTGTCCGTGTCCTCAGCATACTTGCCTCGCATTGTCACAGTGGAGCAAAAACACGAGAAGAGGATATTTAAGAGCTCCTGACTGACTTCAATTAGATATCCACACAATACAAATGAGCCGATGATATTTCACTGCAGTCCTAGTTTCAACTTGTCTGTGTTCATCTCCAAGGATTACCTACGCGCTCTCTCTCTCTCACTCTGGTTGCATACCAATAATAGCGGTAGACAGCAGTTAAAATTGGCAGAACTCTGGCCTGGCTTTTTGTGTATACATATACGCAAGATGAAACCATAATTCCCTTTGTCCGGGAATAAGTAGTTGGAGACACATACGAGTATACGAAGAGTACCTCTATGCCAGTGCCAGGCAGTTGGGTTTTCTGAAATTAGGTGCAAAATGACCACAAAATAAATACCCCACCCATAACCGCACATATACACACTGTGATTTTTGGCCCCCGAACGTACGAGTGGAAATTCTCTAAAAGATGTGTCCCATGTCCTGTGTAGCAACTGTAGCCTCTTGTCCTCCACCATCGGGATGGTGGCGAGTTTATTTGTTTGTTGTCCTTTGTGCCGTGCAAGACCAAGAAGAAGACGGGGAAAAAAAATTATATCCGCAATCAAGAGCAATAAAATTCACCAAGGAAATTCACATAACGTACAAAATAATGATGGCAACAATAAGGATAACAAACAGCAAAAGTTGTGACTGGGAATGGTCGGAAAAAAAAAATAAAACCAAGACAACACCGAGTATGAAGACACATTTGATGTTATTATAATGCCATAGCAGTTCGTTTCGTCCTTTTTTTGCGCTCAAGTATGGTGGTCTTCCCATTTGCCTCGTGTTCCTTATGCCTCCTTAATAGAGTGGCTTCTTCTTCTTCGTGTAGCTCTAATGAAAGGAGAACGAATCGTGCCGCCCTTTCCGTCCGTTCTTGCGAACGCAAAGAAAGGTAGCCCTTCCCCCGCTCCTGACCACCACCGCAACTGTATGTCCTTCGATGAAAATTATACGTGTAGACCGTTGTGCAAATGGAAAAGGATGTGTATCTGCTTTGCGGTTATGGCGCACCAAACGAAACATTTTATTATTTTCCTTTTGTATTTAAATCAACAACACAAACGTTGGACACAAATTTCACATGCAAAAAGGATGACATTAGCCCACTCGAACGGCTGCAGCATGCAACAAACGTCGAATACAATAAGGTTGATGCATAAGCATACGTGAAAAAGGCGTACAGACTTTCACGTACTGTTCCGAAATCTGGGTCGTCTTTGGCACTACAAATAATTATGATGGGAGAACGGAAAGGAGCAAGCGAACTAAAAAAAAAAAAAACAGACAAAGTCGTAGAGCGGCGGGTATACGAGTACGCATTTGAGGAAACTCGCATATATCATGGGGCACTTTATTCCAAGACGACGACGTGGGTCCTTGCCAGAATGTTACACAGCTTACAGCGGCTGCTCGATTTGGAGTTCCCCTGCTTGTTGTGGCCCGTTATTTATGTGTAACGAGTGCGGCGCTGAATTATGGAAATGGATTTTGTGGATTGTCCGAAAAATTTGTCATCAGTATTTCTGATTAAGGAAGTACTTACTTTTGGAAATGGTTTTGTATACAGTTTTGTTCTTGGAAGTCGCTTTGTAGGTATCATTTTGGACAAATTGAAGGCAATTGCTGGAGGCGATACCTTTTATTCAAGGAAGGTGCTTTTTCGGTACAAATGAGTAATAGCAATGACGTAAGATGAGCCGGGCAGGCTTTGCAACCTGATGAGTGATGTTTTGTAATATTTTGTGCGGCCGAACGAGAGGTTTTAATTGTTCGTTGTTCGTGTAAGTCAAAGGGAACATTTTAAATAGGTTTTTGTACGTCGGCATCTGCTTACTTATTTGGGGTTCGTGGGAGTTCTGCACGAGCTAGCAATTTTACGAAAGGCTACAACCTCTTCCAAACTAAACGCCTCTCACAAGTAGTAATTAAGTAATTAGTTGGCGTAACAGTTTTAAATGGGACCCTCGGCTTCTCACAGCGATTTGCGTAGGAGCTGTCATTTTTGGAACTTTTTTTCGACGTTGAATCTTTTCTTACTCGTACAAGCCCCGTTTACACAAGTGGAACTGAACATTTCACGAAGATTATATCTCTCAAGGCGACTTACCGGCTTTAGAGTCCAAGCTTCGGCGTCACAAAGCAGGAATGGGATGATAGAACTCGTGATCTCCTTAGTTATTCGGGATAGCACTCTAGAACTGAATTGAGTTCTTACTCCAATGAAATAGTGATAGGCAGGAGTTATTCCTCTGGTGATGTATTTTGCCATGAGTATGTTAAGCAGAGTTGAGGTAAATCAGGTCCGTCATCACCCCATAATTCGTCTGTTGATAACGACTTTCCATCTAATAAAATCGTCAATGTGTGACCTTCCTTGTTGATGGTGTCAGCATGTGACGTTTGCACTATTTTCTGAAGTAAAAAGTTTTCCAATAGCCACCACGAGTACGCATACAGGACCATATCCTTTTCATGAAATTTTCCATAACCAAATCGCAAAGTGGCTGCCCTATGTCCTCGATAGCCTCAAGTTGGGGATGGAGAGATGCGACAATTTTGCTTGTTGACGTAGCCACCGAGGCCTCATCAGTCAAGATGATTTTTCGATGGAATTCCGGATCATTTTCATGCATTTCAGGGACCCAACCAGCAAAGACACGACGTTTTTTCACCATTTTTGTAGTGAATTTTAATAATTTCAATGCTTTGTTGAAGCGTGTATCGTCTTTAGTAATGGCGTAGTTTCTACTTATCAAATGTCAAAGAATAAAAGCTTCAAAAGTGACAGCTACCGTAATAGTGGGTCATTCACAATAACACCTCTTATTGGAAAACCTTCTACGATGTTCAAAGTCTATATCCATTTTTAGCACGAAAGTCATTAAAATTGTTTCCGACCTTAATGGAGCAATGGAGTGTTCTCTGTCGTCATTTTCAACGACATAGAACACTCATTTCTGTGCGTTCTGCCGTAGCGTGAACTTTCCGGGCCTGAAACCGCACCGATGAGGAGCCAATGAGTTTGTTGTCAAATGGTTTTGGTCTTTCATATAGTACGGCCAACAGGATCTTGTATGATGTCTTATATAGAGATAAGGATACCTCGCTCAGGAACTGATTTGGGCTTCAAAAGTAAATTCAACCTTTTGGTGAAACTTTCTAAAATTTATCACAGAGTAGCACCTTTCTAAATATTTTCTCGATCGTGCGTTTCTCGTTCTCTTTATTTTTTCCACTAAGTAGCCGTTTTTTTTTCTTCTCTTTTGTTCACTCGCTGTCGTCCTTCCTTACAATTCCGCTGTGTAGTTTTGGTGCATGTAGTTGTTTCAATATCCATTATTTTAATAAGGGTGGTCGGCTAAAACATAACACCTTAGTGGAGAAGTCTCTAATGGGTAATGCAGTTAATACATCATTATCCAAAGTTGAGTCGTTTTCTTACTTTCACTCGTAAAAATACTTGGTCGTATATTTCAGTATGTAAGAGCTGTCTTTGCCCCATAAATGGTTCATCCGCCACCTTTTTTCCAGTAACCCGATGAATTCAGAAAAAACCTTACTAACCTTAGCTCCAACTATGTCATAGACAGAGTATCTGTATTTGGCACATTGATTTCTGGTGACACCCTTATTTCAGTCCAGCGGATTTATTCTATCACTAACCACTGAGCTACTGCGACTGACTGTCTGTTGGGAAAGGTTGAAAAACATTCGCCTTGTATACAGACAAAAATTTCCCTAAGCCTCTTTTTTTCGCCTAAGATTAGTTTTCTATCTGATCCTTTAATTGCGCAATCTCTAAGTTGCTGCCTCTATAAACCTTTGGTGATCTTTCACCGTAGAAGAAGACGCGTAGTTGTAACATACTTAAATGTCCCAAATAAAAGCGAAAATTGCTGCGTTGATCAAGCAAAGTCTGAGTAAAATTTCGATAACTTTTCATGAAGGGAAACGATGGATAAGGCAGGGCCAGTTTTATTTTTGATTCCACATAAAGTCTACCGCGAAGGGATTAATCGATGTAAACGAACATTGAAAGGAAGTGCAATTTCTATTGGTTTCCGTAAAATTTAAATTTGCGAAAATCTACGAAATACCGGTAATTAGCGTATTGGCGAAAATTTTCAGCCGCTCAACCAGGGCATTGCTAAACGTGTACGCCATTGCGAACTAGAAAGAATTAACTATCTCTCATCGACTTTTTTTACTCAATTAAGACAAAAATTAATATCTAAAATATAAGCTAATTTTATTCAGGACTATGGTACAGCCCACCCAACGGTCGGGGCTGAATATATCACTTGCCAAACTTTAGAATTCGAATGATGTTTTATTACTTTAGTAGATTTGTATAGTTTTTGTCACAATTTTTCTCTGAAAATGTAAAGGGTGCCCCATAATTCTGACAAAAAATACAGATTTTTAATAAGATAGCTTAAATTTTGTATTGATTCATAGAGTAAACAGATTTGAGTTATGTATGGAATAGCACATCGGATAAACGGCCGCCGCGGCTTTGCTGGCAAGTACGTACTCTTTTATTGAAATTTTCTATAAGCGTTTCGCGAAAAAATTTGGCTGAATCTCATTAATACACCTCCTAATTTCCTCTTTTAAGACCTTGGTGGTCGTGGGCTTGTTTGCATAGACCTTTAACTTCAAAAAAACCCAAAGAAAAAAGTCCCATGGCGTTGAAACACAAAATCTGGATGGCCAATTCTGAACGCAAAAATGGCCGATTACACGATTATTAAATAACTCATGCAGTAATTGAATTGTTTCTCCACTTGTTGTTGTTCCAAAATCCATTGAACAAACTCTCTTCTCGCTGCATGGTCAGTAGTCTTCAGTTCTTGAGTCAATTGAACTTTGTAAGCATGAAGTTTCAAGTCTTTCGTAAGAATTGGCTGCTTCTCGAAATGCCCAATTCTTGACTACGGTGACGAATTGATTTTCCTGAACTGTCAGCAATACTCTCCCGAACTGCTTCGATGTTTTCTGTTGAAGGACTTGTGACAGGACACCCAGAGTGTTTAAGGTCCAGTCTCAATGAATTTTTCAATTATTCTCTTCACAGTTGATGGTTTCAAATCACTATGACGGAAATATGTATTTTCTACAAAAATTGCGGACTGTAGCTGACAACCCTTCATTATTTTTAAAATTATTGCTTAACAATGAAAATGAGTTGTTCTTTCGTATAGCGCTCTATTTTTACTAACATCGAACTGTCAGCTGTCACACTGTTTATTTTTTCCGTTTGCAACACTGTACTATTAAATGGCGCAAAATTAAAATTTTGAGTGAATTATGGGACATCCTTTATATGCGTAGGTATATATTCTAAAAAAAAATTACAACCAACCCCAGTATCCCCTACTATGTATGTTTATTTCTCTGCTGCGAAGGTGTTTTTTTATGCAATGGTTTTCAAAAATGTGCAAAACCTATTGTAAAGTTATATTGTACACTGAAGTTCATTCCCAAAAAAAAAGCATGTTGTATACATTTTTTTTCACTAAATGGTTGCCCTCAAAAAGGGGATATTGGGTTAAAATGAAAGTCCCCCGAAACACGTTTCCAACTGTGTTCTTTTCTCGCAATCGTAAGCGGCTGGAAAATTGTAGGTATTGGGAAAAGTTGCACATTTAGTATTTAACACCTCGAAAACGCGACAGAATAGTCATTAAAAAAAAAACATCGAAACACAAATTTTATAATTTTTACCTCTAATCACCCTTTGTAGTGAACAAATTTCTGATGAATGATGACCAGTGTTGCCACTAAAATAAAATGAATCCGGTCAAATCTGACCGAATGACCGATTTTTATTTTTTTAAATTCGGTCAGAAAATCCGGTCAAAAGATAAAATAACATTTTTTGACCAGAATTCCGGTCAAAATTGGTATAAAATAATATATTTTAACAAAAAATATATTATATTATAATATGTATGCAACTAATCTTGAATTTTGTAAAACAAAAAACAAACAATTCATTGAAAAGCTTCGCATCACAATGTTTTGCAGAAAAAGGAACTTTCCACTCCACTTCGGCGTTTGAAACTCGTAAAACCAACACCGAAATTGCTAAATATGCTAAATCGTCTTCACTTCGGTCTTGTTTGAATGCACACACCCAGTCACAGTTGGTGGGGTTATCCAAAAGAGACTGGTTTCTGTATGAAATTGTGAGTGTGTTCATTAAGTATGGCCAAGTATTATTCAAAGTATAGAAATCTATCCTTTATTACTATACTAGTTATACTATTATTTTTCTGGTCAAAAAAGGTTTATCCGGTTAAAGAATTTTTTCGTTCCGGTTAGAAATCGGTTAGACCGGATTTTAAAATTTTCTCCGGTCAGGGTGAAGAGATTTCGGTCAGATATGACCGGAATCCGGTCAGAATGGCAACACTGATGATGACGACGATAAAAATCCTAATTCTGAATCTACAAAACTAGTGTAATGCACGTCTCAAATTTTAATGACTCTACGACTACCATTTTGCCCTCCCAGCACCCGATTTATCTACAGCTTTGCCAAATTGTTCTTATTTTTACCCTTTCTGCAATCTTCGTAAGAGCCCCGCATAATTTATTGCCTTTGGAGCAAATATTAAAAATTTAAAAATCAAATTGGGTAAAGCTTGTCCCTGAATTTATATTAATTTTGTATCGCTTACCAAAGAGGACACAAAATATATATATCCGTATAGAAAAAAAAACAATATCTGCCCACAGCTGGTGGCGGAAGAATTAATTAAAATTTGCAATCGAACTAAGGCGAAAAATCTATCTAATGAAGTTTACCAACACTATTGTTTAGGAAACGTGATTGGGCCACACCATAATGATGATGATGATGATACAGTTGCCGATGTCGTCGTCCCTCATCATCTTTTTCATCGTCCTTCTGTCTATGTTGACAGCTCGTCACAATTTTTTTTTACTCTTTCAGTTTTCCTCTATTGTCCAACTTGGTTGTTCGTTCACTGTTCAACAACTGCACCGACACGATGCATTGTCTCGTTCGCTCGTATATATAGTTGAAAAGTTAATTTTCACACGGGCACAGCAATCATCATGTGTCGTCCTTAATTTTTCGAACGCTCTCCGATACGGATGCCGAGGACTCGGACTCAGGCTCCCTATAAATATATATCCTTTTGTGCAATCAGACAAAAGAAAAACTGCAACCAAAACAACAACAACAACGACGACGACAAAAATACAAAAATAAAAATACATTTTATCACTTTTTGGCAAGCAATGTCCTTGCGCTGGAGCAGAAATTGCTGAGGCTGAAGCTGAGGCTGAGGCTGAGGCTGAGGCTGCTGCATTGGGATACAGTCGCCCACTATTTGAATTTACAACTGCATGTTTCCGTATTTCATTCGTATTTATTTACAACATCGAAACTGCGAAATAAATACCATAATTACACACAATTAAATGGCATGATTTACAGTAAACAATTAAAATTGTCTCTTGGTACAATGTACCGAACAAGAACAGAACATCATCCCGGCCTTGTGTGGGCTGTGTGGTGCCTTCTGGCCACCCCTTCTTTGGTTGTTCTTTTTTTTTTTTTTTTGCCAAGGAGTAACAAAGTCGTTTGCGCTCGCCTTAATTCCAAATTTACAACTGTACGGCATCGTACTTGTGTAAAAGTATGCCTCGCTTGTATAGTTGGCCAAAAAGTACTAAGGTGTATACGCGGTGGAAGGAGGCCAACAACAAAGACATACGGGCGAAGAAAACTTGGCACTTTGGTCTCTGGTGCGCGCTGCTTTATGAGCGAAATTTAAATGGAATTTTGGAATTTTCCTGCGGAGCGGAGAAACAAGAATAAGTTTCAACACAAAACCAGGGATGCAGGCCAAAATGCATTTTACACACTCTTACCAAAAAGTAGGTAGCTACGAATAGCAGAAAATACAAAAAAAAAATCCCCACCAATAGAAAATCATCGATAGCCTCCTGAAGGAATACTTTCGCTATTTGGCGGTTAAATCTATTCATTGTTCCCAAAGGAGCGTATGGTAGTATATGGTACAAGAACAGATTTCATGTTTATTCCGAGTTTGGTTCAGAAACATTTCTGAAAGTGTTCGTACACTGTGGCGTATGTGGGACTTTTTTGAAGAACTTTTGTTTGCCTCCCCAACCAAGTAAGGTTTGTGTGCGGATGCAGGGTATTCGTTTGTAAATGAGTATTTCAAGTGGTAAAAGTGAGGTTTGCATATGGTTGGAGTTAGGCAGGCGTACGTAGCTTTTGTGCCAAATCAATGGAGCAGAAAATGGGCGAGTGTTCGTTTTCTGCAGTGCATACGTTCAGATATAAATATGTATCAGTCCAAAAGTTGTAGGGACAGTTAGAAACATTGTGTAAAGTGAGCCACGAATGGTGCCCAGGTACCTGGTCTACTGCCAACGCTTCTGATCCTTACAGTCTGAAGGGTGTACTACAAATGGCCCTTGGTCTTGGAGTTTGCACGGTCAGGAAGTTACGTACCTTTGGAATGGAGGGAAGACTTCAGCGAAGTCTTTCGTCATTTCAAGACACTTGAAAGTCTTTTTTTGTCATTTACTTATGAAGCAGGGGCTGCAACGTGTACTCAAAGCTCAAGACGAATTTTTAAATAGAAGGTAAATTGGAACTAGCTGCCTTTTAGAGCAATAAAAGCAATGTTCTGTATAAATCAAAATCCCGAAGGTACCTCCTTATTGTCGTTGATAAGTTTTCAACGTTTTAAGGCTTTTTGAGGTCATGACCCTCTGTTGTTGAAGTGTTTTAGTCTTTCTCCTCTATTAATATGAACCTTCTCTATCTTAATGTCATCATATCATGGGCTGCCGTAAAGTTAATTTTTCAAATGAAAATAAAATTTTTTTCAAGGAACAACTCGTAATGAAATCTGGCTGTTATTGCGTGAAAACATGTCGTCATTATTCTCAACTAGATTGGTTCAAATTCTGTTGAAAGAATTGGAAAGTTCTACCGTGAAGAATATCAAGTCGGTCGCAGTTGCCACAATCTTAAAAGTTCTATAGAACTTAAAATTCTGTTCTAGTCAGGGTTCAGGTGCTATTGCCTTCATATAGCTAGAGTTTAGTCCTTATTGGCTAAATATAAGCGGGTCTTTCAAGCTGAAATAAATATGTTTTCCTTGCGACTGAGCTCTCTGCTGTCAAGAGCATGTGGAAGGGCTCACTGCCTGTGCCTATTCTGGAACCCTTTTAGGTTTTCTTCAGTCCCTTATAGCCTCTTATAGGGTGAGAGCTCACGAACTTTTTATTTCCGTTGGGTGACTTGGTGTACTTAGCCTTATCAGTGTTTGACTTTACACTGTCATCATGGACTGTAAGATTTTTGAAGATTTAGTTTGCCCAGATATATGTTAGTATAGTCTGGGGCATTATTGCTGTCAAAACCAATAAGAGACTGCAAGTGACTAACACTTCTGCTTCATGTGACACAATAGTGATACAATTAACTGGGACGTATTAAGGAAAACTGATGACACAACTCAGCACTTCCTTTTCTGATGTCCTGCCTCTGCTCATATTAGAAAAGAAGATCTTTTACTATTTTTTAATTCTAATTTCTATCACTGCAAGAGGTTAATACTTTCTGCCTATGAATAGACAGTAGAAAACAAGATGAGTTCAAGAAAATAGTAGCAGCACTGTAGGATAACTGTCAAAGGAGTTTAGGTTTATGGGGAACAAGTCGCGATGTCGCTAATAAATTTTACTTTAATCACTAGCTGTTTGATTTCAGCCCCCTGCAACAATATATTATTTTAGGTTTTTTTTTAGATAGGTAAGGTTAGGTTAGGTAAAGGGGCTTATGAGATAATGTGGTCTCATACGGCTCTAGGCATCATAAGGGCCTATAGCGATCTCTAGGGATATTACAACATTTTTTATTCGTGCATCTTCCGAACTAGTTGGCCGATTGCAATAGACACTAAATGTTGCCCCATTAAGCACTGCATTATGCATGATAAATCCGAACGTATTGGGTGAATAGTTTTAACGTGTTCTGGTAACAAATTCATTTACCTGCAAACAGTCCAACAATTTGAGTATAAATGTACATGCATTGCAGAAGAAATGTTTTGCGGGTATACACCTCGCCGACAACCCACATCAGTTCTGCTCTAGTTCGGTTTTCTTATACCGCAAAAAATCGATATCTCACACTCCAGACAAATCCATCCGATAACTGGTGGCATAAGCTGTAAATAATAATAACTCACTCGTGAAACGCTGGATATACCATTCAGACAGTTTTCAATCTCGATTACTCATTTATCCGCACCTACCGTCACCTCATTCGCAAGTCCTTTCATCAAAACGAAGTCAAGCATCTGCAAATCATGCGTGCTTAAATCGCAGCTTGTGTGTCTGTTGGTGTGCTTGCGTAGTTTGCATTCCACACAATGCTAGGCACTCGGTCTCAATAAGGACAGAGAGAGAGAGAAAAACACAAAAAGAATCTGCTAATAGTCCTTCGTGTGCAGAGGTTGTGCCATGCCTAGGTAGTTGCATTCCAAAAGTGCTGCTCACAATAGAACACATTCATGGTGCTCGCTCAAAGTTTATTGTGTTCCGTAATTTTATTTACCACTCACTTTGAAAAGCGACAAAACTTTATTCGCAAAAGTTTGAGAAGAAAAATCCAACCGTAGCGTAGCAATATATACAAAAGAATCCAGCTCAAGTTGGTCGCTCTCTGCTATTCCCCCGCGTCCGAACGATAGGATGGCGCGCTCTGCAATCCAATCCCATGCTGTGTTTTCTTTGCATGTTGCCAAGGATGCATGTAGACATCTAATCCTTTCAAATCAAATTACGAACACCGAACGTGTTCGTTTCTTTATGTGTGCGAGGGTGCTTTTAATTTGTTTCTTACACCGTCTTCCCCCTCCCCCACCGCCGATAGAACCTTATTTTCTTTCTTCTTTTGTTCGTGTTATTAGTTTTGCGTTTGTTGTTGTCGCCCTCGCCGTCGTTATCCTTTCTGAATTCGTATATGGTGCTAAATTTAGATTTAAAAAAAAATAAAAATTAATGCACGCAAAGGAGATTCCTTTTGAAGCTTTCGGATCTTTTGTTGGAGATAACGATGCGACTTGATTAACAGGATCAGAAGCATCATCATCATCAGAAGAGTCGTCGGTGCACTCACCGGAGTACTTATGTCCTTCATTTAGCAATTCGCGCGTCTCTGTTAGTTCTTCGTCGTCGTTGTCGTCGTCATCATCACCATATCTTTGTGTGTCACAGAGCTGAGAGACAAATCCCATAAATCGGATTTGTGTGAAGGTGTGAAAGCAGTAGCATGAGTTGGGTGGGCGGCTATACACCAGCTATAGTGGGAAAAAGAATGATGACTTTGTTAAAGGATCTTCCTTTGCACCTTTTTTTTAGCTTCGTGCGAATTTCCTTTGTCATATAAAAGAGGCCATATGCAACGCAATTCCAATGAAATATAGGAAGTCGTCGCTGGTAGCCTGAGGCTATGCGACATTTGCAGCAGGATGAGACGAAACTGTGTGTTTGCTTGGGTGAAAATTTAATTTCTGCACTTTGTCTCATGAATTATTGTGTTTACTTTTGAAATTAATTAATAAACAAACCCACAGACAAATTGATTTCGATGGGCTATATATCATTGTCGGTGAGGGACACAAGTTACTACTATTGCAGTTGACTGAGTTAAAGTGCGTGCCACAAAACAGGAGGTCACGAATCTGCAGGAAAGTTGCATCGCCAATGGATTTGGCAGCCTTCCTCGTGTGTACATACTTGAAGTGCGAAGAAAATTGACGTTCGCAAATAGACAAAGTTCTTTATAAAATGGTTCGTTGTTTAAATGGCTAAAAGAGTCTTTTTCTCTAATGATTCACGGTTTTATTTTTTACTCTGTTGAAGACTTTTCTGGGAACGTCAAGGTGGCCATCTCGGGCCCTTTTTTATTTTTTGCTGACAACTGAAATACTCATTGGAAAATACTGAAATTTCTATTCACCTCTACCCACTTCAAACGTAGCGTCAGTGAAAAGAAAGCAACAACCGAATGAAGTCCATTCGCAATCATTTTCCAAGCAGATGCAGCTTTGAGCTGGCACCTACAACTGGTTGCTTTGAACGCGATTTGAATTGAAATTATTTTCCATAGACGACCGGCAGTGACACATAGTCCTTTTCCAAAATACTTCAAACGCGCATTACTTCTTAATGAGATTGAAATGAAATAAAAATTGAATGCTGTTCCATTTTAGAACCTATATTTTCCCAAGATTTTCCACGGATCGGGTGAGAAGTTTTGCCGTAAAGCTTGTAAAAATCCGAATCCAAACAGACAAACTTTAGAATTTTGTTATATAAATAGTTTTTGGCAATAAAATTAATTGCTTTATTGAAAAATATATCTTCTTGTCCTTTGATTGCAGAAAGTCTTGGAAGGACTTTCTACTTGGTGTAAAAATATATAAACGCTTCTTATACACACACTTGGGCGCAGTGTTTAAACTGCTTGGCCACTGCCTCGATCGGTTCTAGTTTCAACCGGGGTTGCCAGGGGGCAGATTCCGTATATCAACGATCATCTAAACGATATCGTTTTTGAAATTTTGATCACCAAAATAAGACATATTCTGCTCGAATTTGTTTCACTATCGTCAGCTTTTACTTCATTTGTGGAAAATTAACTGGATTAAGCTCTCAAGCTTGTAATTTTAGCACTTAGTTGATGCTTTTGGAGGTCTATCGTTTCGACGATAATCGTCTGAAAAGTTACGGTATGAGTGCACAGGTCTTTAACTAGTTCGAAAGTAAAGTTTCAAATTTTTTTTTAGCCCAAAGCCAAAAAAGTAGTAGTCCATTAGTATAGCTGTCCTGAAAAATCAGCTCAATTCAGCCGAAAGAACTCTACATGAAATTGTGGGTCCATTTCATTCATCCCAAAAATTAAAACTTGTGCAAAACGAATGGTTGTGAGAAGGTAGGCCTAGGTTACCTATATGAATCTGTGGCGTCAACTATCTATTTTATTTTTGACAGAGCAAGATGTGTTGAAATTTACTTGCAGAAATTCACCTTCATTTCCGTTAAAGGTACGCCAAGGAAAATTAAAGTCCATTGATAGAATCATTTTTAAAAACAAATTTAAGGCATTTCTCATTTCAAGTTCGTTAGAAAAAGTGCGATTTTCGTTCAGCTTTAGTTTCAGCTTCAGACTTAATTTGATACTCTTCTCAACCTTCATCCAAGAAAACCCTTACTATTCCTCCCCTTTGGATAGAATATATTATAAAAAAAATATGGCTTATTCTTGTCCACGACACCGAATCGAAAAGGGGCAGCCAAGCTTTCATTATTTTTGAAAATTATGTTTGTAAGAACAAACAAAATAAATAAAAGCTTACCCCAAGATATTAGTTGTCAAACTGTTTTTTTGGTTGCCAGCAATTTACCGCACTAAAAGCGGCAAATTCGAAAACTTTAAATTTTGAAACACCCAGCATTCCACTCTATCTTACAAAGGTCTTAACAATAAAATCAGAAGGTATACAAAAAACTACTGCTTGTATTGGTTTGAAAATCTTCCCCATTTCTCCACAATTATGTCGACTTCATTAGTTCCAATGTGTATTGCCATTGACACACATAACGAGTACCTATGGAAAAAGTGTTGGTGACAAATGGGAGCCTTGGGGAACACCAGCATTTACAAGGTTGTGCAAAAGTTGTCAATCGATGTCCTGTAATTTATTTAGGAATAAAAAACATTGTTTCTATTTTTGTTTAATGTCTTAAATTTTTGTCCATTAAGTCGAGGTATTTTATCGGCCATGTGGCCGCCGTGCAGCCAGAATTGATGACCATTCGGTCCCAAAGGCATTTTCCATCTTGCCAGAACTTCCGACGATAGGTTCTCGCATTCTTGACGGATATTCATTTTGAGAGCTTTAAGAGTCTGAGGCTTGTTGACATAGACTCGTGACTTCAAAAAAAAATCACAAAAAGAAGTTTGGAGCGGTTAAATCAGGAGAACTTGCCGGTCAGTACAAATCGCCAAAACAAGAGTTTGGCTTAAGCGTAGGTTATACACGTCGGTTAACAGGAAACAGTTGATATACTGTCTGCACTTTGTAAGTAAACATCGCCAAGCCTTTCACGAAAATGCAAATGTAATGACAGCGGATATGACCAATTGCGAGGCACGTCGGCTGGTCCATACTCCGGGGTCCTCTGCGACATCTTCAGTCACTGATGCAACATTCTTAGCAGAACTGCTGCTCCGGGCCGATCAGATCTTGCAGCACCTCGTGTTGTCCCATACTCTAACTTCGCGGTCGTAGTGTTTGCGCTGTTGTTGTCGGACGACCAGGAAGTCTGCGCCGAAACTCAATCTGTGACAACACCACCGACGAATTGTTCCGGCAACAAATCGAAACAATTATTCCTCGTTCTTTAGGAGTATAGCGATTCATGTCTTATTGACGCGTGTTTTGCATGTAGTACTCCTTCAATTGAGCGAGTAAGAAAAGGTATTTTGGAAGTCTCTAACGCTCTCAAGCAGAGTTAGAGACATAATTCCATGAGAAATGTTGGAGGTAGCAGCGAATTGGAGAAGAGAAGGGCGTTGGTTTGTGTTGGGATTGATACTGATGAGATATGGGAGTTCCAAGTATTTGTAATGAACGTCTAAAATTGTTTACTGCCACTTACACTTCGAAGCTGCGAATTGACGGCAGCTAAGGTATCTTCAAGACGTTTTTTAATTTCAATTTTTACTGATTAGAGCCAGCTGGAAGTCATATAGATTTAGGTTTGCAACTTGGATAACTTTCAAGTCTGATTTATATCTGCACCAATTAAAGATTTGTTTATGCAGTTAGAACTTGTGCTTTAGGTCTACCCATACCTTCCTTAATTTTGACCTCGAGCACCTCATCAAGGACCATCATAAAACAAACCAAACGCCCATGTGTCATAAAGTTTTACAGCCCATCGCATGCAAACTGTTACAAAACTTCAATTAAAATGACTTAGCCAACCAATTTGAAGCCATATATACACAGAATTGTCAAAACAATGCATTCCCTCTTCGTTCGGTAAATTATTGCAAAGTCAGTGCAGCACATTCGCCGACTAATTTCGAGAAACTAACTTTGAGACCAAACAAAACGAATCCCAATATTTAAAGTCAACGAAGAAACTTTCTCATTGAAATATGACCTCTCAACAGACCATTCTAATCATTTCATCCCACACATTATTCATTCGCGCGCTACACTCTTGTGCAGCGACTCCCTTCTTCGTCTCACATCCACACAGAGCTGTACACCATAAAATCTATTCCGATACCCGAACCCGAAGCCGAACCGTGTCCATTTCGCTTCGCACTCCCTCTCACATCTTCGTAACGAAAAATTATAATTTCGTGGCGCCTTTTTATGTGGTCGTGTGGTGTCGGTGTGCTGTACATGGGTCTCTCGATGTCGCTAAACTTTGTCCATTTGCATTAGGTCTCTCTGCCACTTGCCACCACCACCATCATCGCTCTCTGAAGCTGCTGCTGCATGAATTTAACTGAAATTTATGAACTTGCAGGATTCGAGGCAAATAAATTTCGGTCAATTGCGTATAATATGCGCAATGTTGCAACAGAAGGGGTCGGCCGGTATCGGTGTCGCTTCTGGTGTTGGGGCAGGGGCAGGGGCATCCATCGCTCCGACAAGAAGAAAAAGAACCTCACTCGTTAAAGTATGCTAAAACGTCGCCCGACAGACCATAAGTGAACACTCAAACAACACAAGCTACTGCCGATACACCGAACTGACAAAGTTGACATTTAGGGTATTTTTATGACATTGCTTAAAAGTGTCATGTTGTTAAGACCGGAACCGGATGCTATTTGTGTTACGTTTCCCAACGTACGATTTGTGGAGTATCCAAGCTGGTAAATTTGTCTCCCCAACTCGTTCTCGTCTGTGTGATGGTATAGGTAGTCGGAGGGGGCTGACTCTTTTGGACATTTTCGTAAGACGTGTAAAAGTGACTTCAAAGCCTTACACTTAATTCGGTCATTGAAGGGTCCTTGACGCCAGTTCGCTTCTACCACTCGGTAGAGTGCTTCTCTCTCTTTCGCCATACACCGTCTATAATTTAGGACTATTCGGATGGATGAAGTGTATGTGTAGTTTGGGTTTAAGCTAAGGTCTACAATATATTTTATTTAACGTCCTTCCGGCGGGCATTATTTGCAACCGTTGTTATGCTCCTTGCCTCTCACATTTAGCGCATTTAGGATTTAGCAATTGGCTGAAGTGTTTCGATGATGATGGTGTTGGTGGACATATTGGAAGCTATTTATACAACAGTTTTAATGGTTCGAAGAATTTTAAACTCTCGAGCTGTTCGGTTTGGCTGCTATTTTTACACGGAAAACAACGGCTCGGTGGTGGTGGTTTGTTTTATTTTTGTTGGCCTCATACGTAGCTACGTAGGCTCTATACATGATAGTGTGATGTGGGTAAATCATTTTGTCGGCAGCCAATGTAGGATACGATACCGCAGACATTGAGAGATTAAAATGAATGTTAATGTAGCTATTTAGGCTCTTCAACATGGCACACAGATCCTGACTGCCGCATTGTGTGAGCAAAGTAGTTAACAAACTGATTGACCCCTACAAGTGCGGTGAAGGGGCCAATTTTTTACCAAACGGCAGATCCTGAGAAGCTACAAAGGCCAAATCGATACACTTAGAAAAAATGCAGTGTAAGGCACACAATTTTTGTTGGGACGCAAGTATTAAATTTTTTGATTTAGCAACGTAAGTGTTGGCAATGAAAATATTTTTTTTTAGCTTCTATCTCAGCAAATCAAAGTAAAGTAGAATTTTCAGCACGCGTAGAGCGTAGCTGTTGTAATTGTGTGCTGAAAATCCTACTTTACTTTGCTTTGGTGAGATTGAAGCTCAAAAAAACTGGCCCGATGTAAGACAATAGTTGTGGAGAGTATATTATTTTTATGCTGCGTGACTTGCTTTTTGAAAATTTAAATTCTAGTTCTTGTTGTCAAAAATAATATTTAGAGCAAGAACTTTTAGTAGACGATTTTTGAAAAACTCAATATTGTTCGTTTAACGATCTTTTTAAAGTGATAACTTCTTAGGCGCGTTGGGCACTTTTGATATGGTATAAAACCATTGAACTCGCGACACCAGTGTTTGTTCAAATTTGTTTCCAACAAAGAACTAGGAAAAGGCTTTCATTTAATCCCATATTTCCACCATATTAATATATTTGGTGAAAATATCGAAATTCCTAATGGACTTAGACAGTTCGAACCGAAATTCCCATATCGAGTAAATATAAAGAAAATACCCAAAAAGGCGTTTGCTACAAGCAGAACTACTGAAAGCAGTCTCTTTTTCTAACTCTTTCAGGCTTTAATGCTTTTTTTTTTCAAAAAGGCATCTTTTTTTTATTTTAAATATGTTTTTGTTTTTTTTCTGATTCAATTCAATAATTTTTTTAAAAATTCTTAAAAAATCTTTGCCAAAAGAAATTTTAAATGTTAAATTTTAAAAGATAATATATTTTCTTTATATTATTGTTCCACTTTACCTAAAAAAATATTTTAGGTATTATTTTATTGAAAAAGGCATATTTTATCGTTAAAAGTGGTTGGCAACACTGCCGCCAACTCAGTCAACTAAAGAGGATTTCCCTACAAGCTGTTTTCCCTGTTAATGTGGGAAAGTGTGTTTGCCATGTTATTTCATGCATTTGTAAAATTACGTTTTAAGCAATAAATTGCAATTTTTGTATATAAAATAGTCCCTCCACCCAGTCCACTCTATTATTATTTCTTTAGTTACTGTAGTAGTATATTTTTTTTTGCGGTTCACACACTCAACCAATCTAAACAAATGAAGTGTTAAAAAAAAGAGATTCGAGGTGTTTATTTTTGCATTTTTACTTTTTTAAATATTAGCAATTGAAAAAGTTGAATTTTACTACATAAAAAAAAAGTTGTGTACAAACTATGATTCAGGGAAATAATTTCTTTCATTCATCACGCCCGTAGTCCGTACAAACGACGAGACGCCACGAAAGAGAGTCGACGGCCCAAGACAGTTACAGTCATTGGAAATCTAAGAGAGAATTTTTAAAATTTTGCGGGGAATCGGATAGGAGCGCTGTAATGTTATTTCAAAATATAGTTTTGTTGTCAGTTGTCATTTTTGCACAGAAAATTCATGGTAACCGTGATTTAATACTCATATTATAAATTCTAGACCCAATTTATAAAAATATTTGAATGAATTACTCGAAGTACTAATTCCACGCAGACGAAGTCGCGGGTATTAGCTAGTATGCATTATTTTTCATGTACAATAACGCATTAAATGAAAACGAAAATTGTCGTATAATTTTTTGTATCAATAGTTTATAATAATAAGAAAACACTTCATTTGAAAGTATTTCCTGCACAATAAAATATTCCCTGGCGATTCAAAAAATACACACGTAGGTAATTGTTCAAGTTTTCACTTCTGTCGGCACTCCCGGAGTGCTACTGTTTTTTTTTCTGAGCTTACTTGCCGTCTTTTTATCAATCCGCATATGACAGCATTTATAGGTAGGAAATAAAGGATGTTCCAAAATGAATGCAGGATTTGAACTTTTTGTGCGGTAAGCAAAAAGTTAGGGAGAGCTTTTGTAAATAAAAAAAGTGAATTGTAAAAATATTATTAATTTTTCTTCTTCTTTTTTCATTGCAGTGACTAAAAATACGACTCATCATTGGTACTTTTGAGCTAACAATGACGTCCAAAGGTGTACATTTTGCGTGATATCCAAACGTTGCTCCAGCTCCATGTTTTTGAATTCGGTGAGTAATTTTAATGCTATTGATGAACAAATAATGCACAAACGGGTTTATGTATCTATCACTGAAAATCAATCTAAATTCAAAGTACTACTTTTTGTCGAATTCGATTCAGTGGAAGAGTTTGCATTTACTCAACTACAATGTCCAACTTTCTGCCTTCTGGTTCAATAATAATATTCTTGACAGTTCTTGTGATTAGTTTTACAAAAGATTTTGAAAGAATCTGTCATTCTCAATAGAAGAAAAATGTTTTCCTCTTACGATTTCGCTCTTTATACATACATAAATTTTTATATTAAGAGGTAAGTAGGTTCGTACAAAAAAAAAGGACAAGATCCAAACCGTCTTGATAGACTGATTCTTCTCGTTGTTCTCGACAGCAAAGGCAGCAAACACGAAACGTACCTTTATCATGATCAAACCCGATGCAGTCCAACGTGGATCAGTCGCCGTGAAATTAATGTGGGCTTGCAAGGTCTTCTTGAAGCCCTACTCCGACTTGTCTGCTCGCTGATTCTTCACCGGTTTGGTTAATTTCATGAGGTCTTGCCCAGTATAGTTTCAATGGTGTAGAGAGATTTGAATGTTGTTAAGACCTGCCGACAGATGTTGGTTCCCACCAACCCAGTTGATTCTCTGTCAGGAACTTTTCGTTGTGATTTCTGTGTCTAGGGCGGACGCAACATTCTCCTCGGTTTCGATACTGGTGAAATGTTTCCAATGAAAATAGCTTTGTGGCTCAATGAATTGATATCCTCGACTCCAGCTACCGAGAACTATGTCTACCAATAAAGTCCAGTGCTACTGTTAAGGTTTCGTCGTTGTTTTTTTAGTGGGAAATTCATTAAACATTTTTAACTTTCTAGACACGAAATTGCGATAGATTAATCAAAGTATTAGTGGATACTTAGTTACAATTGGTTATCATTTCTAACCTTCACATGAAATATTTTGTAGGTCACAATATGCAATTTTCTATGGAAAATTTCGCCATTGTAGAATTAAATTTATTTGTAGAATTAAATTTATTTGTAGAATTAAATATTGACAGACCTCCTATGTAGGGCATTTGATTTAATTTGCATATTCCTGGGTCCATTTTGTTTTTTGTTTTGATCAGTGCGTTTTCTAGTTTGTGACAGCAAAAACAAAGCTGTACCGTCTGCAAATGTTGCCAGTTTTTGCATCACTATTTGGAAAGTTGCTGGTGATATAGTACAGGGCCTAGCACATTACCTTGTGGTACACCAGCCTGACATTTGTCAGTTAAAGTTGTAAATGAAATCTGTTATGGAAGAGTAAACCAACTTCAGCCAACTTATGAATACATTTAAAATCTGTATTGGTCATGCTTTATTCTCGAAATGCAACAAAATTAAATTTGACAAAAGAAGCAACAAAAAAGAAAAAGGATGTTGACGCCGCACATATGGGCCCTAGAAGTCTGCACAAGCATGGCAATATGATCGTTTGACAAGCGTCACTCTTTTCCAAATTTGCATATGAATGATTTTAAACTAGTGACCATTTTAATTCGTGTTTTTGTCAGAAAAGGTATTATATTTCTTAATCAAAGGCTCCCCCAAACCCACGCGATCTTTTTGTAGCGTTGCGAAACCTTCGGCTCTCAAATTTGATTTACATTATGTGGGTACTAACACTCATACGATCGAATTAATGCAACGACGCGAATATGACTTAAATGTGGCAATTTTTCACCGTTGACAGCCTTCTTGTCGCTGTCACGTTTTTACTCTTGTATGCCAGTTAGTTAAATACAGGGTGGCGCAAAATTACTTACTTTACTAACAAAAATGATTTTGAGTGATGGAAATATTTATTTGGGCCTTTCCATTTTTTTGGTAAGTGGAAAAGATGATATCCGTCAAGTGGCTGCCGCCAGTGTTGATACACATTTTCGCCCATTTTATCGCATTTTTTTCCGGGTTTCCGGTAATAACTGTTCGCATTCCTATTGAATATTCTCCTAAAGGGCTGCGATTGGCTAATGCTTGTTGGCGCGCGACTTCAAGCAGCCCCAAAGAAAAAAGTCTGGAATGGTTAAATTGGGCGATCTTGCGATTACGCGACTAGGAAACGCTTCTTTCACAATATCCATTGAGGCTCGTGCTGTGTATGCGGTTGCACCGACTTGTTGTTCATTCAATTCTGGCAATAAGTCGTTTACGATGACGTACGACGCCATTTGCAAAAATTATAACATCTTTCGATAGGGTGATTAATTTTTGGTCACTTTTTTTTTATTTCCAGAGCCTTAGGCTTTCAAAGTGGATTAGTTATAGGTAGTTGATATTTTTATTCGCAACTACGCTTGTGGAACTATCATCGACAAATCTAGAACCGATTTGATTTATCCATGAACGAGCGTTGAATAATTTAATTTTCTACTTTTCTATCGTTCCTTATGGAAATTCCCGATTATGGTCTTTTTATTGGTAGGTAGGTACACCGTTTACGAATCTATTCTCACCTCATGATCGGCTAGCGATCGGAATGTGAATTGACAAATGACAATCACTGTCATACAAAGAAGGCCATACAAATAATCAAGGTCAAACACACAGCTATGCCTATTACTTTTCAAGTCCAATTTGAATTTCTTCCCTATACACCAAGCTACCGAACCCGTCCCGACAACTGATCATGATTTCTAAAAATACCAAATAAGTATCTATTAATAAAAAAAAAGAAAAAAACCATCGACACTATTGCTCAATGGAGGGCGAAAAGAGAAATACTTTCAAAATGAGAAATACCAATCTAAACTGGTTCTGGTGTTCCGTCACATTGTGTAGCTACACGCAAGTGCGCTTGGATTGGTCTCACAAATACACATCAGCTGTGCCCGCCACCACATTGGCGGCGATCGTGTAGGCGCACTCTCTCTCTCTCACACACACCGACGAGCGGTGACATTGTCGTGCTTTTCAAGTGCATGCTACAAATAAATCATAAAGAAGCGAAACTGCGTCAGTGTGTCAAGTTCGTTTCTAATTGTTAGGTAGGCCGTTGCTGTTGAGGAGCGATCAAGACGCCGAAGATGGAAGGGCTAGGCCAACATACCAACTCCACCGACACGGATCTGCGGTCGTGCGTGGACGAGAGTGAGCAACGACAACGAGTAACCAAACGGGTTGTATGATCCATGTGGAGATGGGAACAGGAGATGATCGTATTCGTGGTTGGTGGAAGCACCGCCGCCGGCAGCGCATGTCCCATGAATGGAGCTTTTTTTTACCCATTCCTATAGTGTCATACCTTCGCATACACCGCAGCGCGACGAGGTGGGAACGTAACAATATGATGGGATATAAGTGGTAGCAAAATGCTATGTGCGCTTGTGTTTGCTCGGGGTAAATGAACTTCCGGTTCGACGTTGGAATTTCCATTCCGATGATCTCTTACCATATTTCTACTTCTTCGTCTTCATGGTCTTCGTGGTATCGTTTCTTTTTGGTCGGTTTGCTTGACGTGAATGGCGCACACCACTGCACGCGAAATTGTATCTTCCTTCTTCGTCGTCGTTGTCGTCTTTGGACAGACAGAGAGGGGGTCTTTTTTAATTGGAGTTTTGTGGCCCCTCTACTTGTGCAAGATATTTTTAAACAGCTGTTAGGCAACTTAACGGGAAATCGTACTAAATCCGTTGGAAATTCCACAGAATTTGCCTCTATTTTTATTCTTTTCTTGCGCTGGAAATTTTTTTTACGATATCGTTAAGTGTTCTTTCGACATTTAATTGCGAGAGAAATTATGCACCGCATTGTTAAACAGTCTGAACTGAGCTGAGCATTGGTATGCTTTATGAGGCTTACCGTGAGATAACGATCGTGTCAAAAATCAGTTTAGGTAGGTTCAAAATTCCAAACGTCTTGAAATGTGAACAAGGCGTGAGTAGATGGAAAGTTTTTTCTTTTCTGTTTTTAACAACCTCCACAATAAGACAGCAAACGAATTTGTAAAATTGACAAGGTGGTGGAAATCATTATCTTGTTGGTTTAACGCTTGCAATTGTAATGTAATGTCATTGAATAGATTTAGAAGAAAGAACAAATTCGTATGGATCTGTAAATGGCGGTTAATCGCTTTGGTAGGAAAAATATCTAATTAAGGCCAAGGATCCCCAAGGGGAAACAGAACTTTAGTATTAAAGTAGTGGCTAGCTTGCATTCTGCCAATTTTTTTGGCCCTTCTTTCTGCGAGCAAAATATGACAAATCAGGCATATCGTTAGTGAAACTACAGAAATGGCTGATCTTTTCGTTCACATGTTTTCAGCAGTGGCGATTCCTGGTCTTAAGCATTGGGTTAGCTACGTGCTCACTTCTCACAAACAAAAAAAAAAAGCTCACTCTCATATTCCAAAAGCACGACAAAAATAATTATTATGTATTTACTCACATTTATAATCCACGCAAATATAAAATTATAAATCGCACTTTACTTTTGTAATGGAATTCAATAAGACTATTAATTCAGTGAAATTAGAACACAACGACACATTCTTACTGCAATTTGACTGGAAAGAGAAACACACAGAAGTACAAAAAAAGATAACGCGCAAAATATACCTGCTTGCTTACACTTACACTCTACTTTCAAGTTTTATCGCATTTGTTTGCGCTTACCCTTCCGTATATTTTCCTGTGCTTTGCTTACGACTGGTAGAGGTAGTCAAATTCCACAGTTATACAGATTGTAGGAAATTCGGTAGCGCAATTTTTTACGCTAAAATGCTACAAGCAGGAGACTTTTCTATGGGAGTTTAAGATTGTGTGTGCGTGCAGGCAGGGAATTTGCGGTATCGCAAGTTGTAACGCTAAAGAGTATTTCATGTGAAACTTATTGCATGGGAGTATTGTGTTGTTGGTTTGTGTAGGCAAATATTATTTGTAAATGATAGTTTTGTTATTTAGTATGACATTGATTATTGCAATTATTAATCTTCATAATTACTTTAACCTCGTCATTTGCTGTATTTTGCGTATATGTATTTCAATTTATTTTCTTGGTTTAGCGCCGCTAAACTAGCTAACTGAGAGGAATCGCCCCTGGTTTTCAGATATAGGCACCTATTTTAAAGCATACCTATGTCTTTTGCTAAAAAATTCAAATAATTGTAATAATCTCAAACTATACGATTGTAATAAAAATTTTATTCCTGAGGTAATACGGTAATTTCTAACTCTAACTTTCCTGATGGCTAACTAAGTTTCTCTCTAAACTATAGTACAACGGAATTTTTTCCAATAGCCACTATCGCGTCTTCGTTTTTCATTCTAATGGAAGTGTTTTTTTAAAAAGCTGCCCAATTAAAACAAAAATGCGATTTCAACCACGAAAAACATTTTTCTAAACAAATATTAGCTACTTTTGGTCTTTTTTCATACATTTAAAAATTTTATCTTACACGAAGACTTGAAGACTTCCACTTTGTTTACATTCTCACGCACTTTCAATTTATAAATGGAAATAAAAATTCAAGAAAATATAACTTGTTTTCTCTCGTAAAGGTTTCGGTATATCACGAACTCTTCTTTCGACCATAGGCACCTGAAACAGCATCACCAATCTATTCCAATCAAAAACAAAATGGTGTTCTATCAGATCAGGAACTTCTCTTGTAATGGGTAAAAACGGTTAGATACTAAATTAGGCGCTTGAAACTTTCTAACCAGAAATTTCAAAAATTGCCTGTTACAAAAGCTTAAATTAAAACAAAGGCCAACATTGCTATTTGATATGTGCTGCCATATGAATATAATTGAGCCAAAAGTGCAATTTATTTAACAAGATTTGCATATTTAAGCTATACTAACTTCTGAGGTTTTTGCCTACCTACTTCTGTTAGGTTAGAAAGGCCAGGCACCTTAGCGGGCTCATCACCTAATAAAATAAAAATAAAAAGACAACCAACCAGACTTTTGATAAACGAGATAGATTCTTGCAACCCAGCCATGCTGTTTGTTTTCTACTAAGGACAGACTTGAGTTAGTCTTTGCGAGATTCTTTTACACCGGGCTTGTCCTTGTAGACCTTTATAATGGAGAATTTACCGTATATGCTCCAGGAAGACCTCTTTCTTTTGAATTTTTATATTTATGTTAAGAACCGCTTAATGTAGCTTCAGGAATGAAAGAAAGGGCGTGGCATTAAATACTTAGTCTAAAGGTTTTCTAGAGTCTTATAACAAGTTCTAAAAAAAGTTTTATCGAAATCTGGGCAGACATTAGTCCTTAATAGTTTTAGCATAGATTAAAGAAAGCAGCTCTGATAAAGTCTGACTCCCTCAGAGAACTGAACACAGCTTGAACAGTTTATGTAAATAAATAATAATAATAAATAAATCCAATGGCTTTTAGTTAATTTGGGAAAAGTTGCCGTTTTGCACATTTCTAAAAAGTGTGGGTCTTGAGGCTCAAAAACGCTGCTTTTGTTTCCAAAATTTGCATAATAGTTGTGTAGCATTATTCTCAGTATTATCCTCAGTGTTCATCTATTGCTTACTTGCATTTTTAAACATGGGACGGTAGGAGGTATGCAACTTGTACAAACTTTCACTATTAACGTAAGAGGAGCCTAAAACATGCGATTTTGACCGGGACTGGAACCACAGGTGTGAGATTGTACTGTCCCATTTCGAATACTGGAATAATAATGTGCAGTCACCTTTTATCGTTTTATAATATACTACAACGATGGTAGTCTTATGACAGCTTAGCAACGCTTTGTGACACTATCCCTCGGTGTTAACCGACAGATAGGACCGCACAGTTTCTATTTCGGCTTGAAAGACAGTGCAATGCATTGGAACGTACTATACCACATTTGTGGTCTCCGAAGGAGCTCCAGCGCTCAATTGTTCATAGTAAAACCCTTCTTCGAAGTCGATTCTGAGTGGAAAGTGTGTTTGGTAAAGGGCTAGTCGATTGGCCTTTCCACTGTTTGCTTTCACTGCGAGTCTCATAAATAATTAAATCCAAAGGTGTGTTGAAATGGACAAATCTTGGAGTCGGAGAGTTGATTAATAGAAGCAGAACTATCAGAGACCCCTGATAAGCACTTCTTTTGCTAGATCGATGACGTCCACTTCGTTCAGCTGTTTTTTAAATCTTCTCTGAAAATCTTCAATGGAATTGGTGTTAAAGATCTCTCAAAGAATTGTATTTTAAAACACCCTAACACCCACATTGTTGCACCAAAGAGCGACACTGTGACGATGAGGCTCTTAGAGTCTTACATGCGATTCCTAACAAGGCTTTCATGCCTAATTGACATCTTAAACAAAAGAAGCTGTCAGAATGGTAATTCTTAAAGTGGTTTTTGTTGAGATGATGTTCTGACAGTCTTAGTATAGCGCAGCCGAGTAAGGCAAAGTCCCTAGGTAGGGGTACCTGCCTTTTGTGAGGGGTCTACCGATTCAATGATGTTGTTCTTATTAACACTTTATACCTGATTTTAACCTTCGCAATTGAAGCCGTTTTAGCCGCTTGTTGCAAACGCTTCAGCGACAGCCGCTTAGTTCTGCCAATGACATCAATTTCAACTTCAGCAGAGGCACAAAATTTTTGAAAATTGTGCCACAGCAGTTGGTTCAACTACGCTTCCGAATTTTTAAAATTCAAATCAAAAATTACCATTCGACTTCATCCAGCTATATGCTTCACTCATTCCCCTGGCCTATAAACGTCGCATGTTAACAAGCACAACTGATATTTTCACTGTTCGTTGCTGATGCTCATCAGCAATGCAATTCCCTATCAATATTTATAAGAGAGAGACTGTGTTTTTTTTTGAAACCATCAGCCATTGTCATTCCAACACCTCGCGCCGTCAGCAATGCGCAAGAAAGTGCCCAAAGGACACATTTAACACGGTAGTGGGTCGCTCGCTCGCAACATGCATTCTCATTGTATTTGTACGCATCCATAGTCAAACGATTATTATGACGACAACGACGACGCACAAGATGGCAATCAGTCTTCAGCTACAGAGTGTGTATTTGCCCATATATTCGCCCCCATCCCACATATTCATATTGAAGTTTGAAGATGCAAAGAATGGAACAGATGAAAAAGAACAAAAAGGAAAAAAATACATTTTTGTTTGGGAATAATAGAGTACCACATCCAGCACTCCAAATTTGGATCAAGCGTCTGCCTGCAGCAGACTCCCGAGCAAATAGAGTCAAACGGAGCGCACCTTTGATTTCGCTTCTTTTTCAATGGGCCATGTCAGATCCATCTCAGGCAAAAACAAAAAAAAAAAAAAAAAACTATGAGGGGGGCATCAATTGAGCCAACCCCAAGAGGCAGTACTCGTATGTCTCGATGCCAGAGAGAGCCGACTTCTTCTTGTCAAATGCATATGCATATTCACCACCTGCCATGCGACCAATATTTTTATCAGACCATTTATCCCAGGGAGAGACGACGACAACGACGACGAAGAAGGCATATATCGCACTCGCGCGCACCAGTCACATGACCATAGATCCGATGTGATGTTCCCAGAAATTGTTTTATTCATGAATGAATATGCAAGTTGAATCTAGATCGGAGTCGATTCGGTTTTTCCCCTCCTCCCCGCTGTCTATCTGTTTGTAGGTTTGTCGTCTATACACCGACCGGTGTCGTTTCATATATTTTTTTCTCCCATTTTTTGTTCGTGCTCGTATCTCTGGCTCTGCTATTTTAATCATTAAGTCAAGTGACCCAAATTGATTCGACGTTCGATGTTTCGACGTTCCTACCTGTTTCTCTGGTGAGCATGTGTGTGTGGGGAGATGGAATGAAAGATTCTTTATGCTATGTAGGTTCTTCAGAAGCAGTAAGCAGCTTTCATTCAGACAAGGGTTATGCAACCGTGCGATACCGTAGGCTTAAGATATTTTTAGATCCACTGAATAGGAGGCCCGAAATTGGTAAATAGCTGACCATGACCACCGTTCGATGGATATCATGCACAGTCGTAGAAACTGCAGATAATTGCTCACTTTGAGCAACAGTAGTCTTGTCGGCCGCATTTACGGTACACTCGAAAGACCGCAACAGCAGCGCGCACAGAGATAACAGTGAGAGCTCTCACTTACCTAACTTACTTAAGAGTTCAAGCTCGAATGGAATGCGGAGAAAGTAGGCCGCGCACGAATTCTCAGACATTGGCTGCCACTCCGCAATCCATTCAATCGGTCTGGTGAGCTGCCTTGAGAGGCTCTATTCCACCATCATCTCTGTGCAGTTGTACGGCGCGCAGGCAGTGGTTTTGCTATTACTGGCGGCCTCCTAGATTATCTCAATCGCTTGCAAGTATATGTATAACTATATGTACATACATGTGAGCAGAACACCACTCGCATGAAGTGGAAGAAAGCGGATTTTCATTTGGCATTAATTCCACTCGAATGGATGCCGCCGCTGGCATTGGTGGAGAATGGCAAGGTCATTTACCCACGGACACATGCAAGCGCGCAGCTGGCGGTATTTATAGAACGAATCGAGCCAAAGATGGTGACATGTCGACGGTTTTTTTTTGTTGTTGTTTTTCTACTGCTACTTGGAGCTTTTTCGCTTGAGTTTGTGGGGGCAGCTGTAGCGTCATCGTTACAATCATCGCTGCTGGCTTGGAAGTCAAACAGCCAGCAGCTGATTACCATAAGTGGTGTTGGCCATGCGAATCGTGGGTTCATTCATCGATGGTTACTTTGTTGTTGTGTAGGCGGATTTTGAGCTGACGCCATTCGGACAGAGTTTGGTTTGAAGTAACCTAGTCGGCTGAATGTTTGGAGCACCTACCTCTAAATGGCGCTGGACGTTTTGACTCAGTGTCGATAATATCAGTGACTACACGCGTAGTTAGTGTGACGGAAGTTTAGCGCCAAGTTTGAAAGAGGTGTTTGGATGGAAAAGATATGGTTTACGCAAAAATTTTAGCTTCTAAAAAAGTCGACTTAAAAAAATATATAAATAGTTGGCGCAACAGGTCGGTAGGGACCCTGGGCGTGGGCCTAGCTTCTCACAACCATTCGTTTTGTGTGAGTTTTTAATTTTTGGGCGAATGGAAGGGATCTACAATTTTATGCCGAGTCCAAACGGCTAATTGAGAAGCTTCTTGATGACAGTTATACTCTCGGATGTTTGTCAGACATTCTTAAGGGGTGTCGTGGTTGGAAAAAAACCTTAAGTTGGAATTTAGGTTTTCTCGGGACTCCAACCTGGGACCCGTCGCTTAGTAGTCCAACACACTAACCAATAAGCCACTGCGCCGACAAAAAAGTCGACTTGGTTGCTTCTATTTGTAGTGTCAAGCATGCGGTCAGGGGAAAAGGATCAGACACTTCTAAGACCGCCCAAGCGGAATTTAAAGTGGTCCTCTATAAGGCACTTTGACCAAAGGAAGAGGTGGATCACACTGTCCGCGTTTTGAATAAATTGCGTCCGTTTGGAAGGAAAGATGGAGTAGGACCAACATTTCATCAAAAACAGATTGAAAGCCAGGGTCAGCATTCTGTAAGACGAAAACATTAAAACTGATAAGCACTTCCGACTTGACACAAAAGTTTTGGAGGTAGTCAAAAAGGGATTCACATCTCTTTTAAAACGAAAAGAAGCTTAGGAGTTAAACAAAATCCTTGAATCAAGAAAACGCTACAACTCGAACAACAAAGCCCCATCCCTTAAAAACGTCCCCGGTGAATCAAAACCACTGATTCATCAAATCTGGCTAGTTCATCGAACCGGACT
The DNA here is from genome assembly GCA_948293265.1 of Cheilosia impressa. Taxonomy (NCBI): domain Eukaryota; kingdom Metazoa; phylum Arthropoda; class Insecta; order Diptera; family Syrphidae; genus Cheilosia; species Cheilosia impressa. The sequence continues at coordinate 44,136,814 of OX411884.1, read as the reverse complement.
GAATGTCATTCCTTAGCCGCGACAGTATCTACGCCGTTAATGACATGTTCAACACTTGAGAAAATAGTTGGATACCTACGACCAACAAGCTCTTGCAAAGCACTGACCTAAATTAGATAGATAGCATTACTGCTCCTATAGGAAGTGATGGTCAGTTAGTGGAAAGTACTTGATCTCCTCAAACTTACAGACCGACTGTCTGCCTAAATTATAATTGGAATGTAGCCGGTGGAGTTTGGACGGAACACGATGACCTATCCAACGGACCGCTACCAATGGCTTTAAATATAAAGTCTGAGCCCGATATTCTATTCTAGGCAGTTTCCGTAACGATGCATATACGAGGAGCATAAACAACGTTATTCTGAAACGCGTGTTCTTATGATTGACTTGTTCTTTGGGGTCATTGCACCACTTTGTGGACCACTTCAAACCAATCAATCAACCACGTCAAGGGTCCTCAAATTTTCAAAGAATATGAACGCCTTTCCTGTTCGAAATGTAAAATAAATCCAAGTCCGTTTAGGACCATAGCTTATTACAACCTTTCGTTTTGTGTGGATTTTTAATTTTGAGTCGAATTGAAGCGACCTTTTTCTTATACCCGATTTCGACTGACTGAATTGTGAGAGAATGCAAAGTCTTTAATGTATCTTAATGAACTCCAAACTATTCAGGCCTTGGAAGCTAATAAGTCTATTATTGATGAGTTAGAGCTTCAAACGCCGTCTGAAAGAGTGGACGGAATTTACAGGTCATGATGCGCTTCGTCAAAAAGAACCAAGGATCTCCAAAATGGTGTTCAAAACTTTCCTGAACCATTTTCTATAATCAATAAAGATTTTTAAATCAAATTCTGTCGATATTATTATTAGGAGAAAAGGAACGGCTTTTCAAACCCTCTACATAGAAAATATTAAAAATTAATAGGGTCCGCATCGCATATAAATCTGGGAGCGTCATCTGTGAACGAGCAATACGTGACGGAGTTTCGTATATAAAACCGACTTAATACCGTTAACGTACAGTTCATTCGCGGATGAGGTGATTGGGCCCCAGTTTGAAATAGAAATGTATCAAATACGGTTCGTCAAACTATCTTCTAAAATGTTTTATGAATTCTCTCTGTGACCCACTGGGAAACAGTCTAATAATATTATGGTCCCTCCCCCAAGTACCTACACCGAAAAAGGAGTTTCTGTCAGTATACAATGTCAGTCGTTTTTCAGACTTTCGTCGGCTAGTGCAAGGAATACTTTGTATTTATCTGGGGCTTTAGCCTAAGATTCCGTGCTCAGTGGTATCACCTCATTCTAGTCGATATTTCCACGTTCCTTATGCTAAATGAAAATTATTTGGTTTGTGTACCTGCTTCCAATTTTAGTTGGCGCAACGAGCTATCGAGAACTTTGACGGAAATTCATTGTTTGTAAGTTTGAACATCCCATACAATTAAAGCACACCTTCCAATATAGCCTATCCAAAAAAATTTTAATTTTTGCCAGCTCATTGCTATGCAGGTCCGGCACCCTTGAGACTTGGTCTCCCTTTCAATTTTGCAGTATTTAACATCCGAACTTATTTACTTGCTTTTCTTGTTAAACTCCATCAAATTCCGAATGAGAACCTCTCCCCAAAGTCCTTCATGTTTTATGCAATTCATCTGCAGCCAAGTAAAAAATAATTAAATTTCATTCTCAAACAAACTCCGGAGAACCCAGTGCCCACTGCTGGTTGTAATGAGTGCAGCAGAGAGTACACACCGTCTGTATGTTTCCTCCTTGCAATCAATCCTATCCCAACACATTTTGCTGCTGCATTTCCTACCTCGTTCAATCTACACCAAGACTAAAACCAATTAACCCAATGCTCCAATGATCTGCATACAAGTTGAAAGCTAGAATTTCGTAGAGCATTTAATTTTTAATCAGACTTTCTTCAATCTGCGCCACTCGACTGGAAGGACTTGTAAATCAGAGAACAAAAAAATATGAACAAACATTTTGGCAGCGCACATTTACGCGCATTTGGGGTGTCTTAGTCTTTCGATTTCGATGCATCTCCACCACGTTTGGTGTGTTTCACTTCGAATTTGGTTGTCTGCAACGCTGTCTGAGAGCACTTAAGTATTCACCTACATGGAAAAAATACTGAAAACGAGGACAACTGGATTTAGGTCATCCTGATATTAATTAACGTTTTTGTTTTCGTTTCCGTCGTCTACACAAATTAGGAGGACACATTTCCCAAAAATGGATTGTGACAAACAAGTGAAACTGACAGCGGGAGGATTTTTGTTATTCCTATTTACTATACAGACGGAGGGTACTCATACCTTTAAGGTGGGGGAACTATGTGCGATATTGTTGTGCAAAAGGGCGCCAGCTTAATGTGCCTAATAAATACGATAGTTAAGGATATCTATTGTCCCTTGGAACACATCTTAACGAAGAAATATGATGAAGCAGTGTTTGTGAAGTCGAAAGCAGTTTTTGTATTTTAGAAATCCATGCCTATAATTTGTGTGGTCTTATAATGGACTATATAAGGGTGTGACAATGTCCTTGAGAATAGGGTTGAAATTATAAAAAAAAAAAAAAACAAACTAATGTCCTGCAAAAGCTGATTAAAAACTAGTGTATACTGACTAGCGAAAGTGCTTTTTTGGGGTAGCGAATTTTAGTTTCTTTTCAATGGTCGTGGCAGTTTACTGCTGTGTTCCAGTGGGTCACAGAAAGACGAAACCTTTTTGAAAATATAGTTTGACGAAGCGTATTTGACACATTTCTATTACAAACATTTGCCCAATCGCCTTATCCATGAGTGAACTGTACGTTTACGGAATTAAGTCGGTTTTACATACGAAACAAAATTAAACTCCGTCACCTATTGCTCGTTCATGGATGACGATCTTCAACCCCAGATTTATATGCAATGCGGACCCTAATAATTTTTAATATTTTTTTATCTAGACTTTGAAGAGATCTTCGTTTTTACCCGACTGTACACAGGGATGGTTATGTGTTTCGCGCGTATCCTATGTCCATATACCTACGTTCCTACGGGACGCCCTGTAGTCTAAACGGCTTGACCGATTTCGACGAGTGAGGTGTCATTATATTCGTATTCCCCCCCGGAGTGTCATAGGCTAAAAAGACGCAAATAAAAAAAAATTATTTAAAGAACCCGACTGACTTTAAAAATAAGAATTAAAAAGATATGAACAAGACACATTCAAGTACGTACATCTAACTATTTGGCAGTCGGAGGGTACTCAATACTCATAAAATATTTTTTTAGGCTTTGTAGGTATATATAGTCTCCGATTGTCAATAAGTTAGGTATACGTACTTGAAAGTGTTTTGTTCATATATTTTTAATTCTTATTTTTACAGTCGGGTTTTTTGGCTTTTTAAATTATTTTTTTTATTTTCAATAATAATAACGACAGAAATTGTATGAAAAATTGTGTATTGATTGTAAAGAAAGGTTCAGAAAAAGTTATGTTTTGAACACCATCCCAGTCAAGCTCATTACGTATGCGCTAAATATTATCATCAAAGGACTAAATAGCTTGCAGTTCATTCGGATACACCCAAGATTTCATATAGTACTTGCCAAAAGAAATACGCGTAATGTAGTGGCGTCAAATCGCAAGATGTTGTTAGATGATGCATTTGTCTATATCGCGATATTAATCTGTCGTTGAATTTTCATTGATTCAATTCTTTTATAGGCAGTATGAAACGTATATTACCGCATTTGTGTTATAAACTGTATCACTTTTTTCTTCTTGGTAAATGCTTTTTATTTTCTGATTCGTTCATTACAAAAAAAAAAACAATCAGCTGTTTGTCTGTTGTAATAACTCCAACAAATTCAGGAAAATCTGTCGGAAAAAAATCAAATTTATTGTGTACTATTCAGTCATTTTAATTCGTTAGCTAACTTTTCTTTAAATTTCTATATCTGCGTACATTTGTACATTTGACAAGTTTATCAGTTTGTATTTTATGAAGTACTTTCTATTAGAATAGAGAAGATCCAAAAGCGTCTAACTAGAGTAGCTCTTCGTAGACTGCGATGGAATATTAAAACGCCATCTTACGAGACGAAGTGTAAATTTATTTGGTATCTTACCTCTTTTTAGACGAAGACAATATTTTTCAATTACGTATACTATATTTATTTGTGATTTGATAAATAGTCATATCGATTGTCGTTCCTATTATCATGACTTGGATTTTATGCTCATGCGAGAGTTTTTAGAAATCGTCTTTTATTTTATGTACCTTATCATAGAGTTAATTATGGATTCAATGAACCAATTTAAATAGTTGGCGCAACAGTTTTCATTTTTGGGACGAATGGAAGGGATCTACAATTTTATGCCGAGTCCAAACGGCTAATTGAGAAGCTCTTTCGTGACAGTTATACTCTCGGATGTTTGTCAGACATTCGCAAGGGGTGTCGCAGTAAAAAAAAAAACCTTAAGTTGGAATTTGGGTTTTCTCGGTATTCGATGCCTTAGGGAATCCAATACATTTAGTTGTATATTCGATTTTCACTGTCACATACGAGTTTATTTGGCGTTTAATTCACTAAGAGTGTCTAGACTCTAGAGCAGAGGTTCCCAAACTTTTTCTTCTCGTAGACCACCTTCAAAATGAGCCTGGTTTCGGTGGACCCCCTGCTGCTACATCTTTACCATATTCCGAAAACTCGTCAAAAAATGTGAATGTGAACTCATGAGTGGCGAATGAGTTCCAACCCTAAATTCGGAGTGGTAAAAATTTTTTCTTTACTATCAAAACCAGATAAATTTTCGTCACTTATAACTAGTGAACCCAAATTTTTTTTCATGCCAACGTAGACCCCCGTCGAGTCTCCCGTGGACCCCTGGGGGTCCACCTGGACCACTTTGCGAATCACTGCTCTAGAGCCAAGGCGTAAATTACTCGTTATTTTGCTCACTTTCTCTTTGTAAAGACAATTTCCTTATTAAATAAAATGCAAACTATTTGAGATATCTCAAGATAAAATTTATTGGCTTGAATTACTATCAAAGCATTTATGAATGGAACTCGACCTCGTTCATACGTCAACCATGGAAACGTATGCAGCGGTCGATACGTTGAACCCGATTTTCGATGACTCGACCGCACATTTCGACCGATGCCGCTATTTCTCGTTCATTTTTGGCTTTGAGTTCCTCAAACTTCGCCGGTTTGTTGGCATAGACCAATAATTGAATGTAGCCCCATAAAAAGTCTAAAGGCGTTAAATCACACGATCTCGGTTCCAATAGACGGGTCCGTTTATCGAGATAGCACGTTCACCGAACTGAGACTTCAATAACTCGATTGTTGCGCCCGATGTGTGGCTTGTTTACAGGGACGAAAATTACGGCCGAAAAACTGCGTTAACGCCCTTAATGATGAAAATGTTGACTTTACTGAATATTTTGACATTGACAGTTCAGTAATCGGTTTGAGTATGCGTTCACACTGAATGTTTGAAGTTGTCAATTCGCTAATGAAAGACCCTTTATATCGTTTGTGATATAAGCGTGTAAAAACTTTTGCGGTACTACTGCCTACTTTATAATCGATTGGTGAATGGACCTTATATTTTAATTCAAATATTTTAAGCTCATAATGAAATTTTATATTCGTTATTTTTTCTTCTAATTTTTATTGTAATTTTGAAAATTTAGAAATACGAAAACTAAACAGAATTTTGTTTCTAAAAGTACATGCTACATTGCCTCAGTAACAGGACACCATTAGAAATTGGCTTTGCGAACTGGATTTATGAGCCTAGTCATTTTGATGCTTTTGCACTTGTCGTTCTTCAGACTCCGGAAGTATCCTTTTCTGTGTAGTAAAGAATATTTATAAGTGTCTCTCGTCCGATTTGTTATTTAAAGAGAAGCGGAGAGTTGCTTCGCTGGGGTTTACTTTTGACAATTTGTCAAACAGTGCTAAATATCCGATCAGGCGTACCACCGACTAGCTCTATTGACCTCCAATTGATATTGCAAAAGCCTCCAGAGTTTGCTACACCTGATTACACACTGTCGAGTTCCGCGAGGTGTTGAATTAATAACTTTCACGACAGGCTTTGAAATATGAGCACCTCACTTGTGCGTTTTGTCTCCTCAACTTTTCTTATCTTGTACAGGGTGCGTCATCTTAATAGTATCGCTATATGTAAACATTGAATAACTTTGACATTTATCAACCGATTGACTTGAGTTTATGAAACATGTCTATCAATTCAGTATAACTTAAACCATGAATCCATGAATAGTGACGTATCTAACAAACTCCTTCTGAAAACACTATTCGTCGTTTGGAGTCGATTATTCTTAAGCACTGGACAGTGGGAGATCGTCGACATGCAATACATCAATGCTCAAGACGTTCCAATGAACTGATTGAAGAAGAAGGTAAGAGAGAGTGTTGTCGAGTGGTGCAAATCAAACAATGCAATGATAATTCCCTGGACGTGTGCCGTCAAAAAATGGCGCCATTGCCTGGCACTCCGATCTCCAGATTTCAGCTCTTCGGACTTATTTTGGTGGGGTTATTTGAAATGAAAAAAAGAGTTTGGCAGCCTCAAGGCCATTGACTGAAGACCATTGTGCTCGAGGCAAAAAATTATGTCCGACTTTGTGTTAAAGACCTTTGTGTCGGAAAATCGAGTCACAACTAAACTACCAGCGTATTTAACGCCATTCACTTGTAAAATTTGTGAGATTGTCAAATTTTGGTTGTAACTACAGACTGTATAAAGCATCTTGAAGGCCGTGACTTGTTTCAACTTAAATTTCATTATCCATGGCGAGAACTGTAACCCCTTGCACATCTCTCGCAGTGCTGTTCAAATTTGAAGGAACAACAAAAAAGACCACCGCTCTATAGCAGCCCACTTCCTGCGGGTACAAACAGCCACAAACTACGTAACCAACATCCTGCTGCAGCAGCAGCAGCAGCAGCAGGAGCCAATACCCTACACAGCTAATAGTGTGCATTGTGGGAATTGGACTAGAGCCTGGCAGCAACTAGATTCATGTGCGGTAATGTGGTGTCATAGACCATAGTGTTTGTGCTAAGTTTTCACTTGGCCGCCGACATATGATTTAGTGTTTCCTAGCACTTTTTTTTTTCCCTCTCCTTTCTTTTACACCTCTAGCCCTTCCGGTCTAAATGAATGGGCTGGGCGTATAGGTGACGCGGAATTTTCACCCCGATAACAGGATACGGATATGCAGTGCAATTTTTGTGAGGATTTCCTTTTTTTCTTCTTCGTGTCCATTTTAGTATGCTCGCCGGCTTCGGGCTTGATTTCACTTAACCGACACACACAAACACACACCCTAGTTGCAAGTTGTCATGGGGTTTGAGCAGGTGGCTTATTCTCTTCCACTGTTGACAACTACTCCAACAAATGGTGTCAACTGTGAAAACTGAAAACAATTCACAATTTTTTTTTGTGTTCCCCAAAAAAGAAAAAAGAAGAGAATAGAAAAAGTTCTCCGGCTTTTTTGCATGGCACGTGGAACACACGAGAGAATACATCGCATACGGTGGATGGACGGAGTTGTTTTTTTTTGTTTTGGGTTAGCTTTGCAGATTTCACAGCCCCGATAAATAATTCAAAGTCAGTGCAAAAGTGGCCCGCAGGTTATGTTCATTAAAAAATGTGCTCCGAGGAAAGAATAACAATTACCCTAGCCTTTAAGGGCATGTTACAATATTTCAAGCGACACACGACACACACACGTTGGATATGAAGAGCTGGAATAGGAAAAACAACCTCAGCAGTTGATGACTAATGACGAGAAGCATGTGTATGTGTATGTATACCGAAAAGTTATGTGTTACAAAGAGCGTGATGTGCAGCATGTATCCGCATCCCGAGATGCAACAATAGTCGAGCGGATTGCATAAATCTTCCCCTAGCACACTCGTTTTGCACATCTCGCAGCGATTCGAGTGCATTACTTCGGGGCAATCCACTGTGTAGTCCATCATACTTAGCGCATAGTGGAGTAGCTGCAGCTGGAGTAGTACTCTTCTCTACTGTGAGCCTGTGTAGTTGTAGGCTTTGGCAAAATGATGCATTTGCATTTGTATTCTTTGGCTGGATTTGTGTTTTTTTCTTCGTCGACTGTCATCGTTAATAATACGAGTAGGTTTCATATATTCATTTGGGGAATAGATTCACACCTTGACATGTTTCTGTGGGGATTTGAGCTGCAGAAAGTGTATAGGTATGTAAATTAGACTTGTAGGGGATGGCGTAATTCTTTTGAAGTAATTCACTTGTGCGGTTTGAGTGCCCGAGAGGGGTGATTCTTTTTTGACAATATGTTTCGGATTTTTTCTATACACATTTAAGAGTACTTCGTTAGGTGAAGAGTGAAGCGTGGTTTTAAGAAACAGGAAAGCAGGTGCTTTAGACCTAGAGGTGTTAGTTTCTATATTTTTAGGGACTGTAAAGTTGTGGCTTCTACGAATAGGTTAAAGTCTTTCTACAGATGGATTGAAGGATGGTTAAGTGGTTTTCAAATAAAGACGTTCACGTTCTGTTTAAAGGTTTTACATTGTCCGAAGAGGATTCGTCTTTGTTCATGATTTGTTTTGTTCCATTTTAGGGAACTTGCTAAAATTCATTGACAAGCTGTCATCAATCGTTTTTCTTCTGTGCTAGTTCAATGGATGAAATTTGAATTCGTCCTGTTTTTGAGTAGACAGTCCTCTTTTTCGCTACCGTTGTCTCTCTGATTTTTTACTAAAAGAAACCAATACATCTTACTAAACCCCAAATGTACTCTTTTCTCCCAAAGACTATCTTTCAACCATAAGAAATATGCGAGATTCTTAATTCTTGCAAAGACCAAGTCAATTCCTTTTAAGAAACCAAAAAAAAGTGTCCTTTCTGTCCCTCTGCTACGCCTACGCGACATCTTGTGGGGTTTTGAAAATTGAGCTCAATTGCTCAAACTGCCTCGACTCCCCCAAAACTCTCTTGCGCCATGAATTTCTCGATCGGATCGCTCTTTCTCCATTTTTGGGGAATGGCTTCCAATGCATTGCATTGCTTAGCGTCCAAACCCAAAGAGTGTGTTACCTATTTTTAAATATACCATTACTTCGTACTTACTGTCATGCATAAGTCGCGGTTCCACGCGTCTAGACGTACGTACGTAAAGAAAAATACTCCCATTCCACTCTCGCCGTGTTGCTGTATTACTTCGCGGGGCAACTTGATCTCAGCGATGTGTGCCTGCCACTTCGACTACTCTTCTTAGTTTTTTTTTGGCTCTTTGCAGTTCGTTCTGCACGCTCGCTTTGAAGGAACATATATCCAATCAGTCAGTCGTCTTCTGACCTCAACATACTCGTACCTATATATCTTATTCCTTTTTAGAAGATGTGGGCCTGTTGGTTTAAGTCGTGATCCACCCCGGACTGAAAGCGCCACCAAAAGAAAAGCAATTGCTTGGTAAGTTCACTCTTCCCCATACAAAACACTTGCAGTTGAACCTAGTCCACTCGGAATCTTTTCCTTCATCATCGGGTTATTGGTGGCAAAAATGTGATTTATCGTTGCCAAATCTGAAGAGAGTCCCCGCTTTATATAGTCCTTAATATGGTGGGAATCAGTTTGTGACTCCATCTGCCTTTTGTCCTGTTCATCGAACTGAGTTGCAACAGTGCTGTAGCAGATGTTGCCCCTTTAACTTCTTCGTTCACGCATCTGATAACGATGACCCCTTGACGGTTGACTCGGCGCCTAAGGTAGAGCCTTTGCATCATCATCTCTTCATCATCATCTCATCACATCATCTCTTTGCAAGTCATTCCCCTTATACGTGAGCGTTTGTAGTGGCAAAAGCTTCCTTCGTTGTCAGAGTCCCCGCCCAGACTTGTGAGACATATAAGAAGTACTGAGCTGACCACTCTAAATCGCAGAATCCTCCTGCCATATTCATTGCCCCCGATATTGGATAGCATCTGTGACGCATTCTTGCTAGCGTACTCAACGTGCGCTTTATACCTTAATCTCCTGTGCATTACCCCTAGATACATGAATCTCTCCTTAGACCTTCCACATCCTCCCGGCTGGCTATCAGCGTCGGACTTTTGGTCTGCTAGCTCTAGGCAGACTCAAGCCGATTTTTCTGTTTGGACGGTGGTGGGCTCATATCGCGTGGACGTACTTTACGACCGTTTCAGCTTTAATATCGTCAGCACCGTCGATCGCATTAACTTCAGGAGTCCAACAACCGAACCTTGTGGTACTCTAGCCGGTGGTAAAGTTGAACTATACTACGCCTTTGTCAGTCTGGTACCTGAAATTTCGGTCGATAAAGTAGTACACCTTATTAATGACCAGTTTGTCAAGCTAAAAGTATTTAAACGATTGTAACACGCTGCTTTAAAATTAGCTTATGCCACTTTGTATCGGGTACATGCAGGGCTCACCATGTAAAATGAGAACGTGCCTGTCGAATAAAAAAACCCATTTCGTCTTCTTACCCCCCACTCATACTTACTTACTTAACGGGCTCCCGACCCGTGGAGAGTCTCTGCCTGAGACACTGCAGCCTTCCATCCTCTGCGATCCCGGGCACGCTGCTTCCAGTTATCCAGACCAAGCGCTCTTGCATCCGCGATGGAGGTTCGGTCTTCCTTGTCGTCTCGAACCTGGCGGCTGGGATTCGAAGATCCTCTTAGCTGGAGCATTATTGTCCATTTGCTCGATGTGGCCGAGCCAATGTAGTCGACGTATTTTGGCCTTTTGGACTACATCCACGTCTTGGTACAGCTCATAGAGTTCGCGGTTGTATCTTCCCCTCCATTCGCCCTCCTCGCACACAGGACCAAAAATCCGCCGAAGAATATTTCTTTCGAAGGAGCCCAGTATCAGCTCTCCCTTCCTGCTTATCGTCCAGCACTCGGCGCCATAAAGCAGAACTGGCAGGATAAGGGTTCTGTAAAGCATACATTTTGTCCTTCGAGTTAGGAGTTTTGAACCCAATTGCTTTGCTAAACCGAAGTAGCAGCGGTTTCCTAGGGTAATTCTTCGCCGGATCTCCACTAGGATGTTATTTGTGGAGTTCATGTTTACTCCGAGGTAGATAAACTCCTTAACTACCTCGAAATTGTTGTTATCAATAGTGACGTTCTGTCCTAGGCGGTGGACAGATGCTTGTTTGTTTGTTGATAGCATGTACTTAGTCTTGTCCTCATTTACTACAAGACCAACGAATTTCGCCTGTTCTTCAATCGCCGTAAAAGCCTCTATCACAGCACGCTGTGATGTCAATATCGTCTGCATACCCCAGTAGCTGGACGGATCTGTTGAAGATAGGGCCTTCCGTGTTGACACCAGCCCTGCGCACTTTCTGCTCTACCACGAGATTGAAGAAGTCACATGATAGTGCGTCTCCTTGCCGAAATCCGGTGCATGTTTGGAATAGCTCGGAGGAACTACTTCCAAATTGCACATTGCAGCGTGTGTTCTCCAGCGTCACGCTACATAGCTGGATCAGTTTTACCGGGATCCCGAATTCGGCCATCGACACATAAAGCTCCTGACGATGAATGCTAAAGAATAGTTTTGAGAGAGACACGAGGAGCCTCGGATAACGATTTCCCTCAAACGGCAACCCCCCACTCATGGCAGTTCCAAAATGTCCTCTTTTTCATACAAAATTTTCGTAATCATAATAAACCATCCCAACCCGGTTTGCAACCATATTCGCAATAAACTAAAATCGAAGCCAAAAAGTGCTCGGGCCAAATATCGCCATCAGACTACCGCAGAAATGCTTCTGCGGCTTTTAATGAAATACACACAACAAATGTCAGCCAAATTAAATTAAGTCTAAAACTTATTTCATATTTCACGCGGGGCCGCCATTAAAAAAGCCCGCACATCCGGCAAACCAGGTACGCTCCCCTCCCCCCATTTAACCTCAAAGATAGCATTGTCCATCGGGCACCTTTATTTCAATAAAATACTATCCGGGGAGGCGGAAAAAAGTCCTGTTCAATTACCCGCACCAAACCGAAGTAAGAACCCATCAGACAACTTAAGTAACATGTAATACTCACGACGATAATGGCAAATCCAATTAATTCCGGCTTGATAATTGAATTCATCTTTAAGTGTTGGCTGCCAGGAGGGGGACTAAATCGAGGGCAACGTAGTATCGCCCACCAGCCCCATACATAATGCCATTTGCAAAATTAAAGTGCTCTTTTGACACATTGACCGCGTTAACCCCCGACCGGTGGGCCTGCGAAAAAAGCACAAACGGCAACGGGAAAAAAAGGAATCGGACGAACAAAAAAAAAAAAAGCTCTGAAACACAACACAGAAGGTGCATATCGCAGAGATAGATGAGATGGTTGGTTGGCTAGTTGGTTGGACGGTTGAATGGACAGCACAGCAGCAGCAGCAGCCTCAGTAATCGAATGGGGGAAGTACGTCAGAGATAGTGTGTCCGACGGTCCATTTGGCCATGTCCACTCTTTATGTACTTATATTTAATTACCCACAATATGGTTGCAGGTATAATAATTTAACTTTTCGGTTTCGGGGCACATATTCGTATGTGGCGACCGGACCGTACCTCGTCGTCGTGTGTAGAGAGAGGGCGCACTTTCCATCAGCAGCCCCAGCCCATGCAGGGATTCCGAAAGCGCCGTCCCATCATCTGCCCACAAAAGTACACACATCACCCGACTCTCTGAGCAGGTGTATTGGATTGCTGTGCGCATATATATCCCCAAAGGATGCAGGACAAATGCACAGATTCTCCATGCAACAATGCGAAAAGTGAGCCTTCATAATAAACGGGCAAAAAAAACACAATGTCTGCCTTAGTGTTGTGTGTATGCATCTTTGTTAGTCGCTACAGTGTACAAGACGAAGACGATGAAGTCAACGTAGCCTAGAGCGGTTTCTACATAACAGCAAAGCCACCGCTTCTCCGCTCCGCATCTCCGCACTTCCTACACAATGATACCCATTGTTGCTGGGGCCTTTCAATCAATCCACCTACCAGCACATCTACATCCTGCCGGCCTATTACTGTGAACAGTACAAAAATGTATAAAAAGCAAGAAGTCCTTACTTGGCGATGTGTAACTGCACACACACACACATATACCCAGGCTGTATGAAGGGATCCCTCTGTTTGACGAAGAGCCGCATTTCTGTCACCAAAAAGTTAATTGGGAAAAAAACTGCTGAAAGCATAAAACAGGAGTTGAAGTTCCCAACACACACACACACACACAAGTAGAGTTACAAAAAGGACCCACAAAGAATGCAACTTACAAGGCGCAGCATAGACCAGAGCTCTTGCTCTTCGTCGAAGACGAATGCATACATTTGTAGAAATTTATGGACATCGAAGTTGGAGGACGACCATCTATACCTATATTATGTACGGAGAATACTCGATGGGATGTCCTGTAAATTTACAGTGGCAATAAAAAATGATGAAGCGCGCACACTTATATATATATATACAAGCGCGAAGTTCTGAGATTGCAATTTCGCTCCTCGTAAATTTTAATTAATCACTGCGCGTGCAGCAAGCAAACAGCATGCCATTGAGAGCCGCCACGCTATTCACACCCCACCGGACTTGTGTATAGCTCATCCTGGTGAATCATTTTAGCGCAATCATCCTGCATGACATTAACACAATGGATTACACTGACATTTGTTTAAGCCGAGTGCGAATCATTTTCGCTGTCACTTTAAATTTAAAGAGATCTCCGTCCTTGGCTTAATTCAATCGGTGACGGTTTTCGACAGTGGCGTCGGTTGTATTGAGCAAGGTGTTGTAGTACTTCCCACTTGCAGCGATTTCTAATCTGACAACCAACCTTTTACGAGGCCGGCTAATGGGACCATCGTCATGCAAGAAATTGCGATCGGCAACCGGCCAAATATCCGAAACACGATCCCGGAAAAAAAACAAGAGATCTAGGTTAAGACTCGGCCGACAGCGGATTGCAGGGTTTTTGAAACGAGCTAGGTACATAGGGCCATGCCCAGTTTAGGCATCACTGATACGATAACTATTGTCAAGACCAGGACACACAATATCGGCGAAAAGTGCTGATCGTCACAGCAGACAGTTAATACTTTAAGGCTGTTTGGGGCTCTGTTTAACTTGGCTACTCTTTAAACCGATGTCACTTTTGCAATCAAGCTTGAAGTGGATGAACGTTACCATATGCTGTTCTTCAATTTGAACGAGCATTTCGTCCAATCGTTGGAGAAGGATTTTGAACATCGAACATTCGATCTTAATGGACTAGGAGAAAGTGGATATTAACATACGACTCTGAAGAGATTTTGATTCTAACCCGAAGGGACTATACCGTGAAGGAATGCCTCGCTTTCAATGGCTGGCGCGGGCGGATGAAGACCTCAACCAATTTAATAAGAGATGAACTGAAGCCAGCTGTAAAAAGACCATTCTAACTCGGAAGCCATATTTTATTGTTCTTAACTTCATGAAAACCTTTAAGCTAAATAAATATATTCAAAAAGAAAATAGCTTTGAATTGAAATAGTTAAGTACCTACATTCTTTTGTCAGATTATGACAGAGGCGAATATACGAATTCGTAATTAACAAACAAATGGATTAATTTATCGATGGGATTGCGATCAAATTACGAGTAAAAAATAAACTCAAAAAATAAAGAAATTCAAATATTAAGATTAAATGAAAATGTTTTAAAAATTTTAAAAGAGAATAACGGCCATATTATTCACTCCGGGTGTAACTCAGGTTTAAGTTTATTTTACACCCGATCATAAATCCGCATTTTTTAAACCCGATAATTTAAACCTGCGTCCATATTATTCACTGAAAAACACGCATTAAACCCGCTAGATTTAAATGCGGATTTAAAACACTTTAACCCGTTTTTAATCCGTTTTAAACCCACGTAATGTCAAAATTCACAAATAATGGCACGTTTGTTTTGTTGTTTGTCACTTGGAAATTGATTTGATTTGTAGTGTGCCGATTTTAGTTTTTAGTGCATTAGTCGAATCATTGAATTATGTAGCCTTCAGAAATGGGCATTCTTCAGTCGGATATATTACCGAAAATCCACCACATCGTAATCGAGGACGACGTTGATTTACTATCAACTCTCCATTTCATGAATGAAATAAATTTTTTTTACCTCTTTGCTCCTTTTTGTTATCTATTTCACTTTTCTTCTTTTTTTATTTCTCACGTCCTACGAGAAATAAAATGTCATAAATAATGAAATTGAGCTTTAACCCGAGTTAAAGAACTTAAACTGGTTTCCGAAGCGCGTTTAAATCCAATCGGATTAAACGCTGTCAAGTTTAAAAAAATGGTTTTATGTTCGGGTTAAACGACTGAATATTATGGACTTGGGTTTAAGTTTTGGGTTAAACTCACTTAAACCCGGGTGTAACGTTTAACCCGGATTAAAGGTAGTGAATAATATGGCCGTAAGAGTAACAAAAAGAAAAAAAAAGTAAATAAATATTGAGTGAGGCCCATCTGCACCATAGAATTTTTACTTCCACTCCTAGATGGCGCTAGGCAAAATTTATCAGAGTCATTGGGTAGTATGAATAAAATCTAGCATTTGCTTTGACTAAAAGGATTTAGCAAAGTAAAAGCCCTCGGAATAAAAACCTAGTTTGCTAAAGTAAGTTCGAAAATTCCAACATAGCATTTACTTCGCTGTACATGTCCTTGCCTTGCAGTTCCTGTCAAACATGACCATTAAAATTGAATTTTTGAATTTTCCTTGAGATTGTATAATGCAATCTATAGCTCCATTGCCAAATCGCTAAATCGCTTGGTGATGTTTGATTTCTTTCTCAGTTTTCGGAAAATGTATCCAATCATCGGCTGGTTGAACTATTTTTTGACGGACATACCAATTAGTTTATGAAACGGTTGACTGATGAACACCAAGATCTCCCCCAACACCAACCTAAACACATACATTTTTCACTTGTTAAGGCATAAATTTTGAAATGTTTACCTGAAAGCCCAGATCTTCTAAATACATTAGGAAATATTTAATTTTCCGGGTATTTGAAAGAGCACCACCCACGCATCTCAAAATTATCATTTAAAAAAGTATTATCCAAAATGTCCACATTTTTACGCGTGAAACGAAACAATTGCTTGAAGTTATTATCGTCGTTGTTTTTTTAGCACGAACGTTACGGAAAGTGGTAAAACAGATAGATATGTATAATGCGAAAACTTATCGCATCCATCTTTTCTTTGATTTTCCTGCACGTACAAAACTTAACTTAACTATTTATAAACAAAACATTAAAAATTCACAATACTTAGATTGTTTTATCTAAGGAATGTGCGTGCAAAATATTAAGCAAAGGGTCTGAGTCAACTAAATAGCAGACTCAGAATTTGCATAGCATTTGCTTTGTCTGATAAGTTTAATTCATACCGATCTGAGTAAAAGGTCAGTGCCGTCGCTTCTCGAACATGTCAAAAGTAGGAAGTAACTCAAATTGGTTTTTATTCATAGAAATGTAGCAAATGCTTCGATTTTGACGTTTCTCTTGAGTAAAAGCAATTGCTACGTTTTATTCATACGACCCATTGCAACTCGTAGCCTTTTTACTCTTAAGCCTAGTATCCTACTCGCGCTGAATTTTATCGTACATTTCTTTATTATATTTTTTTATTTATCAGCAGGTTTGCCTTTTTGCCATAAGGAATTTATTTAGTCTGGTTGCTACTACAGGAATTATTTGAGCTGCCGCAGAAATGAAAATATCTTCTTCAATTCTTCTTATATCCTTGTTTCGAAACAATTCAAATACTGCGATGTCTTTGAAGTTTGAATTGCGTTTACTTATTACTGCTTGAACAAATGGTTTTTGTCCCATCTATATGATGTTTAATAATTTAGCGAGCATTTATCTTCGGTGTGGAGATATGAAGTGGAGACTAAGGACGCTAAAATTAAGCGCGAGCAGGATACTGGTCTTTATGCTTAAACTACTGACCAACTCAACAATGGTGGTTTTTAGCACTTGGCAGGCTTTTGTTTTATGTTATTTTCGATTTATTTATTTCGTATTATTTTATTATATTATTTTGTTTTGTATTATTTTTTTTTTTGTTATTTTATTTCATATTATTTCATTTTGTTGATATTATTTTACTTTGTAGATATTATTTTATTTTATACTATTTTATTTCTTGTTATTTTGTTTTTTATTATTTGATTTTATTTAATATATTTTTTATTAGTTAGGTATATATTATTTTATTCTCTTGAGATGGTTTCACCCCAAGTTCAGTTGTATCGTGGATGAGATGTACTTAAATATCTCGATTAATTCTAAAAATAATTAAGTTCTTACTTGGAAAAGTTGCATTTTCTTAGACGAATCGCCACTGCCTCCACTTTCGAATGGTGTATAAAATATTGTCGTAGGTGTTACCTTTTTGATTCTATACATCTACTTTTCAAAGCGAAACGGCCTAATCGTCCATGGTTTGGTTGCTAGGGCTCCAAGACGTGTTTTTGAATTCATTCTATCATATGGGGATCCTCTGTACTTATTCCCAGTAAGAAATTCCATCTAAATTGAGTTAAAAATCTTAAATCTGGTGATTTCCTCTGATGACCCTATTTCAAAATCGATGGCGCAATGTCTAGAGCTAAAGAGGGTGATACAAAGCTCCATACTACACCCATGTACTTTGTTATAAATAGAATTAGTAACCAAAATGAATGACCCACGACCCACCGTCCATTTACAATAAAGCGGTTCGTGCATCAGATAAGTGTAAGTGCATAGCCCCGACTGTACACCTGCTGCCACTCTGTCCCAACTGTAGTCACTTTGCAAAGCAATACCATTTCCACCTGCCTTTCATGCATCCTCCTCTAATTGCCCCCACTGCGTTAGCGTTATGTGTTTATTTTTCACAAGACTTACGACCCAGAGTAGCTCTTTGAATGCACTCCTTATCGCAATGGGAATGTATTTGGGCCCTATACACAGTCAGCACCCTCTTACACCATCTGGTGCATAACCAACCTAAAATATTCAATTTTGCCCCTCTCGTCCGACAATTTTCGGCGTCGCCTTCCTTTTTCGGTGTGTTGCATTACACTTGTAATTATTTCATGAGATTTATCTTTTCAGCCGAATGGTAAACTCTCAGGGCACACGAACGGCGATGTAATGCCCATCGGTGAATGCGACAAAAATTCCATTGGACATTCCTTGTAGAGCTTCTCTCGGTTTTTTGGGTCCATCGTTTGCTGCTTTCGGGTTTTTTGGCACTATATACCACCAGGAAGGACATCATATGATGTGGATGTCCTTCCTGGTGGTTACCAACAGTAACCAACCCAAACTCATCGATTCAGCTGTGTGTGATAACTCTCCAGTAGGCAGTTGCCAGGTGTTTTTATGTGTGTGCGGCAGGTGATTCAATCCTTTCCTGCACTCAAATCTCTGCGGAATGTATGTAGCACTATTTGTGTGTAAAAATGATTCGTGATAGCACTGCAAACATTCAACTCCCCAGCTATAGACGGGATGCCATAAAAAAGACATGACCTTTCAGAATTTAGTCTCCTGAGGCATTCCAATTTTTACTGCATCATAAATTAGATTACCCCGAAGCCAAACATTACGCCTCATCCCCCGCCTAGTTCGTTCCATCTATATCAGCCTACCCGGAAAGGATTCTTTGAAAAATGTTAAAACCAGCGCCCAAACAAACAAGAGACGAGAGAGCAACCAAAAAATTAAGTATACGCAGTAGAAAGCTCCGTACACGTTACGTGAACCCAACTGGATGTGACATCATGAGTTCCCCCAGTTGGTTGGCTCGGCTCCTCGCTCGGATGGCCTGCAACCGACTATTGGAAACCACTAAAAACACAGATATGGATGCGGATTTACCTGCATCGGGTTTTCGGTCAAGGAGTCTCCCTGGGGTGCATTAACTTAAAAGCAGCCACCCGATCAGCATACCAGCCTCCTTTTGTGTGTGTACCAGTTGCGGCTGTTTAGTTATGTAACCTGCCGTGGCAGACCGTTGGACCTTCGGTGGATTTATTTTTTCTCAAAGGCGACGGGCACTCGCCCACCTCCACCTCAGATGCGAAATGAAAATAAAAATTCCTGGTACCATTCCAATATGAAATATGTTCGGATTACCATTAGAGTGGCAACGAATGTGGTCTTCGATGCCCCTCGCCATATGCACTCCATAATAATAAAATTCACACTTGGGTATTCGTATGATGGCTTTATTTCGCAGTGATCGTAAAACTGCAGCGTCTGTGCTGGCCTATGGGATATGCGAATGCAGACGCACCGGCCAACATGACTGCCAGAACAGGAACTATCGTCGTGGTGGTGCTAAACAACAATCGAGGGCACTGTCCAAAAATAAAAAACACACCACACACACTGGCACTATCGAACCATGATTTCATAATTTTCCTTTTTATTGTTTCACCATGGACAATGGACAATCGGCTAACAAACTTTGGCCGGCCGTAAAAAAATGAGTCCTTCGAACATAGAAATGTTGTTATTTTTTTTTTTTTTTTGAGGATTTAATTCGGAAGCTGAGTGATGAGTGTATTGGATGATGGGTAAGTGAACAGGACTAAAAAAAAATAGTCATTCAAATGGAGATATGTTTGGCAGACAAAATATTACGTTGTGTGCAGTTGCATACGGGAACAGGCTGCTAGAAATTTGGGAGGATATTTATTTGTTTTAGGGACTTATTGTGTATAAAGCGAGGTTCCTATGTGAAGTTGTACGTATGGATGGCTTTTTGTCACGGTCAGGAGGTGGAAAGACTGCTTTTGCGATTGGATTTTTGTTTTGTTTTTGTCTTCGTCAAAAGTGGTTTATGTGATATGGACTACTAAGACTCGATACCTCGAAAGACCCATTTTACATCTTAAGGTTTTTTCTACTGCGCCGCCCCTCGCGAACGCATGAATTGTCATGCAGGAGCTTCTCAATTCAGGCGTTTGGACTCGGCATAAAATTGCAGGTTCCTTCAATTCGCCACAAAAATAAGTAAGTCATGCAAAACGAATGGTTGGTAAAAGCTAGACCTAAGTTACTTATACAAACCTGTTGTCCCAACTACTCGTATTTCTTCATTTGTAAATTGAAATGGTTTTTTTGCGCAGCTGCTTCTGAGGCAATCGGAGACTTTTTGGTCACCCAAATGTCGTTGAACACTGGAGACAATCAAACTCCGGAACTTTCATCTCAATGACATATTGCCAGCGATGCTCTCCTTTCCCTGTAGACGAATTAAAAAGGCGCCTAAAGTACTAATGCCCTTTTTTCAACAGCACATCTGCGTTAACTATGAGTTTGCTCGTCAATTAAGAAAAAGCTGCTTCTGTCTTTCAAATTGAAGGTTAAAATATTTATAACTCCACGCTTCGGATTTACATAGTTGTTTATATTGAAAACAATCGGGAACCTTTTTTCAACTCGATTACTGAGAAAAGGGTCGAGTACGTAACTGACTGTTTAATCAGTTGCCTATGTGTGTTTAGTTCAAGTTGAAATTATATTTATCTACTTGTTCTACTTGTTCACATCTTTATAAACGTAGAATAAAACTGTGGGGGCCTGGGGTTGAATTACCGCATCCGTGATCAAGTACTACGTGACTGAACTTGTTATTGTTTTGCTTGTAAAATACACAAAATTCAGTGACGAATTGCTCGCTCATGGTATTTCGACACCTGATGTCTGTTTGCGGTTGACGTGACAACCACTTTACAGATGTCAATGAAATTTGTTTTGAAATGTTTCTCAAGACTCTAAGAAGGCTTTTGCGTTGTGATTTTTTATTGCCACGCCTACTTTTTGGGGGTGTTGCTGAAGAAGAGGTATTATTTTCTGACTTGACTTCACTTTGCCATAAGTCAAATAATTTGTACACCAAAAAAGTCGTACCGAAGTTCCTTTTCTGTTTCATTCAGAAGCTGAGCTACAGTCGAAAATCTAGTACAATCGTATTGATTTTATAAATGGACAACTATCAGCAACGATTTTCCTTCATCATGGTTTTGCTTTGAGGTAGAGGGCACACATCGCAACCATAGGGCACTTTTAAAAATATGGACTAGATGTACCCTGAACGCAAAAACTAGGTTGATCGGTAATGTAATTTTTCCTACGACAGTCACTTGCACTAAATGTCCATTTAGCACTCAGTTCTTGACTAGATTCGTCGGTTACTACTCCTTTAGCGTCAACTGGAAATTCTTTTCATGTGAGATCTAGGCCCATCAAAATTATAAACATTAAGTCAGCCATCTGTCAAACTTACTAAGCTAGATTGTAGCACGTTGCCCTCCCCATTATGTGTCATTTTCTGTAATGGAGCGAAACGAAAGAGAGGTATATAACTTTGCGGTGGAGGGAAATATCTTCACGGGCAATAACTTCACATGGGAAATAACTTCACATTGAGAGTGTGACAAAATTTCACTTTTTTTATATGAAGTTATTTCTCACTAAAAGTGGGCACTTACTTCACCACAAATTTTGTGAAATTATTTCCCACCAACGATTTGAGAACTTTTCGATTCTAACTGAAAAACAGAAACCAAATCGAATTCTTTATAAGAATTTTAGTATAATTTAACTAACATTATGAATAACAACTTCCCCCAAACAGTGACCCCAAACTGTTTGTTGCAGGGGGTCAGCATGGCCCCCCATACATTTTCCACTAGTTATGAATTGTGAGCTGACATAAATGTCGTCGCGTGTTAAGAGAACTTATTTCCCACTCGATGAGAAGTTGTTTCCCCATGTGAAGTTATTGCCCGTTGGAGTTATTTCCCTGCACCTTCTTTTCCATGCTTGTGAACTTGAGTGGTTTCTTTAAGAGAAATAAAATAAATACCACCAGGTGGACCATTTGTCACATCGCGGGCATCACAATGGGTTCACAAGGACCCAAGTTTGGTACAGAAGGAATCACCCTGTTCATTA
The DNA here is from genome assembly GCA_948293265.1 of Cheilosia impressa. Classification (NCBI taxonomy): domain Eukaryota; kingdom Metazoa; phylum Arthropoda; class Insecta; order Diptera; family Syrphidae; genus Cheilosia; species Cheilosia impressa. The sequence continues at coordinate 44,114,726 of OX411884.1, read as the reverse complement.
ACTTGATCTCACGCAAGGGACATTTAAGAATATTCTTGCTGGAAGACTGCTTATACAGTCTGATTGCATAATTTGTCAAGAATACCCGTTGGAGTTGTCGGATAGGGCTCACCTGTAGACAACTGAACAACTCATATTGGAAACCTCAGCCATTATAATTTTTTGGGGTTATTTGTAATTTTTTTGACGTCATTTGTTACTTTTGGCTTAAGAGCCCTATCCCTGCGATCAGCTAAATTGGATTAAATGTCCATAGAAGAGTTGTCCCATAGTTTAGAGTTTTCCGATGATGGAAGCTTTTCATGAGGTGTTAATTTTTCGACCTTTGGGAGTCTCAGATTCTTACTGTTTTAAACCACCATTCCTTCCGACCTTTTTTCGGTATGAGGACTTATCTTACTCCTTTGGGAGTGTCAGTTTTGTTGACATTATCGAAGTGGCAACTTCCCGAATTGGTTCCGTAGAGCGATCCTTTCGGTTTCGTATTGTGCTCAAGAAAAGAACACGTGATACGAAACAGTTCTACAATGTGGACAGTTTGGGTTGTATTTATGTCGGCATTTATAGAGACATTCCCTTTAACGGCCATTTAATCTGTAGATCATAATATTTCACTAGTGTGAGCCTCTGTGTCCATCTTCCCTGCTTTACTGCGACTCATTTCGTATTTTCTTCTATCGTTATCTACCCGACCATTTTGGACTGACCCGCTTTTCATTTCTTTTCATCGAGTATTTCGATATATATATCATTTATACGACGTTGCATCGTTTCGAGACTGTGGGAAATGAACATCAGGCACTCCTTAGTGCGCTGGTGCGATCGACTGATTTAACCACTCGCACGTAAAATTTAACTTACTGGCCATTTTTTTGCAAACATGAGTACAGAACTAGCCGCTCCTGCAAGAAATAGTCTCTTATTAAAACAAAGACGCTTGCTAGACTTCAGTGATTTCCTTAAACGGGCGCTCGTTTCTCGATATGCATTGCAGGTGAGTTGTTGGTAATGCCTGATTTATTAGCGTACCCAGTCTGAGAATGCTGATAAATTTGTCGCCTTTGGTGGCACACTGATCTGGGTTCCACGATAATGGCCGTCCATCAATAAATTGACGGTCGGTTTCAAACTTGTTTATCGATTAACTACACGCGTTGGCCACAAACTGCGATACACGGATTACGATCTCCTAAACACTTATATTTAAAACGATCACCTTACTAGCGACGAAGTTTAGTAAATCTTCTTGAAGCGTATTGCTATTTGGCGACCGCTTGAAAGCCGTGCAGTTAATGCCGCATTGTGGAAATGTCATGACTGGGACTTAAAACTTGTTTGCTTTAAGGTACGATAACTTCCAAGGTGATGGTATTTAAAAAGTTCTAAAAAGTACGCCCAAAATAGAATACCTAGTGCAGAGTGGTTTGAACCTGTGGTGCAAATAATTTCATTTCCAATCGCACTAACAGATGGCGCTAACCTAAATCAACAATGGTTGCAAATTACGTCTCAAAAAGTCAGAGTAACTCTAGGAGCGGATACCAACTTTATGTATTGAGATTTTTAAAACTTGAAGCATCACCTCCACGTAGTGATATTAAAAAAGTGTTTTTTTATTGACCTTTAATATCCACCAACAAAATGCACGCAGTCCTTCGTTATAGGCCCCATAAATCCATTGACCGAGCGATCCTTTTGGTAAAATTTATTCCATCCCCTCGAATAAAATTGCACATCGTACACGGCACAATTAATTTAATTCAATACGAAACGAATCCTTTTACAATTTACAGTAATTCGACAAAATTTCCACCCAAAAAAACCTCAAAATCGAATCATAATTTACGCTATCCGTTGCGCTGTCCAAAAATTCCTAAAAACAGAAAAACCAAAACCAAGCCCTCCCATGGTGAATTGCAAATGCAAAAACCAAACCAAAAACCATCTGGAAAAAGTCCGCACGTTTAGATAAAATCTGAAATTAGCTGGCTTTTGTAAAACACCACGACCATATCGCCAGCAACACAAAAGACCAAAACAAATTTGCTCCCCAAAAACCTCATTAGAGACTAGAAACGTTTCATTTTGTGGCCATTTTTACTCATGTCGATTTGGTTTTGTAAACGCGCGTTCCCAATGTACAAGCACGGCGGTCGGTGGCCAAAACAAAGTACCAACCCGCACAAAACAAAAAAATGCACAAAAAAAAAAAACAACGAAACAAAAATTACATTCCCTGACCGGCAAACAGCAGATAAAATTGATTTGATCTGCATATTCGTCGGGGCACACATCCCTCGCTGTTGGAACTCGTTTATATGTTAAACTGGGATTACCTAGCTGCCAATTTCATTAAACGAGCTTAGGGTTCAGAGTGAACGCTGAACGCCGAGCGCTCACTCGCATATTCACACTAGCGCCAAGCACACATCGTTGAGTGGTGGAACACCAGAGGGACCTGTTAGGTTGTTAGCTGGGTGCAAATTAGGAAATTGTTTAATTTTGGAGCGCATACAGTGTCCTTTTGGCCAGAACAGTTAGAAAATTATTTGCCAGCTCTCTGGTGGTGGATATTTTTCGGCAAAGCCCCTCGCCCCAAAAACACACAACGAAATTTTTGGACGAAATGTGCTTCCGAGCATGTAGATTATCCAAATAAGCGCACAGCGATGAAATTTTAAATTTTCATATTTTGCCGGCCTAAGTTCGTTACGAAATTGTGTGTTTAGAGAGAGCGACTGAGAATATTATGTGTGGTCGCATATATATGCGTGTGTGGTGTCCTGCTGAACATGATGAAATTTTGTTTACCTAATTGAGGGAGGGCAGGTTTGAAATTAGCCAAAGTTCCTTCCGGGCATTTGATGCGTTTTAAGGGGGAACAACAAAATCGCTTTACCACTAATCGAACGTAAACGTGGACTGAGGTTTGTCCCGAGAGTGAATTTGCGTTGCACTGCACCACAGATCCAATTGGTGATATCAACTAGATTGGAAGTGGGATGGGAAGTACTTTTTTTAACTGAAGTTTATATCTGAATCGAATGGCAATCAGGTGAGAAGATATTGAAGATGGAAAGCGTAACAAACGAGTTAAATACTCGTGATTTTTTTTAGGCAGATAAACATGTTTTATGTGGTTCTTTTCAAGCAGTCAAATCATGACAATTTTTAGTATTGATCACTGTGAAAACATTGCCATGCAGTTAAGTGGCAGATCTCACAGAAGTAGGCTTATTTTGGGAAGATAAGTTTTACCAAAAATCAAAAATCTGGAAAACTTCGTTTATTCAAAATTTGTGATGGCATTGTTGTCATGAACTTGTAACATTCATTGGCTGGCTTTTACTATTGCATGCGCCTATCTTTTTGTGTTGGAAGCTTTTAAAAAGAAAATAAAGCTCGCAACTGGGTCACACGAAACTTTCTCTTCAAGATTGCAAAGGCAAGAACCTTAACGTTCACAAGTAATTATAACAAACCCAATTTAAAATAGTTTTCAATAAAGTTAATAAAAATAATAAATAGTTATCGCAACAGATCAGTGGGACCCTAGGCCTAGCTTGTTACCTGGGAACCCTCGCTTAGTAGTCCAACACACCAACCACTAAGCCACTGTTTAGTTATTTAATTGTGTAGTTAATTATTTTTAATTGTTTAGTTTAAACGGCAATGTAATTAAGCAGCAGTTTTATAAAAGAGTCCATTTTTGCAAGTTCCCTTACCTGTTTCCGTTAATGATAATGTTTTAAGAGCTACCTAAAATCCAGGTTTTCGCATAAGCAACATTATTTTCATTTCATTAATTTTTTTCTTTCTGATTTTCTTTAATTTCGGCATTTATTCAATTTTAGATTACAGCTTGGAAATTGATATACTATATTCACCTTAGTTTTTTTAAGGTAATATCTCTTAAGTGATGCCTATATACCATTTTGTATGCTAGATCTAGCACATTTAAACTTTTAATTACATATAAGTATACAAAAAATATGCTATGCAATCTATTTTAAATAAAAACTCTATTTCCACCGTAAGAACATATTCCTGGTATATTTTCAATAATTAAATGTAATTTTCATAGCTAAAGACTGAACTCCTTTTTGTTCCTTATTAATTATTATTATGTATTAGATAGAAGTCATTTTGTGTTTATGTATATTTTTACTTGTTGTTTTTTTAACTTTGTTTTTTTTTATGTTATAAAATTGTTGTTTTTAGACTTTAGCCATTTATTTTATTCCCCATACAATTTAGCATCTTTTTTTCTTAATTTGGCATATTCCGCTGGAAAATAACTTTTTTTTAGTCTCAGAACCTTTTGGCTTTGTTTATTTAATAAAGTGGCAGGAAGTGCTTTTTATTGTTTGTTTAGATCTTTTAGTGTCAATAAAGTGGATATTCTGATTGCAATAAATCAGTTTGAAAAATTAAAAGTTTACGAAGCTGTGAGGAGCCAATAAAGGCATCATGCGCCGTATATACAAGGTGGGCCAAAAGAAGTCATCCGATGTTGTTTGGCTCTCATTTTTTTTCTAAATGAAAAACTTCGATTCTGTTTTTTGATTATGTTTATTTGAACCTTTCGCCAAAAAGAGACATGAGGCGACCCGGGAACGCCGCCTTCAGAATATCGGTTGTGGCTCGCGCAGTGTGTGCCGTAGCTCCGTCCTGTTGGAACCACATTTCTACCAGTCCTAATTCGTCCAATTGCGGCAGAAAAAACTCGGTTAACATGGCCTTATAGCGCTCACCGTCCACTGTTGTCGTTTGACCAGCGGCGTTCTCGAAAAATGGAAAAATGGCCCGATGACTCCTCCAGCGTGAACAGCGCACCATGCAGTAACTTTGAGCGGGTGTAATGGCTCCTCGTGCATTACTCGTGGATTTTCTGTGCCCCAGAAGCGATAGTTTTGCTTGTTCACGTACCCTCTGACATGGAAATGAGCCTCATTGCTCATTATGATTTTGGTCGAAAAATCGTCCACTTCGTCCTCGAGATTGAGTATGGCTTGGGCGTAGGTTACGCGCGTTTGGCGGTCGACAGGCAGCAGCTGATGCACGGACTGGACTTTGTACGGGACCATGCGCAAGTCTTTGACCGAAATTCGCCTTAGGGACGACCGGCTGATGGCTAATTGCGAGGCACGGCATCTGGTCGATGTTTCCGGCGACAGCTCGACATTCTCGTCAACAGCGGCGATATTCTCGGCACAACGGGCGCTCCGGGGCCGGCCACTCTTGGCAACGTCTCGTGTGGTCCCATACTCTTCAAGGTTGGTGGCCAAACGGCGCAGTGTTTGCGCAGACGGTGTCGGAAGGCCGTGGAATCGGCTACGGAACTCGCGCTGCGCCATCACTACAGACGAATTGTTAGGCTAAAAAATAGACACGACTATTTATCGCTCCATGGCTTGTTCACTTGTATTCTACATCTCTCTAGTCCCCAACTGTCAAAACAGATTTGACATTGGCGGCCATTTGCAAAAATAAGAGCATCTTCCAATAGGGTGATCTCTTTTGGCCCAACTTGTATATCCGTAGATCAAAAATCACTTAAAAACTTGTAAAAAAAGGTGAACAAAAGTTCGAAATATATTTTCGCGGGTATCAAATTATAAAGGACGTTCCTCTGATGACAGGAGTTGTTTCAGATTTTTCAATAAAGTTCTTGTTAAAGAAAGTGGTCTCGTAATACTGTCCCTAAAATATTGAAACACCACCTCTCACCCACCTAAAACGTACCATATGACACTCAATAGAATCCACTCGGTGTTCAAATTTCATCTTTACCTACCACACTTTGTGAAAGGACACTTCAGGCGAATACTTACACTAATTTCCCCAATGTTATTCCACTTCAATTCTTACCGATACCAATGACCATGTTCTAATTGTTATCCCTCGAGGGGCTAAGCAAGATACGAGAAAACCCCCAGTGAATAAATTACCCCAATAATAGACAGACAACACCGAAATGATAGAAGGATAGAAGAAGAACAGACAAGACGAACAAACGAAAAAAATAGAGAAAATCTCACCATATTCTCTGCCTATCCTTTCACAAATTGAGCAAATATTCTTCACTTGCACTGCCACCTCAGTAAAATGGACACGTACGTCCAATGTCCATAAAGGGGTGGAATGTGTCCAAAGATGGCGCAAAAAACGACCGACCATCCCATGAAGATAAATACAAAAACAAGACTAAGCCCTCAATACACCAAGGAACATATTTTAAATGATCTTCCATGTTCCTCAAAAATACACACACAAAAAAATAGAAACCGACAACCAACAAGAACGACGAAATAAAAACTTAAATAGAAACAAACATAACACACCGACCAATCGTGTAGACCAAATAGAGGTAGCCCTGTTTAAAAACAAAAAAAAAACCCGCTCAACGAATATTTATTTTGCAGACCGTGAACGTGTCTCAAATACCTAAAGATACACCATGACCATGAGTGATATGGAACGGGAATATCCTTCGCTAAACGATGGCTTTTTATCCTTGCAGTGATAATTTAATCCTACCAATCTACTTCTTAAGGAAGTTTCTCTCGTCTTTTTTTTTCTCTAGAGTTTCCAACATTTCACTATTGTTCCCCGAAAAGTGGTTGCCACGAATTTCCGCTATTGCCACGCCACGCCACGCCACTACCAATTAGACCCTCAAAGAATCACAGAGAGAAAAAAAAGCCAGAAACTCTCGCAAAATCCAATGCGCTCATCAATTTATCTGGAGTACCAATGACAACTTCCCAACCAGCGGCGCACTGTCCCGCTCTCCAAGGGAAATCTTCGCTAATTAAATATTTTCTTAAAACTAACAAAAGCTTTTCCTTCGCCTCGCCATCTTTAAGGCGATGGTTAGAGTGGTGCCAGCAGCAACACCATACACCACCCCCCGCCGGAGAAACTCTTTGCTTACCTATAATGAACCTACCACATTTGGAAAAACGTTTTCCGCAGCATGGTCTTGTACTTTTAGGCCGTCCCTGGCCCCCTTTTGGCCGGCGCTCTCGCGCTGATGCCGCACACAAAGGGAACTAGCGCCACATGAAACGAAAAACGCAAAACGAAAAACGAAGCGAGCCAGCAACAGCAAGGAGGAAAAAAATTTTAATAATCCAGATAAAAGATGAAAAGCCAAAGTTGGGCAGAGTTGGGGTGCGATATACCTACACGACGAAGAATGGTGGCCTTTCCTGCAAACCACCGGTATCCATCCGCAGAGTATTTGCTGCTCTCCAGTTGGGTTGTGCATTGGTTTTGTTGGAAACAAAAAACCTGTCAACCGAACTCTGGTGTTGCCAACAACAACACTAGGGCAAGCAACGGGACACAGAGTGATGAAAAACGCGCGCACTCCTATGCACCACTGTGTATGCAGCAGGCGGACCCCGGCCCATTCCTCCCAAACACTACTGATGTTTGGCACAAAAAAAAAAAAAAGAGCTTTTCGTCCTTTTATATCCCGTTTTTCCTCTATGAGGTTCGCTCGCTCTCGTTCTCTCTCTCTAACCGCTTACTGTGGCAAGTAGTCTGTTTTTCGTTCTTTTGGTGCTTTGTTCGGTTTTGTTTTGTGAGTGTTTCTGGTGATAGGACGACGACGAACAGAGAACGTAAAGTGCTCAGAAGACCGGTTAAATTGAAGCTTTTCCCGTGCGCTGCTCATTGTTCCACACTACTCGTGGGGTCACGCATAAAAGCGCATCACTTGCATCCCCCTCTTCTGCAGCAGCGCAGCGGTGAAGGACGACAACGGACGAGCAAGAAATTGAGGGGAAACAATAAATGCTACTGCTGCATGCATGCCAAATACAAAAACACTTAGTGTGGTGCATTATGTGTTTCGGGAAGAGTTTTTAATATGTGCAACTTCAGTAGTAGTCTTCTTTTCTGTGAATGTGTGTGTGTATTACAATACCTACTGTTTGAACAGCATCAGGATAGATGAGTAACTGGCTGAAAAGTAAATGATACCTCTCAGCGGGTAGTGGTACTTTTTTGTAAGAAATGGATCTGGAGTGAGCCTGCAAGGACTTGGATTGTTTGGTGCGCTTATTGGGCTTAATCGAAGGTAATCTGTGGTATGTGGGTATTACGGAGACGGCTTTCCGAGGAAGATTGGTTGAGATATGTGGTTAGTCACGACAGTAGGTGGGGCATTTCAAACATTTTCAGTTGCACGCGACAAAAGTCGTGGCGGCGCCGCTAACCAAACTTAGGTTTGAAACTCGAGCTGGAAACTCTGGTTGTTTTTTTTTTTACTTGTGAATAGATTTTTCTACTGTCATTTGAATTTTAGTTCATAATAATAAGTAAATAAGTCGTCCGAAATTTCTAGTTCAATAGGATGAATGAAGCAAGTTCGATTTCAAGAACCTTACACAAAGAGCGCGAAGGGGGCTAATATTGAAAGGTTGGTACGAACAATGTTTACACTTCCTTTCTAACTAAAGGTTTAATATGGGTGCACGCAATTTACGAATTTATTCTTTGGCTTCTGATCTCTGTCACGAATAACTCTTGATCTTCCATCAAGCCTACCTAAAAACAAGAAGATTATCAGCCTAAAAAGGTCCACGATTGAAATCTATCCTTCACCGCCTCCCTTTTTGTAACCTACTCCCAATCTGCGGTGTTTCCATTTCTGCTCAAGCTTTCTTCCAACGCGCTATACCTCTTTTCGTTTCCTGCAGCTTTTTCGTATCGTTTTCTGTTGTTCTTTTCGTTTCCTGTCGCTTTTTTCGTTTCCAGACGCTTATTGTTTTCTGCCGTTTTTTCGTTTCACGCCCCTTTTTCGTTTCATTAAACTGTTTCGTTTTAAGTTGTTCCTTTCGTTTCTTGTCGCCTGACGCTGCTTTTCGTTTCATCAGAGCTGTCATTGTCACAAATAGTTTCACTTCTGATTCAGCTCATGGCCAATCAATAGAACCGTCTGCTTAGAGTTGGTCCAAAAGAGTCAATTTGTGGTTTAAAGTTGGCGCTCCATCAACAGCCACCATACAGCTAGATCGCTGTCACGGTTGGATCGACCTCAAAAACTTCCAACTTGTGTCATTCTGGTTTCTAAAATGCACTTATAAATGCAACCCTGATCCTGAGACTTCATTTTGTTCCCTTTGGATGTGGGTCTTCTTTTTATCGCCACTGGATATTCGGAAAGGATTCTGTTTGTGTGTGCGGGTCCTTATGCTCAACACAAATAAGGGCTCGAATCGCCTCTCCAAACGTGACGAGATTTGTGTCCGTTTTATATGTAAAATCGACTTGATTCCGTGAACGAATAGCGCATGGCTATTCGGCGCCAGAATTCCATTGCAGGACCTTTCGAAAAAGTCATGGTTGTGGTGCTTGACTGTCTTTTCTTTTCTGAGGGCAACGCACTCCTAAATGACAGAGTTTATGTATCAGTTTTTAAAGTAAACATCAGTTTTACAAGCAGGACACAAGAAAGTATTTTACATAAACTTAAAGCCGGCAAATCTAAAGAACCCTCTATCGCCATCTAAACCTTTCTCTCTTTCTCTTTCTTTCTCTCTCTCTCTCTCTCGGCGTACAACAATCGAGGAAAATAATTGAAAAGAAAACCCGACAAAATTTATCACAAGCATCAAGGCTCGGCTGGCACATCAGCTTCAATCACACGTCCATTATTTGAAGAGTTACTGTCATCGTCCGTTTCCATTTAACCATTTACTTGCACAGTAATGTTCTCTTTAGCATTCCAACAATTTGAACAACAATGTATGTAATGTGCTCTGCTGCAAAAGTGTCCTCTCCAACTCCAAGTCTTGATGCCAACCAGCGCCCACAAGAAGCCACCAAAGCAGCAAACACCCATCGCGCAGCATTTTCCCCTCAACTGTATCTGCTGCTGCTGCTGCTGGACGGTCGGTGTTTTATTTGCCTTTGGTTTTTTTTTTCAATCGTCGTTGTCGTATCTGTTTCAAGTTCTCTGCTATTATGCATGCAATCAAGCAAAGCTCACCCTGAATGGGGCGCATAACAGAAAACAAATGAAGCAAGCTTGCGCGCGTGTACAACGGTGCATTGAACACAGTTATATTAACAGAAGCAGCAGCAGCAGCGGACTTTCTTCTTTCTCTCGTACGGGTATATGCTCGGTCGGTATCTCGGTATCGGTATGTTCTTCTCCATGGTTCACGCGCGCCGGCCGACGACATCACAAACACTAGTGCGCGCAAACTTCCAAATGGATGCTATCAGTACTGCCTCGTGTGTGTGTGTGTTTGTATAGTGCTTTGGAATTCCATCGGGCTCCATCCACACACCGTGCACAAGTGGTGGTGTGCATTGTAGTAGGCTTATATTCGGCAGCCTGTCTGGATAGATGAATTCCTGCACACAGCCGCACCGCTATCGTCAACATCACAGTTCGAGTTGAGTAAGTCCAAGTTGGATGGCATTCAAGTATTTCAGTTGAAACGGAACTTTCGCACAGAACGGTCATGGTTTTGAAATATTAAAACCAAACCAAAGCCAACAAACTACCACTGTATACGGTTCCCACTGAGAGCATAGTCGCATACAAGTGCACACAGTCGCTATTGTGAATTGAGCTGGTGCTGGTGGTACCAACCAGAGACTGCCATACTTTTGGTGGACTCATTCTCCGTCCGACAATTGAGAAGAAAGTACGTCGGCCGGCGAGAACAAGAAGTATCTTTCACTTGAAACGACTTGCCACTCTAATCGGTGTCGGTGGCGGTGTCTCGCGGTGTCGTTCGGTTGCCTAGTTGCGTACACCGACCTTCGTTGCCGGAGCGTGTTTTTCTGTCTTCTTTTTTTTTTTGGGGGAGCTTTCAAGCAGCGATACCTAGCAACAACAACAAAAACAACAACTGAGGTGTTTGATGTCAAATGGGAAGCTTTTGGCGGTGGTCGCTGGTCGTGTCTGTGTCTGACGGCATTGCCAGCTGTTTGGTAACCGCCCGGAATGTATCTGGAACCAAAGACTATTCGTATTCCATCCGGTGGCAGTAGTGAGTGTGATGTGTTTGGTGGCGCTCTCATTCGCGGTGTTCTATGAAGTTTTTTGGGGCTGTTTTTTTATTTTTTTTCAAATAGTGTGTGAATTGCCTTTTCTTTTTCGGCTGTTCAATCCGGCATTCGCTTAGTAATCAGTCCTCAGTCGGTCGCTGCCACGATTCGGGTTAACAACAATGTCTATTAACCAGCAGTGAACACAGTGTGCTGACGTGTGTGTATGTGAGAGAGTGCACAAGTAGCTACATCAATCGAGAAAAGATATGGAATTGCAACTTTTCCGCTGTCGCCGCGAACTTTGCACTATGACTTTGCTGAGCTAGCACTTAGCATGTACAGATACTGTGATTAGCAAGTTTTAAATATTTTTTTTTAATATTTTTTCGTATTGTGAACAAGCCCTATGATACAACTGCGCAGTTAACAACGTTCGAAATAATCATCTCCAAGGTGTATAGTGATCAAAGTCCATCCTGAGTCATTTTGAATAAAAAGGACACCCAGCAACAACCGTCTGCCCCGAACCGAAAATAAAGAAAGACAATCGTGCTCAGTTAATTTTTTTTTTTTTTTGGTATTTATGCACATTTTATGTAAGCAGATAACACATTTCCGAACAATTAACAAAAAGAGAATAGAAAAAAGTTAAAGATAAGTGCCACCCCCATTATATCTGTGTGTAGTGGTCTAGCCATGGCAGAAGCGTCTTCATCGTATCCGTCGTCGTTGTCGTAGTCACCCCCGTGGGCGAAACCCCAATCCAGCTCCCAGTGCCAGAGACAAAATATCGAGTAAACTCCTTCACTTTAACCAGACGAAAAACTAATTGAAGTTGGATTTTTCCCAAAAAGAAAAAAAAGGAAGACAACGAAACAAAATCTCCAGAGAGAATGTGAGCGATTTTAAGGCAAGGAAAAAAATCGCCAGAAGCAGCTTCTTATCGCAGTCGTCTCTGGAAATGTAAGTACTCACATATTCACATGATAGATACGATACTACCATCTCCCTTTGTACACCAGCAGCAGAACTCTCGTTGCTCGTCGTAAGATATATTCAATTAATTTAAGAAGCAGCACTCGAGGGATCCGGCACCTCTCGAAAAGATCACAAAAGACGGCCGAGAGAGAGAAATCTGTTTTTTTTTTCTTCTTATCCTCCCTCCTCTTCCATTGAACCTTCTCTCGTGCATTGAATTTGTATCTCAAAGAAGGCAAAAAAAGAAAAATTCCGCTACTACTGACTGACTGACTGCCTTGCTGGAATTGCTTGCTGTGGCCGCTCCCGCTTGTCCGCCACACTCTTCCGCACTCAGCCAGTTGTTGGTTGTGTAGCTCTACCTCTGCCTATGTGTCTTTTGATGGTCTCAGAGTTTCTATTTTTGGTTAAATTACGTCAACTTTTTTTGTAGCTGCAGTATGTGAGATGTGAGAGTATCCCGTATATTTCAAAAAGCGAATTTTGTTTAAAACATTTTTTCTTTCTGTACCTCCCTTACTCGGGAGAGTGGGTATACCCCCATCCACTATTTGGTTGTTTCAATTTTCACTGTTTCAATGAAGACATTGCAAAACGACGATTTCATTGAAGGCACGATTTGAATTCAAAGAAGAAGATCGTTTGCTTGGGGAATTGTCCTCCCCAGCGAGTGATAAAATGTAATCACCCCCAAAATGAAGAATAAGATTGATTCGTATGCGGGAATTCTCAGTCTCGCCGGAATATGGAATCCATAAATTACACGCACTTTGTAGTGTAATGAAAATTAAACCGATTTTCATTGAAATGTTGCCGACCAATTACTTGTCCTTTCATCTTGTTTGCGCGAGGTACTCAAACTTTCTCCAAATGCCGAGACAGAAATTGCAGGTTGTGCAAATTGCTGTTCTTAAATATTCGGCAAACACGTCGAGAGTTTTCTATTTGCTCAGTGAGATAGTGAATTGTCTATGCAAATATTTGTTTTGTGTGCGATGCTTGGGCAAAAACTTCAGTGAAAACGAACTGCGGCCCTGCTCTGTATCTCGTTCCGTAAAGTAAAATTTTTCGAAAACGAACCTTTTCTACTCTATATTTCGAAATTGGAATGAAATGTACTGATGTCGCATCTAGAATTCCGAAATTATTACAGAGTACCTACTTAAAAGCGGAAGGGGAAAGCTATTTCGAATAGGACGCAATAGAGAGTAGGTCCCCTGATCTGAGTGGGGGTTGAATTTTCATCGAAATCATCGAAATTGGTGCAGATCCATGACTGTTTTTATTGTTTTTTAAACCCTTCACTAACAGTCGCACTAATAATAGTTTTTAGCATTTAGATTGATTTTGTTTTCTATGTTAGTAGCTAATTTTGTTTGAAAAATTTTGTAAAAATGAACCCACACACTAAAAGTGATTATAAGTACCGCTCAGTGGTTGGATCAACCTCTTCAAAGCTTTTTTCCCATCGACAGCCACTAAAAGAAAACGTTTAATTTTAATGAAACACAGTAATGAGACTCAAAATTAACTATTCCAGTCAAATCCCAGTCAATGTCCCCTAAAATATGTTCGCTAATAACAAACAAAGGAAACTTTTGGTTATAGCGAACTATTTTTTGAATAAAATAAATTTAAGAAAATTTGTCATAAGTGCGACAACAAATTTTGGACGACAATTGAATTCTGACCAACAGATCCCCAAAAATCCATTCCCACAGAAGATTTTACTGTCAGATTTAGAATTGATTTATAGGTGTGATGCGAAATGGTATAGTTTCAACCATAGTGTTTCTAAAGAAGTGGTGTCCTCTAAAAGATCGCATCAAATTTGCTTGTTGTCGTTTTGCAAGGCCTTTCCCGAGACTTATAGAACTCAGACCTAGATGTCTTTCACTGAAATCACTTGACGATCACAGATTTCAGTTTTGCTCCTTTTCTTTTTTACTCCTTTTGCATGCGAGTTTACTCAAAAGAAACTGCTCGGTAACCTCAATTCATTTTAATTGAGTTAATAGTTTAATTTCCATCATCGCATTAGCAAATCCTACGGTGGAAATCGATTTGTAAGGAGTTTGTAGTTTTTAACTCATTTGTTCGTATGCCGACTCTTTGAAGACTTGAGTTGAAAACTGAAAGTAGATTTTTATTAAAAATTCGTAGAAAACAATATATAAAAAAAAATATATAATTCCTATATAAGTGTTACTATTGTGAATATCTAAAAAAAAAAGAAGTGTTGAAATTATTATTCCTCTTTAAAGTCTATGCGCGGTACTAATAATAATAAATTTAATGCCCAGGTTAAATTTTACGAACTCACAATGTCGAAATTTTCCACATAAGATTACCCATTGTGACCTAAAAAATATTGAGATTATTTTAGTAAGGAACTATGTTGCTGTGATGGACATTTTACAAATTAATTCAGATACAGAGTTGCTAAGTGCTAAGCAGGAGTTCTTGGCGCCCAAATATTTAGATCACCAATTTATAGCTTCGTATGAAAAAGACATCACACTTACAAGTGTTTCTTTACTCGTTGGGTCCCCTTTGGTGCTTAGCGATTTTAGGAAGCCTTTATTCCCTTAAACGTTCATAGCCTAGCCTAAGTTAGAACAAACTTTATTTTGGATAGTCTACACTTTACTATACCTTTTTCGAGCTATGTCGATTTTATAAACAAATTTCGCCGGATATTGCTCGCTCACGGATGAGACGATGCCCTTGGTCGATTTGACAACATTTTTGCCGATTAATAACCCGGCAGCTTGTGCTTGTTTTAGTTACTCTTAAGTCTTCTTTTTGACACCACGCGCTTGGCTAAGGTAATACAGACCAATTTTGAGCCTATGAATGAAACTTTATGAAGCTTATTAAAAATAGTAATCAGATCGGAAATATTTCAAAACAATTACCCATAATTGCTTCCTTACCGCTCGTGGCTGATTTCTTAAGAGTCTGTGTCCCACTACACAGCTATTTAGAGTCAGTCAATTTTTCGCCCATCTCCCTTTCGTTTCCTGTCAATTTTTCATTCAATATGAGTTCAAAAGAAGAAGTTTTATTTCTAAAACTAAATATGTGTTAAAACTCAGTATTGTTTATTCTTTGCACTGAAAAAAAAAAAACAAAAAAAAAACTTAATTGCAATTCATCACCAACAACATTGGATTTAAAAAATGTCAAACTATTTTAAAAGGACGAAATGCATTTTTTGGAGTTCACTCTACCAGCCCGAACACCTCACTGTTAAATCTTCTCTAAAGCCCGTGTACATTCAAAACATCTGAAGATGAGCTCATCCCTTCTATGAAAAGGCTCCTTAGACTTAGTAGTTCTAAGGAACAAAACGACTTTTTTCAAAAATTCAACTCTAGCTCAAAGTTTTTAGAAATGTACCATTAAAATTTGGGAGCAAACTCAGAAACAGTTGAATTAGAGTCTTTGCTGTTCAAGTCGAATAGAAAGTAGTGACTTATCAATCAATTGACAGTCAAAATTGTGAAGTTATCCACAATATTTAGGAAATGCTGACAATCGACTAGTAAAAAAATTTTCGGTTAAAATCGAACGAGTTATGCTGCGAAGTTTGTCTAAAATCAACTTCGGTATTGCGCTTGTCAACCTCTCTAACTTGACAACCTTTTTCGAACGAGTTAATTTTTTATATTTATTTTTTCGAAAGAATTTGTTAATTTTAATTAAAGTTTTTTTAAACGAGCAAATGGTTTACTCTCTTGAAGGAAATTTGTATGTCTGTATCATTTTAATGAAATGCTGCATGGGAGCTACTACGAGTGTGCTTAAAAAAAAGTCGACTTTGGAGTCGAATTCAATAATTTTTGTTCTTAGTAGTCAGCGTTTTGACTTTATTTTTTAAATAACGGTTTGAAAGGTTTCGTAGAAACTGCGCTCGATAGAATCTGTTTTTAGCGATTCACTTAAAAATATTGCAGGGCCAATATTATTTACGGAAAAATGTAGGTTCGTAAAGTTTTAAATTTGGTTGCAGGGCCCAATATCATGAGTTCGTAAAATTTGACCTTGCATTGGATACCTAAGAACTGTTCTTTCCACATCGTTCAGTTTGCGATCGGCGCAGTTTAGCTTTTCGGATCAGGTATTTTCTCTGCGCGGCCTTAGCTGTCATCAAATTTGTTCGGTTTTGTATTTAATCACGGGAAACTTTTCATATTTCTATCCTCCTGTAACTACATTCGAAAATACTTTTCCACGCTTAAATTTGTCAATCATTTTTACCGCAGAGGCAGTGGCCATCGTGCGTTGTTAGGATATTAGGATATCTGCTTGTTACCAATCGACGTTTAAACAGCACACTGTCACTGACTGTAAAGAAAAAGGAATAATATCAGAGTTTTTTTCTCTGCTTAGCCGTACACAACTGGTATTCAAATCTGACAGCTCTATGATTTGGAATCTCCTAAGAAACGCTTCCATTCACCAATTCTTCGCTAAGTGGGGCTTTGCATACTTAGTCGATGGTGGTTGTAAAATATTCGTTTAGTTACATTTCAATTGTTGCCCAAGCACAGGAACTTTGGCGAATCTTTATACTCTTCATAAAGTACCTTGTAACCTTTTAAAAAAAATTCACTGTTCCCAAACTAATTTTATGGAAAACTAAATTGTTGGATAGAAAGATAGCTTTATTTCGTACATAAACTTACAAGGGTTTTCTTACCACAAATTTCACAATAATTCAGAGGTATGACAAGTCATATCTTTCTTCTGAAACATTATTTTCTGCATAAGCATGATTTTAAGATTTAAATTGAAATATTACTTCTGAAGGAAAATAAGAGTATCTTGCTCGAAATGAATAATTTCGTTTCAAATGACCAATGGAACCAACGTCTGCGTATAAATTGTTGAATTCATTTCATAAAAATTGTCACTTATCCACATGTACCTTCGAGACTTATTTTTTCTAAATATGCATTTCAAAGCAATTTATATAACCACGCGCATGCACGTAGACAAATTACATGCAAAACGTTATCAGTAAAATTGCTCCACTCCTTATCGGTATTCAGTCGAATAAACAAATGAAAAAAAAACACATCACTGTACACAAAGTGTGTATGCATTCATAGCGCTGCGATTTCCGACTAGAAAATCTGAAAAGATAAATTTCCAGCGAGAAAACAGTGGAAAAATTATTCCTAACCATCGAAATAGAAAATTTTACAAATTTCAAGCCAATGGCGATCCAAAGAGTCGGTGGTCCCTGATCTACATACATTTGTTGTAAATATTTGAATTAGTTTACATATTTTGACAGAAAACTGACAAGTACCTCATGTATAGCTAAAATCAAAGCTCAAAGTGTGGGCAAAAAAAAGAAAACATCGCGATCTGTTCCACTTCCACAAATTTTCAATAAAATAATACGGAACTCACAAAAAATGTACACAAAAAGATAATTGGTATGGGGTTCTCTATTTGTTACGGATTGCTGTAACAACGATTTCGTTGAAACGTCTTTTAAAATGTTCATAAGACTCTTGAAAGCATTTAGGTTATGCCGTTCATTGTCAGGCCTACTTTATGGGGCACTTATGTCCAAAATGTATTTATTTCTGGCATCACTGCTTTAACCTTGCTATTTACTCAAATAACTCTCAATGAATATATATTTTTAAATATTTTAATTAGCTTTCCGATCCAGCTACATCTCCGCCGATTAGTTTTGATTGTAATTTGTGATTCCGAACAAAAGATGTCACGGCCACAGCTGGTATTAAATAAATCCCATTCCCTTCTATTCAAAAAAGAAACAAAAAACAATATTTCCTTAGCATTACGCGCACACGGAAAAGTACTTAAGCGCCAAGCAAATTAAAAAGAGAGAAAAAAAAGAAACCCCCCATTTGACAAACAATGCCCAAAACCGATAAGCAAACACCCATATCCATCGAGCTGATGGCGCCAATGCACACAATTAATACTCGAATGTCGTATGGTACATATGGTAATAAGCGCAGTCACGCTAGAGTAAGTATACGCCCCGTAGGCCAGCATTTGCACATTACTCGCAGGCGAACAAAAAAAAAAAAAAAACGGGGAGCAAAAAAAAAAAACAGCTAAATTAACCCACATTTTGCCAACTGATAAGTTTGGTTTGACAAAAATGTGTCATTTGTCTGCAATTAAAATCACGCAGCTCTTAATGCCACACACAAACAGGGTGGCCAGGAAGAAAATTCCACAAATCCATTTGATTCGTCTCTCGGTGGTTGTAAAAATAAACGCTGCAGGGCATTTAAAAGCATTCCCAGTGTCCTATTTCTGTCTCAAGATAGTCATCTCTTCTTGTATCTTCAATATAATTTCACTAAAAGCTTCGTTTCAGCAAATTGCATTTCCGTTCAAATAATTGTTTTAGAAAGTATAAGGACAACAAAAAAACAACAGAACAAATTAAACGGATATCATCATTCATTTGAATTGCAAACGGAAGCTTCGGAACTAGAACAACCCTCTGCAATTAATACAACAGTTCGGTGTGCGTTGGAAAGACGACAGGAAACGCAATGAAATCTATCAGTTCTTCTCGTAATTTTTTTTTTCCTTTTTTTCCATTTTTTTTTGCATTTTTCACAACAACCGCTCCCCATAAAATGTTAATGCAGTGCAATAAAACAAAATGCAGAAACGGAAACTGATACGAAAGATAATGGATGGACAGCAAAAAAAAAATACTGCATAGGGTGATATCGTTTATAATATCCTAACGATAAATGGCTAATGAATTGCAAAGTGCGCTGCGTGGTATTAGTCGACGTAAATCACAACGGTATGGAGGATGAGTGCATGATGAGGAGGTTCAACTAAGTCCAAAGGTTCTTCCTTAAGTTGTGATCTAATTGAGCTACCTACACTAACGATCGGTGCAGTGGATAGAGGTGCTGATAGTAAACTGTCTTCTTTTTAATCGTCTTGTTTCCATTGCACTGTTATCGACATATGACATAATTTTTAAGCATATAAAAGGGACAGGGTGGGTGTCATACTCTGCTTCAGGGCTACCATTAAAAAACTTGAAAAAATCGGATGTAAAATAACCCAAAATACGAGCCTTTTCCATATATGTTTTAAAGAGATCTTGAATTACCGCTTTCGTGAGCGAGCAATACGCCACGGACGGAATTTTTGGAGATTTTCAGGCGAAATAGAAACTGATCAAATAAAACTCCCTTCGTTGGTCCTATTCCCTTAAATTACTTTGCTCATCTCGAAATTTGTACTTCGTAAGTTTTGTATATGCTAAGTTTTGAAAAAGCGGTCCACTAATATTTTTCACTCTTTTTCCGGACGTTCTGCAACTCAGTGAAAGGTTTTACATTTCAGTTCGGTGATGTTCTTTTTTTCTGCAACATTCATAAATTGCATACAGTGAAAGAGTTAAGAAGATTTTTTTAACAAATCTTTTACGCTGAACAATACTTGTCTGGACGGTATCCTTTTCGAAACTTGAAAGCCCATAACTAACCATTTTCAAAATAATTTGAATTGGTTAATAGCAGTTTTCAGTGTTTTTCTTGATAAAAAAGAACTCGTGCAACTTTCAAGTTCTTTACTCAAATAATGCGCTACTAACTCTGAAGGTCTGTTGTTGCGACGATCAACGAAGTTGCATTTTTATGACCCAGGTAGAGGGCTGAATATGCTTTTTTTTTTATTCTACAATTTAAATGCGGAATGTTCTCTTTCAAGGAATGGCGTTTTAAGCCTATCACCTACATTAAAGGAAGCTCTGAGCTTTTAACTAAGTGTTAATGCAGCTCTTCTCAAGGCTGCTCGAAATACCGCAGAATCGTTTGGGCATACACCTTTTTAAAGCCATTGCTTAAAAATTCGACATCTAGTTACTAGTAATACTTTGTCCGTTTTAAACTTTAAAGCCTATTTTCCAAATTTTGCATTTCGTTTGCTTCTGTTTTTCACCCTCGGAGGGGTATAAAGCTGTAAAACTTCTAATACTCGTGCATAGTTTAAAAATACATTCTTGGCTTAGACCGACGTATACCTTATTGCAAAATTGAAACTGGAACCGACGCTAACTACTTACATAAATTGAAGTTTTTCGAGGTATGACCACAAGCACGATTCTACCGAAATTTCTCATAGCTAGCTTACGAATTGGTTTCTTGACTCTCAATTATACCATACTTGGACGCATATTCTTTTCAATTCTGAAAGAAGACTAATAGAGTTTAATTCGAGAATTCCCGCTTTTGCTCAATGACTTTTACCTTGTTAAAATCCAGTAGAACAGTAACCGACTGCATAAGTCCTTGATCGTTTAAAATTCAAACAAATTTTAAGTTCATCACTATAATTTACTAGCTGTTGCACCTTTGAGTACAACAGATTGGCAATAAATTTCTAGCGAATTTAACCACGCCTTCTCTTTCCATACAGCCCACATTTTTGCAAAATGCTTCCAACAGGCAGTATACGTCCATTTACCAAATTTCGAGGCAAATGATGCCCAAATTGATAATAATAACATTAAGATAGAGTGTTAAATGTGCCACGCCCCATTGTCGATCCCGCCCACATTTTGCAAAGTTCCCTGCACATAAATCCATGTAATAAATTTTGCAACAATGGCTGCAATTAGTACAATCTTTATTCTTAGATTGGCGTTCTAAATGAGTTCTCCTTATGGGAAGTGCCACGCCCCCTTTTGCAAAACCTTTCGTATACAAGACCTAGAAAGGAACGCCTTTATAAGAACCACGGATGTTCGTCGTTCCCTGGATATTAGATTGGATAGAGATTTTCGAAGCACTTAAGGCACAAACAAAACAGGATTGTTGCATTAATTTTTGTTGTCTAAGTCTGCATATTTTGGCTAGGAAAAGTATTCTGGAAATAGTTGCCGCTAATAATCCGTGGTCTGAAAACATAGTACGTTCTGTACTTTTTTCAAAAAAAATATAAGTCCTCTACAGAAGGGTACAATCCGCTTATGCACCATGTACAAGCAGCTCGTATCCTCATACTTTCTGAAGACCTGAAAAATATTGCACTAATTGTAGCAAGCTCTTTAGAAACTCGTTGCTGGAAAATAATAGCCATTGTCACAATTAAATCTCTTGCTAGTACATGTGTGTCCAAGTCCAAAATCGATTTTCCCAAAACGCCCATCGCATTGGTCTTTATTTTACTGTCGTCCACTTTAAGACAAGCAATTTAAAACATAACTCGATTGCGTGTAAAAGGACCAGAGTTTAGTTGTCGCCGACAAATGCCATTTCATTTGGAATAACTTTCCTCCCCTTCGAAAACTACATCCACACCATGGCAAGTTTAACACGAAACTTTGTTTCCCAAAGTACTTGTATCACAACAGTAACTTTACTCTGATCCACCCTGTGCAGGTGCAGGAATGAAAACATGATCAAAATGGTAAAATAATACAAACCGCATACTTAGCACCGAGCTCACATAATCGTATATCTGCACTCACTGCAGAATTATCGCGCGACACACGAATATAAATGTTGTCCTGCATATTTGTCCTGACGATAGTCAGCAGCACTTTAGTGAGCACCAATCTGTCTACTACTGCTGCTCTAATTTTATTCCGTACCTACAGAGAGAGAGAGAGAGAGAGCGAAACAAAAACGCTTAAAATTCCACAGTCATGCAAATTGCTGGGACACAGGAGAAGGCAAAGACGAACGAAAATTGATGACGACGAGGACTTCGACACCGTACGCTCGTACATCCCGATTCCGCCGGTCGCAACTATGCTAGGGATATGCTGTACGATGTGCTGTGTTAATTTCATTCATTATTTACGGTTTACCTCGACGATTTGAGAAACACACAACCTACTATACAGCATGTACATTACATATGTAGATGCTGCAGGTTGGCACTCCTGCCCGAGCCAATGTGTACTTTGGTATATATGCTGAATCACAATTTTAATTAGCATAAGGTACACACACTATCTCCCAACCCCCGTGCTGTGTGTCAAAGTTCTAAGGACATTTTAAATTAGTTCCTCCTGTGTGCGCGCACACAGATCCGAACACACCTTCAGCAATAAACACAAAAGGACACATGTCACCGCGAGCAAGGGGTGAACTTAGCGCGCGTATACTTTGTGCTGTGCCACTGCACTCAAATGAAATTTAAATGTAGCAGACTGGCTTTAAATTTTAGGGCACGGCCCTCCGACGACGAATGCAGTAGCCCAACTTTTGTGTAACACAAGACGAGAGCCCGAATCCCAGTCCTCCTCCAAATGAGTTTCAAATGAATGTCGATGATGGTAATATGTATGCAATGGCTTTTCTTCGGCTCTTCCAGTTTCGAGTCCTTTTGTGTTACAAAAGTGAGACTCCTTGGGGGCACACCACGCCGAAAAACTTTTATCACAAGACCTTAGCCACCCATATTGTGTGCTGGCACTGGCACTGCCACTTACATACGTTCACTTGTGCTACAACCCCATTTTGGTCATTATTTATGAGTAGCTGGGCTCCTTGGCGCATTCAAGTAAAGTGAGGTAGGACATATAACACAAGTACGTAGCTCGCTGCTTATGTCGGTTTATTTAGTTCAAGGAGGTTTTTGGTGGGAGGCGAAACAGAAACCGAAACCGAGACCCCACTCTCGCACCCACCCCTTGTTATGGTAAATTTGATTTTTAATATTGACGAGCTAGGGGAGTTGCAGCCGCCGTAATGGTATCAGGTGGGGGCGCACTAAATGCATTTGCAGAAAACTTGGAATTAATTTCAGCAGAAATTAATTCGCAAAATTAAAAAGTTTTCACCGTCATTTCTGTATCGGAAGGTAAATATATGTACATACATGCGGCATTGTGGACGATCAGTTTTATGGCTGTGGTTGTTTTGTCAATAGAATAGTTTGGCATTCAGATGCGATTATGGAAAGCAGCGGACTTTGCTTAAGTCGCATTAGATTGGGACGTCTTTCTTTTCGATGAAGGTTTTGTGTTCTTTTTTCAATACCGGAAAAACTTTGCAAGAGACTGCAGATGCATTGCTGTTGTCGTCTTGTGTAATTAGTAATTGGTGGTCTACTGCTCATTGCTTTTCTTTGGCGTATGGAGTGCATAGTTCACTTTCTGACAGTAATTTCCTTCCAGAAGAATATAAATGAATACGGAGAATTGTCTTGTCAAAATTTAACTGTTCAAACAGTCACTGCGACAAGATGAAAAATAAGTGGTATTCTTCGAAGTTGCTATAATTCGTCCAAAGTGTTTGTCGCTGTTATCGGGAACAACATTCTGTTAGGTAAAAATTTTGTATGTCGCGCCAAATATATTTCTGCCAAACATATAATTGTAGAAATATATATGGTTAGCAAAGTTATTGCCCTTCAAACTAACATTAAAGGTGGTTCCCCATCTTCTATTGAAAGAGAAATGCCGATTCTGTTAAGTAGCTGTTAACCTTCTGTTAAGAAATAGTTTTTCGTATTAATAACTGAAAACAGCAAACTGCAGGACTCTAGGGGCTGGGTATTGTAGGGCGTGGTATTCCACGGTTGAAGTGACATCTAAAGTAGGGCCATTCAGAGGAATGGTGCATGGAGTGACCTAAACTCTCTTATAAAGACCACGCACGTCAGTAACATATATGCCGAACAGTATTAGAAGGAGTAGTATATAGTTTATTCGGTGATGTGTACCTGAAGAAGCACTGCATTTTTCCAGTATGTAATTTATTCGGTGATGTGTAGCTGATCGCACATATTAGCGACTTGAATTGAAAGTATACCTATTGGTGATATTGCATTGTGGCATATGCTGGCATTTTTCGACTCCGTATTTGATAACAAATTCCTTCGAAGGGGTATGGCTCAAATTTATTTCTATTTAAACCGGTTTAAATTTTTCAAACTCCTTATACCAAGCATATTTTTCCATCTGTACCTACGGTGTTTCTTATTTTTAAATTATCCATTAGTTGCAGACATTTTTTTTATTAAACCCCATCGCTACACATTGTTTCGTGCAAATTATCACAAATGCTTGTAAATAAATTTCATTTTATTACCTTGTGCTTGGTGACACACAAAGGTATGTGTTTTTCTTTCCTTTTTATTTTCGGCGTTGTCGTCGTCAGACTGGCTAGGTTAAGTTTTATTGGAATTATTGTTTGGCGCTCATTTTTTATGTTGGCAATCGTTGGTGCCGTACAACTACACGGTATTGATGAATCGGAAAAATTAAGTCTATTTTTTAAGTATCCGGAAACAATGACCTATTGATTTGTTGTTTAATCTTTATGTTGGCAGAAGTTTGCTTCATAAGCAGTTGTGGTTGGTAGTCAGTTTTCAACACTGAATAGAGAAATTTGAGTTGTCGGTTTTTTTTTTTGTTTTCACAGCTGTAAAAATGGTCATTGACTTTGATGCTAATCAGTTTAGATGGTTTAGAGATATCCACCATTTTAAACACAAGTGCTGTTGAAGGGGTCAACTTTAGATGGTACTTGCAGAAGTTGAAAGCTGGCAAGAAGTTTTTGAAGGGTCTTTGTCGGAAAGAACTTAATTAACTTTTACAATACAATGCTGTAATATGAAGCTAGCTATTGGATAGAAAATAGAGGACATCCGACTCCCGAAGAAAGTACACTTTATAATATTTCAAACCGAGGTCTTTTTTCATGTCCGTATACAAAGTACTTCTTTCATTAAAAGTAATTTAGTTTTTGCTTTATTTTTAGTTTTGAACAGCTCAGTTGCATTTCGAACAAGATATACCTCAAATGTCCACCAATTTTCGGCTGAAGAACTTTGAGTACCCACAAAGCTCGAACTTTGGAAATATTTTTTAATAATTTCTGAATGACGCTGTATATTTTGACGCCTAGAAGTAAACATTATTTATGATGAACTGACAAAAAAACTGTATTTGAGAATAATTGTCACCCTTTTTACAAAATTTGAATAGAATTCCAGTTCAGGGCAGAAAAAAGTCGGTCACTCAAAATTGGCTGTGGAACTTAACCCAAAATTTTGCTGTGTTATTCACCGGTTGGACCCTAAAACCCATTGACAGGGTTCTCGGTTTCCACTCAGTAAATCAATCGAATTATGACAACGTTGCATTTTGTAAGATTCGGGCATTTTTAGGCTTGCAACTCTTCTCGGCGATTGTATAGGAACTATAAGAACGTTGATTGCAATTTTCACAGAGTTTGATATTTGCCAAAGCTAATAAAAGACAACATCAGTGGTATCAAACTCAAACTCATGTTTTAAATAAAATGCAAAATGTAACACTATGTAGCAAGAAGTAGGTAGGTATATCAAAAATATTTTATTTAAGAAAAAAGTTATATATGTTTTAAGTAGAAATATTATTTTGATTATCCAGAAACCTAAGTGCATTGCGACAGCAATTGAAATGCACATAAAATTGGAAGATTGTTGAATTGATGTCGCGGGTCTCAGGTAATTGTCTCGAGGTCCGGTCATGCATCCGAGCCGTATCTTTGACATGCCTGGAATACACGAAGTGAATATGGGTTCCCAAATGCCCTTAACTTAACAATATTGTTCTTTATTTTGACTTCCATCATTTTTTGGAGATATTGGTCGTGTGTTTTTCATGTCCAGACCCAAAGCGTTTGGGTATTGAAGTCACACTTGTTAAGATCCAGGGCCTATCTAGAAAACGCCTCTCTGATGGTTCGCATCCCATAGCACATTTTAGAATCCCAATTGGGGACAAGTGTTTAAAGTGGTAAAACAATGAACAGATTCGTTAAGGGCTGTTGTTATTCTACAATCAGTACCTCGTGTATTCTGTTCCTTAAACGACATCTTCAATGTAGGAAGCAACCTTCCCTTACTGTCAGGAATCCATAACGTCATTCTTTTCATGGCCTTAAAAGTTGGGGCAACTGTGAACGAAATCTGTGGGTTTTTATAAACTGCATGTATGCTTCTGAATTAAACTTGGTTAAATCGCTGGTAACTTTCGAATTAAACTAAGTTTGTACTTGACACACCAACAAAGTAACTTGACGTGTTTTTCAATTTGTCTAGTTGAACCCAATTTAAATTTATAAAGACACAAGTTTAAAGGCACATTAATTGCGAGCAACTTGTTTCCTAATAAACACTTTAGTGCCCCTGAAGCTCATAAACAAATTATGTACTTGAGTTCAAAGCTTTTGAATTGTTATTCGTGGTAATAGTCACTCAATGAATCTGACGGTCGGAAAAACCGCCAAGTAACTTAAGGTGTAAACACACACAAAGCAACCGCTGTAACCGATTTAAGTGCACGCACAAGTGGGAGTTGACACGACTCATCTGATTGAGAAGAAACTGTCCATTTACACAACAGAAAAACATTAAACCTTTAGTTATAATGTAGCACTTGCAAAAAATTATCCAAATACTTGCAGAATTTTATGATTATATAAAAGAATTTGATATTTTTTATAGTCACTCCAATTATCTAGCTTGTCTCTCGTCTGACCTTAAGCAGTTATAGCATCTCAGTTTAACAGTTTGTAGTCTCTACCCGGCTATTAATTTAAACGCATAAATTCCGAAAAAGTCAAACCTATCAAAACCCGCTTTAAAGTGTCCACTGTGTTTGTACCAGTAGAGTGCACTCGAAAATAATTTAATTTTCATATTACACATGGAAAGTACACACCACTGTTCATATTCGTCGACATTACTTACTCGTATACTATTTACTGCATAAAATGCAAATTAAATCATTCATCATAATTTTTTTTTTGTGCATATTTCCAGCTCCTGCAGATGCATGCTGCTCAAACACAAAGCCCCCAAGGGAAGAGGAAACCGCGCGCAAAAATGGAATGTGAATTAATTTATTTAATGCATCGCTCACTTAACAAAGTTAACAAGTCAGAGAAAGGTAATAATTGTTTATTTTATTTAAATTAAAGTCTGTATATAATTTTTGCACTCGTACATCCCTGGCATGGTATTCCAATTACGAAACAAAACAAAAAAAAAGAAACATTTTCCATTTTGATTTGTTAAATACCTTCATCCTTAGCTGTGCTGGGATTCAAATGCAAATAACATAAAAGTCACCCTCTCGGAATAATTTAACGCGCAAACAATTTCCATAGTGAAAAACCCGCGAAGAGTTGAAACACTCTAATCACTCTGGACGGTGTATCCTGTCACCTTTCCCATTACAATGCAAAAAATTCTAAAACAAAAATAAGACAAAACTGTAGAGATAAAGGATTTGTGCAAAAAAAAAATGGAGAATCTGCTAGAATGCAGTATTTAGAAGGGTCGGTAACCACAATTCCTGCAGGATAAAAATAGATGCAAACAATCCGTGGAATGAGGAATAAAACTCGGGTATCCCACTCAAAACTATCGCACACACACATACGCCGAGTAGTGAGGCGAGTGTTTTTATTCTCGACTCTGGCAGTTTGTTCTTTCCTCGTCCTGCTTATGCAGGTGTCCATGGGCAAAGTGTTGTTGTGTGCTGCACTTTACTGTGTGCTGTTTAGAGAAGAAGAACGTACATCCTGGCATTATTTCTCCATATCCACTTTTTTATTTTTCGTTTTTATTCTTTTCAACTCATTGTCTTGTTCTATTGCATCGTCCTTGTAGAATTTTTTTTTGTTTTTTGAATCAAGAGCCAAGACATGCATATACGCCTATAATGCCCAGCGGTGAAAAGCAGCGTACGAGTGCTTCCACCTCATCGCTACTTGCTAGTACTACTACTACTACGTACTACTACTTCTACTGCTACGCTGCTGCTGCCTTGTTTGCTTTCTTGTCCTGTTTGCGTTGATTCTAATTACAAAGTTGGTACTTCTCCGTCGCATTTCTGCTGCAGTTTATGGGGAGGCTTGCGGGTGTTTATGTATGTAGGCTGTGCAAGGATAATGTGCCTATTTCCTTGTTATCTCTTTCTCTGATGGTTCTTACACCGAGATATAGACGTACAGTGGAATGTCTGCCCATTGGGAATGAGTCGAACTGCACCATACGCTTGGCAATAAAGTGGGCGAGAAAAAACATTCCGGAAGATATTTTCTTCAGGACATTCAATTTTATGATTGAAACTGGGCTTGGGTGTCCGATCGTATAATGGGACAGCATGACAAATGAGATTTTAGTTGTAAGGAGAAGACAGCAGATTGGGCGTGGGTTTGGAACAACAACAAACTCTTAAGATTGCGTTCCCTCTCAGAAACTCTGTCGATTAGATATCGTTTTCGTCTCCCGAGATTATTGTTTCAAACTCGGTTTTGAACTTGGGGTCATACATTATTCCCGATTTAAAGTATCTCTAAATACAGGGTGGGCCAAAAAAAAATGTCTTTTAAAAATGCAACAAAATATTTTTTTTCCCATGTATTCCATGCTTTGTTAGTCAGATCAAACCTTCCCATTAATTATGGAACACAATTTTAGTGGCTGCCGAGGCTGGCTCCGCAGTAGCGCATTCTGTCACTCCAATTTTCCAAGACCTTGTTGATGGTTTCGAGCTATGGCTCACGGATTGCTTGGATGACATTGGCCTTTGGTGTTTGAATCGTTTTCGGATTGTTATCGGTCCCTCTCCGAAAAAAAAAAGTCCAAAGGGGTCAAATCGCAGCTCCGAGGCGGCCAATTGACATCGCCAAGACGGCTGATAACACGATTTGGGAATTTGGTGCGTCAAAGATCGATTGTGGTATGGGCTGTGTTGCATGGCGCGGCATCCTGTAATAAACCAGAGGTCGTCCATATCCATGTCTTCAATTTCAGTAAAAAAAAAAGTCGGTTAAAACGGCTCCGTAACGCCTACTGTTGACCGAAACGTTGTTCCCAGTTTCATTTTGTTGTTCGAGAATAGAATCGGCTTCAGCAGCCACATTCACGTCTGTGCGAATTGTACTACCATGAGTGTTGTAAACCAGCATGCCCAGTCTCACGAACTTTTTGCTCAAATTTGCGTACAGCAGGCGCGGTGGGTGCTGCATTTCGGCCAACACTGCTTTTCAAAAAACGCACTTTTTGGGCTACACAGCACTCACTTTGGAAATAAGTTTTCAATGTTTCCCAACGTTGTTCAAGCGTAAAGCGGCACATTTTGTTTCGCGGAGGTATAATACTGACGCTGTCAAGATTTCGAAAGGGAACCGGTGTTAGAATAACCTATGATTTAAAAAGAAACCACAAGATGGCCCACCCTATTTAGAGTAATTGTTTGTATTTGGACTTATAGCTTTACTAAGAGCGCCATAGATTTTCCATCAGTGCAGACCCCAGCCGAGCCAAGCTGACCCTGCCCAGGCGCATAGGAAATAGGCAATTGAAGCCTTGAGTTTCCATTTACACAAGAGCTTTAATTTTTGGTATGACTCTGGTGGCGGCGCTAGAAATCACAAATTTATCATTGGTATTGCAAACTCTTTTAACTGAAAGCAGTGGTTCAGTGCTTAGTGTGCTTCAGGTGTAACCCCTAGAAAAAGCCATACAATTTTTTGCATTGCGCCACCTTAACATCTGATAAATATTCGGGACTATAAGTGTCAAGAGAGCTTCTCTATATTCAGCCGCCCAGACTCGGGCTTTCAATTAGAAATAAGAAAATAGAACTATAGTCCCACACCGACCTGTTTATGTTGTAGACTCGTAAAGTTAATGAAATTTGTTTTAAGCAGCAGGTGCTTTACAACCCGAAAGGAACCGTTTTTTTTTTTTTTTGGATTATAATTTATTACTGGTGAGAATTTTCTTTCTAGTGACCGTGGTCCACCCTGGATTGTAATGACTTACACCGCTTTCTAAACTGTAGATGTAGAGAGAGAGAAATGAAATGTAAGAGAAGAGAGATATTCGTAAATGGGAAAAATACCAAATTTGAAAACCGGGACTCGCTCGACAAAAGCCAACCCACGTTTTTTTTGCCTTTAATCAAAATGTTTAACTATTCCATCAGTCATTGCCATCCCAAAAAATCAGGTTAATGTACGCTTGAAAGTAAATGCTTACTTAAACGGCATTGACAGACATGGCATAAATCAGGAAAATATTTACTTGAATACAGACATCGCAGGTAATTCGCCAAAAAAAAACATACAAACACATATTATACACCCGTATATTCCCATTTCAACAGCCCACAAACATGCATATTGTATGGTTTAAATCGAAATGATTGTTTACTACACCCTCCCCTTTGTGACTTGTCAGCCTCAAAAATTTACTTCCACCTGCCACCCATGAGAACGATAACTAAGCTAAATATAATTGATGATTTGCATGCAATAAATATTGTGCAGGCCTCTTTTTCCTGTGCCGTAGTGCACTGAAGTGGTCTCTTTATTTAGCGAATGTCTATGATAAGTTTTGATTTGGATTTTGGATTACTTTTGGGTTTGTTTTGCTTTTAAATTTAAGCTGTTTGCACATTTTGCATATATACAGTTTGTAAAAATATGCGGTATTTTATCAAGCTGTTTTAACGTGGATGACTGTTTTTTTTTTTTTTAATTGGCAACATTTGCCGACAGGAAAATCTATTTAAAAAAAAATTGTTAAGAAAATGTCCGCACGCTTCTTTTCACTCAAAATAAAATAAGTTACAATTTACAATTACAGACGTTATAAGCATTTTAAACCAGTCAGTCAATCCAAGTCATCAGCTGTCAATTTTTGTTCATTCAGCGGCCATTTGGAAATATTATTATTATAATATATTCTTCTCACCACTTAAAAAAAAAGAAAGAAAGTAAGCAGAAAACTTTCGCATTTGCAATCATAAGCAATTACTCATTGATCTATGAAATCATCTTTCTTTTGACACCTCATGTTTTAAGATTCGCGTAGTGTGAGGGAATTAATGAGTGAATATGTATTAGATGACCATTCCTACAGTGAAAATTTGTTGTGTGAGTCACAGTCACCTAATTTATGAGTACGCAACCAAATAAGTAAGTTTGGGACTTTTGTATTTATTAATTTCACAGTAATTTTAGTGAGATTTTTCTTCAAGTACATGACGGTAATCACTAAAAACATTTATTTGTGACTCACTAGTTTAACAAATCCCTTTTTATTTCCCCAAGCAAGTTCGGATACCCACAAAAGTGTGTTAGTTGTACAACTAATGATGATTTATACAGCTAAAAAGTTTCGTTAAATTAAATTAAACATCAACCACATATTAACCACCTGGCAACTCTGCTTCACGTTATTTAAATAAAAAATAAAAAAAGCAACTTTACCGACATGCCATTTGACAATAATACATTTTATTAAATGAATAATTGCTTGCATTGTATGTATATATTATATATATGGTTTGTGTGCTTTCTGGGTTTTATTGTTATCCCGACTTCCGCCATGTAGCTGTAGAGGACGATAGAAAAATGCCATCGCTCTTTTAAATTGCATGGGACACAGCACTGCAGGTGGCTTATTGTGTGTTGTAATCTTCAGTTTCGAGTGCACAAGTAGGTTCGCCGTGGACATGGTGGAATTTATTCCCTTTTACAGGTTTTAAGGGGGTGGGACGCAAGAATTTCTTGTAAAGTACTAAAGGACTGCTTAAATTGGACACAACATGTATAGACACACACAATTTAAAGTCCTTTAGTGAATAGGGAGGAAGTTTTGGTGCCAGTTTTCCAAGTTACTTCTCGCAAAATGAATGTCCTTTATTTCATTTACTTGGAGATTGTGTATTGTGCTCAGGTTACAATGACGAAGTGGAGCGGAAAATCGAAACTCTGAAGATACAGAACTTTCGTATTTGGTCTTAGTAAATAGTTTAACCGATAGATAGTCCTCACAGAAACGGTCTGTGTAGCAAATCCTTTGAAAGGCAATTTGTTTGTTTGTGGTATACTAGCTGTGAGCGGTAGTTCATTTCGAAGAAGGCTATTGGAAATTAAAACTATAGTCTGGTGGAGTTTTGTATTAAGGTTCAGATTTTTATTTATTTACTATTAAACTTGAGTTGACATTTTTTTCCGTACGTAAAAGAGATACTGAAGACACGCTTCGAGCCTCACAGAATATAACAAACAAATTTGTTTAAAATACTTTTTTTCGCCATTTATTGATGGGGTTATTAGCCCCAATGCTCCGGAGCTCCACCCAATTTTGTAGTACGTCTATCAGAAGTATTTAGTGGGAAATTTAATGGACTTCGATCCAGGCGTTCTCGAGTAATGAGACGAGACAAAACTTTAAAGATCCCTAAAGAAACCAAGGAGATATTAATTTTTGATCTTTTGTTTTTCAATCTACTTCGAAAGTTTGTGTTTCAACTGGCAGTCTGTAGAATCGTTATTTGTCGGTACTTACAAGTCTGGTGTTGTAGTCTTGTATGTGAATTTTAGAATTTCCTTTTTACAAGTTGTTAGAAATTTTTTTGTTGTTTTGTGAAGCACGTCCATGATCTACTTAACTACCTTAGAGGCACACAAAATGTTTCTGATCGCAGCGTGCTCCGTAACTGGAGGGTCAGAAGTCAGAACTTAAGTTTTCTCACCATAAAAAACTCAAAATGTAAAAATGCTCACAATGACAGAATTTGACAGAATTCGCTGCTCTTTCAGTTCATTCTGCGATTAAGTTGATCCGAAGGCTTATCCGATGTGCATCATTTTTAGTGTCCAGGCTAAATGTTTCAAACTCACAATGGGGAAATTTTCCACACAAAATTGCAAATTGTGACCTACAAAATATTTAGTGCCAAGGTTAAAAATGATTATTGGTGATCAGGGGGAACTTGTAACTTTTCACTTAGCGTGTAAATTTTCACTAAAATCACGAAATAAGTCAATGAAAGTGAATTCAACTATTTTCTCTGTAGGATTTGATCATACAAAGAAAAATTTTTGAAGAAAATATGGAGCTTTGCGCTGAAATCTGTCCTAAATCACGATAGGAATGCCTTTTCCCACAGTTTTTATGTAAAATTTCATATTTTTTGTGCTTTTCTTAGTACCTAATACATTTTAAAAATTAATCTTTTGTATTATGGATTTGTTCGCCCTTCTCGTCAAAAGTGTTCACCCAAACCCTATGTATTTCACAGAGGAGAACCACAGGAATTAACATGGAGCGTCATTTAGTTTTAACTACTACCCAATTGGCCGTCTCATTCTGATTAAAAAAAATCGGTTTTATATGTCAGCGCATAGCTGCCTCTTATTGTGAATTGTTTGCGAATTGGATCCCTGGTAAACCTTGCTTTCTCTCGTTGGTTTCCTTACCGTTGAAGGTTAATGTGGGTATCTAAGGTTGAACAAAATGAAAAACGCCATTGGAGTCTTTACAAATGATGTCGTGGGCACTTCCACGTCCAAAAAAGGACAAGTTTCAAAATAAAATAGTTGGCTCAGACGTTTTTATTTTTCCGGCAAATGGAGGCATATTTCTAAAAGGTTTTTGTTTTTTTTAGAAACTTTCTCTCCTAGTAGTCACTGATGGGCTACAACGTATTGATTCACAATGATTATTATTTTTAAAAAGTCCACGTTCTGAAAATAACTCTTTTGTAGAATTTTTCTGGCGTTATTCAGCTAAACAACAGCAAAGACAATGGATGGGCATAATTATATTTAGCATTCGCCTTAATTTTTTTGTAGGTCACAATAGATACCTAATTCTATATAAAAAAGTTCACCGGTGTGAGTTCGATAAATGATACTTTGTACATAACTGCATAGGTAGCTAACGTGAAATCTTTTTCTTTGTTTTTCAATGCTAGTTAAAGGTTACTAATTGTGAATGCATCTTAAAATGTGAATTATTTTTGTTTTTTATTTTTATTTTTTGTAATTATTTATTTTCGGCCTTACTAAAATCATTTTTAACCTTCACACATAACACTTTGTAGGTCACAATGTGTAATTTTAAATGGAAAACTTTGCCATTGTGAGTTTGTAAAATTAAGCCTTGACACTAAATATGATTATTGGTACCGCGCTTTATCAATAAGTAATAAATTACAATATTGAGCTTTCCTAAATTGCTATTGTGCTCTTAAACTTCTTCTGGAATTCTCCCTCTGTACGTTTCTTTGTTAACCACGCGCTATCAAAGCCAGCAACCGTTAAACTTAAGCACCACCCACGCTTTTATGGATTATTATGAACAGCAATTTAAATTCAAATAATCTCTACCATCGTTTCGATAATGGGGTTACTATTGTCACGTCGCACAACTAAGACCTTCAACCTTAAACGGTTGTCATTGTCCGGTTTCAGCCCATAACAAAGCGATGAATCAACTTCCTTTCAACGTTATTATTAAAAAAAAAAAACCAATCGAACCAGCCAGCAGCGTCCTGATTAATCACTGCAGCCACGGTTTTAAACCTTCCCAATTACGTATCGCTCGTCGGCTAGATGCATCCCTGATTGCCGATTGTGGTTCAGTGCTCAAATTAAGTATTGCCGCAAATGTCCGAAAAACACGACGAAATTATGCTTAATGAACCGATTTCAATTTAATCATCTCCTCCTCTCCCCCTCGATTGATCATAAACGAGTGTCGTTGTTATGCATTATTCATATCCTTATGGTAAACAACAACATCGCACAAATGGACGAACATATCCCATCCGCCTATTAATCCCAATGTCAGGCCATGCGAAATTGCCCGGACATAATACGAATGTGAAAGGCAAAAGCATATGTCAATTGCAGGAGACACACTATATGCCATAACAGACGACTTGGACTTTGACTTCGAAGTGGACTTGGACTACTAACCGGTTAGTGTAAGAAACACACAAAAGGACCGCACATAAGTTATTTGATATGGTGGCGGCAGTATGGGAGAACTTTTTAGGACTTTCCAGATTAATTGCTTCGCTCTACACTATTAAGAGCCATCCCTGTGCTGTCCTATTTTTTGTGGACTTGGTTTTTTCATTGTAATTCTCTCTCCTTTGTCCTTTGAAAGTTCCTTTTGTGTGCGCAAACTTTTCGTTTACACAAGGGTTCACATGGGTCTTCGTCCTGTAATAACTCAATTGCATGCATGCTTGGCATAAAGCAAAAAAAAAAAAAAACACGACGAAATGAATCCCCAACTTCGCCAGAGAGCACGAGCATTCAATATCCAATTTTGAGTGTGGCGTTCGCGTGTGTGCTGTGTGGGGCGGACATGTGAAATGTTGAATGACGCAACTTTTCGCCGAATTCCACCAATCTGAAGTCATCGACTCTACTACACTTTACAGCTCCATTCGGCTATTCGGACTGATGTCATTCGGGTATATTTATTTATTCGAGCCGTTTTTGTCGATGTTTAAGTTTTAAATTCTCGAATTTTTAAGGTTTTTTTTGTATGTTGTAGCGCGCTGGTTGTGTGCGATTGAGATTTGAGACACTTATTCGATTTATTTATGAGATTCAGCTTGCTCTGCTAACTACACTTCCATACGTAGATTGTCGGGGCGAATTGGATATGGTGTACTGTACATGGTCGCGTGTTGGAGATTTGTTATGCTTTAGCGGGTCGTTTTTCTGGTTTTATCACATGCTCTTATGTAATGGGCTTCGAAAGTTGATGATAAGTCACATTCTGTTTGGTTTTTTGTTTTTTTTTTTTTTTTTTTTTTGCTCCACGAGTGCTAATGGAGGAATTACCGAAAAGCAATTATCGAAACCAATATCAAGATATAATTATAACTAGAAGTGGATACGGGGTGGGGATCAAATTAGTGCGCCAGTTGAACTTTGGAAGAGTCTAGAAAAAATATGGACAGGCAGTGAAATTTGGCGAAGTTGGTTATCTCTTGTGCGCAGTGGTTGGCTTTTTTGTCGAAAAACTAATCAGAATAGGTTCTGAGTAAATGTCAGAAGAATGTACGTTTCTCTAGTCAAATTGTACTGCACTCGTAAAGGTATCAAATGTCAGAGTGTAGTCGGTCAGGCGAGGCAAATGAAAAATGTCTCTGAAGTGAGGCCCCTGGTTCGTGAGTTTGTGTCTGGCTTTAGTTGGATTGTAAAGTAACAGAATTCCAGTTTGCAAATGTGTCACTTGTGGTACTTTTTTTATTTACCTAAGTTTTAACACAAAATCTCTTTCGTATAGCTAGTGGCGTCTTTAATTTACGACCCTATTTTAATCTCGAATTTTTATTTTTGATAATTTTGTCAGCCACGCCCACTTTATGAGCGGATATTGTGGTAGACTGACTCTCCTGTAGCCGCAGTGGCTTAAAAGTTAGTCTGTTAGACTACTTAGCGAGGGGTTCCAGGTTCAATTCTTGAAAAACAAAAGCAAATTCTATCTTAAGGTTTTTTTTCCACTCCTGCGAATGTCTAATAAACATTCGACAGAATAACTGCCATGAAAGCGCTTCTAAACCCTGCCGGAATAAATTTGAAGGTCTCTTCCATTCCTTCCAAAAATACAAAGAACTGATAGCCAACTATTTTCTTTTTGTGTAGTTTTGCATTGTTTAAAAATTGAACTTGGCAAATTCACTAAAACCTACTTTCGGGCATTTGTATGACTTTTTGACTTTTGTGACAGGGAGAACCCAAAAACATTGCGCTTAACAGTACACGTCACTTGTCTCTTGCCACTGACCAAACAAAGTGAATATAGCTTACCTCGTATCTTTTTGACTGTCACTGATGGTTGCTACGAACGCCACTCACTGACGAATGACGGAAAATTGAGGAAAAATGTCTGTTAGTCAAGAAAAAAAAAAAACAGGAAATCTAATTTCCCAAGTAAAAAATGGACTTACAGTCTTTTCATGACAATTTTAGTAGCCTCTTACTTTGCAAATGATTCCAAATGGTAGAAAAAACAGCAAATGATTGGAATTGGCAGGAAAAAACTCCGAATGATTGGGAAAAATACGAATGGTTGAAATTTGTTTGGAAATAACAAACAAAATTGTTGATGATTGCAACAATTATATAAATGATTGGAAAATATTGAAATAATTGGAAATGTAAGCAATGTTTGCAGATTATTTCAATTTACAAGCAAATATTGCATATGATAACAAATGATGAAATAAAATATAAAAAGAAACTTTGCATAAAACTGCAAATGATTGGAAACGTATAGAAATGAAAGCAAATGATTGGAAAGATACAATGAATTGCAGATGAACTACAATTGATCAGCGGCTTTCTATTTTCTACCATCACATCTATCTATCAATTTCACGGATCGATTGTGAAAAGGTACTCAAGTTACATAAACGACTTTAAATCATCAGTGACAATCCCCAAAGGGGTAAGGTAGATAATTCGGACTTGATCCAACCTCCCATACGACA
The DNA here is from genome assembly GCA_948293265.1 of Cheilosia impressa. Classification (NCBI taxonomy): domain Eukaryota; kingdom Metazoa; phylum Arthropoda; class Insecta; order Diptera; family Syrphidae; genus Cheilosia; species Cheilosia impressa. The sequence goes on along the minus strand of OX411884.1, from coordinate 44,077,429 downwards.
AAGATATAATACTATTGATAGGGCCTCTTGAAACATGTCAAAGTTGTAACAAAGAAAAATAATATACAAATATGGCAAGCCCATAGACAAAACCACCTTCATTTCTTCTATTCGTTTAACAAAAACGGAGCTTCTATTGAAGCCAAAAGTCAAACCACGAATGGTTGCGAGCAGGTCTAAGCACCTTTGCAATATCAGTGCACCAAATATTTATTTTCTTGTCAAGTACAAGTCAAAAACTCGGATTCCAATTATCTTTTTGCCCACTTTTGTTGAGGTTTCTAAAATATAGAAAAATTTTAAATATTTCGTCAATTACCTGCCTTCGGAAACTGGTTTCATTCAAGTCAAATTGGAACAACGCAAAACTGTTTATTTTTTCATTAAACAACAGAACTTCTCCCTGCACCCATTGCCCTGTTCATACAAATATCATCAGATCAAGACTGGGGGTTTAAAAAACAATCTGGATTCTTCCATTACACAAATATCTCCTCAACTACTCAATTGCGAATTCAATCATACACATGAGAGCTCTTTACTATTCGATTTTTTGTTTTTGCCTTGACCTATGATGGTAATTTTTTTTAGGCAAATCGACAACACTTTCCGTTTTGCGAATTCTTTCAAACCAGTAAGAAACAAGTCTTTTGACGTCAGTAGAAAAACGTATACAATCCTCAAAGCTGTTTGAATGGAATGTAAGAAGCTGTCTCAGATAAACAACACACTACTACCACGACTGATGGTAAGAAATATTCCCTCATATTCGTATGTTGTGCCATCACCAACGCACTACCCTAAAAACTTGAAGATAATGACGTACTTACAGTATCTGGCTGTGACTGTGAATAGCCTAAAGCCATTCTCACACTTGAACACCTCCGACTCATAATCATCCGCACGTTATCACGTTCGCACGATAATCCCAATTAATACCTTTCTTAGAAACTATTAAGCTCTACATCCGGAAAGATGAGTTGGTTACATCCCCGTTTGCCACCGTCGCCGTCAAACCCCCACCTTCCATATGTCTACCATATGATTAGCCATTAAACGAAAGTACAATGCATAAACTTTTATGTGTGTATTGTGCTCTTTTATTATTTTATTTACAAAGTTCGCAAAGGTGGCGGACGGATGTATGCGGATCGTAATGTATACGGTACAGAGCTTGCTCTCAAACGTGTTATGACTGCTTGGGCTTTTTAATATTGAACGAGTTTTTGGCACCACCCTCCGGTATCCGTCCATAGCCCGGCCAGCACCTGGGGTAGGTGTGGGTATATGAGTACATGTCGTATGCATGTTTTATGTAGCCCGCACAACGCATAGCTTTATCTATATTCATGTATGGCATGATTACGAATCCGTTTGATAAAAAAAAGGAGGAAAAAAAGAAGAAAACTCCCAATCCTCCTGCTCGTCGTCGTCGCCCTATTCAGAAGAGTAATTGACCCAGAGACGCATTTCGCATTCTCTTTCAGATTGCTGCATATGTATGGAGCAATCTGCAAAAGGAATCCACGCGTTTTGTTGCAGGCTTAAATGATGCCAGAGTTCACAGCACAAGCAGCGAGTGTCATTAAAAGCGTCAAGGGAGCAGAATAGAGCCGCACTTTTTATATACAATCGCTCGTCGAGATAAAAACAAAAGAACGATTGAAAAACAGACACAAACCCATCGCATCAGCAGAGCGAGCGCACTTGCCGAGATAAATATTTTACATAAAAATAAATGAAGTGGTATTATACCTGACGTCATGTGCGTAGTTAGAACGGGCCATACTCCATGACGCAAAGATGGTGGAATTTACTCGTCGCAGTCTCTGCGATTTGGGATAAGTGTCTTTGTATGGGAATCAGTTGAATATGCGAATGAGATAAAGGAATTGTGGCCGAAAATCAAACTCGAAATTAGAGGCAAAGACCTCTCCTTCTGGCTTTGGGGTCAAACCATTCACGGTCGTATACCCAAGACCAGCAATTTAGCATCTAAATGAGTTACCAGCTGTTGGAGTTTTTTTTTTTTTATAAATAATGCATCAACTAGGCATGATGTGGGTCTGCGCCAGGCGTCTTCAACTGTAGAGATAATTGCTGCTGCTCTAGTTCAATCATTTTGATTAATTGAGTTTAAATGTAAATATGTATCAGCAGAAACCTGTCTCGGCTGTGTTTAATTTCAGGAATTGATTTCGTTTTGCATTTGATGCGAGAAGCACTTGGCTTCCGTCAGTATTTCATTATAGACAAATGGGCGAAAGCAGGTTTAACAGCTTATTTTTGATTGTAATTGTTTTTATTTAAAAAACAGTGACTCTGGTTAATTCGATCAGAAGTAGTCACCAAAGAACGTCATAGTTTCACTGCGCAATACAAATAACCATATTTATTGTCCAGGCTGGATTTTACGAACTTGCAATGGCGAAACTTTCCATATAAAATAACCCATTGTGACTTAAAAAATATTTAGAGTGAAGGTTCAGATTTATTTTTAGTAAGGCCCACTGAGTCATAATTAATACTTTCATGAAAGCATCCAAATGAAGAAATGACAGAGCGATTTATACCGACCGCTGCGTGACATCACCATCCCGACTATGAGAAATTTTAGTTCTTTAACTGCCGAGTGGTGTATTTTGATTTTCTATATAAAGAATTGTTTTTGAGTTGCAACACAAATTTGTATCCCCCGATTTTGTTATCTTCAGTTTTTCTGGAAGCAAATTAATATCCATTTATAAATTTGATGAATTTGCCAGCATTGCAGTATTTACATTAAATTTTCTACGCTTATCCTTCAAATATTTAAGTCTACACGTCTTACATTCACCAAGAGCGTAGACAGAACGGTCGTTCGTCAAAATAGTTGTGCCCCAATGAGGTTACCACAAAATATCGTATTTGCCACTCGTCTGTCTTACGACAAAATTTTGTCCATTGCAAAATTTGATTCTAAAGACACGTGGTCTCTGATATCGGAGCAATAAGTGGAAATTTTGTAAAAGTAAAATGTTGTTACTAAAATCTTTAAGTTGACATTGGAATACTTTTTTTAATTTAAGTTGACAGTTCTGTTTTGATATACGATTTTCTCACTGAAGCAAAGTAAAGTATACTTTTTACTACCTAAATATAACAACTAAAGTCAAATGAGATCCACACTAGGGGACACACACAGTTCTTTCAATGTGCGCGGCATCAAGAAAAATCGTTCTTCATATTTTTAAACGAATTTAATTTGACCATGTTAGACTTTGGTCTGACTCATCAGCTTCTAGATGAGTCAGAAAGCTGATTGATAGCTTAAACGTATTTAAGTAGGTCTATGTTGTCATTAGAATTTTTTTATATTTTTATCAAGACCTATTTGGGCAATAAAGGCAGAAATAAATGCATTTATAAAACAGGCTTAGAGTTTCTTAGAGTCTAAAGAATCATTTAAAAAAAAAAAGTAGTACTTTTGAACCGCAAGCAAACATAAAACTTCCTACAATTTGTATACAACCCTTATTTTGCAGACGTTCAATTAAACAAACCTATTATTATTTGTATAATTTTATTAATTAGGAAATAAATTACAAAATTAACAATAAGATAGCATTGGCGGCCATGGACATGGCTTACACCTATAAACCTATTATTAATAGCTAGTAATGCAGGCCTTTATGGGTATCCCACTATCCAATTTAGAGAATTTTTATTTAAAGTCGTGATTGATAAATAATTTAAACCGCCGTCACAAATGAAAATTTCTTGTATGAACAAAAAAAAAACTATCCGCGATAATGATATTTTAGTGTCCAGGCTGTCACAAATGGCGAAATTTTCCAAACAAAATTGCATTTTGTGACTTACGAAATTTATAAGGTGAAGTTTAAAAATGATTATTAGTAAGGCCCTATATGACAAATTCAACGGAACGGTATTATTTGAGAATTTTCGTCCAGGCAAATGAAAACGTTCAATCGTTTTCTATTCGACGAATGTCTTGCTTTAGTTACTTCGAAAACGAAAGGAATTTTCGTTTCCACGAAAGCCAAAGACGAAAGCTTTTTTATTGACATTTTAATTTTTTTTTAAGAACACCCCATTTAGTTTAGCTCTCGCCTTTGCTTTAAGAAAGGATTTATAATTTAAATAGGTATAACTTATTTTTATTATATCTAATATTTGTTAACTTTACGTTTCTGGGACCTCTTGTTGAGTAGTCTAGCGCACTTATCATAATCACTGCACCACTGTCCCTATTTTATTTATAGGTTAGGTCATCTTACAATTGTTCACGTTCTCTATGGGTATCCTCATAGCCCTAGTGCAGTGCTAATTCAGAATTAGAATGGTTATGGCTTAGTGTTTTCTTATCCTGGGAATATAAAAAGATCTCCAATATTTGTTTCCAAAGTTACTTTGTATGATTATGTAATAGGTCATTCTATTAATGAAACAACTATTATCAGCAAATTATCACCAACTCTAAACCTGGGGGCAATCAATGTTGCTCTTCGACTCCTGTATTTTACCACTTTTGGAAAAGTTGGTGATGGTAACCCTTAACAAAAGCTTCTTCTAAGTTAAAATCTGAGCGGAAAAGGCGTTTTTTTAGAAGACATACACAGACCTATTTTTTTCTCTAGCCCTCTGCATTCTATAAGTATTTTTTGGCCTATTTGGCAGATCAACAATTTGAAAACAAATGCTTTGATTGCAATTAAAACTATTTTGAAGAAAATATCAATAACCTTAATAGGATACCTGTAAACGATTAATTGTTGGAAGCATTTGAATTTTGACAGTCAGTTCTTAGAAAGATTTTTCTGTTAGTTTTCCCCAGGAAGAATGTAACCTACGCAACCGCCTAGCATTTACGCCGATAAGCACTCGGCCATCAATTTATTGAATACAGCAGATAGGATGACACCGACATTTTTGTCTTTGTATGACGATTTTTTGGTTGTATATTGAGTCTTTTTCTTACAGAAAGAGACTATTGTCCTAAACACTAGACTAATGCTACGTTTCCACCGAAAACAAATGCCGAGATTAAGTACAACAGGTTTAAAATTAATCTTCAAGTGCTTCCAAGAAGATTAAGTTGACACATGCTCTCTGTCTCCCTCCATTCGATATAGAGAGTCATTTTTCCATTTTTAAAATCTTCTTTTTCATTCCTGTCAAATGCAGCTCTGTTTGTTCTACATTTTTGACATCCCGAGCTGTGGAGAGTGTGCACACAAACCGGACTCTAGATGCAAACCTGGTTGGTTTTCGAGACTATATTTTAACTTCCTTTGTATGACATTAAAGCATCCTTTAAGCATCACAGGACGTGTTATAGATTTTAAAAAAAGATGAAAATAATAAGGAAAAGAAAAAGAGTACCTACGTCATCAATATTTGTATTGAAATACAGTCCAGCGGGTTGTGTCAAACAGGACTTTAAAATACCAACGTAGGATTTTTAGCTCCATTTATTTTATCTTATTAATTTAAAAACACATCTTCCCACTGAACTTATTTTAGTATACATCCCACGTTGTTCCATTTCAACATCGCCTCACAGTCAAACACAGCTTCCCTTTAATAAACTCCTTTGGGTGAAAAAGAAACCAACCTCAATCTAATCTAAAATTAAAATCTTAACTCCTGACAATACCTGGCGGCAAATGGCAAAACCCTCCCAAGACGAAACGATGATAACTCCTAAGCTCTCTAAAAGGTACATCAAATCCCATCATTATTCAATTAATTTTCTTACAAAACATTAGTTCACATAATTGAATAATAGAGAGAGAGGATACAAATTACTCAGTGGCCTAATGCTACAATACACAACACATCCTTCCTGGCCTCTCGCATTATCACCATTTGCACAATTAAATGCCATCGTGCAATTATTGTCGTATAGATACATTTATCTTCGAGCATACTGCCCCGAGTGCATATACTCGTATATGTGTCCGTATTCCCGTCTGATGCGTAGCGTAGTTCGAATGCGGACTTGTCTCTGTTATTTCACCCTCGCTTACGATTTATTCCCTGAATTATGCATTCGTAAGTTTATTATAGACCTACTGTTTGGACAATGCTATATTATTATCGGTTGGTGAGTCGTGAGTGTATACACATAAACATAGCCGGCAGTCCCTTGCAATTGGCTAGGTGTTCAATTGAATTATCGCCTCGACATGCTCTTCGAGGACTACCAATAAATTTATGCGGTCAACCGATGTTCTGATATGGAAGCGAAATGTACAACTGCCCCTGGTGGTCCTAGAACAATGTGTCTATATGCAGATCAAGTGCAGTCCATTGGAAAACTCAATTTTCTACTACCATGTGTGGTTCAGTGCACACACACACTGACACACACGGTGCATTACAGTCTTTTCGTCTGGATGTGTATCCTCGTGCAGAATATATTTAATTGAAAACAATTTCAACTTTGTTCAAACAGCAAACGATGGAAACTTTTTAATCGCTTTTGACAAGAGCAATAGGCGAGGGAGAGGATGTGAAAGTTATTTTTCAGATCTCTCCAATTAGCAGGGTTTTCCTTTTTCTTTTTTTCTTTTTTGCAAGTGCAGACAGAGAAGACGAAATTAAGTGCCGGGTTGTTGGGGTGGTGTGTTAGTAACTTTGCTCTGGTTCGATATGTGAGAAATATGTTGGTTTATCTTTAATGGAAATTGGCTCCTCTCGATCGAAAACATTGAAGGATTTCTGGGGTAAAATTTTTAGAAAATTTATTCAACCCATTCTTGCCCTTTTGGCTGGAATATATCTACAAATTTACCCCTGTACTGAGAGAGCAGCAGATGATGACGAAATCAATGGAAGTTGGGTGTCGCAACCCAAAAACTATTGTTTAAATCGAAAAACAAAATACCCCACGTCAAAGTGAAAGGACCAAGGAGTTTATTGTACTAATTGGGAACTGTTTTTTCCCCACACGGTTCAGTAATTTTCTCATAACTTACCCACATCCGGACAGTTTGACGTAGTACTGCTTCTTAATTATTTAAGCTAGAATATTTCAATCAATAATAGCCGAATCGCCTCATCAGTGAGCAAGCTATAACTTTGCATAATCAAGTTAAATTTGCATACGAAATAATAACAACTTCCGTCACGTAGTGTTCGTTAGCGGATAACGCGATTTGTCTCTGATCGTTTTCAGCAGAGGTGGAGTGATTTTGATTTGGAACTAGTTGCTGTGTAAAACAAAGAAATTTTTACTAAGAAAAAGCTTCTAAACCAAAGATACCCTTAAAACTTCTGATGAAAGACCAAAGCCTTGTCTGAAGGGGGAGCCTCTGTGACGTTTCAGACTTTTTCAAGAGATGGTGCGAAAGGTCGAACCAGATTCGTCCAGTAGATAATAAAGTGGTCTTTCTTACTTCCCAATACAAATGACAAAAAAAAAGTTCAGAACTCTGGCGGCAGCAACGAAACAGCAATTCTTTTTGATGACTTTTGGCCGACCATTTTTTAAAAAACAATATACAGCCCGTATGGCAATCAATTGTGACGGCGCTCATTTGGCCGATATCATCTCCTAAAGATTCAAATAAACATAATCAAAAAACAGAATCGAAGTTTTTCATTAAAAAAAAAAAATTAGAGCCAAACAACATCGGATGACTTCTTTTGACCCACCTTGTACAACAATCACATATCCTGGACGATACGACGTTTGAAACAAATTTCTATCTCCCTCATCATCTCTTTGAAAAATATTCTTTGCTTATTTGTTTTTTTTTTAAATGTATTCAACTATTTACTTAAACTTAACATTAAAACCAAAGTTACAACTAAATAATATACAACAATCGCATCTTTGACAGATACAACGTTTGAAGTAAATATCTACGTACCTATTCTTTCTTTACCTTTTTTTTAATTCATTCAACTAAAAACTAAAACTTCAAACTTACTGCTTACAAAACGACTCAAATTTATCAAAAAAAAAAAAAAATAAAAACACCTATCCCTCGGGGAAAGTCGTTAAATGAAACAAACGCAAATAAGTCGCACGATAGGATATAATCGATACAAAAGTTCGAGGTCAATTGAAACTTAATAGTTCCTGTGGCGCGGCACTTGATGGCGGAATCTCAAAAGTTTTTCGTTGGCACCACTCCTTTTTCCGGATACGGTTTTCAGTATACATGTACATTAAACCCAAAGTTACTATACACAAAGTAGAACGCTGTTTTGACAGAAAAAAGACCAACTTTGTGCATGAATATTTCATGAACGCTTATCGAAGTTATTTCCACTCTGCAACTGGTTTAGATATCTTTTGTACAATCAAGTGTTTTGTTTATCTATCACTTCACCTTACCATGACGGAGTAGATCATTAATGTCTGCCGGCATTTGGGTATGTTTGCAGCACCAGCTAATAAAATTAATGATGCTTTATGCGTCACGTGTGGTACTTTTATGTATGCTTAGAATTAGCCTTAGAAAATATCGATTTAAGGTTCAAAGCATTTTTTTACAAGCCTTTATCGAAAATAACGTAAAACCTTCCAACAGACGGGTAAACAATTTGCAGAAATATATTGAAATTACCTACATATGACCATCTTAGCTACAGTTTTTGGTATAACATCGCTCGCCTATATATAGCTTAAGAGCTTTTGAATCCTTCCTGGTTAAAACTAAGCGCAGAGAAATTTGCAATTGCTGAAAATCTAAATGCTAGAATTTTTGGATTTCGTTGGTTAAAAATTACTTTTTTCTTAGTTGTTCTTCAATGACAGCTGGAAATTATGTTTGTATACAAGTCTAGTTGCGTTGCAAAGCCTATGAGGATCCAAGTTCCGCAACAGAACTATCGGTGTTCCTATTCTTAAATCTAGCGGCTAGACAGTCCTGGCGACTCTACTAAATTGTTGGCCTCTCTTTTACTTTTTCAACGAGTTTATTTTTCTTTATGTGTTTAAAATAGTTGCCGCGCCTTCTTCTATACTTTCGCCCACATTTTGCAAACCCTTAGACCCAAACAATTTATTTACATCGACGTTCCTAATTCCCAACAAAAGCTGCCATAAGTGCATACGGAGGGTTTCAAGTGCTTTTGTTGTTTGGGAAGTGCCACGCCCTTTTGTCAAATACCGCCCATACCCATATTTGTAAAAAAGATTGGCGATTAGTGCCAATGTAATAAAAACATGACTATTATGTTTATCCATTTATTTCACTTCATTTTTATACGACTTATCTTATTCTATGACTTTGTATTACATTTAATTTAATTACGCCGCGGACTATCGAGCTGCTATCTATTCGGGTTTTTACGAAGGAATGTCATTTTAACTACCCGCGCGGTCACGATGCTATATCTGTCACTGTGACGGCCTGCCGAGTGCTACCAGGTCGCGCAGTCTCCGCAGTGTTACCCAGTCGCCACAGAAGCTTTAAACAATAAATTTACATCCATTTAGCAATTTTTGAAGAAAGCCTCCAAGGCCACTCCCCCTTTTTAGAAATTTCACATTTTACCAACTTTGGTATCACCGAAAGAAAAATCCTTTGTTGAATCAATCACGTTTCATTGTTGATTGAAAATCCACTGAAAATATTCAAACTGAATACGAAAGTGGTTGTTTCAAATAACGCTGCGTGATTAAACCAAATAAGGTGGCGTTGTTGATAATTTTTTTTTAAAGATCATGAAAATGGTTGATTTGAACATGTTCCTGATTGTTTCAAATACTAATTAATGTTTGATGAACAACTTCGTGTTTGATTTAATGGTTAAGCAACAAGAAACGTGATAACATGGTCAATCACCCTTTATCGATCATAAAAATAGTCAAGCATACACAACAGTTGTTAAGTTGTCACGATTGTGTTCGAATAAATCAGTATTGACAAGTTGTAACTTGAGCAAAGCATAAAAATGATTAAAGGATCACCAAGAACGTTTTAAAACCACCACGCACATATTCAAGTTGAATATGTTCATTGTCTCAGCAACCATTTCATTACACAATGCAGTATACTTTAGAGTTATGAGACGCAGTATTAGTCCATCAACGACGCAGGCAAGGCAGAAGTTCGTTAAGGGAAACAATTTTATCCGCGAGTGAAAATTTTGTTTAATGGTTTCTTATAGAAAATATTGTCATCAAATCTATTGTTCCTTAAAGTTTTCGTGAAAAGTGTAGTAGGAAAGGACTTAATGGACCTCCTCTTATTTTGTACTAAAATCCTAATGGAAAGAAATATACTCTCATACATTTTTTTTTTAAATATACTTGTATTTTAATATTAATGTGCTAAGTGTTTGTTAAAAAAATAAAATATAAGTGTAATTTATAGAAGTACAAATCTTTTATGTCATATCTGCTATACTTACCTATTTGTTTAAACCAATAAAATATTAATATTGAAAACATAATTAAAATTTTGTTTTTACTAAAAGAAGTTTCACTTTAAAGGCGAAAATGGTTGCTGCCTTATAATCATACTATGTATGTTTTAATATATCTCGGTTGCAATTTCTTACACGACAATAGATCATCAACGATGGTGGTATATAAAATATACCCAAGTATTACTATAAAAAGGACTGGATTTAAATAAACACGAATATTTGGAAAACAAGATTTCTGTGTTTGGCCAACCACGTATATATACGTATACAACATACGTTGATGCATCAAATTTAACAACCATAGCCGTCATAAGCATGATGGAGAGTCTTAAATGTTGTTTTTGTTTTGTTTTTTATATAGTGCCACGCCCGCTCTTTTACTTTCTGACTGTTGAATAAACAAAAATTTGATTTCCAATGTTAAAACATTCCAAGCAGTCGAAGCGATGAGAAAGCGACCTTCTCTTCCAAATTGCTAGAACTCCAACCAAAGGCTGGAAATGCTTTTTTTCTTAAATTGGACAACATAATTCCTAAAAACTTGTGGCACAATTAATCAGAGAAATGCAAATTAGCATCCAACAACTAATGGGAATTTTACGATGGACAACTTCTACTCGAAATAGCTGTCATTTGTCAACTTATTGCTGTTTCTCTTGCCATAACTAATTTTTCAAATAAAAACCTTATCATTTCGCTCCAAAATATCATAATAAACATCTGCAATTCTGTAGGAAAAACATCGTCCATTACGAAAACGCGCTGCTTAATTAATCAAAACAAGGGTGCAAGTGTCCATCCCATTAGATTGAACTTTGTTGACTCCTCGTCTGCCTTTATTACAACAGTCTGTTGCAAAAATGTAATTCGTTCGTTCGTTGAAAAAAGTCAACAACAACGGGGCAGAGAAAAAAATTCATCAAAATTTCATTAATCCGGTATTCGCTTCGGTCCCATCCGCTATTGCAGAATGTAATTTGAACTTTTAATGCCTCACATATATAAAATTGAAAATAAAATCGAAACATTTAGGAGAAATGCGAATTTCCATTCTTCCATTCTCTCGTTATCTGTATAGAGAAACAGGATGAAATTGCAAAGCAAAAAACAAACAAATTCTCAGTCCCGGATGTAAGCAGCTCTATTCAATATCCGTTCAATGGAGAGTATGGAAAAGTTGGAAAATACGATTTTCAGCAGGAAACCTTTTCGTCTTTTATATTGCTTCGACTTCGGCTATGGCTACGGCTGTTGTCGTCGCATTCATTGCCACTCGGAAGAGATTCAAAAGGGATACGAATTCATCCAAGAGATAGGGGCCTTTGCACGAAATGAGTGGACCTCCCGCTCTCCACTTTTGAATGCATACAATACTAGGGAAGTCCTCGAAAATAATAATTGATTGGCCACTTGTCCTCGATACGGCCGAGACACGAGACACTTACCATATCCTCGCCATAAATTATGGGGGCCCAAAACAAGCCAATAAATCAGGACTTTTCCTCGACCCGCTTTCGGTCGCAATGCAAAAAGGATTCCTTTCTTCTTTTTTTTTTTTTGCTTTTCAATTGAAAATGACTTAGTGACGTTGGAAGGTCTCATCTCTTTCTCTATATCTCTCACTCGCTCTGTGTGTGCAATTTGCCGGGTAAAGTTAATATTTTCCCAAATTGACGTGTTGGGTGTTAATTTCTGCAAATTTCTCCGTTTTTTTGGCGACACAAAACGGATCCGCTTTGGCGCTGCTGTGTGCATATGTGTTTTTGTGCTGCATTTGGGATTTCCTTGATATGCACGCCCTGCATTTGCAAACATTGCAGTAAAAATTCCTCGCTAACACGGAGAGAGCATACTGAACACACATTCTCCGCTTTTTTGCATTTAAATTTTCGTCCTCTTTTCAAGGATAATTCAAGCGGCGGCAACGACGACAACGACGACTACAAAACGATACTGAAACTGAATGTAGGTACGTACGACAAACGTGACAAAAGTTCTCACTCCTCCAGCTGGGATATCACATTGCCGCCGCTCCGTATAATATTTGAACTATTTTCGACAAGCTGCTGAGGAGGAAGTTTTTGACTTTTAAATTGAAACATTGCTTCTGATTCAAATCGACGTGATATGGATATGGGTGAAATGGGTGAGATGAGTAGGCGCATCGCATTTAAAATGCACACCAATTGCTCGGTGTGTGTGCCTGTGCCTCTGAGAAGTCTGTTTTTTTCTTGCCTTTCTTATTTTTATGAATATTTGCACATAGTTTATGATTGTCGCGTCTGTGCGCCGTCGTCGTAGTCATCGTTAGCAGCAGCAGCAGCAGTGTTGTCACAGGGTCGTGTCTTATCAGGGAATGTATAATCATACACTCTGATGGTGAGGTATTTTTAGACGTTTGCGATAGTAGTATCGAAGGTGACTTGACATTGCCCACACCGACAAGCTGGCAGGAAAATAATTTGCTCGCAAATGGAAGGCAAAACTTTAGAAAAACTACATTTGCTGTGCAACTTGTGCATAATAATAGTGAACAATCTCTCTTACATGTCAAACAAGTTAGATAGAGAAAGTTCATGTGTCAAGTGATGTTTTCGGTTGAGAAGATGTGTGTGTGTTCAGAACTAAAATAGTCCTACGGGGCGTATACGTATCCTCTCTGCATGTGTTCTCTGTTGTGTTTGTGATTTGTGGTACAGGGGTTATTCCCTAATGAGAAAACTTGTTTTGCCTCTGTGAAACAAATCTCATACGAAACTTTGTCACACGCACCGTATGCATTGTGTTTGTGTGTCTATAGCTTGGAGTTGGTGATAATCTGAAAATTGATTGGTCTTTTAGAATTTAATGCAGACATACCTGGGGAGGGTCCGACCCGTCAATGTGGGCCATATCTAGGGTAGAACATAGCAGTGCGTGCAAGTGTAGTGAATATTTAAAATTTCTTCGGTATAAATTGTCCGAGTTGGTATTTTCCGAAAATGACCCGAGAAGTGTACTCGTATTGTCGTTGAATACTTGATTGAAAAGGGATTTTCTGATCTGGAATTGAGAATGCCCAATGGGCCTTTGGCGGAGATTAGTTGTAGGTACGTATTCGAAAACATTAAATAAATAATTACTCTTAGATATAGGAATTTTTTGTGTTCGGAAAACTTTATTTTATTGTGGCAATTCCCCGATCAGAAAATACATAAATTTAAGAGGTTATATTCAGTAGTTGGCACTGTCAAAGTGCAAGGGTTGTGCAATCGAAATGTAGGAAAGACCCTGATTTTAGTAGAAACGCGGTGGTTTTATCGGGTTGTGAACCCTTAGACTGTCCTAAATTGAATTTATTTTTCAATGCCCCGCCTATACAATTGTTCATTTTAAGAGTGTTTTCGAAAAAAAGTTTTAATCTAAGATGATATCTATTTCAATACGTAACTATGGCAATATGGCGACGACAAATTGAATGTCACCAAAATGTTTTCATTTAAATGATCTTGTATGGGTACTTCTTAACTTAATTTTATCAGCCTTTATGGTGACATTATCAATGGCACAGTTAGTTAAGGTGGCGCTACAGGCCGGGGTGGACCTGGGCCTCAACCAACAAGCGTCTCCAGCCAGCACGTTCTTTGGCCAGCTGTCTCTAGTTTCGCACGCTAAGTTGGTTTAGGTCCCCTTCCACTTGCGCGCGCCACCTGAGTCGCGGTCTTCCTCTACTGCGCCGTCCCTCTGGTGTGGATTCGAAGATCTTCCGGGCCGGAGCATTGACGTCCATTCGCTCTACATGACCCAGCCACCTCAGTCGTTGGACCTTCACTCTTTTGGCCAGGTCGATGTCGCTGTACAGCCCGTACAGTTCGTCGTTGTATCTCCTCCTCCATTCACCGTCTATGCAGACGGGACCGAAAATTACTCGAAGAATAGTACAGTACCTTTCGAATAATATAAGTTTAACTCTTCTCATTTCATAATAAATGGTACTAAAGAAGTGTACAGAAACTTTGGATGTTCACGCATTTGATGATGATGATAAAACTGAATGTCAAAATTGTATGTCCCCAAATATCTTACATACTACGAGTGTTAAACCGGTTTACAAATTTCTCTTTTTTTAATAAATGCTTGAACAAAATATCTGCAGGTTTTATTAAGGCTGTTTTTATTTTAAAAATGCAGAGATCCGTATGGGTCCCTCGGGAAAACATAGAGCTAACCATGAAGCAACATTTTATTTCATCACAATCGGCCTACAGTTTAATATTATTTTCGCAAACTTTACAATTTTAAACGTCACCTCACAGGTGTCTCTCGTTAGGAACTGTGTCATAAACCATTTTGCAAAATACATTTTTTCGTGGTGAAATAAAGCAACAAATTTAAACATCAGCTGAAAGCAGCTCACCAAAAACACTGTTTTTCGCAAGAGTTTTTGCGAATTCAACTTTAAACTTTACGTTCTGAATTTCTCTCTGTGAAATCCACACAGCAACCAAGAACTTCGAGCAAAATTGCTACAAAAAGAATGAAAAATTCGCCATTCCAAAATAAAGTTATAAAATTTATTACGTCGGACTACGATCATATTCGACTACTCTATTGAAAGACTATAATTCAACTACTTATCTTTGTCCGGAGCCGCTTGTCTGCGGATTTTTCTCTCCGAACAATCCATTCTATCCGTTTTAGACCATCTACGAGTACATACTTGTCGTACTTCTTATTTCATTCTCATATTCACAATAATGCATTCCAATCAATTCAATTAATATCTTAATTTTATCTATAAACATTAAACATTTTTGTATAAAAAAAATGCGAGGGTTAACAAACATTTCACTCAGACTCAGTCAGTGTTTTTAGCATCTCTCTTATTTTTCCCACGAAGCGTGTTAATTTTTCCCTTTTTACCGAACTAAAATTCCCTCGATTTTTTTATGAAAATATTTTACTTTTAAAGGTAAAATTTCTATTCTTCGGAAAGAAAATCACATTAAATTAACCTTCAGCATAAAAGTCGCAGTTTGTTAGCATTTTAATGATTTCTTTTTTAGTACTATAAATTTAGAAATTTTTGCTAAAAGGCAAATCTCTTTTTTTATGTACATTTAGTGCGTCGATATTCATGGTGAAATGTAGTTTGAATATTTTTTTGTCAGATAATTGATATCCCCACAGTTGTTATATTTTTGCCAAGGGAGGTTTTTCGGAAATTGAAATTCCCACAAAAAGGTAGAAATACCACGATGTAGTGGTATGCTGAGTGCATTTATTTTGTTACACCTCCTGTCATTTAAAATTTTTTCTTGCTGCTTCACACGTATTCACAGACAATAAAATTGGGAGCGCAAGGGAGGGGGTATTATTATTGAAAAAATATGCAGGAAAAATCGGGTAGGAAAACTATCAGTGTATTTCATTTTAGTTTCTATGCTAAAAGTGATCGTGATTTCATTGGCTTGTTGCACCCCTTTTCGAAGAAGTTTTAAAAGGGCAAGATAGAAATATAAAAACAAGTGATTCCATGCATATATTTCAGTGGTCTGCGCTACGAAGTTCTACCAATCCATGACATTGTGAGAAATGCCCTTGCTCAAATAACGCTTGTTTCTTCCCTCGTTGCCCTAAGACAAAGTAGTGCCCTCCAGCAGCGTGTTGGAATAATTCTCCTCATTTTCGGCTCGGTTACAAATCACACTGCGGGTTCCTCTGTGCATGGTTTTTTGTATGCTGATTTCATTACAATATAAAAATGTATTTCATGTCTTCTGGGCTTACATGCCAACTAGCGTGAAGTATAAAGTTACATCGAAAGACTCGAGATATGTGATTTACATTTCGACGGATTTCATCATGCGATATCCTTGGAATGCATACACTTTACAGACATGCAGACTTGTAAAAGGCTAATTATTTTTCGTTTTAATTGCACATGAGAGAATTGTGTCGCACAACACAAGAGTCTTGTTCTTGTTCTGAGTTCTTGTTATGGGGATTGTATTTTTCTGTGTTTGCCTAGAACTCAGTTTAAACGCAAACAAGAATTCACTCGCATCCTGATCATCGCCCCCAAAAACCGACATCAGCATATCTTAATTTAAATGGCTCTCTCATCACATAATCAACTTGTGCGAAATAGACATTCCCTTGGTCCTTATGAACTGTCTCAGACTTCAAATAACAATTTTAGAGATAAAGTCTTGCTAATCACCACTTTCTTACTCCGTCAACATCCATGAGATGCAACACGCTTTGGATAGCTAACAGAGCCGTGTACATCAAACAGAGCACACATGTGCATGCAGAGTATTTGCAAAGTAACAAAGTTCACCAGAAGGAAATAATTATTCCTTCCTCTGTTTAACTTTGTTGCAAGGCAACTTTTCTCTAATCGAAAGAAATTACCGAAACTTTATTTGTCTTGCATTGCGATGGTAAACACACACACACACATGATCTTTCTTATGTCGGGCAAAATTTATTTAATTACGTTCCGTAGGACGACGAATATAATGAAGGAAGAGAAAATATAGTTTTTCATTTCGGTTTTTTGCGCCTGAATGTGTCCTTATCGTTTTTATTTTCTCCTGCAGATTCCCGTGAAATGATTATGAGAAGAAATTCTTCTGAATACCGCATCCTTTTAGGCGTTTTATTTTAGGGGTTCCTTAGATTCCTTTTTGCCGACTGAGATATGGTTTTCATTAAGCGGATGTTTTTTCGCGCATAATGGAGTTTAGTCCGCTTAAGTTTGCTGTCAGTTTGAATCGTGGTAGGAGTTTTTTTTATTTTTATTCTTTGAATTTCCAAGGACCGATGTTTCCCCATGAAGGTTGCATTCGGTTGAATGATATCGTTACCAAGGAACATTGCACATCCCCATTAGATTAATGGACATTGCATAGTGCTTATTTCAGTTAACTCGTCTGTTTACGATATGTGCACTCCCAGGCACGTCGTAAAATGAAAAACACGTTGGGATATTTTTGTCACTGGCATCGGGATCAGCGATGACACTTTGGGGTATTTTTCGCATTAGATTCTCCAAAAAAAATCCAGTAGATTGCATTTTTTCAGTACATTTTCTGTTTCAAACAGAACCAAGATAAATAGCAAAAAAATAACTTAAACAAAATAATAAAAAACTAGTATTTAAACGAAACAGAAAAATTAATAATTTTTTTTTGTTATATTTCTTCAATAAGAAACATTTTCTCGATCCAGTTGTGCGTACAAGAATTCATTTTTTGGCGGTATATTTAAAATTAAAAAAAAAAAAAATGGTCTAGATTAACTGGAATAGCATGAAAGTGGCAACGCTGGTCAGGATGTACCTGGGAGTGCCAAGTGCACTAATTCCACGGAGTAGCCCACAAAATATTTTCATTTCAAATTCCACATCCCTAAAACTGCGTTCAAATTGTATACAGCCAGGATATCCAATCCAATGGTCGGCTTTTCAAAAGGCGAAAGGCTTATGATGTCATGTCCCGATTTATAACGTATTCCCATCTAAATTCCAATGTATGTGCATTTCCCTTTGTATTGTATTTTTTCCAGTTCATTTTGTATCCTCATAATGACATAATATTGTTGCCTGTTCCATTTGCCTCTGTCACATCACTATTTCGATTCCGATTCCGACCACTAAGCCGCCTGTGGGTAATTTTAGAGAGAGAAAGACTAGACAAACATTTTTGTTGTTTGAAGAGAACGCGCTTGCCAGCAATGTTATGGGCATTTTGCATGACTGATTACAAATATGCTACATGGTGGATTGAGAATGTCATAGCTGCAGGATACGAAAAAAAAAATGAACAGAACCGAAAACAGACAACAACCACTAGAGTGTTCGATGCGCGGATGGCACGTTTGGTAAAATAAATTTGAAATTCCGATTGAATAGATACACATACAGGGGAAGTGATTTTGAATAGAAATTTGTGCCGGGCGAAAAATAAGCACAGACAGAAATAGATGTTTTGCTGTTGATAGTCGGATTTCAATTAAACGTGTGAATTTGATTGAAATTTCCACACAAACAAGAAGTAGTGGAACGATTAGCTTGATGATTGGGATTATGCACCGAAAGGGGGACACTATAATTGGATTGGATGGACTTAAATGGTGTGCTAAGCTGTAGAGGAGATGCATTATATGTATTTAAATATGTAGGTAGGGGATTGTTGTGGGATTATTTTTTTTTTACTTCCGATTCAGATAAAAGAAAGAAAAACAGCGCCTAGGATATGTAGTTTGATGGGCAGAAGCTTAAGAGCGACGCACGCAGTCTATTAAGTAACATTAAGCGACCAACTAAGCAAAGGCTTAAAACTATCCTACCCCTTATAGGTTGCTGAAAACACAAACAGGCCGAAGATCGCAGCACCGCCTATTAAGATGTTCAAGACGTCAGAGTGGCACACATTTTTTTCCGTCCATCAATAGAAAACTTTTAAACTGTTCAAGCGTTTAATAAATGCATTAATGCGTCCGACGGAAGATCTTAAAAAATCGAATAAGAAGTCTAGGCATTTTCACCCCAAATGGATTATATAAAATCCTAGAACCGTATCTCGTGGAAACACTCTTTCGTATGCTAAGAACGGACATAAATATTTAGAATTTAAAAAAAAATATTTCTAGACAAGGAAGGGTTCTTGGGCCACTCTTGTAGCTATTTCTTAGACATATAATAGTGCAAACAGAAAAGGTTTACTACCGTAGCCCCATTTGCCGATGACCGAGGTCAATGAGTCGCCGAAATCCAGGGGATCGATCTTATTTCACGTAGACTTAGCATGAAAGCAACCCAACAAATAAACTGTATTTGAGCACGGTCCAAGGACTCAAAGTTGAGTTTGCAAATTGCAAATGAAACCGAAGTTGTGATGAAAGTCGCATGTAAAAAAGAACCTACGCAAAATTCTTTGTTGTGAATTACGAATTCTTCCGCTTGGTCATTTTTTTTTTATGTATTTAAAGTCCTGAAGAAGTTCTTTAAGCAAAGTGGTAACATCGCAAAAAGAGTAACTCCAGTCTCTATCACAATTTGACTGGTGTTGATATACCTATTGCCCATAGGACTCATTTTTTCCATTTTTATTGGTGTATTTAGACCTTTTCATAGCGTTCCTTTTTCTATTAGATCAATCCACAAGTTTTCCTTTTTTTATACAAAAATCAAAAGGCTCTTGGCTCTTCACTAAGAATAATGTTGAGATTGAGTTGCTGTTTAGAGTTCTTCTATAAATAATGTGAAGGATACTTTTTAAAATGGTTGGTGACCAGCAGCCCGATTCTGACAAACCTCGCTGATACCTCACAAGTCATAAAATCCTAACAACGTGAGGTGAAAATGATTTTATGAGGTTTCCCTATTCTGGCAGCAAACTCACAACTTGTGAGGATCACAAAAACAATCGAAATTGTGATCCCCTGTGGAACAGGTCACAACACTCAAAAGCAGTCATAATTCATAAAGGCTCACAAAAAGTAATAGTGATTGCATGTGATGACACTGTTTCCCTACTCCAAACTTAACCTTAACCGGAAGCTTTTATTATAAATAAACAAGTGCTAGAACCTGTTGGACGTAGAACTATAAAACTACTTCAAACGAATCCAAATGATTTACAAACTTTTCAAAACATAGCCAAAGGATCAATTGCGAATTCACCGCGGTACATCAGAAATGAAGACCTTCAAAAGATCTCTGAATTACCGCTGTCAAATATGAATTAAAAATGTTTATGACATCGTGATAAGGATAATGTCTTGAGAAGTCATAGCCTAGTTGCATTACGAACAAGTTTGTTACGATGTTTCACAGTACTATAACCCTACGCCGAAGATGCTGTCTTTTAGAAGATTGCTCTTACCTACCCTTAATGTGAAAACTGCAGAACTTACTGTTGACCCTATTGATTGCAATAAGACGCAATTGCTTACGATCTCTCGTTTATTTGCTACTACTCCGGTTCTTGAAGGGCACAGGTCGAACTTTTTTGCAATCATCCCATCAATGATACTTACCAAATTTTGTTTAAATCAATAAAATTCGGCTTCTCGCTCTATTTCATGTCACAAACAAATTTGGCCTTTATTGAGGCTCGGACATCATTCGAAGTGCTTCTGGACTCATTTCAGTGACCACCTTAATAAGGGCAATACCCACCTCTATGGCGGGTGACACACATCAAGCAGGTCTACCATGCCCTACCCCGACTAAATGAATAAGGGTTCACATTCAATTAAGTGTCAGTGACAGCATTATTTGGGAACATCAAATCAGCATATCTATTATTTAGAACGCTTAAGCAGAAAACTCACCCAGTCCTTAGGTGCGATAATTTATTTATTCTCACGTTTGTAACATGCTCATAAATTACATAGGGTAAGCACTTCCATATTCAGATTGATTTATCGATTTGAGTAGAAAATTTATGGGAAATAAATTAAATTAACATCCGTCGATTTGAAAAATGGCTAAAACATGCACAACACAGGTTCGCAACCCCTCGAACTCGCACCACAAATATACCCTACGCCCAAATGTGTCTGTCTGTAAGCGGTGTGAAATCGAAATCGTTGAATCGTCGTGTATCCTTAGCACACACGTTCGCTCAATGACTTCCTTTGTGTACAGAAAACATTAGCATGTACATTTCGCCTCCCGAGATATTTTACGACACTTGGCCAATTATTTCAGTCGGAACGACACATGTGCCACAACAAATGTATGCCGTCTGTGTTTTTTGTGTGTTTTGGTTGTGTGAACAGAACTGTCATATAGGGATCGCGCTGATGCGATTCGAGTTGTAAGTCACATTCCTGTGAGGGTCATATGTGGAGATTTGAGTCAATAAATCTTGAGGCGTTGCCATATTGTTCCGACGGGTGGGACATTTAATTTCCATTTTTATTTCCTAAATTGAGATGTATATTTTCGTGCGAGTGTTGTTGGTCCTGTCTTCGAGTGTGCTCGGAATGCATAATTGATTAACAGCGGCAGACGCAGTGAATTTCAATTCCGAGTTATGCCCCAATGAGCAGGCATTTTCTTTTCAAAACTATATAATGTTTGGAGAAGTTCTGTTAGGATTCTAGGATGCCGAGCAGAGTTTTCTATTATCCGCATTCATAAAGTAAACATCCAGATCCAAAAATCCATTAAGCCCACGTACACAGGCACAAACACTGTGCACTGTGGAGTAGATGAAATGATGTTTGCCGCAAAAGATACTGTGTATACACTTTGTCTATGATTTATTCGCTTTTGTTTGGAAACCCAAAATAAAGGAAACAAACCTCGATGAAGACAAGAAAACCCAAAAGCGTTGTATATGTATCTTTTGTAGGTTTTCTATTTTCCGTTTTCTGCACTATGCCGAATAGACTCCTCGTAGGGCTATTTTGGGTTTGGGTATTTTTTTTTTTTTTTTTTCGTTTCTGTACTGTCTTCTGTGTGTACAACATTTTGTAAACAAGAATTGCAAAGTCCTTATCATTATGAATACCCATTAAGATTGAATTGAGGAGGGATGCGATGGTGTCTGTTACGTTGTGGCGGGAGTGAAGAAAACTATTTCTCCTGGAGCCTTATTGTTGTTTGCTTAGTTAATTTAGCCTGATTGTGTGTATTGTTCGTTGATTTACGATCTGCAAATCTTTGTTTTGCCCGGGTATTGTTTGGGGGATTTTTGCTCAATTTATCATCAATGTCGATGCTATTTGTTTGGATTGAAATGAGCCAAAAAGATTAACCATTAATGATGCTGTTAATTTGGAGCCTCGTTGTGTGTAATGTAATAAAGGACTGTGGGCCAATTGATTGAGTGTATGATGAGAGTAAAGCAAATACAAATCCAAGATGGGGTAGATAAGCATAATTGTGGGTACTTCAGCGACAGGATGCTAGTGGACAAATTGACATCCCCACTTGACGTACTAATTATGTAGATGTGGGTCGTTGCCCCGGAAAGGAGAGGGACTGGCTTGAAAGTGTTTCTTAATACCACGGGAAATGTGGGAAATTAAAGAATATTGATTGACTGAGTGATGGCCCAATGACAGCTTATTTTATGTCGGATGAAAATATTTGTAAGAGCTGGATTTAAAAGAGGGCAATGAACATCAGTTTTGCGCGACCACAGGAAGTTAAAATCCATCTTGAGTTTGCTGTGGCTGTATTTATACAGAAAAAGTGGGTGTGGTTGTAAATTGTACGGTTGTTGAAATTTCTTAATTGTGGTGCATTTTGGTTACACAAACATTCGGAAGTTGTTTTTCAATTTAAAAAAAATAAAAAATTACCCAAAATTCAGACCAGATATCACATCTACATATTTGATAAATAATTATTTTGTGGGCGAATTAAACTTTACCTCAATTGCCCCTAGACGGTTGCCAGTTGTAACTCGGTTTGAAAAGCGGGACTGCACAGCTTTTCGATCTCTACTTTTGCGAGTTACCGCATTATTTCGATTTCTTAGCATTTCCGTTCTCAGTTTGTTGTGTTCCATATCAATTTATGCAATAAATAGAAGAGATTGGAAATATATACAAGAACATATCCCGTACTATAGATATACAAGACTTCATTATGAAATAAATCATATAAACAATAGACGCTTGGCAGGAACAAATGTCCAAGTCTCATATATTAAGCAGCTGACTGAAATTGTGGTTATACCCGCAAAATGTCCAAACTCGCTGGTAGGTGTATGGGCGACTTTACACTGTCTTGCTTTTTTTTCGAAACTTTAAATTTTAATCTTTCCTAAGAGCATCGGGGAATGGATATGTTTTTAACCAACCTAATCGTCTAGTGTTTCATAGTTTTGTTGAATATTTCTACAAGGAGTATTGAGTCAGTTAATGAATTATTAAAAATGTGCAGTTATTGGAATGATTTCCAAGAGCCATAATTTTTTTAAGAGAGGAATAAATCGATCAAACAAGATTAGACCGCCTTAAATCGTTCCTTTTTTTAATTTTCGATTTATTTAGTTGACGTGACTTTCCTAATCGGTTTGTGAACTTATTACTGATTTTCCACTCTTGTGCCATGTACACCCTTTTTGTAGACTTGTTCCACATTTTCACGTTTTATTTCCATCTACCGCACAAAGTTCTCACCAAAAATAACAGGAAAAGTGGGAATTCACAAACTAACGAGTAACGCGTAATTTCCACTCGACAATCTGACAAAAGTCAAATAGTTAAATTATTGTCCTGAAAAGTTTTTCAATTCGATCGTTTGATTTGTTGGTCCCTTCCATTTGTCCCAAAAATAGAAATTCGAACGATACCTATTTTACTCTGTGGGATACTTATCTTAACCTTATAATTTTCTTTATCAACGTCAGACTGAAATCGAAATATGTACAATTTTAAACTGAAATAGTTTCTCTTGTGTCCTAAAATAATATTCTTTTTCATTTTGTTTCAGGTTTATGTTACAAAAAATGGCTATACGACTTCCACTCCTCATGCTGAACCCGAGCTATTGGTTGCATCAATATCGTTCTGCTGCCCAGATGTGTGGTAAGTACCTTGCTTTTCAGACAATTTATGGATGGTACTTAAATTGATAAATTTATATTTTAGAACAAACTGAGGACAACGTTCAACAAAAACGATGATGCCCACCGATTTATAAAGATTACCGCTGACACCACAGTCCGCACTCACAACTGCATACAACTTCGCACGGCAACGGTTCACAACTTTAAGGTAAACTCTATAAATGATGTATCTATAATAATTCAAGTTCCGCTCGAAGGACCAAAACAAACAAATATCCCCATTGGAATTCACGTCCGCAACTCCACCACAAAACACCACCTAATTTGAATTCGTATTTAATTTTCTATTCGAAACAAACTCCCTTCATGCGTACACGAGTAGGTATTTGATTTTAATTTAAATAAACCGTCTTTCCCAAACAGTAAACAATAATATCATCAATGTGCATCGCATTTAGCTATAACTTATCCCATTCAGCAGATAAATGTTTTTGCCACTCGCTTTGCGCCAGAAGAAACTATCTGCAACTCAGTTGCTATTATGCACGTCGGCACACGCACACTCTAACTCACAATGAAATTCCGTTTGAATGCACAAAACAGCAGCATCAGCGGCGCTCCATATTGGTGTAGCGTTGTGGTGGCACGAGTGTAATTCAGAGATCTCTGGTACAAACTCCGATGACTATAAATAACATGAAAATGAAAATAATATGAAATTCTAATACCGGTATATAGTTGATTTTATCTTTCCAGTAGTTAGGGTGGGGTTCATTTTTATTTTGGCCAGAACGGCATATAATTACGGAATGGCACTATCCCAACATCGGGGGCTGGGGCTTTTCACTCAGTGCGCAGTGTTGGAGCAACATCAGTTTCAATTTCTGGTTTCGTGGTTTTTGCAAACCGAATAGTTGAATGAAGCTTAAAACAAAGAACGAAAAAGTCCACAGAACTGCAATAAATTTCCCGCAATATATCTAAAATTTAGCAGTTTTATTATGTCTCATCCCCCCAGGCCCAAAGGCGTAAAACGTATTGTGTTTGCACGAGAGTGTGTGTGTGTTTTTGAGGTTGAAATAAAAAGCAATCCACCACCGCAGTGTATTTGAATTTAATTGAAGAAGTTTGCGGTCCCCGGGTGGTGATGCAAAACAAACCCAGACAGACACTGTGGAACAATGCGGATATTTAGAGTGTCGGTGTCGGTGTCATGTCCTGCAAACCGTAACCCAGTAGCATAGTTGAGAACAAATTACCCGTTCGGGAGCAATGACCCGATTTTCGTTAGTCCGGATTATCCGCATAGCCCCAGCAATCTCAGTGAAGTCGAAAATTTGAATCTCGCTGACCCAGACGCGTATAATCCATGACCAGTCTCAACACAAAGCTTATGTATATACAGACAGTTTTCTCATCATCCCACACACATGAGTTATCTCGACTCGACTGCTCCTGGTCGGATGCATTCAGGGAATAAATTGCTTGTGTACATTATGCGTTGCGTTGGGGGTGCACTGTGTAGATATATGTCGACGTCTATCATGCTTTCTCCGCAACTGGCGCATCAGCCAGCAACGGATGCTGACATGTTGACATGATGAGCAAATGAACTGCTTCTTGCGTTGTGGTTGGCATCTATCTTACTGAACGTTTTGTGTGTAGGCCTGTGAGCAGAAGTTTAATTTGGGGTAAATTTTCCAGAAACATACAAATTATCCTTGAGAATGGAGAGCCATGTCCCTCCGTAATAGTATATACCTGAGCCATTTTCATAAAAGCATGGCAAATGCATTGCATTCTGTTCGCTCGTCCACTTTCCTTCTATTTTATTATTATTATCATTATTATTATTTTTCTTTCCCTTGTTTTTTATGTGGGCTGAGGTCTCTTCTGTCGTCTGTTTGAACACAGTGCCATCAGGATTTTATGACAACATAGTATAGGAAGACAAAAAATAGAACGGGAAGAGGACATGGCAAGGATAGTCTGTGTCATGTCATACAAAAGGGTGGAGAGTTCGATGTTTTTTACGAGGACTCATTTTCCTTCTCTCTTTTATTTTTATTTTTTAATACAAATTTTCCTCCAACATTTGAATGAGAGTCAGAGCAATAAAAATCGGTATAAAAAGCGGAATAAGGGGATTCTGCATTTCTCTGAATGCACTAGCTCATCATTCTTGTATATCTCGGAAAAATAAATGAAGACGAAGGAGAGGA
Organism: Cheilosia impressa; assembly: GCA_948293265.1. Lineage (NCBI taxonomy): Eukaryota > Metazoa > Arthropoda > Insecta > Diptera > Syrphidae > Cheilosia > Cheilosia impressa. Next base: position 44,051,295 of record OX411884.1, on the reverse strand, counting down.
CTTCTTAGGGATACCTAAATTTATACAAATGATCGTCAACCAGAAAACCGCATCTTTCCCAAAAGGAAAAGAGTGCTTATGGTTTTTTTGATAAAGAGAAACACAAAGTGAAACTCATCCTGTGGCTTAGGTACCCTATTTCGCGGTTGTCTTGTTATAATTGACCATGGTTCATTTCGGGAGTGGACAGTTGGGTTGTATTTCTGCAGTGAAATCTAAATTACAGTTGAACACCGTACTTACGGTGGTACTTATTTCTATCCTGCGTCCCTAGGAGTCTAGGACCAATGGCTCAGCTACGCATATGCGCCATTTTCTACGGTTTCTAGCAATAAACCTCAGCCCTCCTCAACTCTTTCACTTTTCCTCAACTTCACGGTCTTTTTTTGTATTAATAACCTTTTTCACCTTTGAAGTGCGAGTGCGATCCACTGCCAGTTTCCTTTTCGAATAGATTTGTCTATTTCTGAACCATGTTCTTATGCTTGCTTAAGTGGCGCTATAGTCCGGGGTGGACCTGGGCCTTAACCAATACGCCTCTCCAGCTAGCGCGATCTTTGGCTAACTGCCTCCAGTTGCGCACTCCTAGTTGGTTGAGGTCCCCTTCCACTTGCGCGCGCCACCTAAGGTGAGGTCTTCCTCTACTGCGTTGTCCTTCCGGGTTGGAATCGAAGGCTTTTCGGGCCGGAGCGTTGGTGTCCAATCGCTCTACATGTCCCAGCTATCTTAGACGTTCTTATGCCCATTATAAATGCGATTTTACCCAAAAAGTCCTTAGTATATTTCGCGGATTACTGGTTAACGACAGTGACATGTCCTGCATCCATCATTATAAAAAGATTCGCCGATTCAACATTGGAGTGGAACAAACTTTGCTAGATGTTTCAGCTAATTGCACAGCTTCAGCAAATCTCTGCGTTGCCGATTAGTCTGAGTACATCCTGTTTGATGCCGCTTTCGGTCAAGAGTTCTATATATTGGCAGCGCTGAAGTACTCTCAACTCAAGCAGTGTTAATTTGATATAATAAACAACGGAGACTGATGATCCTTGTTTTCTCAGTGTTGATCCTCAGCGCAGATACATTTGCATCCATCTCCACATCTGCTGTCGATTGGTGGAGATTATTTGGTTCGGCGTCAACCTTTGAACTAGCGATTCGATTCTTATCCTATTCCACTATTCGACTAAGCAAGTTGATCATTTGTCCTTTCCGATAAGCATTTGCTGACATTTATTATTACGTTACGCATTTTTTTGTGCCAATTAGTTATTTCGAAACAGATTTTAATTAAACGTAGACCAAGTGAAAGGTGAATTCCCACCTTGTATTGTTTTGATTCAGAGGATACAAATTAACCAAACTCGGAATTGAATGTACGCAGTTGAATGAAACAGAAGAAGTAATGCGATCGAAAATATGTCCAAAACTTCGACAAACATTTGAAAGTATACGTCAAGCGGCTTCTCAAACCAGCTTAATATTTTCGTTTCTTCGTTTCAAAAATTAGAACTCCCAAAAATAAATGGTGGCAAGTAGCTATGCCTAGCGTCGTATATGGACCGGTTGCGTCCACTCTTTTTTTTTTATTTAATGTTGGCTTGTTATTGTTTCAAACATTTTTCCACGATTTAAAGTACCTACCTGTAACTTGAACTAAGTGGCTCGTGTTTTGTTCGGCTGAATAGTTTATTTCATACCGAAATCGATACCACGGTTGCAAAGTTTGCTGTGTAGGTACGTAGGTACTCACTCAAACAGCAGTCCTTGTCCAGTAATCCTTTTCTATAAAGCTAAAGTCCAAACGCGTTAATCTTCGCACCATCTGTACTCGAAGTTACCCTACAAAAATCATAAAATATCACATTGATAAAACTATGAGCTTCTCCTCCTTGCCAACAGAGCGGGGGAGATATTTTTATTTGAATTTTCTCAGTGTCCTCGCATCGTGATATTCTTTTTATATTTAGCTTGGTGCTGATTTCTGAAAGGAGAGGAAAAAAGTCTTAAAAGATGATTTGCTTTTGCTGTCGTTCCTTTTTTCTTTTTGTCAATTCATTTTTCTTTGCATAGTGTGGTGGACAGTTTTTCTTTGTCCCCGCCAAGTGGATACTTGATAAATATAGATGGGAGAGTGTTAGAAAGGATTTCCATTTCCACTCAGACTTATCCTAGAATCGAAATTATTCAATGAATAATTTTTTTCTTTGTACACAATGCTGAGCGGATCAATATTTATTATATTCACTGGGTCAGCAAAAACTATTAATGCACATACAATGGATGGTGGAAGATTCAAGTGATTGGAATAGAATACATTTTTTTTGCGTTTGAATGCGTTTTTGAACAATTGGAAGGAATGGCTCTGGGACGGACTTGGGAGCGTGTTATTTAAATATATGTGCTGTGATGTTAGTGGCTATCTTGTACGAGAAATGGCGCCTGCTGAGTTGCAATAAAATTATTGTCAATTCAAAGGCTTTTAAAGTACGAAACTCTGAGAGAGGTGAAATCTATTTAGTTGTCATTTGGAAAAGTAGGGTTTGTTATTAAACATTTCCTGCACATTTTTATCAATATCAAGAGTGTTGAGTTTTTCTATAGTTAAGCCACCAAAATTGTGTATTACAATTCCTATTGATAATAAATGGACTTCTAGTAGCCAACTTCACACTTGTTCCATAACCTACAGCTCCGTCGGGGGCGAGTGGTGAATATTTGAAAGTGCAAGCAAAGTACATTTTATAACATTATCTTGCAATAACAAACAATAATAAGAACCTTTCAGGAACAAATATACACTAGTGCAATTTATTGGCCAACAAAATATTTCATAATTTTTAAAGACATGTCTTTAGCCAATAGATGGAGGCATAATCTTAGATGCAGAAAATTATGTTACACATCGCCACTGCTCCCCAACTGCGCTACGGGTTGCATTGGAACCACTCTCCTCGCTTGTTTTGTAATATGAGTCCGCTAGCATTTAATGAAATGAAAATTCCATTTAACAAACAAATGTGGCTGTCAAATTTTGGAGTGAAATTCAGTTGCCTTTGCCTAGTTATAGGCTTATTTATACAGAAAATTAAAAGTACTAATTTGTATTGTAAACTTCTTAGAAAAAGAGTTGTAACCTAATTTGAAAGCGTTTATTAATTATTTTTTTTTCACCGCCATTGGTAAACATTTATTCAGCCCAATCTTCCTCGCTGATATTAAGTCGTCTTATATCCATTTAATTCCCAATACCCAGCGAATTATGTTTGCTACACTTCCCCTGTGTCAATGAGCATTTCATCAATAAAACAAAAAAGTAAAAATTAATTTTCCGCATTCAATTAGAACAACTGCAACTCTTCTTGACACTTTACATATTTGCACTAGGTATTTATCCCAAGTAGAAATGACACTTAATTGTAAGCACTAGTTCATGACACTGCTACTGGGACGCTGTAAACAACTTTCAATGCCATTAACTTTCAGTGAGCGGGTACTTATGTGGTATTCGATTGGGCATCTCAGATTCTGCCATCAGATTTCAGATTTCATGTAGCTAATCGAACGTCATTTGTTCTCTTCTCTGTTAATATTCGTGCGATTGGAATAAAATGCAGCCTTAGAGACTTTTCTTCGCGTTTTTCATTTAATGGTAAAATTGTATATTAAAACATTCAAAATTTTGTGCCCCGATTGATTTCTAAACATTTCCTCATTAATAATTTAAAAAGATAGATCCTCCACAACTCCACTAGTTGTCAAATTCAAACGCACTAGTTGTCAAATCCAGATTCGCAAAAGTGCTCTGAAATCGGAAAAGATTGTTTTTTTAATATCAATCGAAACATGAAAAGCGATCTAGAGCAAAAAAAATGTGCATAAGAACACTGATTCCACCAAACGTCAAAGCATCCGCCAAAACAATCAGTTTACAGCAATTTGTCAGAAATGCTTGCTTACCTTTAGGCTTATTTCGATCGATTCATTCGGAATTTTGAGCATTTGCTTATCCAACAACTAAAGGGTGATTTTTTAAGAGGTTTAGAACTTTTTTAAAAAAAAAAAACACAAAAAATTCGAAAAAATGAATGAAATATTTATTTGAATCGATAGAGAAAAAATAATCTAATGGTGTCAAATCGCACGATCTAGGCGGCCAATTGACCGGCCCGAAACGTGAAATTAACTGTTCACCAAACTCGCCTCGCAATTGCGCCATTGTTTCGCGTGCTGTGTGGCATGTGGCACCGTCTTGTTGAAACCACATATCATGCAAGTCAAGAACTTCCATTTCGGGCAAAAAAAAGTTTGTTATCATCGCTCGGTAGCGTTCACCATTGACAGTAACGCTGCGATTCGCATCATCTTTGAAGAAATATGGCCCAATAATGCCGCCGGCCCATAAACCGCACCAAACAGTGGCTTTTTCGGGATGCATTGGTAGCTGTTGCAATGCTTCTGGCTGATCTTCACTCCAAATGCGGCAATTTTGCTTATTTACGTACCCATTCAACCAAAAATGAGCCTCATCGCTGAACACAATTTTTCGATAAAAAAGCGCGCGATGAACATTTCGAACCGAGCACGAATTTTGATAGTAAAATTCAATAATTTGCAAGCGTTGTTCATTTGTAAGACGATCCATGGTTAAATTGCAAACCAAACTGAAGCTGTTTGACAGTGACACAAGGTACTAAACACACGTCAGCTGTCAAAACCAGTGTTGCCAAAACCAAACCAGCTAAAAAATCACCCTTTACAAAGAACTATTACTTCCGTTTGTTTTCCAATTGACCAGCCACCAACAAGATTTCGGTAAAAATCGAACACTACTCCTCCCAGCGAGATGCAGACAGGGAACGATTGCTGAGAAAGATGTTCATAGATACAGGCCTAGTCTAGTGCATGCCAGAAGAGTACAAAGTGCGCCTTACTAATAATCGTTTTAAACTAAATATTTTGTAGGTCACAATATGCAATTTCGTATGGAAAATATCGCCATTGTGAGTTCGAAAAATTTAGCCTCGACACTAAAAATGATGAATAGTATCGCGGAGTATGTTTTGACAGCGCTGATTCCAACACGAAAATGTTTGTGTGTCTAGTGAAATACACTATCAGCCTTATTTATTAGAATTTGCTAAACACGCTTATACACCTGTATAGTTATGCAGTGTATAAGAATTTATACAGCTCCTATACACCCTTCCAAAAATTCTTATTTATAAAACGTTTTTCCATGCATACTAGTTATACAGGGCTTGTGTCAAAAAAAGTACTGAAAAAGAGAAATCTTTTACATTTATCTGTCCGAAATGATAAAAAAAACCTAAGCAGCGTGTGGGAAATGAAAATTTAAATACAAATAAAAATAAAAAAATGGAAAAGTAAAAAGAAAAATATGGGATATTTGGGACTCCATGAGCCGGTAGTCTTATCAAATTAAAAAAAAATATATACAGCGATTAAAAATATTTCGTGTCTGCTCATATTTCTAAGCCAACTTATCGAGGATACTTGCAGAATCTGAATTGAAAATAAAAACGTCGATACATCGAATTAAAATAAGGTTTTTGCGTTTAGAGGCATTATAGAGCGTGCATAAATTTATACACTCTTTATAATACGTTTATAAATAAGGCTGTATAAGTTTATGCAAAATAGATATAAAAAAAATTCCCGTCTTTCATTTTCTCTCATAAGCATAAGCAGCTGATTCTTAGAATTCAGTGCTGCCAACTCCATTTAATTTAATTCACTGGTTATGGTGTGCATTTAGCAATAATTGCATCGTGTTTGCTTGAAGAACAAGTGACTTGGTTTGTTAAAGTAAGTGCGACCTGCAAGGAGTTTTCAACATAATCTGTTGTTGGTGTTAAAAAGCTCAAAACACATGTCTTTTGGGAAAAGACTGTTGGATGAGAGTGGAAGTGGAAACGCATTTTTTTTTCGAATTTACTTATACATATTCTAATTTAGAATCCAAAACCCGTTTTCAAACCATTTGATTAAGCTGTCTTAAACATTAAACAACTTTTTGTATTCGACATCTGCTGAAACGGAGAATTCTTTTCACTTGTCCCTCGTAGAAATATGAATACTTTTTCCCTACTATGAATTTGTATTTCTTATGGAATATTATCACAGCCCTTTTCTTAAATTGTGGTGATAATCTGCGTGCAGCATATCCAACGGCGATCATACCCAGGAAAATTAGATTCACTGTTTTCAAAGTCACAGCAGCAATTTTGCGTTTTATGTCGAGTTTTTTCCCACTGACCTTTTACAACAACACGATGGTTTGCTTAATTTTGCGACTTCAGTCAGGTGTATGTCAAGGTAGTAGGTCACGAATAGTGGCCAACTTAGACACATAGCACTCTCCCATTTTCACACTCCCTCTTTATGGAACTCAAGAGATTGCACAACCCCAAACGATTCTCCCCTAATAAAGTGCAATCGCCTCCAAGAGCTCTAATTAACACTGCTCTCCATTTAAACAAAAAGTGCAACTTCGATGATGATTATACGGTCTTAAGAACTCCAATCCCCGGGCAACACCTGCGGACATTTCTACCAAAAATTACCCGATAAACTGTATAATTACCCTCAATTTGAGTCGCTGCCAGTAGGTAGGTTTACCAGCAAAGTCAGAAAAACTTTTCTTCCTGCACACTCCACTTAACAACTTAAACAAACAATGAACTTAATACACACCCTACAAAGTCTCCAGCAAGAAAAGTCGCAACGCCTCCCATTTAAATGAGGTCGTCAAAAATCCCACGCGAATTTCAAATTGTATTCGCTCAGTGCGTTTTCCGATGGCAACCCAGGCAACCCAGGAAGGAACTACTTCAACTGGTATATAAGCCCTGTACCATAAATAAGTCACGTCCTCCGAAAAATTACCCACACTTTGCAATCCGCGTGTTGAAAACTTTTACCATCATTCGAAGCAACTCAAATGGAAATAAACTTTTTCCCTAAGACTGCAATTGATGCACATTCCTGAAGAATGGCCTCTCTGCAGGGTAGGGTGTGCACGCCAAACTTCTCTCGATACATCTAGAGAAGAAGTTCTCTCAGTCGTTTCCGTGGCGCTGCTTTTCAGTCAAACAACCTCTCTAATCAGTAGCAGGGTTAGGTCTACACTTTTTGTATTGCACCACTCAACAGCAATTATACGCGGAATAAATCTCGGAAACGTCTTCCCGACGTCTTGAACAGGCATTCTCATATATATGCACATAAAGGACTCCTTCTGCACCAAAAATAGACAATGTAATGCGAAAAGGAAGCAGAGAGAAAGAAAGGAAAAAAAATATCTGTACACGAGTGGGTATTTTTTTTTTTTTTTTCTGTATTCTTAAAGGGGGAGGGCTGGAACTGGAAATTGCCTTTGAAAAATGTACCAGTCACCTATGCAATAGTGGTGCCACTAACGCCCAACTTTCCGCCCAACGCCTTGATGTCACAATTCTTGCCCCGGATGTTGTTCAATCTTATTACCACTCCCCGAGAGTATTACCGCCATACACCATACCACAATACCACATGGTCCCATTATTTCTTTTCCCGGGGAGTTGGATGCCGCCGCGCCGTTGCTTTGAAGGGGATCAAAGGGTGGATACATGGTGGTTATGGTTCCCGAAGCATTTCGTTTCTTGTAATCATTCCAAGCGAGGATGAGCACAAATATACATTCCTTTTCGTTGACTAAATGGCGATATTGGTGCAGGCAGTCTCTTATTCTCTATTCCCTCCTTCTGCGCCTCGCCGCCTCTGCACTGACTTTTTGGCAAACAAACTGGTGCATTGCGACGAACGCTACAATTTTCCGAATCAAAAGATGAGAGCACACCGCTGCGAGTATATGTGTGCGCGATGGTGTGTGTGTGTCTAGCTCTATTGTGGAAAGATATACGAGATTAAAGATAGTGTATCCTGGGAGGCAGTTGTTGTAAGGAAAAAAAAAGGCAAATTTAAATGTCGCCACACACTACATGCAGAGATAGTGGATTCATTGGGAGGGGGAGACACACCCCGTGACGGAATAATAAAAATCTTGTGCAAATACATTATTGGCGCGGTCAATGGCGGTTATGCCTGCCTTTGATTTAAAATCCCAATCCTCAGCCGGGGAAATCATTTTCGAATAAAATGCCCATAAAACGGGAACGCATGCGGTAACACATCTTCGACAGCACATTAATTTTGAATTATTATACCAGTATGTGGCTCCCATCTGCAATAAATCGTATAAATCAAAATCATTGGTGGCTCTTATAAAGTGTATCCGCATTCTGTTGACGTCAATAAAACTCCAGCCAAGCCCCCTAATTTCAAGGTACCTACATATTCGTTTGGCCATACTTTGTGAACCGGGTTCCGTCTTTCCGTCAGCATACGAGTATACCACAGGCTAACGACAATTTTATGGCTTGGAGTCAAGGAGTCGAGGAGTTTCTGTCTTATAGAGTGTTCATGTGGTTGGGGATTTATTTGTAATCGACTTGCGGTCTGGTTTGGTTGAACGGTTGCCTTAAGACTCAACAAATAAATGGCATAGGACACTTTTTCTGATGCTGAAAGTCTATCCAACATGGTTTTCCAGGTCGTCCGAGTCCGATATACCTTTAACGCTGTCCCTTCAGCAACTGTCGAAAAATACTCTCATTCTTGTTTGGCCCACCTTTCGTCGGCTGGACGTTTCCATTTTACTAGAGTTCGACCAGTAGCAAAAAGCCAAGTTACTAAAATTGTAGTAACAATATATTGTAATAAAGGGTTTCCAAAAAGAGGTGTTATTCTGAACGACCTGGAGGGCACTCATTCCGTAACTTTTCAGACGATTATCGTCGGAACGATAGACCTCCAAAAGCAGCAACTAAGTGAGAAAATTACGAGTTTGAGACCTTAATCCAATTCATTTTCCAGAAATGTAATGAAAGCTGATGATATTGAAACAAATTCGGGCAGAATATAACTTCTTTTGGTCATCAAAGTTTCAAAAACGATATCGTTCCGACGATTATTGTTATACGGAATCTGCCCCCTGCTATTTCGGTAGCTGTCACTTTTGAAGCTTTTATTCTTTGACATTTGACAAGTAGAAACTACGGCATTACTAAAAATGGAACGATACATGCTTAAACAACGCATTAAAATTATTAAAATTCACTACAAAAATGGTGAAAATCTTGCAGTCACAGTTCGCAAAACTAAAGCATTTTTTGGTCGTCGTGAAGCACCTTGTCGGACCGCAATACAGAAATTGGTGGAAAAATTCGATCTGTTGGGACAAGTTAGTGATGTGAAGAATAAAACCCGTGGCACGTCGCTCAAGAACAACTGAGAATATTGCTGCTGTAGCCCAAAGTGTTGAAGAAAACCCAGGTTTGTCCATTCCTCGTCGTTCTTTGGAATTGGGCATTCCACAAACGTCATTACACCGTATTTTGCATAAAGATTTGGGTCTTAAGACTTATAAAGTTCAGTTAACACAAGAACTCAAGCCGGCCGATCATTCCCAGCCCAGCGTCGATTCAAGACCTCAAAGATAAAATTCGTGAGGCTATCGAGTACATAGGGCAGCCACTTTGCGATTTGGTTATGGAAAATTTAATGAAAAGGATATGGTCCTGTATGCGTGCTCGTGGTGGCCATTTGGCTGATGTTGTTCTTCATTATTAACGGCATACCTTCCTCTTTATTATGAAATAAACATCCGATCATTTATCTCAAAAAATTAAATTTTTCTTTGAATACCAAAATAACACCTCTTGTTGGAAAAAAAAACCCCTTTACAACTTACACACAGGATTACATCTCAGCACAATCTTCCAACAAAAAGAAAAATTAACGCGTATTTGGTTCTTTAGTATTTGGCTTCCCCTATTTATACATATAAGAAAGATGACATTTATTACAAAAATTTGTTTTTTACTGAATTTTGTTTTCTTTTTCTTCCAGGGTCGCCAGTGAGGACCGAAAACTGAGGACTCCAAAGCTGTTGCTTGCATCAAGCGGTCCCCCAACCCCTTATTGAAAATTTTGTTGCTCGTATTTGTTTTTATTGCTGTTCCTTTTATTAATTTATGTGAAATACCTAACTCATTACATTTTTTTTCTCTTGACAACAGAATACTGCCAGACCCAAACACAAATCGATATTAATGGCGCATAAATAGCGCCCACCGCAGGTGACATGTGACACTGACAATGCAGAACGAAACTCTTACAAACGATGTACACACAAGTTGGCTGAATTTTAAAATAACAATTTTGATAACAGAGCGCCACACAAACTACTCGTACACTCAGTACTCATCTATGCATGCACTATGGCGCCGAACTCATCAATCTGACAGCTTTTGGCTTTGACGCTTTTGTGATGAGTTTTTCTGTTGCCAGGTGCTACTGGAATCGCTTATCATTAGACAGAGAGAGAGACACACACACGCCGTAGTAATTAATTTAAATTTATTAGAAAACAAAATGCAACTCAGTACCTCTTAATGAAAGACTGATAATGTGATTAATTGTTTTTTTTTTCGTTTTTGCATAGACAGATAATGATAAGGTTTGGAATAATTTCTTCAATGGATTGGTGCGACCGGATGACGGTTCTCAACGACCGTTTTATTATGCTGGTCGGTGGGACTTTCGTCCGTTTGTAACGCCATTTGTCAACGATTTACTAATATTGTGAATACAACTTAAGTTCGATATAAATAAATGTTTTTACTTTAATCGATTTAAATAAACAAAAAATATACAAGAAAATAAAAGGGTCTTGCGTTTTATTTCAATGGGAATGAAGTTGGGCATATAATCTAAAAAGGTAATCAAAATGAATGTGACATCGACGTGCAGTGCAGAGCCGCACGAACTGGGATGCGATGTCCTGTTGGCTTTGGCACCTATTTAGAGTGAGGCAAGTCCCCACTCCCATTTGCAAAGCACAAATTAAACTAGAGATCGAATATTTACTGTTTCCTATGTATGGAATTGAAAACATGGACCCCTAAAAAACTCTCGACCTCCGTCACAGACTGTAAATGTTCGGAGGCAAACCCCATTTGGCTAGAGAAGAGATGTCGAAAATAACCGAAGCATCTCACCGTGCATGAAGCTGAAGTCACGGTCTCACGGATGTCATTAGAATGTCGACAAACTTAATAAAATTCTTCCTCAAGCATAGGTATCCCGAATACCCACTTGGACATCACTTTTGCAAAACTCCTAAGAAGCAAACATTTTAAACCTTTCGAATGGAAGAATTTCCAGAGGACTTACAAAAAGACACATCACAACCTCCATAACCACCAACTGAACCATTGTTTCCTCTCGAAGGTACTCCGAGGACCTACCTGATGGCACGGATTCCATCTTCCATGTGGAAGACGAGTCAGAACTCACGAGAGCATATTTATTGAGCATCGAAAAAAATCTCATTCGTTTTGCCCTTCCTAGTAACATGAAAAAAAAATATTTAACGCCGACGAAACTAGTGAAAAATTCTTGAAAAATTACCAGGCACTCATGAATTTTAGTTGCTACCTACTAATTTTTGCTAGACGCTTTATCTCATGGGACATGCAATGAAAATTGCAATGCTGATAAAAACATTTACATTGCATACTCTAGGGCGTCCGATCAAACTTGCTGGATTTTTTCTTTCCACAAAACAACAAAAGAAAAAGGCGGTACATGTCATGTTCGATCCCCCTTTGCGAGAGTGAATCAGGCGAAAAAGTTGAGGTATGACCAAATCTCCCTTCGCGCAAAGCAAAACTGTCACAAGTGAAAATGCTTCATGAAGTACCAGGCCAACAGAAATATTAGTTGGGGTGGGTGTCCCGGAACGAAATACAATCAGCAGGAATGCGTATGCAATATAAATGTGCTGGATGAGCAATGTGCTATTGACATTTCCCTTGCATAGTCTTGGGCGGTTTATGTCACTGCTGGATTGCTATTTTTCCATTTCTTCAACCTTTTCATTCATAAGGTTTGAGGAATTGGTGGAATTACCCCCAACTCAACGAAGAAAAAAATCAAGTGTTGTAACACTTGCAAAATACCAGTCCCTGACTTTCGCAGGATTTCAAATAATATTACAATAGGAATAAAACTAATAAATTTTAATAATAAATTTATATGATGGACTTGTTCGAGTTCTTGCTGGCAGAAAAGATTTGGGGCATTCCTGTCCCTTGGGGTGGGGCGCTTTCTGATTTCTGTGATACATATTTGGCCGCAGCAAAGCAGTGATGCATTTTATAGGCAACTGAGAAAATGTTTTCCTTTGTGCTAGTTTTGAGACCATTAGCTGCGAATTCGACACTCCAAGAGCTGTAGTTATACAGCCTGCTCATGTTAACTATGATTGTAGAGCCTGAAATAGAAAGAGTGGAGTTAGTACAGTATTAAACTACATGCAAGAATCTATTAAACAAATTAACAATTAACGAGAAAGGCAAGTGGTGTATCAAAGCAGTGAAGTCGTAGCTGCACTTTTACTGTCATGCTTTATGCATGCTCTAAGGAATGGTAGCACTTCCGAGCAGGAATTTACAAGGCATTACCAAGCAGAGACAGACTGGTACAATCTGATCGATTGAATATCCAAATAAATTGGACGATAATTGGAAGAACTCCTCCTTACACGTGAACACGCAAGAATGCGAACTTCTCAACCCTAGCAATGGCCGGCGCCGGCCAGTATATTTTATTTTCCAGCAAGAGCTCGTTTATGACAATCGGACCATTTTGAACCCCTTTACAGCACACAAAGTTTAGACAATGAAGAGAGCATTGTGTTGCGTAACGAGGTTATTGCCAAAAAAAATATACAAGACCCATTATATTCGATCGAGTCTGAGAGAAATAAAATCTAGTTTTTTATTGATGCGACTTTGAATAGTTGTACCGAAACATTCCAATATCAGTTTTGAATTTAATGAGCTAAATTTGCATTACATTAAACCGGCACAGCAGTCTTATGCTGGACCACCGCGGTTGATGTAGTCCATTTCGGTATCACTGATCGGTTTCCTCCAGTATCTGGGTGGCAACTCCCAATCCTCAATAGTTGGTCCTCTCGCCTGAGAAGCCTATAATATTTGTAAGCATTTAACATAGATGTTGAGCCAATAAATAAGGACAGTTAATAACAAATGGAATGTTATTTAACAAGAGGAGTTTACCGAGGCTTTCACAGGGGTACTTGCCGTTGATGTTGCTTGTGCTTGTCCTGCACTTTTATCACTTGCCAATGGTAGACCACCTTTGCGGAACTTAATCATAGGAATACGCTTTGCTGCCGAGTTGACTAGAGTTCGATAAACCATTTTTTATTTGGTTTTTGTTAGAGATTTTCGTTCCAAATAAAAAAGAAAATTGAGCTGCAGTTGAAAATGTTCGATTGTCAATGTCAGCTGAGGAGTTTTCTGAACAGCCTGTATAGCAAAATGTTGGGAATGGTTGCCGAGTGATGCCAAAACAAATTTATATCAAAATGAACACACCCAACAATTGCATTGCAAACCAAATTAAGGACTTTTTTTTAATTGTAAGAAGATGTGCATAGAGTTTTGAATTGGAGGAAATCCATTTTATTTAAAGATAAACGCTTCGGCGAAATATTAAAGATTGTGCGTCTTTCGAAAATAAGTCATATTTGTACTCTTGACAAAATAATTCGTCCAACAATATTTTAAACGAACCTGGCATCACTGCATACAAAATACAACTGCATTCTACTTCACTTCATAAACAAAATGAAATGTCTAAATTTTTATGATTTTTTCCTGCATCAAATAAAATTTTCTCTCAATAGTATTATTTACTTTAAACTATAACATTTCAATTATTAAATGAATGTCTAAAATGCCGGTTGATATAAATCGCCTAACCGACGGATGGTTGGAGCTCGAAAGCGATCCCGGATTGTTCACACTCCTATTAGAAGACTTTGGCGTCAAGGATGTTCAGGTCGAGGAAGTATACGATCTTCAGAAACCCATAGAAGGACCCGTGTATGGCTTTATATTTCTCTTTCGCTGGATTGAGGAACGTCGCGCTCGCCGAAAGATAGTCGAAACCACAGAAATATTCGTAAAAGACGAAGAAGCCGTGAGTAATATTTTCTTTGCGCAGCAAGTAGTCCCAAATAGCTGTGCCACACACGCCCTACTCTCGGTTCTGTTGAATTGTAATGATTTGCCACTTGGAGAAACATTGAACAGACTGAAAGTTCACACAAAAGGCATGTGCCCTGAAAACAAGGGTTGGGCTATTGGCAATACTCCAGAACTGGCATGCGCTCACAATTCACACGCTATGCCACAAGCTAGGCGTCGACTTGATAAGAGCAGTGGTGTCACCACTGGACGTTTCACAGGCGAAGCTTTCCACTTTGTGAGCTTTGTTCCGATAAATGGTCATTTGTTTGAACTGGACGGTTTGAAACCATTTCCAATGGACCACGGTCCCTGGGACGATCATGAGGATTGGACGGACAAATTTCGGCGGGTGATGGCAGAGCGACTGGGCATCTCCACTGGTGAACAGGATATTCGCTTCAATTTGATGGCTGTTGTTCCAGACCGGAGAATCGCGGTAACACACAAGCTAAAAATGCTTCGCACCAATCAGGCGATCGTGTCGGGAACTCTACAGAAACTCTTAAAAACAAACGACGAAAGCAACGACGAGAAGAAGGATGTCAACGGCGAAAATCGTAGTACATCACCGTCTTTGCTGGAATCGAATGCATTTACAGCACGCGACTTGCAGTCGCTGCTAAAGAATCTGGATTCAGAGATTGCCATCAATGAGCAACATCTCAACGATGAGAATGACAAGCGATACATGTTCAAGGTAAGAGATGTCGCTTGTAATTCCGCCCTACAACAACTTATTGGGATTGTTTTCATTTCGCTAGGTTGATGACTGCCGACGCACACACAACTATGATGAATTTATTTGCACATTTCTTTCGATGCTGGCACATCAGGGATTTCTCGGCGAATTGGTCAGTCAACACTTGCTGCCTTCAAAGAAAATCACCGGGCAGAGCGCCGTGAGTCGACTGAGCAGACAGGTGGCAAACAATAAAAAAAATGGTAAATCGCCAAAGGCGCCAGGCCGTCGAAGAAAGGGCCGAAATAAATGTAAGAAACGCAAGTGAAGAGAATGAAATTCTTTGTAGGTTCGAGCGAATAAAGGGCTAGAGTTAAGTTAAAACAAAAACCTGTTTTCTTGTTAGAAAATTCAATTTCAATTCTACGCGTATGTGTCGTACAACACTAGAGATTCGTGATACAAGGGGTTATAAATGTTTCACTGCGCGAATGATACAAAAGAGCTTATCTTACATATGAAAAATAAATAAATAGTTGGCGCAACAGGTCATTAGAGACCCTCCCTAGGCCTTGATTCTCCCAACCATTCGCTTTGTGTGAGTTTTTCATTTTTGGGACGAATTGAGAAGCTCTTTCATGACAGTTTGCGGAAGGTGGCGCAGTGAAAAAAAACCTCAAGTTGGAATTTGCGTTTTTCAAGAATCGAACCTGCGGCCCCTCGCTTAGTAGTCCAACACACTTACATACGGGTTGACCAAAAAAAGAAACCTCAATAGAAGGATCGACGTTTCCTTCCCAACGAAACAGCGCTTAAAACCTTATTCCCGATGACTGTTGTTCTACACGTAGGAGCATTTATTGCATCACTTCACTTCGGTCTGAGCAGTGCCTTCTTGTTTGCTACTTGGGAGTGCTGTGTTATGCGAGAGACGGTTAATTTCCATCTTTAACCATAAAAGGTATACCTGAAACTACAGCACCTTTAATGACGAGGTATAGAGCGTCCTTTCAGGTTTAGGGGGCGGCGCGTTTATCTACCCACTCAAGAACATGTTACTGCTTAAAATGATGTTTGTGAATTAAAAAACTAAATATCACGAGAAGGTTGCAGGTATTTGTTTATCAGCATTCTGTGCCTTAAAGACTTGTAGTCAGTCAATCATTATCAACTAGGAATTGTCGGGTAAACCGAGTCAAAAGCTTATGGATATCAATATAAGTCAGCAATGGAGAGCTTTCCTAAGCAACTGGTTGAATGAAATCATCTGTTGCATGGAAGACTAAAAACAACTGAAAACAACGTTGTTAACAACATTAGCGAAGATAGTAAGTTTGCGCAGATAGTAGCTCCACGCTGAGAAAGCTAGAAGAGATTTGTTGGTGGCGCTAGCCGACCCTTGAGGTATGCAAGACACTCGAACATTGAGACCTTTCAAAAGATATCGTGGACTCGATCACTTCGGTAAGTAGTGCACATTGCACAGCCGCTACGAATATCAGAAGATGCAGCAGAGTTGCAGATCGAGAATAGCGACAAAAATTATTGTCCATCCCTGAGACGGAATTGCCCCCTCAATTGTTTGCTGAATATGAACGGTTGAATTGAAAAGATTTTCCAATATAGTAGACGTTCGCAAGAGTGAAAAACGCATAAAAAGACCTCTCGCTCAGTTATCCAGCAAACTAACCACAACTAGTGAGTCCATCAATTAAACACATGCAAATACTTACTTCACACTCGTCTAACGATGGCGCTACAGTCCGCGCCGGAATCATCCTCATCCTTTGCCTCAAGCACAACTCGTCAAATTCAATTCACATGTTTAGCATTTCTTTGTATTTTTCATTTTGTATAATAATAATATTTAGTTATATATTTTGTTTTCTCCTGATTATTAAAAACTAAATGCTATCTACAGAATTTCAACAAAACCCTTCGAGATGTTCTTGTTCATCACTCAAGCGTTTCAGAGTGAAATCAGTAAATAAAGCAATCATTTGTTGTAATCAGAGAGAACTGCTGATACATTCATTTAATTTTCTGTATTCTATCCAACAAAATGAGGATTTATGAATATAAATTTGCCAACGAGCCGTTCAAAGCTCATTGAAAATATAAAAAGAAAATAAACTAAAACAAAAATCAACAATGTGCTACGTACTAGTTTTAACGGTTAACAAGATCAGTTATCTGTTTAATTTTTTTTATAATAATTATTGTTCTTGCTCTGTAGTTTATTTATGTGAACATGAATATTGATATTTCTTTTATTTATTTCCATCTAGGGTATAATTCAAGGGGCTTTTATGTAAAAATGACTACAAACTAAAACGTAATTTGGTTTGTCATCGGCTTTTCGTTTAAACAAATTATATTTAACTTTTATTTATAGATTTATGCTGCTATTAAGTTTTATTTTTCGTTTTATTCTTACAAAAACAATTGCACTTCTAACGAATAGACTAAAGGAAACCTCTGCAGTTCCTTCATCGTTACACGAACTACTCGTTTTATTCGTAAAAAGCATGCGACGAAAATTATATTTTACTTCCTTTTTATGTATAAAAAATCCGATGTGTGATTAAGATCGCTTCGATTTGCTTTGCTTTGTGGCAACACCTTAATTTGTTTCCCTTGCTTGATTTATGTAAAAAAATTTCAATGAGTTGTTTTTTTGTTTTTTTTTTTGTTTTATGATAACGTTACAATAACCTACGAATTATTTTTGTTTTGTTTTAAATGTACTGCTCGTGGTGTAGTGATTTGGTTTGGGTTTATAATTTTCTTTTAATGGTAGAGTTTACGGTAGAACTACTTCTACGCGCGTTTTGTATTCTAACTCTTAGAATAATAACTAGGCTAATATGATTCAACTGTTGACAGCGACATCGCTGTGTTGTAGTGGCTTTGGCTGCTCGGGCTTGGATTCGATGTTGTTTGGGGAGCTTTTGTCTGCCAGATCGCCGTTGGTTAGCTTTTTGTTGAGGTCATCAGTCTCGTCTTCTTGGATTGCAGTCAGCTTCTTTAATGTTTCGGTTGTCTCGTTTGGTTCGCTGTCTCTTAAATGCTTCTCGATTTCCGTGCGCACTTTAGCGATGTCTTTTTGACTAGAACAAATATATAAGCAAAGAAATGTTGGCAAAATGTCGATTTGTGGATAGGAATGTTTTGGATGGATGATGTTATTGTACCGGCGGCGGACTGTAGCGCCAATTATGTTAGGGACAGTGTCTAGGAACTGATTCTTACAAACTAGTATATCGTGCGCGTTAAATTAGCTCAATGGTTCAAAAAAATGCAGCATCGCTCGATCGAAGGGTCTTTAGCGATGTCAATTGAAGCCGTTGGACTTTTTTACTTTGCTAACGCAGCGTGGATAAATTGATAGGAAGGATAAAGCAGACTGGTGCACTTTAGTTGTGCACAATTGTGGGGTATAATGGGAAAGCGCGACAGACATCATTCCACAGAGGTGATTTTCGCCTTCATATTTAACAGTCCAACGGAAGATCTGTTTATGACCCGCTTTAACATTCTATCTAGTAGATGTAAAATGACTTTTCATCTATCATACAGCTTTTATGTGTGGTGTACGCGACTGTAAACTGCTACTGAAGTTAAATCAGAAAGAGTAAAGTAGATAACCAGTAGCTGGCGTGGTTGACAAAGTCAGATAAGTCTAGTTTGGAGGGGTCATGATTTATAGCAGGGTCCAGATTTATAGCGCAATTGAAAAGCAAACTCATACCAATGTGGTGGGCTAACTTCTGGGCGGATACCTTATGATTTGATCTGGACACAAGAAGTAAGGTATGTCGATCTGGGAAACATGCGTTCCGGGCGGCTTCGTATTTGTGGCAACGTTCAGAAAGTTGGTGGTATTTAAGCACATTGAACACCGCATTGTGTTTTAGAAGCATTGCTTCTCATTCTATTCGATGTCTTCCATTTTATTATGCTGCAGAGATCGCATTTGAATGCAAACAACATACGTTGCAGTACAAAACTGAGAATGCTATCATCACCTGCACACAAGTGATGTTAAATGGTAAAAGAAGTTTCGGAGACAAAACAGGGTATGGGAGAGCGTCAGCATCAGACTTGAATCTGTCCAAAACAAGCACTTTCAAAAGGGTTGCAACCAAACCAACTACAGCAAGGATAAAGACGATTAGGGATCCAATGGAAACATCCAACTGCGCCCACAGATTATCAACTCATGCGTTCTAGATTCGGATAAGAATGAGGAATATTTTTTTTAACTCTAATATCAAATGCATAGTTTGTTTTGCGTCTACTCCCATACACTGAGTTAAAATGATTTTTGTATCATGTGCCGTCAACAATGTGGGCAGTGATAGTTGTCACGACTCCTTTCGTCCACCGGCTTGCGCATGATCATATTGTGCCCATTTTTAAATAGTTTAAAATAATTTTTTTGAAGATTTTCAGAGGAGGTTAGTGCGTTAAACATCTAAGCGAGAGGTTCAAACTTTGATCACCAGAAAGCACTAAAGTTTCACTCACTGTCCCACCTCTTATAGCAAATTTACGAAAGTAGAACTGTGATAAAAGATATTCTCAATGACCTCATGCAACTATAAACTGACTAACAACATTTGAGTTAGCCTCACAAATTTTGACGAAGCTCTCGTCAAAGAACACTGCTTCTATCATGAAAAATTGGACATTGTTGCTTTTAAACGGATTATTTTACACAGACAAAAAAACAGATTGTATTGCCAATTGAAGATTAAACTAAAACAGGAGAGGTAGCTCCGCCCAGCATTTCATAATCACCAGGAAAAAAAAGGACATGGATGAGTGAATGGCCGAAATAAACAGCAACTTACCTGATTTGAACAAACAAGATTCCATTGATTGCATTAAGCATGTCCAGCACGGAACCCATTGTTGGTGGTTGAATGTGAATTGGTGGCAGTCCCGTTGTCAGCTTGCCATTGGAGTAGATGTCGTTCATTTTCTTTTGTAGGAAGACCGCTTGTTGCGTTAACAAACGTAGGCACTGCGATGATTCTTGGGTCTTCTCGTGATTCTCACCCAACTAAGCAAAACAAACAAAATACAATCCTCTTGCTGAACGAAGATTAACGCCTCGAATTACCTGTGATTTGTAGATAGCATAGGTCTCCTTCTCGTTGCTTAAGGCCGACCGGAAGTCACCCATACAGCTCTGTGTTCTCGCAACCAAGTGATAACTCACAGCTACATGCATTGACTTCGCTCCATAGTACTTCAAGTTCAAAGCCAGAGCGTGCTCGATGAATCGCAGCGATAGCTCGTACTCGCCGACTGCGTGCAAAATCAAACTGATGTTGCTCTGAAAAGCGAAAGCTGTTACAATCGAATGGATTTTGTTACGAGGGCTACTTACATCGATCAGTGCGATTTCCGGATGATCCTCCCCGCATATCAACAGAAGCAGATATCTGGCTCTATACAGCAACTTTAGTGATGTGCTAATCTGTCCATTGGCGAAGCAATACAGTGCCAAATGGGTCTGAAATTACAAACCGTCGTCACATTCATTTTAAGAAAAAAATGATTTGTCTGGCTTACATATTCCAAAATTGTATACGGATGATCGATGCCGTTCACTCGCTCGCTCATGATCACCGACCGCTGTTGGATGGCTAACGCCTCCTGTGGGTCGCCCAAGATATAACTCAAACGCGCCAGCATCCTCAAACACTGTCCGTTCTCCGAGTGCATTGCACCGAATACGTTATTCAGCAAGTTCAACGCCTCGCTGATCAGTTCGTAGCCCTCCTTGAAGTATCCGTGCTGGATCTTTGACTGACCAGTCGTGTAGAAGTTGTAGGCATCTGTTGCGCGTGGATTAATATGCTTCACTATTGGGAACACGTTCACAATGTCCTCATCGGTGAAAGTGGGCTTGTTGCGCGATTCAAAATTGTATTCACGCAGCAAGATCTGGATGCCGACTTTCAGGCAGAAGGCACGTAGAACGCTGATCTTTTGCAGCTTATACGTTTCAAAAACGGACTTCTCTGCGGATGGGTCGCAATCCAAATCGAAGTCGTAATATGCTTTGATTTCGCGCTTAATGTGCTGCCACATCGACTTTGGTGTTATCAGGGCCCAATCGTTGTTATCACTGCCGAAGAGGGCGTTCTTGCCATTCTTTCGCTTGTTGCGACGCTTGTTCGTCTTTTGCAGCTCGTCTGAGCCTAATGTTGGCGCAGTCACAGGACCCGAAGTTAGGAAACAGTTTAGGAAATGGCTAATGGCGGCGGCTAGGCTTATGACTTCGGTATTTTGCATGTAGCTGTAGTAAATGTGTTTTGCTGAGCGTACAATCAGTTCTTGGACGGCAATGCGGTAGAGGTATTCCAGTCGTGGCACTTCCCTCAACAGCGTCGCCACTTTCCCCAAATACCTAATATTTATGCCACGTGCGTGTAGGGTTTCAGTCAAATTACAGCCATCGATCGAGGCCGACAGATGATCCATGTGTTCCTTGATGAACGCGGGAATCTGCTTGAGAACCAGAAACTCTGCTGCGTCCCTGACTAGTTGCTTTTGCTTCTTCAGCGAACTTGGTGAATCGGGAGTGTCGACATGCTTGATTCCGGGCGAGTACACGTCCGGATTGAAGCGGAAATCAAACTCGTACTCCTTTAATGACCCGACGGCCGTGCAGGCACGCTTGACAACCTCAGCTGCTTGCTTCTCGTCGTGAGCATTGCTTTCGTTTACACTTTCAGTCAGTTTCTTTGCTTCCTCTGTGGAGGCGTTGGAGTTGATCTCCTCTGAGGGTTCCTTCTCCACCGCTTCGGCGGTGACAGATGTCTTCTCCTCTTCCTTGTTCTTATCTTCAATGGCTGGCAAGTTCTTGTTGGCGTCTGTTTGAGTGCCTCCCTCGGCCTTCTTCTTGTTGGCGTTCAGCTGCTGCAAGTGCTGCGCTGCATTGCGGATGAAACTCACATACCGATCTTCGATAAATGATTCCAACAACTCCTGCCGCAGGCAAGACAGTTTGTGTTTGTGCTCGATGGGGAATCCGATTGCCTTCAGTTCGGGGCTGGGCTCTTCGCCAGCGATTTTCAAAAAGTTAACATCTGGTGGGAAGGTACGCAACAGATCCAGAATATAGTGCCGACCATCGTTGCCAATAATTCCTTTGCATTCAACCGAGGAGCACAGCTCCACTTCCTCCTCTTTTTCATTTATGACAGAGTGTGGAAGAATCTTCAGATGCTTGGCAGCCTTGCGAAGCAGCTCCAGGTACTTGGGATGACTGAGAACTGTCTTTCCGAAATCAATAGACCCATAGACTACCGACTGCTCTTGTTCACGTTCGAGGATACCGGGTATAATCGACTGCGCTGTGATGCGGTAGCCGCGATAATCGATCACTACCGTTCCGAGAGTGTACAGACCTTCGACATCAACAGCACTGTATACACGAACGCCGTGCAGGTCGTTGCGGGGCGCCACAAACGCAGCAACATCTCCTCCCAACTCCTTATAATGATCGCGCACATCGAAGCCCAGCGAGAAGAAGATGTTGTTCCAAATGAACATCTGCATTTTAGCGTCCTCGCCAGGATTGATGGCCAGCACATTGCCATCGATAACAGCCATAGCACCACGTGTGGCGGCGATTACGAAATCCCCGTGCACTTTAAAAATAGCACGCTCTCGCAGCAATCGATCGGGCAGTGTTTTGCGTGGAAGTTCGCGAGTCGTTTGCAATTCCTCATTCCAGTCTCGTGTTTGGCCGGGAATATGCTCTTCATACCTAAAGTAAACAGATTAGTTATCACAATCCATTGGGAACACACTCGCACTTACCCCAACTTGGACGAGAAGGCGTCCTCTGCGCGGATAGCATCAACTGTGTGCTCCAACTGCGGAGAGCTCCACGTGTACACCTGGTAGGGTGTTGCAACTCTTTCAAAAGCATGACGCAGAGTACGCTTCTTTTGCATTTGGGAGAATGCCCGCTTAAACGAGGGCGAGATCTGTGACAATAAATCAATCAGTGAATGGCACAAGTGACTTGGATTGTCTGGTTTTGGATTGAAGATTTCATCGGTCGACTGGTTTATGTAAAAACCCTTTGGGCACGCGGAAATGTGGAATCGCTTATCCTCCATGGTGATCACATACAAGTACATCAAATCACCGTGCAACTTGCGTGGGCCAGGCGGTGGATTCCATGCAGACGTAGTTAACACCTTCAATGACTGGGGGCCCTTGGAGGACTTCGCGCCCGGCTGCAGCGGCAACAGAGGACGTTCCTTTGATCCCGGCATTATGTAATCCGGCGGCGTACAGTCCACGCTATCGGGGCGAGACTTTTTCTTCTCCAGCAAATCACCCTGTGTAATCGTATGCAGGAACGACAGCGAATTACAGTCAACTCCATTGTAAGCATCAGCTGGATCCATTGACTTTAGCAAGTCCCGAACATGGCGGACGTGAATGCGCGCCTCCCTCATTGTGTATGGCTCCTCAGCTACCTTTATTGTCGATCCGTGTTTCAGTCCTTCGATGTTCTTCAATTCGGCAAAGTTATCCAGCGTTACACCGTCCAACTGCAGAGAGAAACACGTCCGATGGCACGTATCCTCACGGTCCATTAACAGTTGATGTATCTCCTGCACTAGTTCCATACTCGACAACTGAATGGATAGCAATTCGGCGCCAGGACTCTGAATGTGCACTGTGATTCCATTATCGTGCAACATATCCAAGTCGATACTCTCGTCGGAACGATCGTCGCCGCCACTGTCGTCTTCCTTTTCTGCCGCCGGTGTTTGGCTCTTTTTATCGGCGGCGTCGCTCGTCTCATTGGCATTGATTTCGGCAGGTTTTTCATCCTTTAATTCGGCTATTGTTGCTGCTGCTGGGGCATGACCGTTCGTCAAGGTATTGCCATTTTTGTTTCCATTTTTGGCGCCTTTACCTAAAAGCGAGGGAGAGATATTTGTTTTTATTTTTGTTAGGCAAATTCCCTGTCAAGAGAACAATGTAAATAGAGTTTAGTGAAGAGAATACATAATGCGGTTGTCATAGGGTTATCGGCAATCGCCTGTTTGTCTTGTTACGATGATGATGCCTTTACGCATGACGCTGGTTTTCTATTCACAAACATTCATCTATTGAAAGTGACGGAGAGATAACAGATCCAACTAAGACGAAAATCAATAGTTTGCGGCCCTAACCAGACTCAATAGACGTTGTATTCGACTAAAAAATGACGAGTATGCATTTAATGTTGTATCAGGGCCACCAGACATCGAGAATTAGTATTGATTTTATAAAAGGGCACACACAAGTCGCCGTCAAGTACCCAGTAGTTATATTTTTCTTGCATTTTCCATTGTTAGCTGAGATGCAAACGCAAACTGTGCCCATGCTCTGTAACCCATGGGATAACTTCTCGCACTGAGAATATTTTGTTTTAATAAATTTTATCATTTTAGGGATACTGGTATGTGCGAGACAAGTTTCAAAAGGGTAAAACAGAAACAAATTCAAAGTTTGTTACTTTACACTTCATCCATGTCGGTTGCAACAACATTTTCTGCAGCGTCTCTCAGTATTGCTGGTAGGTGTCGTTTTTAAACAACGATCATGGGGATCCTAAGCACATTGATTTATAATGTGTATTTTCGTTCGAATGGCGAGGTACTGGTTTTTATATCGCAAAAATCGTTCTCCACTCTGCTCCCTAATAAACCAAGTGATTTTTTAGGGCTCAACATCTATAAGCAACTCAAACAGGCTGAACAACTAAAATGCAACAAAGATCTTTATATGATTTCTCGCGCAGTTAAATGAAAACCCGA
This sequence comes from Cheilosia impressa, assembly GCA_948293265.1. NCBI lineage: Eukaryota > Metazoa > Arthropoda > Insecta > Diptera > Syrphidae > Cheilosia > Cheilosia impressa. The sequence goes on along the minus strand of OX411884.1, from coordinate 44,026,582 downwards.
ACCCCCTTTTGACTGTCTATTTGTGAGCAGCAATTTAAGGCTTCTGCAATTATAGTCTTTAAAAACGTGGGAAAGTCTCAATCCATATTATAGACAGTATCGGATCAGTAACCTCATCATAAATCATTCATTTTGCGGCATAACTGCAATTGCCTTGTACATTAATACTGAAATTAAAATCGACACTAAAAAATGAGTGGTTGCTTTCAATTACGGCCATGAAACAACAATTTCTACAGCTGAACATGTGATCACCATTTGCCACCGTGTTCTAAAAACGCATTTATTTAACTAGTGCTCATAATTTGTGTGGTATTTTTTTTTTATCACTAAGAACATAATGCACAGTTTCACATACGCTTCTACACAAATGAATACAGAACTGCGTTCAAGTTTGTGATGATAGGATTTTGTAGAAAAGGTCACTTCACATACAGATGTGAAATTTAATTTTTCGTTGTTTATGCTTTTGGAAATCGAAAAAAGAGAGTCGCCAGTTATATCCGCTCGAAATATTTACCTGCGTCGAAGTATGTGATTAGCACTAGACTCTTAAAAAGATACAGCTGTACGCCCATAGTAAGAAGATACTGCATCTCTGCGAGGTTACTGAGGTGTTACCGCTGACGAATGTGTAAACTTAAATTGCAAACAAAGACTGATTAAATTTTCTTATCAATATGCAGTAGGCAGTACCGATGACAGCGGCTGCCGCAAATTAAACTCACCCACAATCACAATCACAATGCTCCTACAATGCGTTTCTGATAACGCAGAGAAAAAAGAGAGAAGCGGCCAGAGACGAATTAAAAAAAATCCTGCAACGCTCTCTCGACATGCAAATTAATTTGAGTTCACTCACCTAATTTATTAGGCGATCTTTATTATTAATTAAAAAGTGTTGCCAGTTCGAATTTGTGATTCAAAATAGATAGATTTAACTGCTTAAAATCGGTAAATAAATAAACATCAAATCATGGCCTAGATTTTGAGCATCCATCTATCAGTGTTGGTTATAAACCCTTGACCATTTACCGCAGTCTATTCCTTGCCAGGTGAAGCTGTGTACCAACGAAAGGCTAATACGAAGAACTGTTAAACATTGATGAGTCCAAACGTTTTTTTAGCCCCATTTAATAATCTTAATTGGCTTCGCCGCCTTATGAAATTGATGGATAGCTTGCCGGGGACTATTTATGTTTGTCACAATCCCCAACTGGCAACACTCCTATTTTACTGATAAAATTCCACTGACTCCCTTGCCTCTCAGTGGGATAGTACGTATTTGTGATAAGTCATAAGTCAGAGTGAGAGATAGATAAACCAAAAAAATAAACAGAGCAACAGAGAGCGATGTTTTACATGTTAGATGTTACCCATTTTATTTCCTCTATGAGTTCGAGTTGATTCTAAGGAAAGTGTTTCTATCTTTAGACTCACTTTTCAGTCAGACACAAAGGAGAAGAAGCAACGGCAGGGTAGAGAACACTGATAACATGATTGGAATTTACTCTTCTCCGTGCACGCACACAGGCGCTAGTGCGAGTGCCATCGGCGAGACTTGACTTGAACTCGATCACAGATCTTTCCTCTCTATCGTTTCTTTTTGATTTCATAAAATAAAATGCTCTGCTAGTGGTGCAGCAGAAAATAATATCAAGTCACGTGTGCCTGTGCGTACTATCCGATCGAAATGGCATTTCGTCATAACTTGTTAAGTGACAGAAGCATATTGCCGACAGACTATCCCCATGTTATCCTCTACGGTCTAGATGCGACGGCTCTGGAATAATGCGAAGCACGTGTTAAGACCATTATAGGTTACAAACCGACTTGCCACAATAACTACTGAAATTTAACCAAAAAACCGTTCCAATTCATGCGATTGTAATAAAAAAACATAATAAAAGACCGGGCGCTGATAGAGAGCAGACTTTTCTTTGAGAAAAACACATGAGAAAATTAAATTACGTAACGAGTGTTATATGACTGCTCTGGGGGATTTGTGTGGAAATTGTAGTTTTGTAAGCGATTCTAGGCCTTTTTGGAGATGCATTTACTGCCTCCTACAGACAAAAAGGATGCAAGGACAGTTTGATTTAAGAGATTTAAGTGTAGAGGGGACCCCACACCCAGAACAAACCTTTTTTCTTGCCTGCGTTATCGGTATTTACTGCTACTGCTGGTGGGACCGGGTTGCTGGAAGACTTTGCACCGGTATCTTCTTTCTTTTCTTCTACTGTAGAATTCGGAGACATTTTTTCATCAGTTTCTAGTGCCATGATTGCTTTTTAATAAGCAAATTTCAGTGTAATTAGATGTTCTTTTATAATATTTCAAATGCTTGGCACACTTTCAATTGGAAAACACTCACACAACGCGATTGTATTACAATGTATGGTAATCAATTTGAAGAGACCGATTTTGAAAATGGTACTCCAAGAATTAATTGAATTGAATTTACAAAAAAAATATGTTTTTCGGTTAAAACTATGAACGACTTGAAGTTTTTCTTGATGAAAACCTGCGAACCTCCCCGCCCGTCATGAGCGATTCACAAGAAACAACTGAGAATCGAATCGCCGAGAACGAGAACGAATAGGAATGTCGAACGAGGAAAAGTAAAATTTTCAGCGAGATGCGATCGATGCATGGAGGAATGCCAGAGTTCAGGAAACTGGAGAAAGGCCCCAGTTATAGCTATCATTGAAATGCGTCATTGGAACAAATCAGTGGAATAATCCTTTAATTTTTTTGACAAGTCAGTTATAGCAATCATTGAAAAGTTGTTGTCAGTGGAAGTACCTGTCAGTTAAATTAAACAGAGAAAACTCGAAAAATCGGAAAGCAAGTAAAAGTGTTTAATAATCGGAATTATGGCATGTTTATTAAATTTTAAAGATAACCAAAACAAGCACAACCAAAGAACAATTTGCAATAAACAATTCGGTTTCGAGGTTGGAGTTGATCATTGAAAGTAAAACTGACAGCTGAGAACAGAAAGAGAATCGAACACATCAGTGAAACGAATGGGTTCCAAATAAGAGAAACGAAAATCAGCTGTTCATTGAAATCGATTTCAATCAGTGAAATAATAAAAGTGGATTTAAAGAAAAGTTTTAATCAGAATTAAGTTTTTTTTTTCGTAAAAAAATTCCACAATTGATTAGCATTATTTTGATACCAACTAAAGCCAATATTGTTTGATAAATGGTCTTAAAATCGTAAATCAAAATTTTCAATGATGCATTTCAATGATAGCTATAACTGGGGCCTAAGAGAAACGAAAATCAGCTGTTCATTGAAATCGATTTCAATCAGTGAAATAATAAAAGTGGATTTAAAGAAAAGTTTTAATCAGAATTAAGTTTTTTTTTTCGTAAAAAAATTCCACAATTGATTAGCATTATTTTGATACCAACTAAAGCCAATATTGTTTGATAAATGGTCTTAAAATCGTAAATCAAAATTTTCAATGATAGCTATAACTGGGGCCAAAGACTTTGGATTTGGACATTTCAATTCTAGAGAGTAATATTAATAGGTAGTTTTCTGTTTACATTCAATTGTTACAAGTTCAATTGCCACATGCACTGCTAAACTATTTGAGGTATTTCAACATTGAAATTTTTATAAAATCTATATCTCTATGTTATGGTAGGTACCACAAACAATACGGCTTCTTCTTGAGTAGAAAGTAGAAATGTGCTGAAAATCCTACTTTACTTTGCTTTGCTGAGATCGAAACTCAAAAAACACAAAATATTATTCCATATAAAGGATAAAATTTCAAATTTTATTTAACCAACCTATACAAGTGTTATCACTACAGTTGATGAGCCACTGTGTCATCATTTCAAATCAATATTCCTTCCCGTTCCATTCCGACGAGTTTCGCGAAATGGCCCTAGAAACAAACCAATGGAACAGAATCTGTCATTTTTGTTGACATCGAGGGATAATTTGCCAAACGCAATATTTTAATAAGAAGAAGTATGCAAAATCTTATAGAAGATAAATCAGACAAGAATAAGAAAGGCGAAGAAAATGGCGAGGAGAAAAAGAAGCGACCAGTTATTAAAAGCGCCACAGATCTGCAGCGCCTGAAGCTGGAGAAACTTATGAAGAATCCGGTATGTGAATTACACTTAAATTTATTTGAGTTTGATTATAAATAACTTGTTGTATTTTAGGACAAACCAATCATCATCCCGGAAGCTCCCAGAGAAAAGGATTATATGCAAACTGTCCCCTCTTTCGTTCGTAATGTAATGGGTTCCAGTGCTGGGGCGGGCTCTGGCGAGTTTCATGTCTATCGGCACTTGAGGCGCAAAGAGTATGCCCGTCAAAAATGTATTCAAGCCAAGAGTATGCGCGAGCAATTAGATGACGAATATCAGTCGAAATTGGAGAAAAACCGTCTTGAAGCTGAATCCAAAACGGCTAAGAAACGGGCAAAGCGTCTTAAGAAGAAACAACGCGCAAAGAAACCCAAAACTGAACAGAGCGATGAAAAAGGTAATGAAAAAGAAGATACGAGTGACGACGAGGAGGATAATGCTGACGATGAAGATGTAAATGGTACAGATAAGGAGGCAGTTACTCAAATTGAAAATAAAGAAGAAGCGTTAGATTCACCACTTGAAGATGCTCAACCCAAAGAAGAGAAAGAAGCGGAAATATATGAAAAAAACGAAACCGACACAGAAACAATTCAAAGTCATGATAAGACCACCGAAACTGAAGATGTAGCTAAAAAGGAAGTTAAAGAGGACGACGAGGACCTCAATGATTCAAAAATTAAGTCAGAGAAGAATGTGACTGAAAAAGTTAACGACTGAAGCCAAGAAAGTCGGATATGAATTAGTAGTGTTTTGCACCTGTGTCTCCACAAACAAAATTTCCTAGACAATGATCTAGATCTAGTGCATCTTCCACATATTGGTATGGCTGTACAACGTCGTCGTTGCCAGGACTTGAAATGGGTTCTCCTTCAAAATTCCATATTAATTTATTTATCAATGTAAATACATACATCATGTATATCAAGTATCGCATTGTTTCGTTTAGATCCATTTAGTAGTTTTTATTGGCAAATATAATTATCCACTGAAGCAACTTTGCTATTTTATTTAAGGGAAAAAAAAAAGTATGGCCAAGTAAGGTGCATGCAATGAGCTGTGACTTTTTGATTTATTGCTTGATTCCAAAGGAAAAGAAAATGTTACTGTTACCCTTTAGCTTTTGAAATCACTTCCGGTGGTTAATTTTCCTGCCAATTTCTACAAACTAAAACCACGCCGCTCGAGCCACAAGTAAACGCTAACCAAAACAGAATGGCCGCCGACAAGAAACGCAGGACACACAAATTCAATTAGTCAAGAATAACTAAAACAGTGGTCGAATCGACTCTTCTTCTTCGGACAATAACTAGGGCACCCATCTACCAACTAACATTAGGTTTTCATGAGTTAAAGCGCAGCGTAAAAATATGAAGTCTTCTTTTTACATTGTGTAAAAATCAGGTGTACGAACCTGATTTAAGACTGTGTGTTAGAAGCCCACTCGGCGATGTTTGCTATCTATCCCCATGGTTGCCCATCTTAATTGTCCGCTGTCATTGGTCCGCTTACATAGCTGTTGTACTTTCCATAGTCAAATACGATTGTAAAATTGCTTACGTAGGCAATGAGTCTATTAGCATGTCCGGTCTAGTTAACACTCTGGAATTTTGAATGAATGAATGGATCTGCATTTTGTGTTAACAGTTCGGAGTAATCCTGAAAGAGGCGGGTTTATCGTGTGAGTGCTGTCTCAGATCTTGGCTTGTCCTAGATACGTACACGGGAAGTGGAAAATACTTTCAATGCGACTACGACAGTGGATGTTAAATGGAATCCTTAGTTTGGAAGAGTAAGTTCTAAATGACGAATGGCAAGTTGCTATGTTAAATGGAGTCCCTAGTTTGGAGGCGTAAGCTCTAAAGGACGAATGGCAAGTAGCTATTGACTGCTACGATTCTGACTTCCATTGATTTTGTCTATGGTTCTGTTGTGAGTGGAGCTGAATTAGTTAGTGTGATGAATTCCTGAGCAAGTGCTCTCAGGTTCCCGAAAAAGACAAACTAATGTGGTATTCGATTGGGCGCTCTCAGAGCACTTTTTTTGCTCTCAGAGCAGTTTTTATGTTCGTTTGGTACAAAAAAAAAGCAATCTTTTTTAGATTTCAGAGCACTTTTGCGAATCTGGATATTTTCTCAGATTTGCCTTAGATTTACCAATACACGTGCGTTTGAGTTTGACAACTAGTGGAGTTTGTTACATTTTAGTGAAATTTTTCAACTGCAAAGAAATGCATTGCATCGGGCGGATATAGTTTTGTTAATTATTTATGTACAAATGTTTAGAAATCAATTTGGGCGAGCATTTTAAATGTTTTCATATAAAATTTAACCAGTGAATAGAAAGCTCTTAGAAAAGTGTCGAAGGCTACACATATTGCAGTCGCACAAATATCAACAACAAAAAAAAGAGCAAGTGACGTTTTTGTGTTCGATCTTCGATTAGCCACACGAAATCTGAAATCTGAGAGCAAATCTGAAGAAGCCCAATCGAATACCACATAAGGTTTTTTCCACTGCGCTACCTACTGCTATCGCAAACGTCAGACAAATATTCGAATGACATTTAAAGGTTAACTCTATTCGTCCCAGAGAGAACACACAAACGAATGACTGGGGCTAGAATTCCATATGGAAGTCTTGCGTCAACGATTTATTTTATTTATTGTATTTCTTTGGCTTCAGCATCACCGGCAACTTGGAATAAAAAATCTTCTAATAATGTGTCCCCCTAGCCAATTCCACTTCTGGATTTTCGTCTTCAGCGTTGCTGAAATTGCTGATTCCTTTTTCCATTTCTCTGTCGGATGGTGTCGATCATCACTGCAATATTCCTGGCTGCGGCATTGTTAATTCTTTACTAAAAAAAATTCTGGCTTCTTTGTTTTCCAGCATCCGAGGACTAACAATCACACACTACATTTTGAGGGACTTACTTGACAAGCACAACCAAACTACATTAGGTATTGCAATAAAAGAAACGCCGTTCTCTTGATAACTATGCTTGTTGTTTTTATTTAATACTCGATTATTATAAGAGACAAACTTCTTCATTCGTTTTAGGTATGAAAATAATCAACATTATATAGTGTATTGGGTTTGGTTTGTTCCATAATTGTTAGATTGACAAAAAAAAAGATTGGTTAATTTGTAATTATAATTATTGTATGATTTTTTAAACCCTCAAGGGCATTTAATTGTAGTAATTTAGAAGTTAAATATGCATGACTTGTTAATGCTTAATCTGTAGAACCTTAACATATTGTATTATACAACATTAGTAAATAGTTCGCGGTGTATTCTTATGTGCAACAAATGAAATGAATAGATTGGTGTTTTAATAAATAGAAGATACATATATGTAAATGTAAATATTTGTTTAATGTGTAACGAGTATTTAATAATAGTTCTTTCTATATAGCTTTTGTGTTTAATAAATTAGCCGTTGAGTAGTAGTAGTTTTGTTTGTGAGATACATCGGCATAAGCATTTTCTACTTTTAAATATGTTTTGTTTTGTTTCGCAAAAATCAAAATACAACACTTAACTTGCGAATATAAATCAGCCAACGTACTACATAATTATCTAGGGTTTTTATTCTTTTTGTCTAGCAATTCAAGTGTCTTTGTCGACAGACAAGTATTTTTGTTTTGTTTCTTCTTTAGAATCAGTCGCAGTTGCTAGGGTTATAAAAAATACATTTGTTTATATTTATACGCAGGCAATATATAAATATCATCTCTAAAAAGAAGCGTTGAAAAAAAAAATAAATAAATATGTAAAAGATTGCACAACTAAAAAATAAAAAAAATAAAAGAACCAAAATAAAATATGTGTTTGTATATAAATTTGTTTTTATTCTCGCTTTTTTTTTATTCTTATCATCCTGTTCATAAATGGATCGCGATCAACAGTGGTTTTGTTGAGCCGACATGCTTTCTTCTTTCTTTCTTTTTTTTTTTTTGTTAACTACAGTTAAGGACGTAATGCTTCTTAACAAAGGTATTTATGAAATAAATATAATTGAAGAATTATCCTTTCGTTTTAATAAAAACTCTCTTTTAAATACTATACGTAAGAAATAAGCAAACTATATTAATTCGTTATACCATTATTTATATAAATCAAATTGAAAGTGTTACGAAAATTCTCAACTAAATTATAATTACAAGAGTTATAGTTGTTTATTTTTTTGTAATGTGGTTCGTTAACATTTTATGCTACGTTTTCGAAATTGCAAAATTACTGGGAAAAACAATACAAAAGAATTGTCAGGCATGAGAAAGAGATGGTGATCCTACAAATGCGGTAAACTGTACCAGAATTGGTCCTACCAAAGTTGTGCCAAGAGTGGATCAACGATTTTTACACCTTGTTGCGTGTTGGTGTGTTCTCTGTTTTGACTGTGATCATGGAGACAATGGCCGTATTGAAATTGACGCGCAATTTGCTGTACATTTAGGCCACCAACAAATAGTATCCGCTGGCCTGTTTCGAAATTTGTGTGAAAGCTTTTCATTGTTAAATCGTTCTTTAAAAATCTGTTTAAAGACGAGAACTCTAAGGACTCTTTCGTATCAAGGTCTGCCCTTGAAAAAGACGAAATACAAATTTGTTGAATAGAAAAATCGTCAAGTTTGAAAGCCATACGAGTGAAATAAGTTCATCATTGCTTCGCATCAAGACTTGTTCACTATTTTTTAACAGATTGACTGAGAAGGTTCCATTGACCGAAGGATGACTAGCAACACGTTAAATTCCATACAAGAAAAATAAGAAGTTCGTGCTCGAATGTTGTAAGGTGAAAAGTTCAAATTTTTTGGTGCACGAGTTCGGTGCCCTTTATAAGAGAAACAAATCGTTCTGGCACACGAACACATTTCAACTTTTCGCCTTACATAATTCAAAGTCAATTGAAATTATTTGTAACAATAAACAGGAGAACAAGCTGTACAAAGATGTTCATGGCAATAGGTCGATGTTACATACGAAACAGAAATCAAATGCCATTTTCTATTTTGACATCAGTCAGCGCCCTTTCCACAAAAAGTGATTCTATTTTATGATAAAAATCTAATTACGAGTACCGAGGTATGACGAAGAATCGTTAAAAACTATTATCAATCACATCATTCTAACTGTCCTTATGTGGAAATTATGTTTTTGTTCTGATATTTCGTTTTTCTTACACGGTAGCAGCTCCTTGTTACTGCTCTACACATTTTTTGGATACAGACGATAAAACGAATCATAAAGTGTGTTGAACGACAAATTGCAAAAACGATAACCACAAACTACTAATAAATAGACAGTCAGCTAAGAAGAAGAAACAAGAGGCATCATTGCCTACAAGCCACAATCTTCTAAAGGGAAGAGTTGCTTGAAGTGAATGTTTGCAACATTAACAGTATGCTGAGGGAGTTATTTTTTTTCATATGTAATGGCAGTTGGAAAAATTGATTTCCTTTCTTTTTGGGCGACAGGCGCACGGAACCCATCAATCTATTCATTAGAAATTTATAACCTTGAATGTAGTCTCGTAATTCTTTATAATGCCTTTGCAAAGTGCGTGTTTTTAGATAAGGTTCAGAAGAAGAGGTCCCTTTTTAAGATTGCGTCTTAAACAGAGCATCGAAAACTTGAATTTCGAAAGGGTCGAGTGCTGTTTAATAACGAGATACGTTCTCGTTGCAGTACTGGTTACAGCAGTCATAAAATATTGATTGAATTCGTCCTTAAAATAAAATTACATAAAAAACACTATTAGAATGCTAAGGCAATAATCCAAACAAGTGTCACATGTCGACGTGTCGAAATTGTAATGAAACTTATTTAAGAACAAAGCGAGATTTCCTATTTAATTGCTTAATTGACTAATGTAAAAGAACACACACACCACTTTTCGCACGAATCTCACATACAGACGGACACAGTTTGAATGGCTTCTCCCCAAATAACAAATGTTGTTTTCTGAACTGCGCCGGCATATAAGTAGTAGAAAACTCTTTGAAAGACGCACATTATTTATATTGGGTGCACATTCCTTGCTAATGTATACTTTTCTCTTGGGCAGAGCGTTTGAGCTAAGAACCTCAGCTTAAAGCCGGCGTACCGACAAATATTATTATTATATTATCTTTGTCTTGAATGGGCAGTAACTAATCTGTAATCAGTCCCACTCTTTAAATTTTACATCGCGCATGGGGCGCACTCATGGGATCGTCCGTCATAGGTTGGGCACTTCTAGAAGCCTCTGCATTCTTATTTCGTTTTTAAAAAATCACTGATTTGAGTCAAACCTAGGAGTTTCTGAAACTCACACAAATTTATTCGTCAAATGATTATCCATTCTCAATAGCATCACAACACAGGCACAGATCATCCGTCATATTTCTCTGCTTTCGCAATTACTTTTGTCTAACAAACTCTAATAAGCTCTTTCAATATAGGCTGAGATATACGATAGAAAATATAAATTAATGCTTATCGTCGTGTTAATCGACGATTTTATATACATATTACATAATTTGTCCAAGTTCGAGAGGTGATTTTGCATTTCCCCCTCACTTTTCTATTTGTTTTAAAACTGAATTGCATTTTAGTTATATTTATTAACTTGCTATATACTTTTTTTCTTATGTGTGTTTTATACGCGTAATGTATATGAAAAGCTACACCATATATTAAGATTAGAATAATTTCGTTTCGTTACTCCCAAACCGTTTTTCATTGAATTGGATTTAGCGACAGGGTTGATCTCGCTGCCAGGACGACTACTAATGAACAGACAGTGACCACGTCTTGTAGTAAAATATATCACCATTTTGTTAAAACAAAACCCGCCTTGTGTCTGTGATTTGTTTACATTTCTCTTTGTTCATGTTTATTAAATAAATCATTTTTAAATTATATATATAGAGAAAAATCCACATTTATCAAATTAGGAAGTCGTTAATAAATAAAATCGTTTCGCAACTACTGCTGGAAACAAGCAATTTTCGTTTTCTATATTTTAAATAAAAAAATACTCTTATTGGGCTTGTGTAATTAGACATGTGTATAACATCAAGAGTACACACACATTTATAGATACATGTTCTCAAGGTTCCTTATTAATTAGTTTTGTTTGAGTTTTTAAATCGATTTTGTTTGCTGAATCGAGAAAGTACATTTCGTTTCTCGGTGTGTCTTAATAAATTCATTTAAAAACTACACTGTGGACATCTCGGCCGTCTTGCTTTGTTGAGAAACGTTTTGTTTTTGTAAAACAAAAAAACAGGTGGCAAGTTTTTTTTTGTATTTTTGTTGGTTTTCTTTTTTCTTTTGTAATTATTAAATATCTTCTCTTATGGATTCATAATCTTAATGATTTATTCTTGTTTTCTTTTAATAATAGCATTTTAAGTTAAAATTAAATATTAAATAAAATAAATATATTTAACGACATTCCCATACTTTGACTGTTTGGTCCACACTTCCCGAAATGACGTATGGATGTGTTTTGTGGAAATCTGTAATGATTAACAAGAGAAAATAGTTAAATATGGATGTCCTTCGTGTTTTCCATGATTGTCGTTTAATTATGAACACGGAACAGTGAGTGATGCAGGAGGTACATGAGATTAATGAAACAAAAAGGTTACTATACAAATTACTTTATGAGCTATGAGCGCTAGATTTTGTTTTTTAAATACAACCATCATAATGTATAACCAAAATGCATTTCTGGCTAAGTGACATATCGTCGGTTGACAGGCGAAACTCACTTAGTACACATTTCAGCTAAAATGACCTTTTATCACTAAGTAGGGGAGAAAAAAAATTATGAAGCTCCATTATTTGTAATTACGTAGATCTAAATGCACTTAGTGAGTTCTACCTGTCAACCGGCGATATAGGAGAGTTGATGTGTCAAACAAGCAGCAGCAGCTATCATCAAGCGTAACCTACATAACTTACTTAAAAAATTGATGTCTTTATTTAACACATTTTATATAAACGTACATAATTCGATGAGTTGCATTACGTTGGGTTTGTTATGATGGTCAGATCCACTGAGTTCCATGAGATTATTATTCAGTTAATTTGTAGTAATTAGGTTAGGTTAGGTTAGATCGGCTGCCAGCTACGAGAGCCAGCACACTTAGACCAATAGAAGGTCCATTGTGATATCATTGGATCAACGCTAGTGTAGTTGAAGTAGAAGGTCCCCCGTAAAGTTTTCTCCTTTCAGAGAGCGGGCAGTTACAGAGAAGGCGTGGGAAAGTCTCCTAATTCCCCTTGTCTCTACAGCTTCTACAGAAGTCGTTTGCCTGTTTGCCGGTTTCCCTATCAGGCAGTGTTCAGTAATGACACCTATTATAGCGCTAAAGTGCACTCTGTTTAGAGGGATCAAACTCTTAGAGCGTTTCAGATTCAGCATTGGCCAAATCTGTTTTTCGCTTGGCACGTTAGACCACTTACCCACCTGAGACTCGTTTTCTCAAAGGCATCTTGTTTTAATTTAAGTTTACATGTAGCGATTGGTATGCTTATATAACTAAGGACTGCTTCTTTCCAGGCTGATACAAGTGTTTGTGGTAATACAAAGAAAAACGGATTGAAGCCAGAACTTAGACCACAAATTATTTAAATTTCTCATGCACTGTCTTAAATTTATAAATGAAATTTAGATTAGGTGGACGCTGACGGTGTGCTGTGTTCGTGGACATTGGGATATAGCAGGCATTGCTTTCGAAATTGAAAGCCGACTGCTAAAAGTTAGCCCCACATGCCAATGGAAACTGCATGCTTAAATATCTCATTAACGCTGCAACAGGCTTACGAAATATGGCGCATTCTTGACAGTTGTAACCATGGGAAACACACATGGCCTTTGAAATGTCGACGGAGGACAAAAAAGCTGCTTATTGCCAGCAGACCTTATATCTTGTCGTGGTACTAATATAATCGGTCACAGTGCACTAGGATAACATGCCGCGATGATAGGAGACACTGCAAATGATTTTTGTCGCAATGGCATGAATGTGGAGGAGGAATCACCACTTAATATGTAACTGCCCGACACTCCTCGATAAGAAAGCAATTACTATGAGACTGATTTTTTCGAGAAACTTGCGGATATTGTTCTACAGAAATTAAACTTCCAGTTCAAATTTGACTTAAAAGTGGGCATCATAATGTTCGTGTACTTTAGGCCTAGCTTCTCCCAATCATTCGTTTGTTGTGACTTTCTAGTTTTGGGACGAATAGAAGGGATCCACAATTTTCTGCGGAGTCCGACCGGCTACTTGAGAGGCTCTTTCATGACAGTTGCACTATTGGATGTTTGTCAAAAGGTGGATAGGTGGCGCAGTGGAAAAACCCTTAGGATGTAATTTTTGTTTTCCCAGGACCCCCGTTCAGTAGTCCAGCACACTTAATACTGAGTCAGCGTCCCCATCGTCAATGCAACTTCTACGCAAAACTTTGTTGCATGCTTGCCTATGATGATATTGTTGGTAGATATGTTTTATCGCTATTGCTGTCGCACTCAGATACACCTACGTCATAAGTCCGGTCGTAATTATTGGAATGCACATTTATCCATAGAGTTTGTAAAATTCCATGGGACTTGAATGCCGCTAGACTATTCAAAAAGCTGCGGATGTCTGTTGACATCGACAGAGTTGTTTGCTTTTAGCACAGATTAGACTTTTCTTTTCAATCTGCCAACGATTGCCAGCGGATTGAACACAAAAACACAGTCCGCGTCTTAGGTTAGGTTAGGTAAGGTGGCTGTCTGGAAGGACAAACTTAGATCAAAATTAATTTAGGTCCTTTGTGATACCACATGAGTTAGGGCAGGGGGTGGTAAAAGGCCAGAGTGCCCGCGTCTAAACACCACAGCGTAGTATCAAGTTTAGCAGTCTTCACTGATCGAGAAAGTCAAGAACAATGTAAGCAAATGCAACACTGAGCGTAAAAATCAAAGAATGTGCTTGTGCTTTTTAGCGCCGATCTGTCTCGCCCAGTTTTCTATAGCCACTAATTATGTAAACAATCTTATTCCCGATTATAAAAAGCGATACCACAGACACGATTTAAATTTGCGAGCGCATTTAATTTTAAATTGGTGACGTGTCGAGTCACTACAACCGACTCCAATAGGTAGACTGCAGTGTAACCTTCAACCTTGATTAAAAAATTCTTCGTTGGATACTCGAGAGGATGAGAAAAAAAATTAATGAGCTGTGAGAGAAGTGTAGGAACGCAGGTGTTATGGATGTATCAGTAATGGTGATAATAAAGTTACACCCCCTCAATTTGTATGCAAAGTTTAAAAGTTCAAACTCCGGTTGAAGGCTGTAATTTATCTGTTTGTCGGAAAACGGAGATAGGGATAGAAAGAAAAATGCCTGTAAGAAAGCCACTGGGTGCAACAACACATACAAAATTGATGAATATGATGTACTAGTATTTTTTGTACGGCTTATGTGCCATAAAATTCCATTAACTTAAGTTTAAAACTTACCAACAGAAGTGCAAAAATGTTGATGAGCATACAGAGTTTTCATGCATCGCTTATTGCGCAAGTCCCATACGCGAATGGTTTTATCATCACTAGCTGATACCAAATACTTTCCACCCGGATGGAATGATAGTCCCCTAACCCAATTGTCATGTCCAGTTAGAGTAAATAAGCATAGGCCGACACTCACGTCCCAGATCTGCAATTCATATCAAAATTATATGGTTTACGTCCGCACAATGTTGTCGTTTGTATAACTTACGCGAATAGTTTTATCCCTCGAACCAGAGGCAAGGAATGGCCCCTGGTGATGGCCCTTTTTGTTATCAGCACCCGCAGCCTCGTTTATTGCTGATGTCGAGTTCTCGGGTGCCCAAGCAATGCACTCAACTGTGTGATCGTGATCCCTCAGTTCAACCTAACATAAGCACAATATCAGTACGCATATCCAAATATCTTTACAAGGTATACTTACTTTACAGTCTTTTGAATTTGTCAACCACACTCGAATTGAGTGATCATTTGAGCACGACGCAAAGATTCCACCGTCAATGTGCACTCTCACCATTCTGACCCATTCTCTGTGCCCTGTGTATGTCTTCACGCAATATCTATTTTGAAAAAAAAAATTAACATTGCATGAGCATTCGTTTGAGGAGGAGAAGGAGCTGAGGAAACATACCCAGTGGCAACTTCCCACATTTTAATGGTTTTATCTCGTGAAGCTGATAAAACAAAATCGCCAGCTGGGACAAATGCCACTGATGATACATTGTGATCGTGTCCGTGCATAGTTTTAACACATTCGTAACTCTGTTGAAAGTCCCATAGTTTAATTGATAAATCAGCACTACAGGATGCTGCAAAGAAGAACGTACACGGTTATGAATTGTGCCTAGGAATGGTGAATGGGAAATGACGGCCTTACCCAATAGTTTGCCTTGAGCGTCAAAAGCAATGTCTTGTACTGAATCTGTGTGCCCCTTAAGACTCCGTTCGTATTCGCCGGTCTCAAAGTCCCAAATTTTGATGGTAGCATCTTCAGATGCAGATACCATTAATCCAAAAATCGGATGAAACACCACCTGAAAATGAAATTAAGTAAAGGACTCGTTTCTATTTGAAGAACATTCATCTGTCTTTGGTATTCTGTCGACGGCAGCATTTTATTTGATTTATATAAACCCATTCATCACAATGAGTTTTGCTCATAGTTCCACTTAATCGAAATGTGACTCATTCCATTATTTCGCTGAATTATGAGGTTAGTTTTTAGGACAGAGGTAATCAATTACACGCACCTATCGCCGATTCGAATTAATTCTGGTTCTACTGTCAAAACTTTCCGAGCTAGCTTTAATGCAAACATGGATGCCCGAAATGACTCAAACTCGTAGACCTATAGATAACGCAACATGGTGTTGCCATAATAGTCCTTATCATTAGTTTCACGGTGAACAATTTATTGCTGATTAATATTTCAACAGTGGAATGACAATAAAGATAAACAAATCAAATCGCAAGCATTCACAGATATGATGGTAAATCTGCCAGGGGCAACATTTTTACGCAAATCAATTGGTAATAGATTGATGAAATAACTATGAAATTCGATTCCCCCTTCATCATAAGGCCAAACAAATACGTTGTGTGTTGAGCGCGTTCGGTGCAACAAATTTATTTGCCTGATAACGTTTACCCTTTCGACCCTTGTGGCAATGTGTTGCAGACTTGAATAGTCTGATTAGTAACGCGCCACAAGTTACAGTAGCGTGTCTCTAATTTGATTATCAACAAAATAATCAAACAGATATATGTACGTTAGGGCGATTTATTGCACAGTAGTGTGTCTAAGTTTTTATTGTACCTGGGACTTGGTACATCTCCATCGATTCAGGTTCTTTAAAAATGACTGCATGCGTAAAATTTGTATCGTCCTACACCTCGTTCTAACAAGACTAAAACAATGTTTAGCCAACAAACTTCTGCTTGATTGCAAACAAAGCAGAAAACAAAAACGATGCATATCAAAGGCAATTATACCTTCATCATTGTTCCGTGAACAACCAGTTTCGGTAGTCGCCCGCCAATCTGTTGACAATAACACAACGCGACGTCCGCTTGAGGGTTGCTGTACAAATTGTGAGTCCACTGCTAGCTAACAATAAAAACTTCAGTTCTTTTGCACGGACCTAAAGCATTGACTAATTCAGAAGCTGATGAATGGATATCATTGCCCGTTTTTAGAGAAACTTGCTGTTCGAGAAACAAAGTGGAGTCTATTTAAAAACAAACTATACTAGCTGTGCAGCTCATCTACTTAGTCAGATAACGTTTGATATGACCAGGAAATCGTCGTTGAATCTTTGATTCGAACCCAGTGAGAAAAAATACTGTGGGAATACCTCTACTAAGGCACAAATTTATCACCGAATTTATCACGAATCTGCCGAGACGACTACCATCTACCATATGACAGGACATTATATCAAACTAGAAGGCATTCTCATTTCAACTCACTCTCGTTATACTGGCTCGATGACCGGAAAGTGAAAATTTCTCTGGTGGTCTGGGTATCCATTCACCGGGACTTCGTTTGGCTTTTGTTGGTGCTCCTTCAATGACTTCTTTCTCAGCTTCTGATAATTTAGCCTCCAGTTCCATTACTTTCTTTTGTAAACGTATTACCGATGTCCATTTCTTTTCGAGTAAACCACCAAATTTCTTCTCAGTTTCTGGATTGAGATCGGCCTCCTTGCGAAAAGCTTCTAATGCATCTGAATACCCATTGCTGCCTAAATAATCGGCAATCGCTTGGTTACTGCAAATCAAACACAAACAAATTTCACACAAACCGTTTGAATATAAATTCAAATAATAAACTTACAGCTCCTCGCGCTGCCGTTGCGACAACACCATTTTCATGCTGTTTCGAAATATCCGAGCTTAATTGAATGTCGTCTTTAGTCGGCTATTTGTCGCTTCAACTGCAAATAGTCCAATAGAAAAACATCGTGTTCATTAAACAAAAACGTACAATCAACAAATTAAATAAGAAATCACTTAAACAATTAAAGGGACATGTGTGAAACCTTTCAGAAACATACATCTTTACATGGAAAACAAACAAAAACTCGCACAAATTAGCCTCTCATGAGCAATAATCATTAGACAAAGTAAAATCTAATGATGCCTACAGCGATCGATCAATAGTCTAGTGGTGTGGACTGGTTGTGTGTATAGTTTGGTTTACTCCCCCCAAAAACAAAAGTATATTCTATACATGGAATTTAGTCGCGCAATTTGTGTTGCCCAAAGTTAGCGAGAAATTTGCAAAGCGGTCGTTTGAAATTTGAATTCAAATCCATCTCTATACAAATTTCGGACATGTTTCGTAACTCAAGTGCAATACATCGACACCCACGAAATAATACAGCGTCCGAAAAATAATATTCGTCAACATTCACATGACCATGCCGATGACGAGGATTGCACGAATTGGGAGGAAACCAACAAGAAAACGGAAAGAAGAAGAAGAAAAAACAAAAAACAACAAACCAAGCAAATGACTCATTCTCAGAGTGTTGGGGTACTACAACGGGGGATGGGGGAGCAGAAGACGGCCGACAGCTAAACTAAGTATGACGGCTAGCGTTGATAAGAGGGCGCGGGGGTGTGAACACAGTCGAAACGAAGCAGCAGCAACCAACTATACAACATTTATATTGAAACTGATTGCGCCTGAGTTGTAGCGAGTGTTGGAAAAGGTCGCGATTTCAGTGTGTATGTGTGCGTGGTTCCTTTCATTGATTTTTCTGTGTTTTCTTCCTTTCTGGGGCGAGGTAGTATCGTCATTTTCATCATCGGATTTTAATCGAAAAACGCGGGGGTGACCGCGAACAACGTATAGCATTCAAATCAATGTTAAGGTTAAGATAATTTTAAATTTTGCAAGCCTCTTTCCTTTTTGGCACGGCACCATTGCATGTGCAGCCAGAGACACGACAGACAGAAAAAAGAAATGAAATGGTTACTCCAGTGAAAGGGAATTCACCGATTGCCGGTTGTGTGCAGATTTCTTAAAAATAGATAAACTTTCTCAATCGCAGAAAATCGTTCTCCTAAATTTGTACCAAAATAAAGGTGAATGGAGGTTAACGCCTCAACAAGCTCTAGCAACAAAGTTGAAATCGTTTTTCGATTCCAACCTGAAGTCGAGTTTTTTAATTACTTTATTGTTTAGCGTATGGCCGATTTTGGAGCCAAGCGTAGCGTAAAATTTTATTGCTTTTATGGACTTGGGATAGGGTACAAGTTCCACTTGTTTACATGTGATAAAACGGCGCATTTATTTATGCATCTACCTAACTGTGTTACGTCATTGAAATGTTGAATGTGCGTTTCAATTGGGCCACAAGTTGTGTTGTCAAAAATTAAACGGAAAAGTTCGATTTGAGATCATTGCGGGCAGGCCAGAGAGCGCGTGAATCATCTTGAAAAAAATCAACAATAGAAAATACAATGTCAAGAGCTGTACTTGTTCATTTAGCACAGGTGTGAACTTGAAAATATATCATATGTCAGTGAGTGTAGGTAAACACAACTTTCTCACACACAGATAAATAAATGTGAATACGCGTGCGATCGTGTTGCATGCCATGTTACAGAAGTTTGTGCCTTAAGTGGGAGATCTATTCAGCATGGTGATTTAAATTGGATCTATGCTTGTCCATCGCTCGAACTGCTTCGATGTCGAGACAGGTGACGCCCTGTCATGTAGTTTCTTTAACATTATTCTTAATGCAATTATAGTATGAAAAGTCCTTTAAATTATTTGCACAAGCCGATGAGATTAACATTATCGGGAGTGGCAGAGAAAGCTGTCGTTGGCGCGTTTACAAGTACTAAAAAGGGAGGCAGTGAAGATGAACCTGGCTGTTAGCATGGGCCGAATTATTCGAAAAACGATTCTTTACATTCCCCTGCCAACATGATGGGCGCAATTGGAGGTAGATTCAACAGACTGAGCTGCATATTAAGGCCGTAGTCACATTGGACCTCAGCGTAAAAACCTCAAGTCAGCACTCAGGGCAATATTCTCAACATATCCGCACACCGATGAACCGAACTACTATTGTTGCGGTAATCAGTAATCTAAGCGTCACCCTTTTCCGTTGCGTCTTCATAAATATCGAAGCAGAAATAAAGTAAGATACAAGCTGTCAATATAGATGCTCTGCGGTAGAGGAAGAGCTCAGGTGCCGCGCAGAAGTACTCAAATGACCTAGAGTGCGCAACTACAGGCAGTAAGCTAAGGACCGGGCTAATTGGATAGACTTGTTAGTTGAGGTCTCGGTTCACCCCGAACTGTAGAGCCGCCTAAAAATGTAAGTAAATCAAGATGGCGTTGATATTTTATTTCGACAGCGCTTTAAAAGCGACGTGTTAGCTAACAACGTTGAGCTTGGAAAACGCTTTAAGCTGTAGAACCCTTAAAAATAAATAATCTTCCATCACAAGCTCATTTTTTCGTTTCCTTTCATTATAACCTTAGCTGTTTCTCCTTACCGCGTGTCAATATTGATTCTCAAGCGCAGGCAACCATTTTTTACGCGTTCGGGCCCATGTTTGTGCCGGCTGTGATTTTCAACGTCAGTAGCGTGGAGATCAAATTAAGATACATAATCATATTTAAAGTTATGCCTTTTCTCGGCTTTTGAAAGACAAGTATAGGCGTTCTTCTTTTTCAGTTCAAAGCTGAGCACTGAAGCGCGCTCGAATCATGCTCTGAACGAAAAAAGAAACACAAATTCGGAGCTCTGATGTGTCTGAGCTAAAAAAGAAACACGAACTTTGTATTTAACAGTTTAGGTTAAAAGAAAAACGCCTTATGGGGACTATGTATACCACAAGGTGGCGTAAAATTAGTCACCCTATCTGAAGAGGTTATAATTTTTGCAAATGGCGTCGTGCGTCTATCATATTCGACATTTGTGAACTAGACAGCTGCAGTATAAAACAAACAAGCAATCGAGCGTTGTCAAGCCATCATGTCACTGTCAAGCCACCCTCAATCTCAACAACGAAGAGGACGTTTTTGTGTCAAAAATCATCATAAGCGACGTGGCACATTTCCACTTAAGCTGTTACTCCAATGAGCAAAATATTTGCTTCTTGGAGACTGAAAATCCGTGTATGATGCACGAAGAACCAGATTCACTCAAAGCCACTGTGTGCGGTGTTCACGCGGGACGAGTGATTGGGGAGTATTTTTTTGAGGATACCGTCGGCAATACGGCCACTGTTACTGGCGAACCCTACAGGGCCATGACAGACGACTTCTTACTGCCGGAATTGGATGAGCGCGAGCCACAATGAATATTGTGAAGGAATCGTTTCCTGGTCGTAATCTTCCGTTTTGGGTTTATGCCAACAAGCCTTAGACATTCGCAGCCCTTAAGGAGAATATTCGACAAGAATGCGAATGCGAACACCGAACACCGAAAATCTTGCAGAGTCATGGAAAATGTGATTAAACGGGCACAAGTGTGTATCAACACTGGCGGCAGCCACTTGACGGATATCATCTTATCCACTTAACAGAAAAAATTGTAAAGATCCAAATAAAAATTTTCATCACTCAAAATTATTTTTTTTCTTTAGTAAAAAAGTACATAATTCAAAAACAAAATTGCATGATTGATTTTGCACATTTTATAAAATTCATCCCCAATTCCGTGATTCATTTGCCCCAACTAAGTCCTTTACACCGAATTAAAAACGGAACGAAAAATTAGTTGTCGCCAACAAAAAATAACCTACATTTGAATGTATCATATTCCAATGGAATCGGTGTCAGTTTCGAGGGCTATTCCCCTTATTTTGGTGGGATAAAATAAAATTCTACCCCTGCCTTTCCATATAAGGCCTGACACCAACATCGATTGAATGTCACGGTCTAATTTAATGTACAACAATTTTCTCGAATTGGGTTGGGTCCCCACAAAAAATAGGTCTACTAGAACAATTCGTTTTCATTAGTTATTAAGTAATTGCTTCTGTGTTCCAGCTACTCCTTTTAGATTGACTTCCAAGTGTACACGCAAGACTGTGTGGTTCTGTTTACTTTACGATAACATCAAGCGTGTTACCACAATCGCATTTCCAACAAAAGAACTCATGAATGACCATAACTCACAAATATTTATCAAAATTAATTCAGAAAAAAAGTCCATTATATTCGGGTTATATTCAAATGCTTTTACACTTTCTTTACAATGTTTGTTCTTTCCATTTACATATGAAAACAAAACAGCTGTATCGATCTGACACATATACATAACATTAACACGCGCTCCGTGCAACTGAACGACTACCACCGTAGTTCAAAGTCTATAAACCGATCTGAGTCAGCTCAACGAAAGTAATTGTAATCACATACACAGAGTGCACAAATCACGAACACAACAATTCAACGCGATCAAAACAAAAGCAATAATAAATAAACTCATGCAATGAAGTGCTAGCCAACTACTTTTGGCAGACGCTTATGGCTGTGTCTTCCGGTTAAAATTCATACGACTTCGTAAAACGTTACCTGTCACCGTGAGTTTGATTTGTAATACAAACAACGAATGCTTAATTGTTTGACAGAGAAGAAGTGCTCAACACAGGCCTCCCACAACGATAACAACATCTACTACACGTGACTACTCAAGTAGAACTAACAACGATTTTCTTTGGTTCAAAGAAAACGCTTATCAGTTCACGGATTTCTTTTCTCTCCACTGGGAACGAGTACGACATATCTAGCGCTACAAATGCGTATGCAAGGTGATACTAATGGCCATTCATTCAATCATTAAAACACCAACGACGTCACCATACGAAATAGAAAAAATAGAGGAAGAGAAACGTTTATTCAAATGCGGTAAGAAAAAAAAAGAAGAGCCAATCAATATTGTGTTCTTGTCTTAAAAAGCGTTTAGAACTAGAACCGGTTCTCCTCTTTTCGATTAATATTCGAATTTAACAATATTACGTGGAGATTTATTTTCGATGATTACTCCGTTCCGCTGTGGTTCGACTGGAATTCCGAGTTTTTTGTTTCTTCCACTTTGGTGGATAGTATGCGTCCAGCTTTTGATGACTTAAAACCACACAGCTGACACCGAGTTCTGTGACTCACGAAACTGATGCACTTGTAAAAAGACTGAGCCGGAATTGTAAAACAGATCACAATTGTGTACACTGTATGCTGTTGGCGTTTGTAAAACAATTTTCGATTGGAAATGAGTTCGACAAACCATAAACGAACTTCGATTCTATCTATATCTCCGAGGGGCAGAAAATAGTTTTCCAACAAAGGGAAGAAGCTCCACAATGTCACCACTCGAAAACCAATAAGTTTCGGGAGGAGGACATGAAAAACCCACGTTGCATTTTCGAGAAGAAAAAAAAAACCAAACATGCGCACTACCGCCGCCAACCGGTTGCGAAAAAACACTAAAGCGAGAGAAGATGCTTTTTCCAGGTTATCCTCTGACACAATCGATTTATCCACCAACGAACAAAAACAAAGAAAAAAAAACAACATTTCTATTTTTACCTTCTTTTCGAAAATGTGTATCACATTCTCGCTGTGATCTAAACACAATGAACATATTACGTGGGTGGGCGGCGCGCGGGTGGAGCTATTAATAAAATAAAAATTAACCCAAGTCCGATATATAGGTTTCTGAAGCACAGACGATTTTTCTTTCCCCCCGAATTAATGATCAACCTTACCCAAAGAGGAACACATCAATCAAGAAAAGAAAATATAGTACAATGGGCGAAACACAATGAAAAAACAAACCCAAAGCATACCGCAAGGTTTTAGTAGAATAATTTAAATGTTTACAGACCTTGCACTTGAATTGGATTCTTAGTGTCGTTGCTTATTTTGTTCTGTTTAACGCTACAACGGTTTTTACGTCGATGTCACTTGGTTGTTTTTTGCTTTTTACTGTGTCTCATTTAAATATAGAAACACCACTGACACGAAGACATGTTTCGTTTGTTCTGCTGATGTTTTGTTTAAAGAAACATTTTGTGAAAACTTTTGAAAGTGAAAATACGTCTTTCTCACCACCGAACAGAGAATACGATACTGAAGCTTAACAACTTCTACACAACCCACGGCTGGTGGCGAAAAAAAGGTTCAACTTCTCAACACACCATGGCATGGAACAGGGCCAGCAGTGCAAAGCACGCAGGCGTCTAAAGACAAATGTAAGCGATTGTAGAACGAATTCCTTTTACTGGGCAATGGGCAGTGTTGCCAGGCTAGGAGTTGGGTGGATTTGTTTCAGCAGCAGGGCATGTTGAATGTACGCTAAGAAACGGACACAACAATTTGATTTGAGTTCATCGGGGCGGTGTCCAGTTTAGTTTTGAATTGATAAGGGACATTTAGCAATCATAGTAAAAAGTATTGGCAATTAGACAATAGATAAAATGATTTCTAAATGAAATAGAAACTTATTTATGTTATTTACGTTTAAATGGGAAGCAGAAAGGAAAATCTCAATAAAACAATTCATGAGCAATCCTGACATTGTCGTGACCTAAGTACAAAAAAGAACAGTCATGTTTGACGTTATAGTTAAAGACCATTAAGAAGACTAATTATTCAAACGGACAGAGGGCGAGCTCAATGGAAAGTGTGCTGAAATTCTTAGCGACGTGCCTCAGGTTCAACCCTCGTAACTACACCTTGCGTATTTGATTGACAAACATCCGAGATATCCAATCGTAGGTCCCTGCCTTTGTCTCATAAATAAACGTCATAAAAACAAATGATTGTGACAAGTCAGGTTGTAAAGCATCATTGCGCAGACTATATTTTTATTTTTATTGTGTTACAACGTCCAAATCTCAGATTATTTGATAGCACATTTCTTTACTACATCCCTTCATAACAAACAGATATGCAAGTAGGCAGTTATTCCCAGTCACATCCCAATTGGTGTGTGGTAACTCTGGTGGCACCAATAACAATCAGAAGTACCTGCTTTTGCATCATGAATTTCCCAACATACCTGCATTTCTTTCACAGGGGCCCCTGCTACGAAGAAAAATTCCTTCCTTTCCAAAAAGAAAAACAACATTCAACTGTGTTGTGTTGTTGTGGTTAGTGTTGGAAAAAAGAAACAGGTTCCTCTCACAATGCAGCAGCTAAGACAACGCCAGATACCACCATCCACATCGCTCCGACTCCGATACATCATTTTAACTGTGAGAACAGTGAATTATGTAAATTAAAGCGATGATGATGTTGTGACTTTCTTTATCACACATCAAGCAAATAAAATAAAAGCAAAAATGTCTCAACTCCTCTTGCGTAGTTCCTAACAACTGGAAAAGTCTCTTCTTTTATCAACTTTTTTGTTAGCACAAACCAACTATCACCCATATGGACACGCAGAAAAATAAATAAATAAATTGAAAAATCGATGTGCCAGCCGATGTGTCATACGAATAGAGAAGAAAAAAAAACTTTGATTTTGCCACTAAAGCCTCACCACAGAGACAGACCAGACCAGTAACTATTCCAAATCACTGGCGTTCTTTTCGATTTCAAATAGAGATTATCAACTGCCACAGATAAGGGAAAATAAACGTCCAATTTGAGGCAAACACAAAAACAAATTAGAATTCTGTCTGTTGGAGAAAGATTCCAAGCAATTAAATTGCGTAAATTCATTTTTTTTTCAAGGAAAACTGTTACGGACTCTGTTCGGCCATCTTGAAAGAATTTGCAAGTGCAATTTTTACATTTAGACAATTTTCGCATATAGATTAATACGCAGTTCTTTGGGGGACAATTTGACGATTAATTTACAGTTTGCTACTTACAATGCTATTTGGATAAGTTGATTAGTAGCAATATTTACGAATTGACACAAAATATTCACAAAAAATTCACAGCAAAATGATGTTAATCGCGACACTTCGACAGCCTTCAAAGAGAAACAACGAAATATACGGAGATGGAGGTGCTGCTGTCAGTTGTGGATTTTTGTAATTTTCTCCACCTTTTTGTTGGTTTTGGCGACATCTAGTTTATGGGAACGACAAGTTGACTGGTGTGAAAGCATTCAGTGGTTCTGTTTTATTTAATAAAAAAAAAAATTTAGGAATATTATTTTGGACTTTAACTGCCATCAATGAAGTCATACAGCAATGACGGAAATTTGAAGATAGATTTTACTTAAAAAGTCTAATTGGACTAAGACAGGACAGCAACCGCAGCGAAAAAGTGCAACTGTTCTGATTTGATAGAAGACCATAATGGCGTTATAATTGACCGAGCAATATACGGAATTTGTTTTTGTTTCTTATTTTCCAGTAATGTGCTCTTCGGCTGTAGATTAGTGTACACTGTACAGGTCACAAGGAATTTTCGGCAGTGGCGGTTTCAAGCTAGACGTTAGGAAGCGATCTAATATCCATGTACCGTCAATGATGCGTGAGCAAGTTGTCTGAAAGTGTTTCAAGTCCTATACAAAGGGTTTCGTATTGGTGAAAGGAGGGTGCATTCCAGATTCCGCCGTTCTTAACTAGTTGAACTGCAGCGTTGAGAAGGCTCAGTTTAGTAAAGCTTACTACGCTGCTCGAGCTAAACTAAATTTTATCTGCTCTCCAACTTTTCTCTCCAAAAATTTGCTTAAATCCAAGCTAAGCAGGCCATGAATATGTGTCAGAGAAAACAGGTTTTCTTTAAAAATAACTTACTTCAAAAATTCAACGTTCTCTGATTTCAACCATTTCCGATTCTAAGTACTCGTCGTCGAGGTATTTATTAAAAAAAAACTCATCCTTGTTCATTTCTGGATAGTAAAAAAACGCAACAGAACAACAGAGCAAAACTATATATCTATCTGGCACACTAAATTTTGACAGATACATGTCTGATTTGATTATTTGGCTCGAGCTGCGTACCACTCGGCTAAATGGATCCGCTTAAATTTAGCTCAGCTATATTTTGGAGAGAATTTTGTATTGGAGCTAAAATTTAGCTCGAGCAGCGTACTATAGACTGATTTGATGTGTTTTAGTTTTACTGGCGTAGATTGGGCACGTGAATAGTTTTTCCGTTGTTGTTAATGGAGGAGTAGTCGACAAATCTAGTCCAGAAAATCGTCCCTATATAGGTACTCAGTTGAGTTTCCGAAGTATCCATATTCAAAATAAACCGCGAAAATATAAAACCAATTTATTTTGACTAGTCAACATAGTCCAGACAAATCTAGTTGACGTTCTAAATTAACTATGTATCCAACTAACGTCCCAAATTATAAGACTGTGGTTTATTTCTGCAGGAAACATTTGTCCAAGAGCCAAGAAGGAAGATAACTTGATCTTTTCGGTAGTTAGTAATGGTGTTTTCGATTAAAGAAAAGAATTGTCTGTCTATCAAAAGTGAAAATTTAGAAGTGTTCTTTCTATGTAAAAAAATAAGTAGCGACAGAAAACCAAACCACACATGATGTGTATATTGTGTCTACCACTATTGCGAGAATGCTCCAACAAATTTCATTGAAAAGAGCAATTAGGGGCAATTCTCTCGGATCTTCAATAAAAATTCCATAAGTCACTTACTTCCAAATTAACATTTATGATATTGTACAGCAGTATGACAGCTGTCATGCAAGATGCTGGTGTAAGGTAAAATAAACATTTATAAAGCTATTTGTATAGAAGGTAAGAGTATTGCTGCGTTTGTTTGTGATTGGCCAACTCTTATGTGTGAGGGTAAGGAGTTTAAATGTCCGAATGATGAAAGTTTAAAATAAATTTAACAAAACTTTTACAAATGTCATTTTGCCAACTGAATATCTTTGCCAATGTGAACACATTTCTTTTATTTTTTTGCCAATTGCTTGCACTACTTACTCAGTCCCCTACTGTTTTCTCCAAGTTAGCACATATCATCATATCACAATACGAATAAAAGTATAAAAACAATCGTTATCAATGGGTTCTTACTTTCAATGAAATATCGAAATATTAGTCAGTTCTCGAGTGACTGTCACCGATTTAAGTAGTAAATTCGTCGCGAATTTTTTGTAAACAGTATATTTTGCACCAACGTAAAGTGCCACAACATATTGATACGTACACCGTTTCCGATTTCCGACTTGCATTAGAGGACCTTCAGAACGCCATTTTGACTTGGCGTATCTTTTATTAATAACGTAACGGATTTTAATCTCGTATAATATTTCACAGTTACAGTGCAACTCAGTAGTTAATACTCAAGCATAGATAAGGTTAATTGAAGTGAACGAAACAAAATTAATAACAAATTTACACACACCCCTCGTGGCTGGCTACATGTGTTTAACGAATTTGTTTGATAACAATTTTATACAAAAAGAAATCGAATTCTTTACATTTGTGTATATTCCCTGCTGAACAGTTACCAACATTATTTGTACGTCTGATCTACGAGCATACAAATACCAAAGATCTGTTTCATAGTCGACGCGTCCTTTGTTTTCATTTTATCACCGGTGATAAGGGACTTGCTTACTTAAATTGCCTGCCTTTTTTTTTATCAAATTAGCATTGTTCATTATTGAATGATGTTATTTATTTTTCAGCGAGAAAGGAAGGTTTTGCAGCTTCTGCAATGAGTAGTACATACTTCTCATACCACTACCTGTTCACTCACTAGTCACTACCCTTATCGATATTGAAGTTTTTTAAAGTGCAGAATATTGTTGGCGGACGCTTGCTATAAAGTAAAGTACATACATAGGTACCTACGTTTTAAAAAAATAAAAAAAAAAGTTCACCTCCACATTGGCGTGAAGATTGCGACAGTATAAACCGTTATAAGCGTTATTTGGATAATCTATCGATTATAGGAGTGCTGATAAGACCGCCGATACGTCAAGTGACAAACTAACAGCTCTGATGTGTGTTTGGGTGCCATAACAGATATAAGAACTGTGAAATCGGTATATACGGTTATTTCCGATTCACTTGTAATTAATCTTGCTCTAGTAATTGAGCAGATAACAGCTCGGTGTGTTAGAAGTTCAAGTAGTTTTAATTGCACATAAACGAAAGTAGGTATGTATATATATCTATATTAATAACGACAAACGGTTGGTAAATTTTGTTATCGTTTTTTTGTCCTGATCTTGAAATGCTTTCGTGGACGAGTGTTTTATTTGCAGAAGCAATATGCACGGTTGTGTAGTACTCTTTTTGGCGAGAATGATGATAAGGAAATTCGTTTAAAATTGACACACATTTTTGTGTAACTCACTGTTGCAATTGATTTATTGCATTTGAATAATTATGTTTATGGTACGCACTTATCGTGCAGTTGGTAAATAACAACAAATCGTAATAAATGAGAGCCATAAAGCGAAAGGGAATCCAATTTTGAAGTAGTATTCACTATTAGTGCTATAAGCTTTTACGGTCGAGTGGGTACGCTGAGCAAACGTACGTTGACTCCTGGATGTGAACATCTCGCAAGCGGTGTCAAAAATGTCGTGGTAAACAAAACTGAAATTAGATATTCAGAGCATCGACACTCCACTTTTCGGTTCAAAATAACCAGTTTAACACATGTGATTTGGTTTGACTTCCAGTTTATTTGGTCATAATTTATAGTCGGTTCGATTTTAAATCGGCAAATGAAGTTGTCAATATACACTGCTGCGCATAGAAAATAATTTATTTTACGAACAATGCCAATTATGTCGGCTATGTTATCACAAAAGTCTAAAGCGGTACTTACAAGGAGAAGGGAATCGTTGTAGGTTTCAAGGGTTTGCCATTTCTTAACAAGCAGTATCAGCAGTGTTTATTTGTAGGCGGCATGTGTCAAAACTAACGGTCATCAGCAGTTTTCAGAATGAAGGTAAAAACCTCTATGACTATAACAGGAAATGTGTGCGATGATGGCGATATCTGTAGCACATTCCAAGAGCAGAACAATATATTGGAAATATTGTCTGCCGATAATTACTTGAAAATATAATTACCCAGATGTATTGGACTGCAATCTGGTTTGATATATATATTTGCAGATGATACGAAGCTACATGCTGATGCGTTTTAAGCACTTTTCACTTGAATACTGTAAACTTTCCGAGCAAACACAAATTAGTTACAATCATTACATTAACGACCCACTTTGAACGCCTTAAGATGTCATTTCGGAGCGACGAAATGACACTGTCGGTAAACTGAAGTATCTATCACCAGTTTCGAGATATATCTCACTCAATAAACGTCAGTGTGACATATACCAGAGCTATTAATATGTATGACGAAAGTAGCGATTTTTAAAAACAACCGTCAAAATATCAAATCTATTTGCCACTTATCATCGGGTTATTAATAAATGACTTTAATCGCTTTTAAGGTATTGGCTGATAATTATTGCTTGTCAATACATGCTTCAGATACATGTCCATTCAGTTCACAGTTACAGCTGATTTTTGAGATGTTCTATCGAGTGAGTATGGATCTGGATTTGGACAAATTATTCATAGACTGCACTTCGTTGGACTTAAAAGCTTAAATATTTATATCTGTAGATATTTTCCTTTTAACTTCGATTTAATAGAAACAATGGCTTTCAGCGGCTAAGGTAAAATGCTTCGTTCAACGGAATTTTAGTAATCTTTGACATTTAAGTTAAGCAATACCCGATCAATCAGAATTCTTGCAATTTGTTGATATCTCAGCCATTCAACGCGCTAAATGTCATCACGGCATTTATCTGGATTTAGGAGATCCATATAGACTTATACCTCGACTTTAACGAGGTACTGCATTGCGTCTATGTTCGAACAGCAAGAATACCTAATATGGACGTCCATTTTAATATTATGGGATGAGGACACCATTTCCCATAACTGGAAGTGTAATGAGGCATTCCTTTCACTCACTTGTCAAAAGCTTAATTGCTGCTAATTAGAGTAATCCTTTACTCGTATGGGTGACACTGCGTTGGCGTTGAAGCAAACTGAATGAGACGCACAAAAAATAAACAGTAGTTTAAAGTCCTTTATAACAAATGTCTTTGCTAAGATAGGTGTTCAATAAAACAGGAATGCATTCCAAATACAGCATAGACAAATGTGACAGTTAAAAGTTTACTAAATTGGGCACATTCTAAAGTCTAGTTATCTTGGGTCGATAAGATATTGGTTTGGTTTCGTTCAGATGCACCATAAACGCAGAAAATATTGGTCGGTAATGTCACTTTTCCTACGTGAGCCACATATCCTTACAAAATGTCTACTGAGTACTCAGCCCGGAATTCTTAATTAGATTTGTCGGCTAAACTTCACCTACTAAAACAACTAGGTATACACATTACCAATCTAAGACAATAAAAAATACAATATATCTGGTCAGCCATCTGTCAGACTAATTAAACTATATTCTTGAACGACCCAATTAATAACAGACGAAACTACGGTTAATTTAGCTGTCAACGACATCGAGCCGGCGTATAGGGTAGTTCGCGACAACGTCAGTGTCAAACAGCTAAAACACTTGTAGGAAAACCGAACAGCTTTTATATGGGTGTAGTATAATTATGTTCAGAAAATACTAAAAAGTATATAAAAAAGTGCAAAAAACAAGATAAAATCATTTTAGAATTGAAAAATGATATTTGTCAAATGTGATTGGTAACACCTAAGAAGCTAAAGTAATGGGAATTGTGAGCTTTTTAACAATATATTTATAAACAAAACACTATTCTGGCTATTATTGACCAGCTTTGTTTTTCTACAAGTTATTTTTTGACGTTTGAACCAAAAAAAATTGCCCATCTGTGAAATGATGGGCTTCGCAAACTCCTATGTGTCAATGAATTTAAACTCTGACATTCTTAAACTTGAAAAGCAACCTAGGTTCCTATACACGCATATATCGTTGTCGATACTCTTACAGTCAGTCATTTCCGACAGGCGAAATAACGTACCACAATACGATGATAAGGTTTGGACGACATCGTTTTTAAAATTGTGACGACCTTAAATAGGCATGTTTTAGACTAGTGATTTTTCCTCTCAGTTGCTAGTTTTGAAGGTCTACCTTCAACAAAGTTACGTGATTAAGGCTTCATTTCGATCATACCAGTAGGTGCTTGCTGGCATTGCTATTCTATAGTCACAGCACTGGGCATATCAATCAGTGTCTACAAAATTTAAACGCTTTCAGATAAGCTTTAAAAAAAGAGCGATATTCTTATTTTGGTATTTGCGAAATCACGTGATCGCTATCAAAAATTATTATAATCAATAGGCGATTACTATACTAATTTATGTTGTTCAGGAAAGATATAGGTACATGATAAGTTAATCGAATACCGGATAACCTTATTGGAAAATTAAAGGATTATCTCGCCAAATGTATATGTGTGTTAATCAATGATTGTAAATTTGTAGAGGTGCCTAAACATTTTAAAAACATTATTGATAGTATCTAAGTACTTCGACATAACGCTTATGGAAAGTATTCAATCATTTTACTGTTTATAATATCATTCGTAGAGAAAACGGAATGAGCAATTGCTTTAGATTAAAAGTTTAAAATTGTGCAAAAACGTGGATCGTTGTTTTGCACTCCCGTCACAATTAAATTAACCAAATACTCTTTTTACTTCATATGTCAATTTCGTTAAGCTATAATTATCAATAAGTTTATAGGAACTTACTTACAGGGTGTCTAATCAATTAGATGTTCTCTTTTCTGTGCTTGAGTTGAGCTATAATCGGTTAGCTGTTGTAAAAGTTATCGTTCTTAACCGTTGTATGCAACATTCACAGATTAAAATATCGATAATGTGACCACAAACAAAAATGTGGACACGCCTTAAACAATGGAAGACGCCTTTTCTGCCAGCGATTTTAATACTACTATTATTAGCCAATAGGCCTAGAGAAAACCTTTGCGCTGAACCCGAAATACAAATAACATACAACGCATCGGAGACAACGATAGAATTCTTTTTAGAAAACACCGACTTCACCATTTCAAGTGTGACATGCAAAAGCATAAATGGAGTGTACAATGGAAGCCAAAACAATATCTGGTATATATGAAGACAGTCGCTTTTCCCGAATTTGATCGAATTGAAAGTCAGTCAGTCGTTTATTCCATAATGTTCCTTAAGTTCGATTCTAATTTCGGAATAAGCACATTCAGGCAAAAGAATTATGAAAGAAAATGTTGCTTTTCAGTGAAAACCTCGAGCCATGTACAACATACATAGCTACCCTTATTCTGCTTCCCGTTGACGAGGACACTCCAGGGGTTACCGATCACACGTTAGATGTTAAAACAATTTACGCCGGTAAGTGGATCGTCTCGTCATTTGAATATGAATATGGCTAAGCATGAGAATTCTCTGTAGTCCCGGTGACGGAACTTGTAGACGTCATACCAGACCAATTTAGTATGCAGATCAAATGGAGTGCCACAAATCCATCTTGCGTATCTACCTTTAATGTCACTGTCAAATCATCGGACAAAGAGTTCGGAAGTTCAGTTGCGAATACCAAAAATTCATTCGAGTTCGGTAGCCTAAGTCCGTGTGAGACTTACGACATTCAACTCATAACAAATGACGTAAATTCAGAGGTTGTTGGCCAATCATCATCTAACTCAAGTACTTTCTATGCAGGTAAGGGAAGTCCGATATATTGAAAGAGTTAAACTAAAGCCCTTAAACTGTTACAGAGCCGGACGATATTACTGGTATACAAATTGCGGTCTCCGAAGAGGATGTCGTAAAAGTAACTTGGGAGTCCCCGAAGTATAAAACTTGCATCCAGTACTTTTATGTCAAATGGGCTACTATTTCGTGCATTGACGAAATGGGCCTTAAAGCGAGAAATGTTTTGCCTGTTGATGCTGGGACTAGCGACGAAAACGATCCACTCGACGATGGTATGTACATAGACAACTTTCCTTTTTCCATCTATGGTTATAAGAACTGTCAGTTTTTGAGTCGCTGTGACCTGTGGCGCTGTCAAAATTATATGTATGTATGACGTTTTTTTAATATCACGCGAGTCAAAAGTTAACTGACGTGATTGCTACAACGGTGCGCGAAACTTTCGAATGTAGGTACGTGTAATAACACCTTGCATTCAATTTTGTCAGGGCCACGTGACACACAGACAGCCATTCAATTTTTTCCCTAATTATTATTTTCCTTTATTCGATTTCATTCTTAGATGAAACGTGCAAATGGAATGTGAAAAACATGACAGATACCAGTACCAAGGAGTATCAACTACAAAATCTGGATGGCTGTGAGGATTATGGACTGGTTTTCTTCATCAACGACGTTCCTTCACCCAAGTCCGAGATAACCAATTTTACTTCACCAGAACAAAGTATGCTCGAGTAATGGGGGATGTTCAAGTGTCTGGTTTAGTAAGTCTGACAGCTGTCTGATGTATTTCGGTTTGGATTGGCTGAAATCGGTCAAATGCAGCAGCTGTTTTAGTTGACGTTTGTGGAGGGGTAACCGTGAAAATTCGTGACTGAGTATTAAGTTGACAGTTCGCATATGTGGCTGACGTAGAAAAAGTGACGTTCCCGACCAATCTAGTTTTTGTGTTCAGGTTACATCTTATCAAGACCAATCTAGTCGACTTAACCGGATTCTTGAATGTGCCCCTGCAGAAACAATGCAAAACTTCTATTGGCTGCTAGATGACTAGTGACATACCAAACTCACATTAAATACTATACAATGCCCGCGTTGTATTGTTGCCGGCATGTGAAAGTAATGTCAATCTAATGGCGTTTTTCATTGAAGATCCGAGAGAGTTGCCCCCAGAATCCCGAATTGCTCTATGAAAAAGCACTTTTGCAATAGTGGTACACGCCATGTTTGATTTGGGTTTTAGTTGCTAAACTCTTTTTTGTTTTCTACAGTAAAAATGTTATTAATATTTGAAGCGATTATTTTCATATTTGTGGAACACAAGGCGTAAAATTGGTTTTTTTGCGACGCAACAAACATTTCAATCTGACATTTTGTTAGTGTGTGCTTTAAAAATATTCCGGACTCTTCTGTCGTGCTTTCTTTTTCAATGAAACATGGAAAACATAGAAAGGACACTTCTAGAATCGCTCTTTTGCTAGAAAGGGCAATTATTTTCTTCAATCGGAATCGGAAACGCCATAACGTCCAATAAATGTCAACTTCTTTGTATGATTTTGAGTTGCTACTAGTCATCTAGCGGTTTTGTCATGAACCCGAATTTTTTTTAAATTCCTTTCCAGTTCCTGGTGAGATAGTTTATGGAAACCATGTAGTTACCTCAAGCGTTGTCGATGTCGCTTGGAGTGCTCCTAAACAGAATAGAAAATGCATCGAATCGTACACTGTGAGCATGGTAGGCCCCGTGCAAAGAGATCCAGAACTTCAACAGACCTACAACGCGGACACGAATGAAACTTCGGTGCAATTTGACAATCTCGACCCATGCGGAGAGTATATAATAAAAGTTCAAGCTAAGTCCCTCAACGGCAGTAGCGGTGTCGAAATGTCCACCAATATTAGCACAGATGAAGACAGTAGGGCTCGGTCAGTATTCATATGGGATTGTAATTAATTTAAAAAAATAAATTTCAGGTCCGACAAAGATTCGTAACGCAATGGTCGAAGCGAGACCAAAGGAACTTGTCCTGCAGTGGGATCCACCGGAATTCGCTGAGCTTTGCTTGGACGGGTACCGAATTTCAGGCTGGTACGACAGCAGCAGCGCATCGGTATTTGACAAGACGACCAATGAAACGAACATCATTGTGGACGATCTTATATCGTGCCAAGTTTACACCGTGCAAATTATACCTTACACGAAATCCAAAGATGGAGCCTTAGAGCAAATCGAACAGATCACCTCGCCAATGGTGGCTGCGGCTCCGTATCCGTTTCAATCGACTATCGTACACAGTCACAGCTTTGTTCTGAGTGCCAGAGTGAAGGATGAGGACTATTTTAATAACAAATGCCAGACGCTCTTCGCACGGTTTATCTGTGAATCTTCAGACGATGTCCCGTACAAGGTTCGTGAAATGATCGCTTTGACTTAGGTTCATATAAACTGAAGCTTCTTTGTAGAACGCCATACAGTATGTTGAGGGTAGAGTGGGCGATCTCAGCTTTAAGGCCACGATATCACCTCTGTCGCCGTATACGGAATACAAATGCAAAGTCAATCTGTACAACACTGCTGGCTGGTCCGACTATACAGAAGGACTCTTTACAACAGATAAGTACTGTAAGGCTGTCCGTTTTACCAACAGCGCTTGTTAACCAATTTCTCTGATCTCGACTACCTTTCAGACCCAGAAGAACCACTTAATGTCAGTGTTAAGTCTCGCACGACCACGTCGATACGATTCCAGTGGGAAGCCCCCATGTACGCAAATGGCAACATAAATGTCTACGTACTGTATTTCCGTCGAGTGCAGGCAGCTTACTATATTCCACCGCACTGTGAAAGTCAAACCATTGAAGCTTCTAGCCCAGAGTCGTCCCGCTTGGAATCAGAATTTTCCAGTCTAAATCCGTTCTCGTACTACAGCGTTCAAGTAGCTGCACGGAATGAGTACGGTACCGGCGATTTCACACTACCTGTCATCGAAAGGACATTACCTTCCGGTAAGAAATGGACTCGAAAACAATGGCACAACATTTGACCAACACTTGTGTTCTTTCCTTATAGTTTCGGAAGCTGTCACGAACTTGAAAGTTCTTGCCATTAACGGACCTGATGTCGCTTCACCAACTTTTAAGGCGTTTGTCAATGTTAGCTGGCAAATACCGTGTAGGACGAATGGGGAAATTGAAATGTTTGAATTGGTGTTCTACGGTAACCGTGTGGGATTTGAATCGGTCAGCTTCATACGTAAAGTGGAGCCTAAGTACGACGACAATGGTGTCATGACGTTTATGGAGACTCAGCTAAAGCCCGAGTACAATTACAATGTCTACATATCGGTGGTCAACAAGGATGTACTCTCGAAAAGCGATGCGAATGTTCTGTCGTTCCAAGCTCCAGCTGGAAGTAAGTTAAAGAGTTTTATGTAAAACAAATTGTCTCATAGTGCGGCTTTGGGAATAAGGAAATAAATATTTCTTATTTAACGAACTGCTTTGTCTCTTTCAGTTCCTGATAAAATTCAAGACACAAGTTTGGCTAAGGTGGACGCCTTCGAGGCCAGCAATCCCACGACTTCCGCAGTGGTACGTTTTCCTGTTGACCTCCTCAGCTCTGATTCTGGAACGATTTTGTATGCAGCCCTTCTCTTATCACAAAAGGTATCCCCAGGCACAACTCAATACAATACAAAGCTAAGAGTGTGTTTCTCTTTTTAGAATTGCAACTCTGACCCAGAACTACTTGTCGGAGCATTAGACAGCACCAATGAGTGGCCGGATTCCTCATCCTGGTTGGACTCGTATAGCAACGAGGAATGCATACGCCAGTATCAAACCACACCCATCCGATGGCAACCAGCCCAACCGAAGAGCGGCACAGACGACGGCTCGAATGGATCCAGCAATTTTGTGGAGTACACGATCGGAGCGGATTCTTGTAGCAACGAATCCAAACGATATTGCAATGGTCCTCTGAAGGCAGATACCGAATATCAGATGGTAATACGATTGTTTACAAGGTCCAGCTACAGCGACGCGGCCGTTTTGGAATTCAAAACTGGTACCAAACGTTTGGTTGATGAAATGGCTTTTGCATACTACTTTCTTTTAATATTTTCAGATTCGCTTATAAAGCTGACTTTGATATTGGTTTCAATTATCAGTTGCCTTTTGGTTGCATTTATTGCGGGATTCCTGTATCTTTACATAACCAAGAAGATTATTTGGCATAGGGAATCTTGCCACGGTATCGAGGACTCATCGGGCGATATTACATCGAAGAACTTTGCGATTTTCTACAACGAACTCGCGAAGAGGGACAAGCTTCAGCGGGAGTTCAAGGAGTTGACTGTGATTGCTACGGACCTCAGTTTTTCAGCGTCAGAGGCCAACGACTACAAGAATCGGTATAGGGACATATTTCCATGTAGGTAAACTGAATTTAAAGGGTGACTTGATCGAATATTAATATTTTGAACTTGTGTTCATTAGATGACAAGAATCGAGTGATATTGGACATTGATGCTGATGGCAACGACTACATAAATGCTTCGTTCATTAACGTGAGTTCAGTAAAAAATTGTAAGCCGGTTGATTTTTGACGGAAAAACGACAAATTGTGTCAGTTTTTTTTGTTTTGACAGTGCCCGTGCTCTATCGAGAGCTAGCGGCCTGTCAAATCAGTGTCAAACTCTACATAAAATAAACTGACATCAAAGACAAATCTTATGTCGTTTTCCATTGGACAAAAAGAAGCGTCCGGGAGAGTCCGGAATCGAAAAAATGCTGTTCCATTGGCACAAAAATACTCTTCTGGTGATTCTGAGAAGAGAATTTCGCTTCTCGATTTCAAGTCAGAATCCACTCAAGAAGCACTCACACAAGTGCAATTTTATGTATTTATTACAAGTCGGCTGACAGCAGCCGTAGATTATTTTTTGGCATTTCACCAATACTTTGGTGGATTCTGTCAGAAGCAGTTTTGCTGTTCCATTGGATTTCAGAATGAGTGGATCCCCGAGTGAAACCAATGGAAAACGACATTAAAAGCTCTCGCGGAAATGGTTAGATATCAACAGTTTCATTTAAAGTTTGATATTTATTTGACGTGACTCTGCTGTCAGTGAATAGAATTAATTTTAACATTAACTTATCAGTTAAAAATGTAGCATAGAATATATAAATTGATCCATACATTTTCGATTTGACAGATGACAAAAATTTAACAACTGACATTTCTTCTATTTAAAATGGGGACGTTCAAGTATCTAGTTTAGTCTGACAGCTCTCTCACTAATGGCGTTTTTCATTGAAGATCCGAGAGAATTGCCCCGATGTTCAGAATTGCTCCTTTCAATGAAATTCGTTGGAGCACTTTTGCAACAGTGGTAGACACCATATGAGTGATTAGATTTTCTGTTGCTACTTGTTTTTTTTTTTTTATATGGTAAATATGAATGTTTTAATAGGCCAAGTCAATATATTTAAATTTTAGTTTACATTTTGCACGCGTAATTGTATATTTTCGGATCACAAGCGAAAAATTTGTTTCTAATAACACAACAAACATTTCAATCTGATATTTTGCTAGTGTGTGTTGGTGAGTTCAAGGCAATTCTCTCCAAATATTCCGGACGCTTCTTTCGTGTTAAGAATTGACCTGGAAGTGCACTTTTTTTTTAATGAAACATAGAAAACATAGAAAGAGCACTTCTAGATTTCATCTTTTCATAGAAAGGGCAATTCTTTTGAAAACGCCATCATTAAGGCGATATTTTGTTCGTCTTTCGACTGTAGTAGTTATCTTTTATGAAATTTAACGTAAAGAAAGAGTGGAATTCCCTAAAACGTATTGCATAAAGGTAACAGACCTCAGATGCACACACAGAACTTCCTTAGAGGTGCAGTTTGCATCATATGCAATAAGGGCTTTCTTTCTTATACAGAAAACAAAATGTTTAACTTTAGACGACCCTCCAACTAACAACCCAACTCTCATTTACAATATTTGTTCTGCCTTGCAGGGGTATCGTCGTAAAAAGGAATATATCGCTACACAAGGTCCAAAGCAAGAGAGTATTGTCGATTTTTGGCGCATGGTTCTGCAACATAACGTAAGGATCATTGTTATGGTTACACAATTCAAGGAAGAGGATGTTGTAAGTAGATTAAGCTTCTGCATAATTATTCTTCCATAAAGAGTTCGTTATAGATCAAATGTCACCACTATTATCCATGGGAATGGAAAGACATAAAGGTGGAGATCCAAAAGGAGGATTTCTTTGAGCTCTACGATCGGCGTGAAATGATAGTAACACATGCCAAGCAGAATGTACGACGGAAAATAATCCACTTTTACTTTAAAAAGTGGCCAGATCATGGGGTACCCACGGACCCCATGAGTCTGATTACATTCGTACGCAAAGTAAAAGCAGAAAAGTGTCCAAGCGATTCGCCAATAGTTGTCCATTGCAGGTTAGCTTTGACATTAGACAAATCAACAAAGTATACAATATACATTCTCTCTTTTTTAATACAGTGCCGGTGTTGGTCGCACTGGCACTTTTATAGCTTTGGACATCATTATGCAACGCCTTAAGAGTGAAAGCAAAATTAACATTTTCGAGTCGGTGAAGGAGCTGCGTTTCCAACGAATGAAAATGGTCCAGTCTTTGCAACAGTATTTGTTCCTTTACACTTGTGTCTACCAATTGGTTATGCACAAGCGTGGCAAGTATGAGAATAATAAGAAGGTGAGCTTTAAGAATGACCAGGACACTGCCTTGGGTACGGTGCCGAAAGTTGGTGTTCCAGACGCAGAATGTGGTACTAGCTTTAAAACAATTAACTTGGAGAGTATATTGTAATTTTTTTTCTTTTCATGTCGCGATTTTATAATAAAAACACAAAAAAACCCCGTATATAGGAGAGTGCAATATTTAACTGGTGAATATATGTAAATAACGGTGATATGTAGTATTATCAGAAATGACGTACGCTTTTGAAATTTTGTTAACTTGTTTTTATATATGTGTTGTTTGGTGTTTTATTTTGTAATAAATGGATATAATTGCATGAGAGTGGAATAACATACAGAGTTTGAAAGAAGGTCTTATTGAAATCAAAAGATTCAACAAATTCTAGAAAGAGTTTTCGAAATGCATGGACATGTGGCGAAAGTAAAGCGAAAACAAGAATAAACTATGAGTGGGTGACGGTTTCATATCCAAGCACAATGTACCTAAACCTATTCCAGAAGTCTTCCCACAAGAATATGAAATTTTACACCATAACCTAGAATTTAAATGATAATATTTTGTTTTGTGTAAATAAAGTCAGAAAATTTTGTGAGATCACTTGGAATTAAGAATTTTGTTGTGCAGCTTCACACACAAACATGCACGCAGTTTTCATCCACTCATTCATTTTAAATGCGGACATGTTGAGTACACGTATTTAAAGCGACCGAACCACTGATCCCTCTGTCCGAAGAAATAGCTGCGCGACATTACTCGATTGAATACCGTTTACTGAATTCAACTTGACCAGTTTTCGTTAAAGAGACTGAATGGCTTTCAGGATAGAACATTCAATTACATACTCCTTCAGTACACTCCAAAGTTTACTCCGGTGGACTCGGTCAAATGCCTTCCCTAATTCTATAAAACATTTGCAAAAGTATGTGTTGGCTAATGAAGTACCATTGCATTCTGATTGTGAAGAGTGATGAACGATTCTCAAAGGTGAAGGATGATATACGTACAAAAAGTTTCATAAACCAATGAAGACTTCGATGAGCATTACTTTTAAATAAAATGTCGGTTCTCAAAGGACAACATGCAGACGTTAATAAATTAATTAAAAAGAGATTTTGATAAGAGAGGCCGAAAAGAGGAGAAGAAAAAGGAAACTACGAGTATTTATTTCCATATTAGTCTTTTACGGAACTGAACAGGAACCTAATACCTCCGATTTATAAGTCTGCAATGCTAAGCTAATATCTTTCAATTTTTCTCTTAAAACGAACCTACAAAGCTATTTGCTTCGAGATGAATTATGTTTGCGGTAATCACAATCAGAATCACTTACCTTTGCTTTCAATTTCAGCGTTTGCCACTGCAGTTGCAGTTAGATAAATCTAAGCAGAAAAAACAATCAGAATTGTAAATTATTGGGTTAGTTGCAAGCGATTTACTTACGATTAGTATCAGCTTTTTTCCAATTTGTATTTCTTCTACTTATTTGTTTGTTTATATCTAGGTACTTCCATTTCTTCCGCAATTAGGCCTTTCAGTTACGATTGTAAAGAAAACATTTAATAATTCCAAAGAAATGTTAGCAGTTTTAAACAATACCTTATACCATAATCAGCTGCAAGCTACAAACGATTTTTCACTGTGCTTTCATTTGGAAGACGACGAATCCGTCTTTCTTGTTTTTCACCTCACCTCAATAGTTTTAAAGTTTCAAAATGATCGTTGAATGTATACCTACCTATTGAGAACAAAATATCAACTGAAATGATTTCTTATTGGAACTCGAAGCAGTGCTACCCATCCTATAAAAGTTTTCCCAAATAGATAAACAGTGAGTGCTGTAAAAGCTTTTATAAACAGGAAAAAGTCACTACGCTACTAAGTCTTTTTCTCACCAAACCACCGAATAGTTAAGCGAAAGTTCAACGCTTGATTAGATGGTTTTTATTAAAAGCTTAAAAGTTATCTGCGATTAGAGTTACTTAACAGAAAAAATGTCCGCTGTTTGCCTGAATTATCGATTAATAAGGACTGGCAGCACTCTTTTTTTTCGTTGTCACTTTTCACTTGAGTGAATCTGACATCACTGTTATCAAAACTTGTAGTTTACAAAACTAAAAATTTACTTTTCTGCTAATAAGTAAAACTTAAATTTTCTGAAGCAAAATGTCGGAAAGAAAAGTGCTGAATGTAAGTAGCCGCACCACTTGTATTGTAATAAAACTTTAATATTAACAATTTCTTTTGTAGAAATACTACCCGCCCGATTTCGATCCGTCCAAAATACCCCGCATGAAATTGGCCAAAAATAGGCAATACACTGTCCGTCTTATGGCCCCATTCAATATGCGTTGCAAAACATGCGGAGAATACATCTACAAAGGTAAAAAGTTCAATGCCCGCAAGGAGGACGTTGAAAACGAGACATATCTTGGCATTCGAATATATCGTTTTTACATCAAATGCACACGTTGTCTGCAGGAGATATCCTTCAAAACAGACCCAAAAAACACCGATTATGAGATTGAAGCCGGGGCGACACGAAATTTCATGGCTTTAAAATTGGCCGAAGAGCAAGCACGCAAAGAAGAGGAGGAATTAAGGGAGGAGGAAGCTAACAATCCCATGAAGCTGCTCGAAAACCGTACGCAGCAATCAAGGAATGAAATCGAGCTATTGGAGTCGTTGGAAGAATTGAGAGATCTGAATAGAAGGCAGCATAGTGTCGATTATGAGACCATGTTGTCTCAGTATAACACAGCTGAGTCGGAGAGGGAACGTTTGGAACGACAAGAAAGGGAGGATGAAGAGTTCATAAAGTAAGCACTGTCATTTTTCGGATTTAAGCCTTCAATAAACCCAGCTTTTTATTAGGAGTGTGAATTTTAAGACCAAACAGGGGACGGGAAAGAAGATCATCGCCGAAGAGATTGTCGAAGATGTGAAAGAAGAACAATCCGAACCTGCCGAGAAGAAGCCCAAACTCGTCATGGGGCCACCGCAAGAAGCATCATTCGCCAGCAACAAGGGCGCAGGACTTAAGGGATTAGTCAAACGAAAGCAACCGTTGGTTATTGTCAAACCGAGGGAAACAGTTCCACCAAAAGTGGCCGGCGGACTCTCTCTTCTTTCGGCCTATTCAGACAGCTCAGAAGAATCTGAATGATAAACAAATGCATAATAAAAACACAATTTTTTAATATTATTACACGTTATGTTCTCCTGTTTTTTTTTTTAATCCTATCTTCCACCGCAAGTCAAAGGAGCCAGTACCGTTCTTTACAGGTAACCCAACCATCAGTCGACTTGATGGCGAGTTCAATTCGTCCGCTCGTCCCGATATGGTGGCTGACTTCAAGAATTGCAGACACGATTCGAACGACATCTGTTGCAGAGGCGATGCAGAATGCTCCATTCCCTTGCGACTGAGTGGCCTAAACGTTCCGTCGAACGTCATGTAATCGGCGATGAGCAGGAGATGCCTAGGGTCCACAGTAATGCCGTATACCTTGAACACGTTTTGCACTTCCTTCACGATGACTTTGCCGGCCGCTTCAATGCCGTACGTATTGGCGATGCCATGAATGTCGTTCGAGTAGATACGATTTACATCCAACACTTTGTTGTGCTTAAACATTTCAACGATGTTGATGCCGTCCGTCTTGAGCGTTAGTTCCTCGCGATTCTTGTATGTGATTGCTCGCTTGATCTTGTTGATCTGATGGATTACCGACTTGGCCGACAGTTCACGGATAATGTTCGAAATGTCCGGGTTGTGGTACTTCATTTCTAACTGAAATGCAAAACGATTAGAACAGGAAAATAACGGACGTGTCTCTTCACTTACATTGAATGTCAACTTGCACCACAGATGTTGATCATTGTCGTAGACGTAGCCTTTCACCATTTCATTCCGCAGCACCTTGGCTATGTCGTTATCTTCTATATCATCGGTGTCTTCTTGGGACTCGTTGATGTTTTCTGCGGCGTCCTCTTCCTCTTCTGTGGGAGTAGAAATTACACAATTAGACGGTTGTTGCATGCGCCTTAGGTATGCACTAATATCAGTATCCAAAAACTAACCATTGGCGTCCTTGATCTCCTCCGCATCTTCAGGGTCGTCGTACTCTGTTTCATCCTTTTTTCGGTTCTTTAATTTTATACCCGTCGCATCATCGTCATCGTCATTCTGAAAACATTTCGATTAAAAAAAAAACCATAACCGGGAGTAGTCTCACTTACGCCATTATCGTCATCAGATGAATCGCCATCGGCGTCGTTTTTCTTATCCTTATCGCCCTTACCGTCATCTCCATCGTCGGCATCGAGTTCGTCGTCGTCCTGATCGCCTCCCTTCTTCTTGGGGTTATCTTCTATATCGATACTGAAAAAAAAAACACCGATTGGATCATGGGTTTGATTCTACTCAAGTCAAATATTTCTCCTTACACAGAGTTCTTATTTTTAGCCGACTTGATGATGGCGCGGAAAAGTTGCTTGAAGAACGTTTCCGTCATGTACTTGAGAATCTGCTTGGGCCTTACGCAAAAATCATCCTGATAGGCCTCACGTGGCAGAAACTGAAAGTGGATTTGGTACTGGTAGGCCCGTTCTGGCAGCAACACCAAACAGATATTCACGTTTACATCTAAAATAGAAAATAGTCAATAGTACACTTCCTGATGGGGTGAAACTGAAACTCACATTGCAACAAATCAGCCATGGTAACTCGATTCAATTTGATCCTCAGCTTGTCGGCGTTCTTCTCCTGACCCGGCTTCACAGGAATGTCCATCGAGG
Organism: Cheilosia impressa; assembly: GCA_948293265.1. Lineage (NCBI taxonomy): Eukaryota > Metazoa > Arthropoda > Insecta > Diptera > Syrphidae > Cheilosia > Cheilosia impressa. The sequence goes on along the minus strand of OX411884.1, from coordinate 43,981,685 downwards.
GGGTTTTTATGTTCACCGATGCCATCATTAGGATCTCTCTTAAGCGGGGAATACCCAAAGTCACGTTCATTTCACCACGACCGGCGAAATGGAAAGTATTCAGTGTCATCTGAGTTGACGGTTCACCGATGGATTGGGCAGCCAGTAATCCAACAGGCTCACCCGGTTCTGCCAGAGATTTCAAACTCTTTATGTACATGATGTCAGTGATCTCCTTCTTGCGCAGAGGATTTTCCTCCACATACGACTGAACCAGTTTCTCCACATACTCCGACACCGATCCGTAGAAACTGTCTGGTTTGTATTTGGACATCGTTGGGTCTGGACAGCGTCTAAATTTGTTTCTGTACTTCTCTTTGGAGTCTGCGTCGGCTTTTATCCAGAGCTTCACTAAGGCTTCGTCGATCCTTGAGCGCCCAGTCTTTTTATTCACTTCAGTGGGGTTTTCCACTTCGACCTCTTCCCTTAGTTCGCTGGAGAATCGCGTGAAGCCCGATAAAGTACGATTACCGGTGGATTTGCGATGCTTCTTATGCCATGATCTCACTTTCTTTACGTGCTTTTGCACAGCGACTAGGGCGCCATCACTTTTAATTTTCTCCAGCTCACTGGGACGAAGGATGACGGATGAGTTCTCATCGAGGAACTTGGCAGATTTGGGATCGAAAAATCTCGACTTGAGGATGTCCATGCCATCCTCGCCGTAGAGGAATTGCACAACAGTGTTATCGCTGTCGCGGACGGTTAGATCGTAGTTCACATTAAGACCCTCCAAGTGCTTGATCAGACAACGCTGCAGGTAACCGGAACGACTGGTTTTCACAGCTGTATCAATGAGACCCTGGAAAGAACATTAGAATCGGGTCGCTTCTTATTCCCCTCTACTTACTTCACGCCCAGCCATGCAATGGAAAAAGAAGTCCTGCGGCTGTATTCCTGTCATAAACCGACCATCAATGAATCCACCAGACTTCGGCGACGTCTCAAACGATGTAAAGCTGGGAAGAGACTTTCCTGATATCATCAACGGTGGCCGTTTGCCTTCCAACTCAATCTGTCCTAGGAGACATGAAATCTGCATCGTGTTGACCATAGATCCCTTCGCTCCGGAAAGCACCATCAGTTGCAGGTTGTTGTCCGGGAACTGAGTGATCAAACCTTCAGGTAGACAAACCCTGTGAAAAAAAAACACGCACATCAACAAAAGTCAAGAAAAGCCAACCCGCAGCTTACTTGTTGATATCATTTGTGTACCGATCCAGCATTGCTTTATACTTCCTGTCCAGGATGACTCGGAACTTGGGGTCCTTCGCGTAGGCTTCGTCCGTTTTCGCAGCGATCACATCTTGTGCGGGCAGGCCCTCCAACTCAAGTGCTGCTGCAGCGGCCGTATTGCCAATCAGTCGGCTGTCTTTGATGATATTTCGACGTTTACCGTCGGCTGCGGCTGTCACCAATATGTCCTTGACGCCCAGGGTGAAACCTTCGCGTTGCAGGAAGCTGGTAAAGACTTTCGTAAACGAGGTCAGCAAACGAGTTGATATTTCGCCTCCGTAGAGCTGTTGACAATCAAATGGCACTGTAGCATCAGAGTGGCGTAGCTATAATTCAATTGTGTTTTACCTCGTACATACAGTGAACCAGACCATATCGCGTAGCTCCGTATTGCTGCTTGTCCAGTACTCCCACTAAGAGCTCACCACCACGGATGATGACTTCACTTTCGGTCATCTGCATGAGCTTCAAGTCGGTTCCGCCGGATACAGCTGCTCGGCCTTCTTCTTTGTTCCAATTCTAAAAGGATAGATGGTAACGAGTGTTATCTGCATTTTACTCGAGATGGGACGTCGACGTATTCACAGTCGTAAGCTCGAGTTTATAGCACACAAAGGTCCTACGGCCATCCTTCTAACTTACCTTTACTCCGATCTTTGCTGTTGATGTCAAATTGATTGCGGGATAGCCCTTGGGAATCAGGTTCAGCAGTATCGTGGACAGAATCTAAAAGCGCAAAATGTCTATCATCACCTATTTGCATCGCATTTAGCAGCGGCAACAAACTAACCTGCTTTCCAGACCACAGTGCAATTGGCTTCAGTATCGCCGGCGGTAGAAGCTTTATATGTCCCTGCACATGGGACAATCCCTGGAAAACCAGCTGCTGGTAGTCCTGCTTGTTGAAAAACCTTCCGCGGATCGAAAGCTTTACTCCGGAAATCACTTGATCCTGAATCAAGCCGCCAAGGGGACTGCCATCCTTTGGAACAAGATAGTTGTTGGCCACATTCGCCAAATTGTAAGCCTCCGACCGGGAGACTTCGCCCTGCGGCAAATGAGCGTTCATTTCGTCACCATCGAAATCGGCATTATACGCCTTGCAGTTGGAATAATGCAGGCGGAACGTTTTCTCGCCATGGAGAATGCGTGCTTTGTGCGCCATTATACTGGGTCTGTGGAGCGAGGGTTGTCGATTCAACAACATCACATCGCCGTTTAGAACGTGGCGATGCACGATTTTCATTCCTTTGCCCGCAACGTTCAGCAATAGCTTTGCCATACTTTCTCGTTTTGACGGATTGCCAGCTGGGATGAGGGTGGTGGTGCCTTTCTCGTCTTCGATATAGTTGGCGCTAAAAGGAGAAGCAGGGAATACTTTAAATGCACAAGATAAATTTCTTTTCAATTGCTTGCGTACCCTGGATGTATTTCAGGGCCATTTATGACCATCTTGCGGAGTTCTGAAACATTCCATGGAGTAACCGGCACCGGATAGGACAGTTTCCTGGCGAAAATGTCTGGGACCCCGACTTCTTCGACATTTATATTCGGATCTGGAGTGATGACAGTACGAGCGGCGTAGTTAACACGCTTTCCCATCATGTGCTTTCGGATTAGGCCCTCCTTTTTTTCTAGAACTTGTTTCAAACCCGAGGAAGTTACGGCGTCTCTTGCTATAGATGCATCGAGAAGAAGATCGATGGCTGCCTGGAGTGCTTGCCAAGCAATGTACATCTTCTCGTAAGGAGTCGATCCCTTAGCAGATTCGTAAACTGTCTGAAGGGATACTGTCGTTATTTTGTTATTTCTATGGACATTTTAAGACAACCTACCAATGCGTCTGGCATCATGTTGGACCCTTCACTTTTGATGTTCATCATGATCACCCTCAGAACGGAATTGGTCTCCACAATGTTTCTGTATACAGTCGTTTGTGAGTGTTCAACGATTTGATTCCGAAGAACATTGGTTGGGCGGCTTTTCGGGGGTGTAACTGGAACAACATCCATGAAGAGCAGATCCACCGGATATTCTATCTCGTCAGAGGCGGTTTTTAGAATGGGGAAAAGAAGTTTCAGCAAAGTCGGATAGTTATTATAGACCTCTCGCAGAATTTTGCGACATTCGTCGGCCAGGATGACTTTGTTCTGTCCACCTTTGATCATGGAGTCTCCAAGTGAACTGAAATTGTCATTTTAGATTTAGTAGAAATTGTTGAAAACTTAAACCCACCTTTTTTCCAATTCAGTCTTGGTAATGTGCATGACCAGCTTCCGATACATGAAGCGGACCCTTTTCAAACTCTGGTTACAGTGAATACATTTCTTCGTTTTGGGATTCTGGAGAGAAGCATGTATCAATGATGTCCGAATAGCGCAAGATGTCTTGGTACTGTTGCAGCTATTGCTCTTGCCTTTGCCCAGTAGTTCATGCATCTTTGCGATTTGCGGATGGACATTAACACCGTCTTCAGTTTTCACGAATTGTGATGCGTTTTGGCTCACATACTCGGATTTGAAAATCTCCATTTCTTGCGCTTCAGTGACATAACCAGCATCAACAAGTTGCAACTGAAGCATCAGGATATCCAATGGGTGATCTGTTGGTTCCTTAATTAGCCCAAAACTTTTAGATGCATTAACTACTTTAACTTACTCTTCATTTGAATTTTATAACAATTCAAACAGCTGATCTTTAAGATGTAATGAACCAGATTGATAAAGAACGGATTGTACACCAAGGCATGAAGTTCAATGTGCCCCAGATGGCCGCTGCAACTTGCCAGCGATAAGCATGTTCCGCACGGATCCATTGATTTGCCATATGCACCCATGGCATTGTCGTACAGTCCACCAGGTAATGGATGTCCAAGTGGATCAAACGTAAGGCCAGTGATGATTTTGACTACGCTCAGTTTTTTTATTTCGTCTCCAGTGAACACCGTAAACTGCAGGTCAGAAGGAATTATATCGATTTCCCTCTTAGACGCCTTCATTTTGGTCAAACTTTGTGGGCACCAATTGGGAAGATTTTTCAAAACGAATTCAATTTAATTTTTCTTGTGAAATTAGAAAATTAAATAGGAAACCACTTCGAAACTATATGCATTTGCAAATATGGCACATGCTAGAAAGCAAAATGACAACCGTTGTCAAATAACATGACATTTGAGTGCACGTGTTGCGCAGGGACGTGTTCAGAGAATGCACGAAATACTTTTTAAACAGATATGTGATTTATTTTGATAAATAAATATAAAAGCGTTAAAAACAATTTCTCAGATGACGTTTATAGAGTGGTATCTAACCGACAAATATAATCCCGACTTTCTCGACTGAGTTGAGTGGGTTATGTTGTCAGTTATGTCGTTTTCCATTGGACAAAAAGAAGCGTCCAGAAGAGTCCGGATTCCGGAATCGAAAAATGCCTTTCCATTGGCACAAAAATAGGTACTCTTTTGGTGATTCTGAGAAGAGAATTTCGCTTCTCGATTTCAAGTCAGAATCCACTCAAGAAGCACTCACACAAGAGTGCAATTTATGTATTTATTACAAGTCAGCTGACAGCAGCCGTACCTAGATTATTTTTTGGCATTTCACCAATACTTTTGTGAGTTCTTTCAGAAGCAGTTTTGCTGTTCCATTGGATTTCAGAATGAGTGGATCCCCGAGTGAAACCAATGAAAAACGACATTAATGTCGGCTGCTGTCAGTTGACTTGTTATAAATATATAAATTGCACTTGTGTGAGTGCTTCTTGAGTAGATTCTGACTTGAAATCGAGAAGCGTTTTTCTCTTCTCAGAATCACCAGAAGAGTATTTTTGTGCCAATGGAACAGCATTTTTTCGATTCCGGACGCTTCTTTTTGTCCAATGGAAAACGACATAACATTTTATGGTATAGGTACCTAATTTGGTGAATGTGAAATTGTTTCATTACCGTTTTTCAGGATGGTGGCTAGGGGAATTTGTTTTTACGCCGTGCTAATGGGACTTTTTTATTTTTCCCATATGATCTATATAGGTAGATCATTTATTTCCATGGTTTACAACAATGATGTAGGTATATAGATCACGTGGGTAAAATAAAAAAAGTAAGTCCAGACTTTAAATTTGTGGAATCTCACAATTACGATATCACATGAAAAATAAAGCCATTGTGAATCAGAACTAAAAATGCTAATGCTTATGCTCTTTGTTTAATTATAAGAACTATATTGTAGTCCACTATTGAACGTTCGCTTAATATTCGCTTAATTAGGGACCGTAGCAACGTTTTCCTATTAATAAAACCTAGTCATTTGGCATTTCTATGAAAACAGTTTTTTACTGCTTCAAATTCTAATCAAAATCGTCCCAGCTGCTATTTTGTTCATTCATTATCTACGGTCGTGTGAAATACTAACTTTGGCTAATTTTCTGACACATACTTGTGAGTGTTGAAGGAATTAGGTCACCCAATCTCCAATTTCTCGCTTTGAGTTTTGTAGTTTATTGTGTTTTTAAAGTAAACGTCAAACATTCGCATACCTTACTTTGCCGTGATAGCTTTCCAATAAAAAACGTTCTAGTAATAATGAGAGGCGAACCTTAACCCTCTGCCTTGGCGTTGGCACTTTAAAAATTGGTTTTCGCTTAATATTGAGCATCTGGTGGCTGTACCACGCACTTTAGCACTTCAATAAATAAATAAATGTTTGGCGCAGCAAAAAAGCAGTCTGTAAAATCCGAGGTCTTCCTTAACTAAAATAACCATTCGTTTGTATTAAATTTTATATTGGAACAAAGGAACTCTCAAATTTATGCGGAACCCGTTTGGCTGAATTGAAACGCTTTCTCAAGACGGTTCTTTCTAGGAAGTTTGTCATACGTTTGCTGTCTAAAAAACCGTAAGATGCAATTTGAGTTCTTCCGGCGATGGAACCTGAGACCGCACACTCACCACTGAGGCACAGCACCAGCACTTAATACCACTAAACATTCATTTACTATCCTGTCCCATGGCTCCCCAATAACTGAGTTAAAAACTAACCAAAGCATCCCATTTTGTTTCCTGTTTCACCATAACTTAATTTTGATCAACACACAAGATAGTACCACTCTTTGATCGTTTCTTCACTTCACCCACCTACTTCGGCAAGGAAAAGCAAATTCCTGAGTGAATTCCTAGCCACCGCCATGCCCAGGATTCCTAATTTAATTTCACAGGTTGCAAAAACCTAACTATGCGAAAGGGAAACTTCACCCCATTTGTGGGCGTCTTTAGTTTGCTGTATGGGTGTGTAAAGTCAGGCAAAAAGGCAAAGACATCTCTCTCGTGCACGCGGTTTCATTGGGGAAGAACCCACAATTCGACGAACTTTGTCGAAACTTCTAGATTTTATTTTGCAGCGCACAAATCTTCACAAACAAATATCAACTATAAATCTTGTCCTTGTTTCCAGATCTCCGTGTCTGTATATATACAAGTGGCAGGGTGTACACTGTACATGTACATGCAAGCGAAGGGACAGTAACCCCAGCGGCGAGGGTGGATGTTCTAAAACTGTCGCCGCATTTTCACCACTTTATTATTGTGTGCCACTCTAACTCGCTTACAGGAAGATTGTTTGCAAAGCGAGTAAGTGCCAAGACTATCCTTTGAAGTACATATACAAATATTCATGGTCACGGATAGAAAGACAGCATGTAGGAATGCATATACACGCACTTACAAGAATCCATATTCTCTGGCTCCCTACAAAGAACAAGTAATTTAAAGTAATTTACCACAAAGTGATGAGGAACGTAGTTGGGGAGGAGAAAATCCTTGAACTGGCATTTAGCATCGGGTTTGGTTGCATAAGTGAACAACTGCTCTAGTGTATGTTGGGAAGCATAACAGCAGAGAATACTCCCAAAGTTATTTACCTCAATCATTCCTACTCATTCGACAGGTGAAACTATTCCAATGGGGAAAAGACACCAGCAGAGAAGAATGGCTTGAGTTCCACTGGCCGATAGACTGCAATGGGAAAGTTGATGAAATTAAGTTTTGGACTGCCAAAAGTGCAAGCGGCAAGTTCCGGAAAAGTCACCAGACTTTCTGTGGCACATCATCAGTGGTTGGTCCTAGCATTGTTCGGAGGGTAATTATATCGGGGAAAACTTTTGTGACCCAAAGTTTTGTCTCACACAATGGACGCACACACTCCCAAAAGGCAAATGTTGAATTTGCTGGGCGACGAAGAGCGTATGCGAATGCACTTTGGGAAGTATATGTATGTACCGCGTCGTATGTCCCATTAAGTATGTCAACGAAGACATTCGTTTGACTGGACATTTTTATTTTTTTTTGTATAGACGTGTGGTATCTGTAGATTTTTATTGTTTAAGCAATTAGATTAAAAGAAAATTCATCAATTTAAATGCAATGTATTATAAAGAAAAGTATCAACTGAGTGTTTACAAATTGAACATATTTTTGGGTATAAATTGTATAAAGCAGACAGAGGGTTGGCCGAATAATAAGTCTCGAAACTCGAATATTTCCACTGAGTACTAAGTTGGCATTTCGTACTGAAGTTACGTACGATTTGAATAGCAAATTGGTGTTTTTACTTTTTCACAAAGGCACGGTTAAAAAAAAATTATTAATCGCTTTATATGGCAAAGTTGAGGACAACAACTGTGATTTAAAACATTTTTGACACGAACTGTCATACACATCCACAGTCCTCAAATTCGCAGATGAAAAACTCTTTCGAGTTAAGCCTGAAGTTGCAATTGCAATAAAAGACTGGGGATGTTCGGGTTTTCAGTTTAGTAAGTCTGACATGTGACTGACGTGTCTGCATACTCAGTTGACATTTCAATATGTCAAAATTCGAAATAACCCGCGTGAATATAAAAAAATTAAGTTTACTAGTCTACAATAGTCAGGGAAATGTCAGAAGTTACAAATATTCGCCCGTTCCCAGTTCGTTCTAATATGAATGGTTTCATATTACCTGAATGCAATATATAGCTGCAGCTGCATTCGTAAGCCCTGTCAAGTCGTACGAATTCGTAAAACCGCGTCCACAATGTAGTAGTGACATTTGATAAAAAAAAAATCATTTGTTCCTCCACAGCATTCTTCCAATTCGCTGCTTTTATATTTTTCAAGTTTGTGCCCCCAAAATTACAAAGGTACATCCTGCCTGTAACAGCGTCATATTTCTCTTGTTCTGTTTGCTCCATACCAACTGTCAAACAGCAGTACACTGTACACACAAAGAAAAAGTTGGCCTACTCTCACAGTGAGTTCCGGCTACCTGTAGCTGCACTCTGTACACATTTCACAGCCGAATTGCTGCGAGAACCAAGGAACATCGCATGTCAAAGGGGGCCTATACAAACAAAATCCTCAAATTCAGCGAAAAAGAAGTCCATACGCAGCGCGCACTTGAAAGTTCGCACTCGAGAGTGCCCGCACATAACCATTTCCTCATTCAAGTATTTTAAAATCAAATAACCGCAGTGCTACACGGCCAACAGAGTACCTAAAAGTTAGCCGTATTGTTCGCTTCCACTGATTACCATAGTTAAGAGCTTTCAAGTCTTTGCGGTTAAACTTTGCTTGTAATATTTACAGAGAATTTCCGCTTCTACTGCTGGCTGTTGCTGCAAATGAGTGGACAACCTACAAAAAAAGAATATACCTAAGACTTAATTAGGATTTTCCCTATTTTCCGTTTCCCCTTACATCCTGTTTCGGTTAGCTGTCAAAATATGTACTTTGATAACGACATTCATCCGCCCCCCATCTACTTGCATTCGATGGAAAATTTGAAACGTTGGAAACTGTCAACCACCATTCGAGGGTGACATTCACAAAAGTCGCGAATCGTATTAAAATCCCTGGCAATTGATGTGCAGAAGCAAAAAATATTGCGAGAGGAATCATTTCAATTTTATCCATGGAAAATAGGATCGGAAAGCGGAATCCCTTACTTCCCAGATTCGTTTCTGGCCCCTCGACAGTTTTCGACAATTTTGCGGTAGGTATACGTACTACGGCGCCCTATTACAATCACTGCAAATCGTTTATATGCGCTGCCAGCATAGCCAACATAGAAGCAGAAAATGGTTTTGTCAGTCAAAGATTGCATAAAATGCCGGAACACGAACTTTTCTGCAGGATGGTATTCAGCAGCAAAAGGATTTATCTTTTAACACACAAACACACACACTATAATAGACGAACCCACCTACATATCATATCCATATGCCACCTTTACGGTTCCGTACACATTGCGCAATAGTTATACTTATAGTATACATTGTTGCACAGTATGACAGCAGAGTCACGGACGAAGGAAGTTTACAAAAAAATGACGAAACCGAAATTTGAATTGCATCCATTTGACAGGCGGGATATTGCATGATGTCATTGATCACCTCTAAACCGATGCAGGACAATGATATTGATGTTGATGTTAAGGATGATGATGATGCTACTGCCGTTTGTGTTGATGAAGCATTTAATCATGAGCTTATGTCAACATACTGGTTTGCAGATGACAATATTGTCGCTGTAGAATTACGATGCTGGCGATGAGCTCTGTCTACCACAGATGTCTTATTTTAAACATCGGACTTGTACATCAATAAAGAGGATGTTGGCTATGGGACTGTCACATGTGCCTACTGGATAAACGAAGTTTATACTATGCGACAAAGAAGTAGGTGCACTGTGTATATTTTGTTGTATTTCACATGTAAGAAGTGACGAATATGTCATTGGGGACGTTCAAGTATCTAGTTTAGTAACTCTGACAGCTCTCTCACTAAGTGTATTTCGGTTTTGATTGGGGGAAATCGGCCAGTTTCAGTTGATGTTTATGGAGGGGTAGCCGACGAATCTAGTCAAGAAATTCGTGACTGAGTACTAAGTTGACAGTTCTCATATGTGGCTGACGCAGAAAAAGTGACGTTCCCGACCAATCTGTGGTTGACAAATTGTGCTTAATCACTATATTGAAAACAAATACATCAAACTACTGTCAATTGATTTGGGAAATCATAGCTACGCAGATTTATATAGAAAGCCATAGATATCAAGTGTGAGGATTTTTTCTTTTACTAAATTGTGGTGAATAACTTACTAACTTAATGGTCACGTTCCATTGCCTATATAAATAAGAAAAGCGTCACATCCATATTGGAGCCCACCGTTTTATTACATATGGTGTGACATTAATTTAAACGACAAAATAACTTTTAATTTGAACGTGCTTTGATTCAAGATGTCAACTCTTACATATGGTGCAGATGTCAAAAGTTAAATTACTTAAGGAAAAGAAACTGATTACTTGCACCAAAATAATTTTGTAAAGGGCTTAAATAGATTTTCTATGAATTTAAATTTTTTTTTTTACAGTCTTTAGTATAGGAATTTCGAAACAACACTATAAGCGTACAATTATGTGAGGAGCAATTTTAGCTCGTGGATAAGGAACTGTAATTCCCTTAGAAGTCGAATTTAAACAGTGATATATTGACTAGTGATTCTCCAAACTAGTTTGAACTGAAAGTGACAACAAATAACTACTTTGACACAGCTAAAAAGTCAATCGCAACATTTCTTAAAATTTACAGAAATAGTGAAAATAGTGAAAATCTTTCGCTTTATAAAAACAAAATTTCTGCTATTTTAATCTGTCAAATGCAATAAATGCAATGACACGAGAGACAGATAAAAACAGCTCTACAGCAGAAGTCGTATTACATTATCGGAACCATCGACAGCAACTTTGTCTTTAGTGGGAAAAAAAGTACTGTCGGTTGAGTGCAATATATTGTTGCCTGGCAACAAAGCAAAAAACCATTAAAATGGAACAAGATATATTTTGTTTGTACAATTTTACTAGAATTAAACCATCCTCGCTGTGAACTGTCAACATTTTTGCAAAATTCACCCAACGAAACCGCGAATGAAAAATTCGTTTGTATTTACTTAACTATAAATTCCAACTAGAAACTGATGGCCGAAATTCGCCTGAGCGAAATATGTCAAAATGTACGAATATTTGGTCGGGCGTAGTTGAAATTGATTTCATATAAACTGTCCTTAAAGTTGATGTCGATGTTGCTGTGACGGTGTGTCATAAACAATTTAAAATTATCAAAAAAATGTAATTTATCTGTCAAAGTTGCAGTTGATATTGCCGTACCACGTTTTTCTCACACAAATAAGCTTAAATTACTTGACTACACTTCTTGTAAGTCACTTCTCCGTGTATATCTACTCAAAAAATTGGTTAACGCTGACAAATCGCCGTAGCCAACAACTGTCAAACTTAGTTACCTAGTGTTGATTTCGAGCTTTAAAATACATGAATTAAAAGAAGAGGACACAATTCCCTATCCAACACTGTGTCCTTTCATTTGATAGCAAAACACCAGTTGTTTACTTACTATTGTCCATGTTGCACAGAGACCAGCCCCAGCCGGATTGTATTACGTTTACGTTTGTAAACGGCAAGTGGGTATGTTGCTCTAGCGTGCGCTGTGTACTTTTCTTTGGTAACAACGCATGTACATGTGTACCCACCACCAACAATATGTTGATTTTTGCATAACAATCCTTTAACTGCCATGTGCATATGCAAGCAAGTGGCAGGAGTTGCTTTTCGAGCTATCCCTCCGTGCTTGCACACACTAAGAGGTTTATCAGCCTGGCTGGCACCCGGCCCCACCCACAGCTTAAACATGGTGTAAAATCGAAACTTCCGCTACAGCTCCATTTGGAATTTTTACACCTGAATAGCCAACGACTATAGCACTGCGAAGCACAGTGCAGAACAGAATTATTCGAGTCCTAGACATTGATGTCGACATCGACGATATATATACGGTCACCTCCCTTCTATTGTACTCGTATCCATGGACAGAAAAAAAAACAGTTCCTAGTGCTGTACTCTCTACCTGGCTGGTATTTGTGAATACTGACAGTTTGATTTAGATGCCGTGGGCAAAAATGAGATTTGGCTTAATTCCTTCTAATGCACAGGAATATACGATCGTGCTGTGTGTCCTTAACTAGCTACATATGTCACTTTCTGTGCAGGTACAGGTACAACGCCGTAACAATACCTTTACGCATTCCAACACCGCCGGTTGTTATGACTGGAGATAAATACATTGCAATCTGTGCAATCCAATTTAGCCAAGCTCTCACATAAAGTGAGACTTTTACGCCTTCCCCATACCAATGATCGACCATATATACGGGGCGCGACGCGGCGTTTCAAAAGGTTAGAGTCGAGGAAACTCATAAATTCGAGAAGCACTAGCAGTTCGCCACCGAGCTACCACCCGCTGGAAAAGTCATTTCGAGTTCCAGCACTTTGCAATGGCGTTGGCCTCCTTCTACCCCTGCATACACCTGTGGACAATCGTCGTCGTTCATCGCTGTTTTGTGCGCTGCAGACCGGACTCGACCCTTGCTAACAATAGAAGAGCGCGCGGTCGGGTATCATGTCCGGTCTGCCCAGCCTCTGAATTCGCCTCCCTCATTCCAAATACACGGTGGTTATGTTACGTGGCCAACGATTTATGTGGCATCTTTTGTAGCGCGCGAATGAATGCAATCGGAATTTTTCCTCAGCGGGACTACGAAAGGCAAATAAAAGAAGAACAGAGGGACGTTCTAAAGTTTTTCCAGCGCTTTTGACGATTGTGATGTTTGTTATGCAGATAACAACGAAATGCTTCCGACGAGTTAATCAAAGCGCCTGGCCAAACCACTTTTCCTGATGCTGAAAACCTGCCAAAATGGTAGTGTACGTATGCAAAAGTGCGCTGAGGAATGTGCTTCGCATGCAGGCTAATACGTATATCTATAACTATTGTTGTTGAATTCAGATTGTAAACGAGAAGGGTTAAATTGCCAGCCAAACTAAAGTGGAATAGCCAGAGGGAGGCAGTGAAGCGTGCAGGGCTTTTGTTTTTGTTCGGGCATTTGGTGGCTGGTGAATGACGTTTGCAGTAAATGCTGAAGTCCGATATGACTTACTTCGGGGGATAAGTGTAAAAGAAGCTGTATACTTTTTATGCACCTTGGACGTTGTTTCAATTTAAAAATTACGTGTCTGAGTCAATTTGTCACTGCTTGGAAGAGTTTACTTGGGAGCAGTGATGCCATTTTGGGGGATTTACCCCTTTTTGAGGGGGATTTTCTGAGAATTTTAATGTGTCCGAAGGAATTTTCTTTCATACTAACAAGTTGTATATAATCACTCCTATTCCGAGTGGCGTTTACGACGATTTAAAAAACGCCAATTTGAATTTGAAATTTGGAATTACGAGAATTTGGAATTTCAGTCGTTGAGCGCCATTTGTCACTGAAGGTCATGTTGAACCTATTCGCTTACGGCGAACGTCATGTGAGAAACTTTACAGCCATTCTGTAAGGCGGTGAGCGACACAAAAAACGACAAACGCCGTGAAAGTAAAACGCCACTCGGAATAAGGCTCAGATTCTGTAAGGCGAAACTATCAAACGTTTTCGTGCGCATGAACGATTTGCCCTATGTTACACAAGCAAATTTCTTCGCGCACACGAAAGCGTTTGATCGTTTCGCCTTACAGAATCTGACCCCTGGTTTTTTGTTGCTCTTTTTATTTGAGCTCATTCCTTTTTTTAAGAATGGCGTAATGCGAGTATCACCACAGTCAAGAAGAAATTTTGTTTCTTTTATTTTTTTGTTTTCGTTTTTTTTTTGTTAGGGGGGTTATTTTAACAACAAAGGGATAAAGTCCATCGAAAAGGAATTTTTTAAAACTCAATCTGAAATATTCCATCATAACCTTCTGGCAACACTGCTTGATGGGAGGAACTTTGACAGAATGCCTTTGTATCTCTCAAAAATCACAAGTCTAATCATTCAGTCATAGATTTCATAATTCAGGAAAATTGCATGTAGAACAGGCATCTAGAAGGTCTGTGTGACATTTTAAAAAAATACTACTTCCATTCGTGTACTTGGCTCATCAAAAATTTCGGAACAAAAGGCAATTGGTAAAATAACGAGTAACGAGTAGTTTCCCTCTAAGCGTTTATAGTTTAATTGTCAAATATAGAAATTTTTTAAAATCTGACAGATTGTGGACTGCGAAATGAATGAGACGGAGACCTCCTATTTTAGGTATCTGCGAGGGTTTAGAAATAGAGAGCCCTTGTGGTGAAATCTTTAACTTTGCCTTGAGTCTGACTTAAGGATATCCTCCAAGAAAAAAATAACAAACAAGTGTCAGTTTTATATTGTACTTACCAAAGCCAAGGTAAGGGTTTTCAATCCTTTTTAGAGTCTTTTTTTTGACACATTTTCAACTATTTGCTGGCCCGTTTTTGGTACGTAGTTTTAAGCGTTTTCAACTAATTTTTTGAAACGTTTTTTAACACGTTCCTTGATGCAATTTTCAAATCATTTTTGATGCGTTTTTAGACTCGTTTTGGTCACATTTCTTATCTCCTTTCTAAACTTTCGAATCATCGAAGCATTGACGAATAGAAGACCTTTCGATATCAGTCGCTGCAAAAGGAACTGAAAGTGTGCGTTAAATATTCGCATTTCTCCAAAATTTTTACAAACATCGGTAGGTTGAATTGCCCTCCTGTCTATAACGGGTACCTACATCTGCCGGTAAGAATAGTTTCTGTCATCTGCTGAATGTACACTTCCCATACAGTCCGATTATCTCCGATAATGAAAAACCAATTCGACTGCATGTCATCCTTCTGCATTCTCATTGTCCCTTAGTTACATTCATCCACATACATAACCGATATGCGTAATTGCGAATTTTAATTATAATAACTCTAAAATGGAACACTCCCAACGCATTTCAATAATTTGTACCTAAAACATTTCATAAAAACCCCAGCAAAATAGATTTAATTTCGCGTTCAAAAACGAACAGCCAAAGCCACTTCCGACTTCCTGCGGCCACAATGATAAAGGGCTAACTAATACATTTCAACCGGAATCATCCATTTAACAGTCACGCTCAAACCATTGCCATTAAACAAAAAGCTGAATAAAATATGCGTTTTCTATCGAATCCAACTCTCAACGGTCGACGGATAATAATTAATCGAAATAATTATGATTACGGAAAATTTCGTTTTCGCACTAAAACCCATATGTCGGAGTCGGAGCAGAGGTATTCCATTTCCAATAATTTAAATTTTCATGGCCACCGCGCACATACTACGCTACCACTGCCAACCGCCATATGCAAGTAGCATGTAGCACGTCCATCGCCCCCCCTGTCAAAATATTGTTTTGGAGTAATTTTATGTCGTTTTCCATTGGGACCACTAAAAATCTTTTTCAGATCTCAGATTTATCGCTGTTCATGGAACGTGCAACGAAATTGATCTGCTTTTGTGAATGGATTAGTGCGTATTTGACAGCAAAATCAGCTGTTCAAATTGCATTCGCTTTTGCAAAAATCTGCTATAGATATCGACTTGAAATATGTTTCCCCTGTTGTAGACGCAAATGGAGTAGTTTCGGTGAATCGTAGTTTCCACATGATGAGGAAGACAATAAAGATAATAATTCCTCCAACATTATATCAATTGCTTTTATGTATTTCTTTATTTTGCTTTTCACCAAACTTTGCGCATTTGTTTTCAAAGCAAACTTCTTTCAATGACGTGAAACAGCTGTGGGTATTTGTGGCAGTATGTGTAAATCTGATGTCGTTTTCCATTGGGACAAAAAATCAATCTTTTTTTTGATCTAAATCACTTTTCGCGTTCCATTGGGCAAAAAAATCAATCTTTTTTTCGATTCGGAGCACTTTTTGCAGATCTCGATAATTTTTCAGATTTACACATACTGCCACAAATACCCACATCTGTTTCACGTCATTGAAAGAAGTTTGCTTTGAAAACAAATGCGCAAAGTTTTGGTGAAAAGCAAAATAAAGAAATACAGAAAAAGCAATGGACATAATGTTGGAGGAATTATTATCTTTATTGTCTTCCTCATCATCTGGAAACTACGAATCACCGAAACTACTCCATTTGTGTCTACAACAGGGGAAACATATTTCAAGTCGATATCTATAGCAGATTTTTGCAAAAGCGAATGCAATTTGAACAGCTGATTTTGCTGTCAAATACGCACTAATCCATTCACAAAAGCAGATCAATTTCGTTGCACGTTCCATGAACCGCGAGAAATCTGAGATCTGAAAAAGATTTTTAGTGGTCCCAATGGAAAACGACATGAAAAATTATCGAGATCTGCAAAAAGTGCTCCGAATCGAAAAAAAGATTGATTTTTTTGCCCAATGGAACGCGAAAAGTGATTTAGATCAAAAAAAAGATTGATTTTTTGTCCCAATGGAAAACCACATTAGTGTTTTTGCTCTGGCTGAAATTGACAACAACTGTGTCGGCTCGTCGGAAGTAGGTGTAGGGAAGGGTTCATCCACTCAATAGCTGTGTACACTATCGACTTTCGCCGACGGGGGTGAGTTGGCTCGTTGGTATAGATGAAACACTGACAGTTAACCGTGAATAGATATGACCGGAACCACGCATCAGGGATTCGCGTCGTATTGCTAGCTGCCCATAGATACCTACTCTCGTTATATTCGTAAATGTCCCCACTGGTTGGCTTTTGTATTGATAGCTCTTTGGCGGAGTAAATAAATTATCCACGCACATCTGTTTCAGTGTTCCTGTTCACTGTTCAGTGCCGAGAGAATATTGGAATCCAGAATAATTTTTGTATAGAATTTTTGTTTGCGATCGTGGCAATTCGTCGATTGTGGAGTGCTTTTGCGTTCAGTTGTTGGCAATCGTTTGTAGTTCGCGCCTGCGGAGGAATTTAATAGAATTAAATATTTTCTGGTAATCAATTGTAAATTGATTTGGTGTATTCATTTGGAAATCCATTTAGATAATCGGATTAATAGCGATACAGAGTGCAGTGATATCGGATTTAGTTGCATTCAGTCAACCGCAAGTGGAAATAATGTAAATTTGTAAATTTAATGTGATTTTAAGTGAGCCTATCGAATAAGCGGATAAATTAATTTATATTGAGTGTTGAGTTGGTCTCTATGCGACCGGGAATGCAACCTTACTACAAATCGGATTGAACTAGACACATTTTATGCGAATATACACGTCATCACTGCAACATTTAATCATGAAGCTTTTATAAATCATTAAGCTGCCCGTACTGGAATAACAATGACTTAACAAAGATTGTAGGGCCTTAAAACTTAATCTGTTAAGGCGAGGGTTTTCCGACTAAAGTTCATTGATGACTACCTTGGAAGTTGCATAACCTTTCAATCAAGCGATCAACGCTTTTAAGCTTGTGGTCAATTTGATAACAGATAGATCATAATGGGTGCATTCACTCAATAGCTAAGAATTCGCCGACTCTTGTCCTTACTTTTCATCACAATATGTCAGTTTGACATGTATGGCGGTAAACTATTGCGGTCTGATGATATCAGTGGTTTGGACCTTACATTTAGGCCGGCCTCGAATTCAGTTACTGAAGATACTGCTTAAAACCGATACGACTTCCAAGAAAACTGCCTTCAAGGAGAATAATGAGAGCAACACATACAAGTTATAAAGGGTACTTCATATGTGCTCATTGAGCCAAAGAAAAGTAATTCACACACTAAAAAAACGCAATAATGTCAACCTCTTTTGAGATAAATTTCGAATCGGTGTTTCTTCCGAGGATCAAATCCGAAGATCCCTCGCTCAGTAGTCTAGCACACGGGTCCGTTAACATTAGACAAGACAGTAGATTTAACGAAACTCTGTTCCCGAACACACAGCGCAGTAAAAGAGAAACCACCCGAGAGCGCGAAGCATTTTCCGACCCAAAATTACCTTCAAGTCATGGGTAGAAATTAATTTAATTAAATTAAATTTTGGACTGTCAAATAATAAATTGTTCAAAATTTAATGATCTTTACATTTACCCATTAAAAATCATTTAAAAGTTCCTTAATACATTTTTCTTGGTAACTTTCTGTCATTTTTGTTGGTAGCCTTCTGTCAAGTGAAACAAATAAATATGTTTCCGCCTTAAAAAGGATAAAAAATTTACATTTTGTTTGTTCAAACTGTACTTAAAAGAAGTTTTGTCTCTTGCGGATATAGTTTTTCCACACGCTTTTAAATTACATACTTCAATAAATTTACAATTTGGAAGAGAACAAATTTTAAAAATTTAAGCTAATGCAGTAAAACCCTGTTTTCATGCGTAAAAGTTTGGCAAAAGGGAGCTATAAAAAAAATATAACGTCATAAAAATTGCTGCACATTTAATAAATTTCTTCAATGTCAATTTGGGAATTAATTTCTTACTTAGTACCTATTTAAATGGATTTAAATATTACTTTGAAGCAAGCAATCATGCAAAGCTTTCCATATTTGAACCTTGCTTTGGGATTTTTTCATGTTTTACAGCCTGAAAAAAAATGTTGACGCGTTTATATGTAGTTTTTAATCTTTTTGCATCTCGGGGAGTGAATTCTCTTACAGCGAAAGAAATTTGTCAATTTTGCCACAAAAAGTGCGCGAAAATATCAATGTGTCAACTACCTACCCTGGATTTATTTTTACTGCAAGAACTGTCAGAAATTCTCGTAATTCGATCACTTGCCGTGCAGTATAATCACTGAAATTATGGCATCATTCATTTGCGATCATATTTATATGACATATTCAAATTTGTATGACAGTT
The DNA here is from genome assembly GCA_948293265.1 of Cheilosia impressa. Lineage (NCBI taxonomy): Eukaryota > Metazoa > Arthropoda > Insecta > Diptera > Syrphidae > Cheilosia > Cheilosia impressa. Next base: position 43,962,645 of record OX411884.1, on the reverse strand, counting down.
CACATGGTTCGGAATCTATCTTGTCATATACTGACATATGTTGTTCTTAAGTACGGCAAAAGTTTGTGCATAAATGTCTTTCAAGTTCAGGTGACTCATTTCTGTTTACAAAAACCACCACCTCGCACATAACACTTTCCTTTTTTTACTCCCTATTCCGAGTCTGTCGACTTTACGTTTTTTTTTGAATGTGTTCTGTCCTTTTTTCGTTTCATCGAAGCTAGGGACTAGGACAATGAGTTGTCACTTTTTCGATTCACCATACTTTGGAATTACTCGGCAAACCAGCAACATCAAGCTTCACTTGTGAACTAAGTTCAGAAAAAGCCTGCAGTTTCTTGTTGCGGGCCGAGGTTTTAGACTTTATTTCTAGAAAATACGAGAAATTCTGCCCAAATTCGGTTTTTTTCACAAAAAAGTTCGGAAACAGACCCAGTGACAATGTGAAAAACTAAATTTGTTATTGCCTCTAAGTTTTTTCATTAATTTCCGTGCGTGTATGGGCCGCGTAAGCCAGATCGCATATTAAATTGTTTGCAAAACGATTTTTAAGCTTCTTTTATGAAAAGTTCCACTTACATACTGATGGACTTTGTAACCTTTGCTACTTCCAGAACAACCGTCAGTTTGTCCAAACTAATATCTCTCAATAGAAGAATGTCCAACGGATAACCGCAATGTCCGCAGCACTGAACCTCCTGTGTGCAACATTTTGGGTAGCGCTGAATGTTGCAGCGTCGCAGAATACCCTAATAACTCTCGATCAAGGACGACTAATGGGGGTAAGATGACAAACCTTATACAATACCAACTTCCCACCTAAAACCATGTGTAGTTAAAGGTCTTTCCGGAATCATCACGCACTGCAGTATACGCATTCCTGGGAGTTCCGTACGCAGAGCCACCTGTTGGAGCCTTGAGATTCACTGTAAGTTAAGAGGATTACACAGATGCAATCAGGTATAATTCCTCACCCTATAAAACAGTATCCCAGACCGCACAGAGGTTGGAACTCCACCCTGTTGGCAAATAGTGCGAAGCCCATATGCCCACAGATCTCGAACAGCGTTTACGATGAAACCCCCGAAGGGAGCCCAGCACGCGACCCAGAAACGAACGAGGACTGCTTGTACCTGAACATCTGGGTTCCAGAGGTGAGACCGGTTGCCATTATGAAAATGAAAATGAAAAATTATTGTGCATTTCGATTTAGGTTGGCTTACGCTTTGGTAGCCTACCAGTGCTGGCGATAATCACCGGCGAAGAAATGTCCTTCGATTGGTCGAGAAACCGTCCGTCTGGCCTGGACTTCTCGTCGGAAGGGGTGGTCGTAGTAACCATTCACTACAGAAGCAATATCTTCGGCTGGATAGGCTTGGACAACGAGGAGCTGCCTGGAAATTATGGCATTCACGACCAGGAATTGGCATTGCAATGGATCCAGCAGAACATCCAGCACTTTGGGGGCAACCCCAAGCAGGTGACTCTGCTCGGTCATGGCACCAGTGGTTTTGCATGCACCCTAATCCACATGATTAGTCCGAGGAGCAACAATTTGTTCAGCCAGCTGATTCTAATGTCCGGAGCTGCAGTTAATTTGAATGTCGCCAACAACCAAATACCATCGAAGAGGGTCATCGAGAAATTGGGATGCCAGTTCGAGGCACTCAACCAAGTGGTGGTGAAGTGCCTCCGGTCGAAGAGTGCGAGTGACTTACAGAAGGCATTCGAGAGTGTTTATGCCCATGGAAACTACTCGTCGGTAATGGGACCGGTTGTGGATGGCTTTCGACCGAAAAGCGACCAATACGTCCCCATTGGGCTGATGGAGGCACTGGCTTTGGGCAACTACACGAAACGTCCTATCATCGTGGGGATTTGTTCGAATGAGGGTGCATTTATCCATGACTACTGGATCGATTTGACCAAGGAGGGTTATGGCCCCTTAAGGGCTTACATTAATCACACGACCATTCCGTTGGTTTTGCGGGAAATACACTTTCCGTCTGCGGCCGATAAGAGTCATGTGCTAGACACCCTCAACTGGAAGTACTTCGGCCAGATTGGCACCCGTGCAAGTTATCTACTTAACGCGATGCAGCGTATGATATCCGAGGCGAAGTATGAGTCCTTCTTCTACCATGTGACAGAGACATTGGCCCGACGGATGGCATTGAACTTGACAGGGGGTGTGAATTTGTATGCGTATGCATTTCAGATTTCCAACTCAATGGATATGCGTGGCAAAGTGAATTTGTTCGGCGGAGCGTCTCACTCCTCGGATTTGCCGTTCCTTCTGGGGCCGAGTTTGTTCCAGCAGATCGCCAGGCGTAGATTTACCCCGTCTGAGGAGAAGATTTGCCGCAAGATGCGGACGGCGTTTGTGAACTTTGTGAAAACGGGAAACCCAACTCCCGGCAGGATATACGACGCATGGCTGTCCTACACCCCGGAGCGAAAGTTCATTCAAATCATTGGGGAGGCCGAAGCCGAGCCGTTGAAAAGCAACACGCTAACCAGTCCGTTCGAAAGGAATCTCGCCGAGATAGAGAGTCTCTTGGACAGGAAATCAAACGCAGGGCTATCCAGGCCGAACAGGCATGAATACAACCCCTATCAACTGGGTGATCGTCCCAGCACCTTAGACAGCCGTCAGACAAAGTCCTCGTACCTCAACCAGCGGGATAACACATATTACTACCACCTGAAGAAGGTGTACTCCTTCTGGAACATACTCCTGCCGAACATGGCTCAGCCCAAGGTCTCAAATGCTGACACAAATGTCAGCACAGACGAGGCCACTAGCCAAAGAGTCCGCCTTATGGAGGCGTCTGCGGATGCGGTGCGGTACAAGCACGCGTTCTTTTTAATGCTGGGACTGGTGTGCGTGCTGTTGGCACTGTTAGGCATCTGCATATACCTGCTCCGTCGCCAGCGGTCTGGGTTCTCGTCGGGGTCTTTATGACAAAAGTTTTTTCTTCGCACGACCATCTTTGACCGCCAGCGCTGGCGGAAGGATGGTCGGCCGAAGAGTTCCACCAAAACCCCGACTCCAAAGTTGCCCCGAAGAAACTCTAATTGGCGAAGACAGTTGCAGCAACAGCAGCAGCAAGAAATCCAAGAGCATCCCAGTGGAGACAAAGAGATCAGAAACACTTCGTCGGGGCAACAAGTTGACCGGCAAAAAAAGAAGTCCAGGCGAGACCGAGACGTGGTGGATCCTGTGCCCGGCAAACACCACGAAGAGGTGGATATTAGAAACTGGCAGTACCAACTAACGTGTGATAGCTTTTAGGTTAAGGGTAGTGATGTATTGTAGATTGTATACGGCGATTTTAGTTGTTAAACAATAAATATTTTTTTATGCATTTTTGACAGAAGTATTTGGGCATTTTCCACAGGTGAGTCCTTGGGCTCAGTTCCTCAGCTTTATCTAACTAAGGGAAATTACGGAAAGTGGTTCTTCCACCTGCTGTGATGGTTCTTCCATCAGGGATCGAGATGGGCCCAATAAGGTGCCTAGTGTCTTGTGACGGGGCTAATCACAACCAGAAGCATAAGCTAACCTAACCTACCTAAGTGCGATGACTACTTAAATTTTTTAAGCAACAGTTTTTGAGATAATCAAGTCGGACATAGAGCTGTGCCATATCCAGTGCCTCTTTTTTTTATGTGTTAGTCCTCTTTAAGTTTCGAAGGTTTAGCTGAGTTCAAAAGTTTCTGACTTTTTCTCAGTTCTGCTAGTCGATTGCCTCAATGGCTTCAGTTCCGTTTCCACACATTCAAGTAATATTGATCACCGCTGATAAAATGTCCCTGACTCTTCCAAATTTGACTGCAAAAATATAAGACCCACTTTTGCATCTCAAATGAGATTGCAAACTCATGCATAGCTTGTGCTTAGAACTAATGGCGGTATAGTCATCCAGTATGAACAGGCAATTCTGGCGACCAGTGAGTGATTCAATTATACCGTCCATCACTTCAGACATTATAGGTCACACACAGCGCTTTTTATTTCCTCCCTAGAATAATGGACTCACTCGAGCGAGACGTCATGACTACTGGTACCATAACAACGGCTGAAAAATGCTCCATCTCAGGTTTACTGTGTCAACATCACAGCGTAGCCTAGAAAGCGGCCTTTCTCGTTTTCCGATTTGTTTTTGGACAAAAAAAAAAACACCTTTGGAGCGTGCTTATCCAATCAAGTCAAAGATCCCATACCCTATTCCTAGGACGACGAAACTTAATTGAATTGATTTCTTTTATCACCATCGGCGTTCTATGATTAAGATTAGTTTCAGCTCGTCAGATGAATTTCCTCATTTCCCAAGACGACACACACACACACAGACACGAACACTTGGTTGACTTAGAGCTATAGTATAATAACGTTTCAGGGTCACCAAAGCCGTGCTCGGAGGCGAAACTGAACTCCCTCGAGATAATTATTTGCAAAAGCAGATTACAAAACGTGCTGTGCAAAGAAGGTGACACTCAACTTGTGCGGGCCACGAGGGTTTCTGTGCGTGAGTGTGCACCAGTAGGTGATACGATATAAGTTCATTTTGAGGAACTAATTGCTTCTGCTAAACGTATCATGCGAATAATTAGTACCCCAATCGCATGCCATAATACACAACACACACAGGAGATGAAATCAAAAGGAGTAAATGTGTGTGCGTGTGGTGACTGTGCGGATATAATATATGTCGACGTTCACCTCTGTAGATAGGTGCGAGCTTGAACCTCAAAGTACCTACCATATATAGCTAACCAGAAAAGAAAAGGGAAATCTAATTTAACCCGTGTGCCTGCACTGACTCCTTGAAGATGAATGGGGTAGATTCTCATAGATCCTCCTCACTCACGTTTAAATTCCTGCAATACGTGCTGCCGAGGCATTCGCTCTTTAAGTCGGCGTCAAGAATGTGAAGTGGAGAGACGACCGAGGAGCGGTTGTGCAGATGTGCACCGGGCCAAGAGATTTTATAATAGATTCGATTTCTTGGGAAATTACACAGCGATACAATTTTAATTCAATCGCCTCCTCCCTCCCCCGCCAATCGATCCGAGCGATATGTATACACGAACGGGCGCTGGTGGGTTTAAGCTGCATCCACCAGATAAAGTTCGCATTCACATTTTGCGGATGGGGTGCCTGTGTTGTGCCTCACTTCGTTATTAGTTTCCCAATATCCAAATGCGAGCAAAAAGTCTGTTTTTATCTCTTCCCATTCGATTCGTTCGAGTTTTTGTTTTCTTTTTCACGTTGCACAGGATGCACACAGGATTCGCTTTGAGCGATAGTAGTATATGAAGAGATTGAGTAATTGAAAGGCAAAGCTTTTCTTGTTGGGTTCAACGATCAAGCTGTACTGTATCGGGTATTATTTTTTTTTGTTTCCTTTACATCTCTTTCTCTCTCTGTGTTTATGGAAATGTATGCAAGAGCATTTTTTTGCATTCGATATGTATGCATCTGGCGAGATACCACACAGGATAAGACGACTAGAAGGATGTTTAATTTATCGTGGATGGAATGGCATGGCTTATAGATCTACTTTGGCGCAGGCAAGTGGCGTGGGTGCGGATGGAAAAGGAGCTCGCCTTTTGAAAAGGAATTACGTGTCAATAGCAATTAGATGGAGGAAAAGAAAGATTTCATTTGATTATTGCTTCGGGCAGCGACTGGAGGAGAGCGGCAATTGGTAGTTAATTACGGACTGATTGATGGCGCAGTGCATCAAAGTTGATTAAGCAAGACGAATAATTATCCAATTTGCGGTTGGACGAGCTATTGAGGACATAATTTAAAACAGATGCTTGGCATTCATAGAAATTCAAAGAGCTTAATGTCGACTCATACCAATAAATAAAGACCAATTTCGTTCGAATAATGGCGGTTTTCATAGCAGAACATAAAATTGACCTTTCCGGCAATAGAGCGAAACCCTTCCCAATCATAACAATATGTCTCTTTCTGCTATGAAACTGAAATCTGACTTAAGCTAACACTTCTTATCTGGAGGTACTATGTACGAATTACAAAAAGAGAAAGCGAAGAATGCCGTGAGAATGGACTACTAGTATCTATAGCAAAGGAACAACAAACAACGCACTGAGCTCAACTGACAGCTTTTTTGACATTTCAAGATTATTTGAAAATAATTTATTTTGAAAATTTGCGGTTGCTTTGCAAACAATTGCTACCCCTTTCGTTCTACATCTTTAATCTCTTTTACACACCGCTGACTTTTCAACAAAGGAAAAAATGTAGTGTCATACGGGCTTTAGTACTAAGTTGACAGTTCGCATAATTATGTGGCTGATGTAGGTAAAGTGAGGCATCCGACCAAGCACCAATCTAGTTTTTTGCGGTCAGGTTACAACTAGTCCAGAGTCCAGACCAATCTAGTCGACTAAAGATAGCTACATTTTTAAATGTGCCGAAAATAACATCCCGACAAACTGTCAAGTTTTACTAGAAAAACAATATATAATGCAAATGTCGTACCTAATCTTGTACATATTTCTTTGATTCATAGCTCAATTGTGCTCGGTCAGTGACAATGAAATATACGTAAATTCTGACAGGGAAAAACAGAAATATTTTCCCAAGTGGATTGTCGTAATTTAAAACTATTCAAATCTGATGATGAACTAGTGAAGTAGGTAACTGGACAAAGCTATACCACAAATTCACAACAGTTATTTCCCAAGAGAAATTTTCAGGAATAAATTGAAACCGTGTGAATCGTTGTTTCTCCACGTTTTCCATTGATGTGGTTAATACAGCAAAGACAGGTTTATACTCGTACATATATATAGAAGCGTTCTTTTGCAATATCAGTATTTATTTCCCATGCAAAATATGATTGAGTCTGTCATCAGTTAGAAGAAATCGGAAGGCGCTCTCAGTTCGGCAAATTTATTTGCGCTATTTAAGCCTATAATACGGTGCTTCAATTCCGGGCAATCTTAAAATTAGTGCCTCCCCGCTCTCTAACTTTTCTCTCAACGATCTTGCTGTCCGGTCGCTTATTTTGACAGCACAACGTTCGGAAGAAAAAACAAAATTCTCCATTTGGTGATTTCGTGTTTTTTTGTAATTTGTTTGTCTACGTCCCGCTCTAACTATATTAATTAACAATATCCCAGAGGAATATTAATTTTCAAAGATAAAAGATCAATAAGCAGTAGAAAACAATCGAAAACAGAGTTCATGATCTGTCAAAGTTATGTAAGATAAGAAAAAATAAATTATGCCGCTGTTAAGTACCGATTACATGGCCATTTTTGTGCGTCCTTTAAATGGCGCTCTGACGTCAAAGTCGCGTCACAAAGCCGTCATTTAAATGTCGTTGTGTGTGATCGCCATTTTTGGGATAACATTTTCGGCGTCATTTAAATGACTAGGGAAATGGCAGACCAAATGACATGATTTTTGTGCCATTAAAATGACGGAAAAAAATGACCGTGTGTTCGCCCTTTAAGGACGCCTAGGACAAATGACCAAACTTTTTGGCTGTTGCGCCATTTAAATGGCAGCCTCCAAAAAATGACTACACACGAAATTCATGGCATGCCATTTTTCTATGCAAATGACAAATGACGCAGCATTTAATACGATATCTGCGCTTTCAATTGGTGTTTTTCTCGTGCCGAAATGAGGTATAAATTCCTGATTTTGGTTTTAATTTGTTTCTTTATTTTTGTGGTTGTTTTTCTGTCCGTCTGTCTGTATGTTCCGAGGCCTACAGCCTAAACGGCTGACCGGATTTTGTTCAATCTTCGGATTTTGAGTTTGGGGGCTTACAGTTCGAAGCCGTATTTCCTTTTTTGCATGATAACTTCAATATTAATGGTTCTTTCCATATAAAATGTTTATACCAGTCTGATTTGTTCGAAAACGGCTTTAACGATTTCAACCAAAATTGACTTCTAAGCTTAAGTAGGTGAGGTTAACACGACTGCATACTCAGTTTTCGGCTGAAAGATCAAATAACGTTACTTGTAAAATTTGTACTCATCTCGAAAACAATCCATACCTACGATTGTAACGAAAATTCATTTCTAAGATAATATCATTCCTAACTTAATGTCAAACTCAGTTTTCTCTGTATTAAAAATGATTTTTGGAAAAAGTAATTTTTTTTAAAAATTCAGTTTTCTTTAGTTTACCTGAAAACGGCAATAACGATTTTGACCAAAATTCATACTTTGAGTAATATTGGTGTTTTCAAAATTATTGCGTCCTTAATTTTCAATTCGAATCACTGAAGACGCTAATTTTAAAAACTGCTCACATCTCGATAAACCCTCTTTCGATTTCAAAAGGACTTTAAAAACCAAGTAATGCTTACATCCCGAACAATAACTCGTACTCGGTTTTCAGCTTATGGTTAAGCAATGGTATTTTTCAAACTAAACATTGCAATATTTAATACGGTTTTGTCTGCCAAATTTTACCAAAACCATTCTAAAGATTTTGACTAAAATACAAAGTAAGGATAATATAAGTATTCTAAATAAGATCCCGTACTTATTTTTTCTCAAAAGATTCGAATAAATCAGATTATTAATTATTTCCCAAAAATTATTGCACATATCATGATACATACTTACATTTTCACATATCCATACTGTATATTGTTGTAATAATCTTAATGTCCCACTTCTAATAGAAATCCAATAAGAGCTATGCAAAACTTCTATTTAGCAAATATAACCAACTTCTTCTTTTTTCAACTATATTGAATATTATGCACCTTAAAATAATGCCAACCGCTTGCTCGGTATACAATCAGAAACGCCCATATTTTTCTCATCGGTCATTATCGTCTGATCGCAAAACAGATAAATGACGCAAAATCGAAATAATACGAAGGGTGACATTTGTCATTTTGATGTGTCATGTCCTTACCGTGTGATCGTCATTTTTTCGTTCGTCATTTAATGGCATCCCAACGGAAAACTCTAAATGACGCGCAGTGTCCGTCATTTTATTTTGGGACATAAATGACGATGATGGTCCTTTCGTGTGATCGCCATTTTTTCACAAATGACCAATGACGAATCGTAGCTTGAAAATGACTCTAATGCGACATATTTTCCTGACGTCACAGAGCCATTTAAATGACTCGAAAAAATGGCCGTGTAATCGCACCTTTAGTATAAGTTTGGTGAGTCCTTTTTGTGTAGTATCATATTATATTTAAATTAATCTTAAACTGCATGCTTTTTTTTTAATTTATAAAATATCGCATTTGGAATTACTCTGTCAGGATGAAAATTAATTTTTTTATATGAAAAGCCCTCATTTTTTCGACTTGACAGATTATGAAATCAAGAGTTACGTTGCTCTGTGTCAGGTTTTATTAAATAACCTAAAAGAAATTGTAGGCATTGAGTTCTTAAAAAAAATTAGAAAATTCTTCGTAAATAGTTGTCAATTTGACATAATTATGTATACATTTTAATATAACCTATTTATATCATGTGTCAAAATGTCAATATGACAATTATTGCGTTGTTCTTCTCGAAAAAACAAAACATAAATCAATAAATCATGAACAGACGTCAAGTTTTCTTTAGTAGGCTATATAAAAATGTTTTTCTTTGTGACGAATAAAAGTGATCGTCAATTCTATATCTAATACGAAAGACTGAATTTAGGTTTTTTAAAATCCATATTTTGAACCAAAGAACAAAAAGAAATAAAGGTGTAATATTTTGGAGGATGGGTTTTCCTAGTCCCAATAAATCCTCAGACAGGAATATACCAATACATTGGAAAAGAGTAATACTTAGCGAGGTATGAACTTATCACTTGCACAAGATAAGTTTGGGGCCATTTAATAGGCTCCAAGACGTTGTGATAAAACGCGCCCTAAAATCTAATCACTAAAAATATAAAAAGCCCGTAACGCAGTTACCACCAGGCACATTTAATCCACTCATTTGTGCGCATAGCGAAAAGCAAACTGCGGCTACACTCAACTTATGTCGTTTTCCATTGGACAAAAAGAAGCGTCCGGGAGAGTCCGGAATCGAAAAAATGCTGTTCCATTGGCACAAAAATACTCTTCTGGTGATTCTGAGAAGAGAATTTCGCTTCTCGATTTCAATTCAAGTCAGAATCCACTCAAGAAGCACTCACACAAGTGAAATTTATGTATTTATTACAAGTCAGTTGACAGCAGCCATAGATTATTTTTTAGCATTTCACCAATACTTTGGTGGATTCTGTCAGAAGCAGTTTTGCTGTTCCATTGGATTTCAGAATGAGTGAATCCCCGAGTGAAACCAATGGAAAACGACATTAGTCGTTCTCTCTGAATAATGTCGTTTTCCATTGGTTTCACTCGGGGATCCACTCATTCTGAAATCCAATGGTACAGCAAAACCATAGACAAACCATACTGAGACCCCCAACTCACAATCCTCTTGCCGCTGGGCCCCTCAGTTTTTTTTCAAATTCGCCATTTTGTATTCCTATCGGTGTTCTGTCAATTGGGAATCCGTGTAACATGCAAAAACATACAAAAAATACAAAAATAAATGCTGCCAACCTCGGCAACCGTGGGGAAATGTGCAAGAGTTCGGGAATACCACATTTTAGCATAACTGAATGCCATTGGTTAGTTATTATAAATTTTTGAAAGGTGAATAACTTTATTTGTGTGGTTAATAAAGCTATCTAAAGGAGATGTTTTATATACTAGAAATATATTGGGACAAATATGGTTGTATATTTCCCGCTTTTGGATATAATTAACTTCGGTTTCGTGTGTAATTTTTTCTTCAATAATAAAGAAAATTTGCTCAAAATTTTTTTATTTTCCCTCAACCAATCTACATTCTTAATTTTTCGTAAATATTTTAAGCAAATGTACACTTATTCCTAAAAACAATAATTTTTCACACGTAACGAACAATTTCAAATTTAACGGATAAAATTCTATGAACGCTGCAAGCCACTTTGCCCAAAGCGGAAGTGGCATATGCAAGGTGCAAGTGTATTTGTTTCTGAAGTTACGTGACATTTGTCAATACGAATTTCTATGTAACAATACAAGCGCACTTAGCATTTGCCACCCCACAGAAATATAGCTTGTAGGCTAAGTAACGGGAAATCGGCCGAAGTTGGTGGTCTCAGTATTGTCTCTGACCAAAACTGCCTCTGAAAGAATCCACAAAAGTATTAGTGAAATGCCAAAAAATAATCTACTGAAGCTGACTTGTAATAAATACATAATATTACACTTGTGTGAGTGCTTCTTGAGTGGATTCTGACTTCAAATCGAGAAGCGAAATTCTCTTCTCAGAATCACCAGAATTGAAGTTTTCGATTCCGGACTCATCCGTACGCTTCTTTTTACCCAATGGAAAACGAGTCTTATCTTTTTTTTATTTACCCTTCCTTTCACAGCACACATAGTTGGACTGAGTGAGCCAAAGTGTGCTTTGTATTTAAATTTGAATTGCGAAATTTTATTTTTTTTAACAGATCGTGAACACACTTTTTCTCATCTCTTGCAAAACTGAAACAAATGACAGATTTTTCCATGCTGTTCTGAAAAAAAACTTCTAAACTTTCCTGAAACTGAACAATTTGCTTTTTATTGTTTATTATGCCGAAAAAAGGTGAAAAGAAAAAATATCTTAGATAATTGAGAGAGTAAAGACGAAGATGATATCGTGAAAACCCCCCTTTTCTGACCATTTTTTAACTGGATTTTCTTACTTTTGTTTTCCATTCTCTTTTCTTCCGATACACAGAAATTAAAAATTTAGCGAATTGTCAACTTGACAATGCTACACTTTACTCTGTTGTATTTTTCGATTACAATAGGGTCAGGGTATACATAGATTAAGTGCAAAAGTGTAGCGAAATTTCAGTCAGTATATTTTGTTGCTGTAGTGCAAAAAAAAAGGTACACTTTCGCACTTTCGCACTTTCGCAATGATACAAGGCCAGTTGCATCGGATCGTGAATACCCATATATTTTGAGAGCCAGGAAAATTTCCTAACTGACCCCACCTTACCTTAAGTAGGTAGGCATATTTAAAGCTGTTGAAGAAAAGCTCTTCGATAGTAATAAATGTATTATGTCAAATGGTTTGTTGTAATCAGTGAATATTCAAAAATCTAGTTATCTTAAGTCGGCTAGAATCATCTGAACTAGTGGTACCCTGAACGCTAAAAACAAAATTGGTCGATAACGTCACTTTCCCCACCTCACCCAAGTATACGAACTGTTAAATTAGTACTCTTGCAAATTTCTTGATTAGATTCGTCAGCTAAGCCCTCCATAAACGTCAACTAAAACAACTTTTCATGTGACCTAAACTGAGACTGAGACTGAGACACATCGCAAGTCAGCCAGCTGTCAGACTTACGAAACAAGTTTCTCACTGAATATAGGTATGTTTTTATTTTTGGCATATTAATCTGCATTGTCAAAATAAACTTACTCCGTTCCCGTTTCTGGGCCCAAAATCTGGAAAATGTCACAGTTTCATTAAATCTATAACCATAACTACATAAATATAATCGTTTTCCAAAATAATCAACAAATACGGGAACGCTTTAACCAGAAAAAGACGTAGGACCAAATAACAATTTGATAAAATTGGCAGTCATTTGGTTGACATAGTCAAAACATACCGATAGATGAACAGAGAGATGTTAAAATTCATATTAAAAACATTTACATCTAACGCAAATGGTAAATCATATACATATTTGTGCAGAGTTTGACAATTATTTTGATGTGTCGCTGGTAATCTAGTGGCCATTTCTAGGACTAACATTTTCAAGGATGTTTACGAATAGAAAAATGCTCTGCCCTCTTAATAGTGCTCCGGAAAAAAAGGGATTTTGACCAAATTTCGTCACACTGCGTCAATAAGTTTAAATGGTTATACCACGATCCGAATGCGTATTTATCTCATTCTCTCCTCATGACATAACCATCAACCAAACCACCTCCATCGTGCATAGTGACCTTAACTCAAAATACACAAAAAAAAACATTGTCGACATGAAACGGCAACAATCGCAATGAGTGCGATCGTCAATCAATTGTTATAATAATTGACAAAGTCTACCTCATTTTTCTACTCTGCTTTATTTCAGCTCGTTCGCTTTACCGTTCGAACATTTTTTGTTGCACAGTAATAATTCATAACGCATTTGTTATGTTGGTTCATTTAGTTTACTGTGCACTGTGCTCGATGCAATAATGCCGGTTCCTAAATCCTCTGCTTCTTTGAAAGCAGACGCGAATTTAAAGCCCTTGACGCAAACCAATGTCGATGAACACAAAGCTAATAAAAACTGTTCCTCCGAGGAGGCTCTACCTATAGAGCCTACGACGTCTAAAAACGCAGCCAGTGCTAATGCTGGACATTGTTCTACAAAATTCACGGATGTTCCCCCCTCAAAGCCATCGAAAAAGGAATGCACTGTCAAGTTGTGTTATTTTGATTTCGACACGGATTCAAATTCGGACAATTCAGACTGCGGGATGAACTTTCGATTCGATTCCGACTCAGGCTGGGACTCGTATTCCGACGGCAATGTTGAAATGTGCTCCTTGAATTTCCCAACGAAGAGGGCTTCTGCTAAAAAAACAACAAAGAAGGAGAACTGTGTTGGGGCTTATGGAAGGCTGCCAGATAAAACGACCAAGAAGGAGAACCACTGAGTGATAAAAATGTGTGTTTTGTGTGTAAACTTATTAATTAATAATTTAAATTTTATGTTTGTAACAGATTAAAGTTTTGTTTTTCAATGTCTGGAGTTTAAGTTGTTTTTTTTTTTTTAAGCTAGTACTACTTGCTGTTTATAGCGAGTAGGTGTTCCCTACATTCGATTCTTTGATTTGGCATAGGGACAGGGAGTTAATGGCAAAAGAGAGCAAAATATTTATTTAAGAGGAGGTTTTGTCTCCTCGCGAAGTTGAAGAAGAAATTTAATTTTAATATAAAAAGCGACTGTCCTTTTTTGTGTCATTTAATTACAATAATGACTCAGGTCACGCATTGGCTGCTGCAAGTCTTACAGCATTCATTCGCAGTTGTTTTTAATTCCGATAAGGATCGCTGAGCCTTTCAGTTGTTACAACGAGAACTCATGCATGATGAAAAGCACGTAAGTAATGACAACAAATGAGCGAAATGGGCACAGCCTCCACACGGCTTATCGTTTTATATAACAACCATGCAAATGTAACAGTAGCTTGCCTTGGAAACAGGATTCTCCTCCACATGTACACCCAAGGGTGGCTCTGTTACCGAGGACTTACGACACATTATTCACCACAATTAACTGAAGTTTAAAAATGCCTACTGGCTGTTTTATAATTCAACAGGTGAGCGGTTCGGCGATGTTTTCGCAAAATTGAACAAATTCCTGAAAAACACATGATGCCCTTCCTGCAATAGGTCTCGACCAGGTTTCACTCACCGATGTTTTTGATGAATTTTCGAAATATTTTCCATGTATTTATAGATTCCCACTACAGGAATCTCTTTGAATTTGTGCAGCTGCATCCTCTTTTCCATTGTCCATCCTAATTAAAACACCCTCAACTCTCTGCAAGGAACATTCATTCAAACTTGGCCTGCAGTAACGAAACTAAAGTGCACAAAAAAAACCAACCCTATACCTAATATATCGATTTGAAGGATATATATACGCATAGTCCAAGTAGATTGGAACATCCTGACCCGATAGCCACCCTTTTTGGCCGGCAACGTATACTCTCCTTGTTCAGATGGCACAGTTTTGTTACACTTCATTAACTTAATGGAATCTCGTATGATTCCCATTGGATCTAAGGGAGCAGAGTATCAATCTCTCTATGCCCGGATAGGGATAGCAATTTTTTATTTAGCTTCGTTGGTTTTTTTTTTTGGACATCGAAAAACTTTTCAATTTCACCTCTGACCCACGTTTATATACCAACACCATACCCCGTCTGCACTTTCATCGGAAAATTGATCTGCATTCGATGCATTAAGGGAAATAGGTTCTCCTCCGTGCATATCAGGACGAGAGGAGCTCCAGTGGAGTTTTGCAATAATTCCCGAGATAGCTAAGAGGATAATGCGAAAAGTTTTGCGTGTGACAATTTGGCTTTATTTTTGGACGAGGAAATTGCTCTTTTCGACAACGGAATCATGGAAAAAGTGGATAAAATTCGTCAGAAGAAAAAACGCGCTGCTGCATTGATGGCTCAACGGATGAAGAGCATCAGTAGCAGCGGAATCACCAGGAGAGGAAGTCATTTTCTTTTAGCGAATATCTCTTGCACATCCCTCGTCGTCGCATCAGATATGCAACAGGCGGAAAAACTTTTAATGCCCGTTGCAGACGCTGTTATGCAAAAAAAGAAGACGGCTAGAGAGCGTCATTAGGGAGAGCGGGGTGAGATTTTGTTGATGGGAGTTTCATTCCTCTGTATATTACACGTAATCATCATTATTATCTAAAAGAAATCGAAATATTACTCGAAGGATAGACGATAGAAGGAGGACGCATTCAATGTTTTCCATTTTGGATGATAGTTTCTCAACAGATTTTGAGGTGGAAGCACGGTTGGTATTTGTTTTCAAAACAAAATGAAATCTCCAAGCAAACCCAACGAAATAAAATCCAAACACCATCCTTTTATTATACGTATATATTTACTAAGAACAAATAAAAAAAATAAAAAAATGAAAAGCAGAACACAAATAAAACTCAACTACCACCGATCCCCTACTTCTTCTTTGCTTGCTTTCCTGGCCTGGCTAACGACGCGATCGACTTTCGTCTCGGTAGAGATTTATTGGCCAACTTAGTCTTCTTTTTAGCATTCAGAGTTTTCTTGGGTAATTCCTCGGGCTCAGTACTTTCCTGAGACTCATCCGCCTCCTCCTGTTTATTCTCTTCTTCGGAGACTGACTCATCGCCCGAACCATCTGACCCGCTTTCCACACCTTTCATCTGCATAATCACTGGCTTTGATTCAAACTCCTCGTCTTCTTCCTCTTCCTCTTCCTCTTTATCTTCGTCTCCAGTTTCATCATCGTGACCATTATCAACTGTCACTGGCACTTTTTTAGCCGGGGTCTTCTTTTTCGTTTTCTCCTCAGAAGGCGCAATCGGTTCTGTGTTCTTTTTGGGGACGGCCTTCTTCTTCGGTGGTTCCGCATCATCATCATTCATATTCAGTTTTTTATTTGGAGCTGCAGGCTTTTTCACTGAGGTTTCTTTCTTAGCCATTTTCTCTTGAACAGCCTTTTTGGCTGCAGGAATCTTTTTCACAGCAGGCTCATCTTTCATCGCTTTCTTCCCAACATCACCTTTTTCTGTTTTCTTGGCAACAGTTTTCTTCTTTTTGCCATCTGCTCCTGGTGCGCTTTTCTCATCGCTCTTTTTCGATTTTTTTACTTTCACCTTCAGCTTTCGATCGGCGTCCTTTTTCTCCTTCTCCTTCTCCTTCGCCTTTGGCTTAGGTTCCTGTTTTTTCGATAGTTTAAAAGAGCCGGATAGTCCTTTACCCTTTGTTTGAATGAGTTTACCACTGTCCAGGCTCTTTTTAATGTAGACTTTGATGAATGAAGCGGCCTTCTCTACATCGATGTTGTAAGTGACGCTAATAAATTTCTTTATCGCCAACAGAGAAGATCCCGTACGATCGTTTAGCGCAATTAATGCATTATCAACCATAACTTGAGTTTTTGGCCTTGATGCCGTTGCTTTAGAGGCAGAATTCGAGAGATCACCTAAATCCGACATAACAATTGTTTAAACAGAACTAGATACACAACAAACAGGAAAATAAATGTTTTCTGATACAATAAACAGCAAGTTGATCTGTAAAATTTTACACCGAAAGAGTGAAGAACTCTTCTGAGAATGGGTGTGTTCAACGCACTACCTTACCAAGTCTGACAGATAGTTGGATGTGGGCACATTCAAAAGTAGAACTAGTTGACAAGTCGTTGACTTACGCTGAATGCCAAAATTAAGTTGGTCGCCAATGTCAATTTTAAAAAGTCACGTGTGCAATCGAAATGTTAACTTCAGTCAACGAATTTTTGACTATATTCCTCTATAGACTTCAACTAAAAAAAATATTTTTCACGTGAGGAATCTAGGCCAATAAATACTCAGACGGCGTGATAAAATTTCTAGTTTAGTAAGGCTGATGTGACAGCCATAAAATATGACATTGGTAACAAGAATGATCCGAAAGAAACTCAATGAACAGTTACTGTTAAATCGATTTAAAATAGGCCTTAAATGACAAACGAGGTTAAGTCATTTGAAAATCTAGTCCGGACAAGTTTGGTTGACGTCCCCAACAAATCACGTCAGCCTACTGTCAGATAGAGTGTGCTAGATTTTTAAACGTCCCCTGTGTCTGAGTTCTTACTGGCCTAGATTGATCACGCGAACACTTTTTCAGTTGACGTTTATAAATCGGTAACAGACAAACCTACTAGAAAAGTCCGGAACAAGTTGTCATATGACATTTTAAACTCGTCTGACTTTTCGATTGTATGCATGATGCAGCTGTCGATATATTTTTTGCTTTAAAGGGAATGTTAAGGCAACAAGCCTTTAAATGTGCGCATTGCTTAGATGTAAATATAGCGACAGAACTGACAACCGTTTATTGGAAGTCAGGGAAGACTTACCAAAGTAAAAACGACCGAAAACGGTATAAAAAAAGATGAGACATATTAAATTTTGACAAATAGTGAATTGTCATTGCAAAAGAAAAAAGTAGATTATTTTCTGTTCAATAATATGTGTTAAAATTTTATAAGTGTCATCTATTATAAAAACCATGTAACTAATGTTGATAGGGTTTAATCTTTCGCATAGATGTCGCTTCTTATATTAAAGAATGGCGTAGCGTTTCTTGACTAATCTGCTGTACATCAGTGGCGCCTCTGTTATTTTGGAACATACCTACGTAAAGTTGGCTACTGACAGGCCATGCATAATAATCCAATGTTGACACCCACACTTTCAATGGTAATTCCACTCTTACACAACACCTGGTGAACTGAGCGTTTTTTTCCACCACAAAACACACCTAGACAGCGGGTAAATAAGCCACTCAGTTTCAAGTTTACCCAGTATAACCAGCTTGCGGCAGGCATTCTCCATGTTTTCACTTAAATATTTACCTAATCCGAGCTGCAGTCAGCCTTTTCCTCTCTTCCTCAGGATAGGTGTATACCGTACCAAATAAAATACATGGGCAAACAATAGCTTTCTCCTAATCAATTGCTGCTCCGCGCTATGGGGATAACAAAATCAATCAATAAAACCAACAATATGGCCGCTGATGCGTGTTTTGAAAATCAAAAATAACATGCACAAAATACACAAGAGATGGAGAAGAGGAATGAAATCTTCGCCTGAAATCGCTACCATATAGCTCCGGGTAGCGAACCAGGTCAAACCTTCAAACGCTGCAATTAGTTTAACATTTTTGACGAAGACAAAACATGTACAAGCACCCGCCATTGGTATTGCTAAACACACCAACCAACTACTTTACCACACACGTAGTTGGAAAATAAAAACATTTTTCGCTAATTGCACTTATTTACTGCACACAAACGAGGGGTAGGGGTAGGGGCATGTTTCAAAGGGCTTATACGCTATACCATTAACTTTTCACACTCACTTGCCATGAAATGTTTGCGATGAGATAACGACGATGATGGTGGTGGTGGCGGAGGTGGTAGGTGGTGATGAGAAATCTGTTTAATTGTGGCAGACAGTCACACACAATCCTTCATCACTATAACCATAGTACATTTTCATGCACCGAAGCGTTGTCGTCCCTTGACTTATATGCACAATAACAATTCAAGGTAATCCTTGACGTTTAAAGTCCCCCATTTCGCCACTCAACTGACAATTTTGTAAGCTGCGAAATGAATTTCTCTTAGCGGTTTGTTTGTTTTGTATACAACTTTTCTATTGCATATACAATGTGCACCATGAGAGTGGAGACTAGTATGAACGGGATTAAGTATGCATTGTGTATGTGTGTATATGCGCGAGAGTATGTTATCTCGCTCATTAAATTAAATAATTAGGAGACGTGTCTACGCACTTGAACACAAAGTGACGCCCGTACGTCAACGGCCCGCTGGGCGGGAATCATGTTGAACAATATGTATTCCAAATATCTAGCTCAAGCGAGGTTGCAGATCCTTTTATACAGGTTCAAGGCAAGGTAATTCGAGTTTCAATGCCTAAAACTAAGACGCGTATAACAACAATTGGTAAAAAAATAGAAGCGAATTTGAAACTCTATACAATTTTACACATGGAAGGGTGCAGTTCCAGTCGTTGACTAGATATATTCTTCGAGAATGAACCCGCAGGATTGTGCACTGTGCAGAAGCTCTTGAACCTTGTGTCAATCGCGTTGGAAAAAGATGGCGTATTACATAATTTGTTCCGACGGAAAAATGTATAGCGCTGAATTCTCACTTCCAATAAGCACCTAATTAGATTAGAGCGCCTCCGTTTCCACTTTGAACAATACTGTCAAAAAACGGCACAAAACTGTCCTTAAAAACACGTCAAAAACGCTCAAAAAGGTTGTCGAATAACTCGTCAAAATGCCTTAAAAATCTTCACAAAAGCTCTCCACCAAAACGCTTCAAAAAGATATGTCAAAAACACATCTGAAAAAAGACTCAAGGTCGCGTCAAAAAAACGTGCCATAAAATTACGTCAAAATGCATTCACACCATCACGCAAGCGCATTTTTGCACGAGACGTAAGAATGAGATCACAAATCAGACACCTAAAGTGTAATGGATGTTCTACCCATAATTAGCCGTATTTTATTATCAGCGTGATCTGATCCGGATCAGATCACGATAATAAAACAATACGGATCATTGAAAAGTTTAATTTCTGAATTGTGGCGACAGTTGCTTTCAAAAACAAAGCAGATAATGAGGGGTATTACAAACTTCATATTGCTACCAGCCAGTTGCTTTCAAAAACAAAGGAGATAATAGAGGGGTATTACAAACTTCATATTGCTGCCAGCCATATTGCAAATATTCTGCTCAACGTGACGTCACACAAGGCACTTGACATTTCACTTGAAATATCGGGGGTGTTACCATATTTAATGGAATTTGGATAATTTATCTTTTCCAAATTTTTTTTAATAACAAATTTATTTCATATATCTACAATTATGCAACACATGAACAATATTTTGCAGCTAGCACTTGAGTTTATTTTGGCTTATTAAGGTGTGTCCAGACCAGCCAAACATTTCAGAAGTGTTTATGAAGCAAATCGGACACATTTCAAAAACATTTGTAAAAGATTTCTGAAATTCATTTATTAATCCCCGTATTAATAAACAAATGTGCACAAGTTAGTTAGCTAGTAGACATCAGATAGCATACAAAAATTTTACGTAACTTCTGAATAAAGAGTTGATAACTTTTACGCAGCGTTTATTAATAAGAGGGTAAATATTTATGAAATATTTAAATTTCATCCTTTTTTGGATAAGAAAAAAAAAAAAGTGGTAGGATTATAATTACCAGCGAGTAAAGTTTTTTTTATTGTAATTTTGGTCTCGGGAATCACGCGGCACGCAATTTAATTCAAATAATTGTTCATTCATCACTTTCTCATTATGTAGGTATCCCAAGCTTTTCTTGACATTTGTATTTTATTTACAAAAAAAAATAATCGAAAAACAGCACTCATTTTCTGCTGGGCTCTAATCGCGTAATTTATGAAACGATTGTCGTCGAAACGATTGAACTAAACGAGATTGTGTTTAGTTTGCTTCATATAACATCATCGTCGCATCGTTCAATCGAATCGTTCAACGTCCTCGTCAAAGATAATGGAATAAAAGAGATGGATATCTTTCGTACGTCTATCCCCCCAAAACCCATTTGTTTACATTGTTGTTTTTGTAATTTCAACCCCCGTCTGTGAATACGTGTGACATAAAAAATGCATGTTGCTAATGGCCGGCAATCATTCCTTTTGCTTTTCTGGGCATCGCGCTGTTCAATTGCTTTGTGTTTCATATTGAACTTGTTTGGTTTTTGTTAAGGCTTCGATTAAAATAAAGAAAATAGTGAAAAACACATTTCGGAATAGAGAATTCTTGCATTAAAGTCCAATTCATGAACTCACAAACACTTGAAAAGAAATGAGCAAATGTGCGTGACTTCATGAATTTTACGGGAAAACAGCTTGTAGGCAGCCGCCTTTCCACTGGAAAGTTATCTATCTCTGTATTCCATTATCTTTGGTCCTCGTTTTCAACAGTTTGAGCATGACTGTAAACAAAAAAGGGATGGAATTTTCTTTTTTTTTTCTTTTCTTGAATAAATTTGTTTTGTTTTTCTTCGTTGTCATGGAATTGGGTATTTTATGCAAAAATAGATAGCTAGGTAGTAGAACTTTTATTTTTAAAGGGCGAATTGTAAAAAGAAATCAATGAATGCAATTTTATGATTGCATTTTTTTCTGATTGCATTAAAAATGCATAAATTAAAAAAACAAATAGCTGAAATTCATTTGATATTCCCAATAAGTGCAATAACCATTTTTTTTTCGGCAAAGAATGCATTTTTTTTACAGTTCGGATAAGTGCAAGTCGCCTCCAAAGAGAATATAATGTGTGTGTTTTCCTTTAATATTTTTATACTTCTCTCAGAACTAATTTAAAGTGAAAAATGCAGCAAAAACGATGAAACGATAGCAAAATAGCCATCGTTCAATCGAATTGTTTCGACGAGAGTACTTGACGTTTAAATTAGTAACGTGAAGCAACAAAAAACGATGCTCGTCCAATCGTTTCGACGATTATCGTTTTTTGGTTGTTACACGAAGTAGAAGCATCGTCGAGACGATATCGTTCTATCGTTTTGTGCTTACGCGATTAGACCCCTGGGAAACTTGCAAAACAAAAATGATTTCCCATCACGTTTGGGAAACTGTGAAACATTTCATAAATGTTTTCAAACCAGCAACACATTTCATAAAAATTGTTTTGTTTAATAAATGTTTAAGAAATATTTATGAAATATGTAGGTAAAGGGTGATTTTTTAAGAGGTTTAGAACTTTTTTTAAAAAAAAAACACAAAAAATTCGAAAAAAAGAATGAAATTTTTATTTGAATCGATAGTTTGAACCTTGCAATTTAATGTTTAAAGATAATTTCATGCAAATGTTGACCGCGGCTGCGTCTCAGGTAGCCCATCCGCTGAGTCCAATTTTGGCATACTCTTTCACACATATCGGCCGGTATCTCACGAATGAATGCATGGATGTTGGCTTCCAGTGCGTCAATCGAAGCGGGCTTGTCCCTATACACATTAGCCTTGGCATACCCCCACAAAAAATAATCTAATGGTGTCAAATCGCACGATCTAGGCGGCCAATTGACCGGCCCGAAACGTGAAATTAACTGTTCACCAAACTCGCCTCGCAATTGCGCCATTGTTTCGCGTGCTGTGTGGCATGTGGCACCGTCTTGTTGAAACCACATATCATGCAAGTCAAGAACTTCCATTTCGGGCAAAAAAAAGTTTGTTATCATCGCTCGGTAGCGTTCACCATTGACAGTAACGCTGCGATTCGCATCATCTTTGAAGAAATATGGCCCAATAATGCCGCCGGCCCATAAACCGCACCAAACAGTGGCTTTTTCTGGATGCATTGGTAGCTGTTGCAATGCTTCTGGCTGATCTTCACTCCAAATGCGGCAATTTTGCTTATTTACGTACCCATTCAACCAAAAATGAGCCTCATCGCTGAACACAATTTTTCGATAAAAAAGCGGATCCTCGGCTCGGATGAACATTTCGAACCGAGCACGAATTTTGATAGTAAAATTCAATAATTTGCAAGCGTTGTTCATTTGTAAGACGATCCATGGTTAAATTGCAAACCAAACTGAAGCTGTTTGACAGTGACACAAGGTACTAAACACACGTCAGCTGTCAAAACCAGTGTTGCCAAAACCAAACCAGCTAAAAAATCACCCTTTATTTAATTGTTTATCAAGTGTTTGGCTGGTCTGAATAAACCTTTAAAGAACGAAAAAAAAATAACTCGGAACTCGAATGCGAAAAAATCAATTGATTTTTTTTTTCACTTTCTAGTCTGGCAACGTGATTGTGTGGCTATCGTTTGCAGGCACACCAACACTTAAAAATGAAACAAGCCATCTAGTGGGAAATAGTGGAAATAATTTTCAGATCATGTTTCATGATCTCGATGAGAAGCAGGATCATGTGGTGTTGTTGTAATTGCATATAAATCGATGATCTATATGGATCATGGCTGATAATAAAAAACAGCTATTATAGATACGTAAAACGGAAACTTACACAAGTTCCGGCGAACAACTTCTCTGCAATCACTTGAAAACATTTCTATTTCTGATAATGAGAGTGGTAATTAGTGTCAATAAACTAAACCATTAAACCAATTCATCAATCAGTTATACGAAATAAATAAATAATTATCAGTTCATCACTTCCGGAAGCCATTTTCTTTTATAGGAAAGCGAAATTTCGTGAAAAATCGCTATAAGAATACCAACATGCATAGTTTTCTCATAATTTCTACCACGTAAACAAGATGGCCGACCAAAAAACGTGTCACGTTTTTTTTTCGTTTTAAGTAATGCCGTTCTTTTCAGTCTCACGGCTATTTAGTATTAAGCATCCCTTTAATCTTCCATGATAGGAATGTGTGATCGTGTAAATGCGGCATAAAAATTAGTCAAAAAACCCCCTGTCCCAGAAAGCGCATTAATAAACGCCCCAACAAAGTGCCAACCACCATTCAATGGATGTCAAATATTCCAAGCACCATTCTTAAAATTAAAATTGAAAATATCCAAATACCTCCTTTGCAGCAGGATTGTCATTTAACATTAACATTCGTAAAAGCTTTTGGAACATCAACGCACACTTAATAGAATCCGTCATGTCTCTTTCTTCGACGGATCCGTATCCAACGGAAGGATCAGTACCATAAAATCCGTTGCACAGAACTTTTTTTTGGCTTAATAGCTAATTGCAAAAAGTTTTGTGATTGAACTGTCATGTCAAAACCGTTTTAAAGATTCCGTCTATATAAATGTGCTTCATCTAAATCTGGCAACGAATCCAACGGAGAAAACCTACTATATCCATCACATCGAGTATAATGAGTTGCTTATGCTGACATTCTATAATGGTGTGCATGTGCATCTATGGGAATGTACAAAACTTTAGTTAAGTAAGTATGACAGTTGACTGATTTAGTTTCTATTGTCCTAGATTGGTCAAGTAAACAGTGTTGTTCAGTTGACGTTCATGGAGGGGTAGCCAACAAATCTAGTTAAGTGGTTGACGTAGTAAAAGTGACGTTTCCGACCAATTTGGTTTTTAATTTAGTTACACCGAAAGAAATCCCTTTGTAGAATCAAACACAAACCTTATTTGAAAATGCGTCAACCAAGGAACGTTGTTATTTTAACAACGGTGGCGTGATCAATTTTCTTATCAAAACGTTACAATTTTCCTTCCTTGATTCAACAACCCCGTTGTCAACTTTGTGTTAAATCAATCACATAACGTATTTAAACAACAATCTTTGTGTTCGAATATTTCAATTCTCAAACATCACAAACGTTGTTGAACAACTAGTTTCCGTTATGACATAAATATTGCAAACGTATTTGTTTTAATATGAAACTGTTGCATGTAGGATTTTTGTATTTATTTAGCAACAATCGTGTTGTTTTTAATCATTATTTTTGCGCGTGATGTTTTGAGCACTAAAATTGTTATTGTAAAATGTTTGTGCTTTCATAAAAATATCGGTATTTGCACAAGTTCGTTAGTGTTGTGCATTTCGCACGAACATTGTTCATCTTAAAAGTTTAACAATGTTGTTCTAATACATTTGTGTGTACACAAAAACAATTCTGTTACCAATCATATATGTTCATATAGTCCGAATATTGTTAATCAAATATTCTTCGTGATATATACGTGGTTGGCCAAACACAGAAATCTTGTTTTCCAAATATTCGTGTTTATTTAAATCCAGTCCTTTTTATAGTAATACTTGGGTATATTTTATATACCACCATCGTTGATGATCTATTGTCGTGTAAGAAATTGCAACCGAGATATATTAAAACATACATAGTATGATTATAAGGCAGCAACCATTTTCGCCTTTAAAGTGAAACTTCTATTAGTAAAAACAAAATTTTAATTATGTTTTCAATATTAATATTTTATTGGTTTAAACAAATAGGTAAGTATAGCAGACATGACATAAAAGATTTGTACTTCTATAAATTACACTTATATTTTATTTTTTTAGCAAACACTTAGCACATTAATATTAAAATACAAGTATATTTAAAAAAAATGTATGAGAGTATATTTCTTTCCATTAGGATTTTAGTACAATATAAGAGGAGGTCCATTAAGTCCTTTCCTACTACACTTTTCACGAAAACTTTAAGTAACAATAAATTTGATGACAATATTTTCTATAAGAAACCACTAAACAAAATTTTCAGTCGCGGATAAAATTGTTTCCCTTAACGAACTTCTGCCTTGCCTGCGTGGTTGATGGATTAATACTGCGTCTCATAACTCTAAAGTATACTGCATTGTGTAATGAAATGTGGTTGCTGAGACAATGAACATATTCAACTTGAATATGTGCGTGGTGGTTTTAAAACGTTCTTGGTGATCCTTTAATCATTTTCATGCTTTGCTCAAGTTACAACTTGTCAATACTGACTTATTCGAACACAATCTTGACAACTTAACAACTGTTGTGTATGCTTGACTATTTTTATGATCGATAAAAGGCTGATTTACCATGTTATCACGTTTCTTGTTGCTTAACCATTAAATCAAACACGAAGTTGTTCATCAAACATTAATTAATATTTGAAACAATCAGGAACATGTTCAAATCAACCATTTTCATGATCTTTAAAAAAAAAGATCAACAACGCCACCTTATTTGATTTAATCACGCAGCATTATTTGAAACAACCACTTTCGTATTCAGTTTGAATATTTTCAATGGATTTTCAATCAACAATGAAACGTGATTGATTCAACAAAGGATTTTTCTTTCGGTGTAACATCTTGTCAATATAAATCTAGTCAAATGAAGACAAAAAGATACCTGAATTTGCCTTATTATAATTATGCATTTGTCACTTGAATATGTTGCCGCAACGGACACGTCGTTAGGTGGTTGGTGATTGAATCTAATCAACAATTTTGTAAATTATTTGATACTTGCTAAATAGTTAGTGTGAATGGGGACGTTCAAGTATCTAGTTTAGTAAGTCTGACAGCTCTCTCACTAAGTGTATCTCGGTTGCGATTGGTCGAAATCGGTCATGAGAGCAGCTGTTTCAGTTAACGTTTATGGAGGGGTAGCCGACGAATATAGTCAAGAAATTCGTGACTGAGTACTAAGTTGACAGTTCTCATATGTGGCTGATGTAGCAAATGCTAAAAATACACTTGCAGCAGTTTATATTTTACCGCAGTGATCGCTGTCAAAGTTGCGAAGTTTATTTTTTTCTTGTCAGCACTGGCTGAATTGATTTGAGACGGCAAGAGTAGATGGAAATATTAATAGAAACAAATGTGTCGGTTTTATGTGAAACAACTTTCGAGATGTAAACAGCTACTGTCTTGCGAAAAAAAAATCTTATTGAGTTGTTAATAAATAATAATGGTCTGCATTCCATACTTGACTGAAATATTGGAAAGAGAGAGTTTCCATTGGGAAACTATTTTCAAGTGATGCCAAATCGATACAAGAACGCCGACTACCCTCCATTTTTAAACAAACACTTTTTTGAAAGAAAACGGTTTGCGACATATTTTTATGACATCTGACCAATTAAAAAAAAGCAGCAGAATAGAAATAAATATTCATGAATAATTAAGTGGCGGCTGTACGAGCTAAGAGGGGATATCGTTTTTTGGCAGCTTCCTTGTTGTGGGCTTTTGTGATTATCCCGTTGGCAAATTTAAATTAAACATAATGAATTTATCGGCTTTTCTATTATTAACAGGAATGAGCCACAGTCAGTTATTATTCTAGTGGTGGCGGCCGGCGATGGGTTTAGTTTACAATTCTAATCGCTTGCTGGCCGATGATGCAACAGCAATAACAACACCATAGACAAGGGCTGGGCGAGAGCCTTGGAGCTCAGACCGCAGTTGTCAAATCGACTCATGTCGTTTTTCTACGTTAGTGGAAGGATGTGCATCGGACAATGATGGCCGGCAGCTGGCCAAGTGCAATTTCCGCATTTGAGTATTTGTTTGTTCGTAATTGGAATTCGGATTGCATGCATGCAGATATGGGGGTCATAAAGAATTTATGTTGTTAACTGGCAGGAGTTCTAAACCGGCTTTCGTCTGTTTAGAGTTTGTTTGTCTATCCTGACTACTGTGTGGAATAGATTTTGGGTAAATATGTTTAGTGCAGAAGAAAGGCGAGCGACTGAGGCAAATGAATTGAATTTAATGAGGTTGTGTGTGGGTGGGAAATTGTGCTTAGTATGGTTCATTCTGCGAACTGAGTCATGAATTGTTTGCTATTGTAATCGATTTCGATTTAAGCTGAGTCAGTTTTATTGGCATTTATACGGAATAATTGCCGTGGGGGCGCTGTGTGGTAGTGTATTTAAGTGTGCCAAATAAAATGTTGGATGTTTGGGAATGGAAAATGGATTTTTTTGCTATCCAACCCCAGCCACTAAAATATTTAACGGATCGGCAAAGACGACCTTTCAAATGGGTGGGATATAGAGATGACTTACGAGCGTTGTGATTGTGATTGAATTGACAGATGAGCGGAAAACAGATAGAGAGAGATTTTAATTTCTAAATTTTTATGACATTTTTAGGGCTAAGTGCAGATAGTCGTAAAGTGGAAATTTTATGATGACAAGTGGGGTTATGTGTGTGTTTTGGTAATATGACAGATTAAATTCCACTGCTTGCTGATGTGCATCATCGGAAATTTATTGTTGTGGCTTAAAATTAACGACCACACACCAAAAGATGGCAACCATTCATGCGAGTGTCCAAAGAAAGAGGGCGTTCGGCACAGTTAGTTGAACAACGAGTATAATCTATAATGGGTATATATGCGATATTGTCGGTAAAATGACGACTTTACCTTTTCTTCTCCGACCGACGTGAGGAATGTTGCTTTTCCAACGGTATTTTTGTGACATAATTAATATATTATAATAATTGTCATGAATAAGAGAAAACTTAGGCAAACTAGCACTAGAAGCAAAAATGTAAAAGCACATCTGCCGTAGTTTTACAATGATATAAGTGACATAAATTTCCTAAGTGGTGATTTGATTCGGTGGAACATTCACTCAAAAGGTTATACCACAACTAACACAGATATCTTGAAAAAAAAATCCAATTCATTTATTAAGTATAAATGAAGGTATCTTTGGAAAGCTGAGGTTTTTGGAAAGCAGTTGACGTCTAGATTGTAATAGGGAGAAGTAATGCGGGAATACCGCGCCAAAAATCGCGAAATTCATAAAGTTATAAAATAGAGATCGGGAGCGTAGAGATGCAGGCAAACAAGACTCTAAAACTTACATAATTAAAATCCGCTTGCATTCAGTTGAGTGAATATGTGAACATCGGCAGAATGAGTGAAGTTTGTCCTCATTGAAAAGCATTCAAGTTCAATGGCGAAATGGCAGGCATTTGTTCCGCTTGGCGAAAGCTTTTGCGAGTTAAAGCATTTCAATACAGTAACAATAGAAAATACACTGCGTATTTTCAAAGAAAGACGGCTGGAACAAATGTTGTGCCAGATAACTGCATTCCAACTTTCAGAGTTTAATTATATACATAGGTACAAAAGAAAGACAGAAAGAAAATGTTATGTATAGCAATGGATGCAATGGATATAAATTAAATCCTATATCAATAGACATTGCTATACTTATGCTTTTGAAGGAGGTCTTTATTTTTTATAGTGATGCCAAGTCTTCTATAAAATACGCTTGTTACTTTTTGGTAAATTAAAACAAAAAAGATGCCTGGCTGTTGAAGTGTTTTCGTAACGCACAAACGATTTATTAACTCTAATACATGATCTCCACACATAGCAATCCCAGATCCAAAGGCATCACTTCTGAGTTTTATCCAACTGTCATATATACATCAAAACTCTCGACTTAAGTTTAAACAGAGTTTTATCCTCATCAAGTAATTGCTCGCACACGCATCGTCATCACCGTATTAATAACCCTAAATTTTCACATTTCTCGAATTTAACCAACTACACTTCGCGAACTCGCCAAGCGCCCTTCTAGATCAGATACGAACTGCCAACTTAACTCATTCCGTCTGTCTCACTTGGCGAGCTGCATGTGCAGTAAGTACACTAAGATACAAAACCTTTGAGTAGGAGGGATTTCCCTACCCAAATAAACTAAATTAAGGATACATGATTCGTGTATCGGATAACACAAAATCAGGTAGTTTTCCTCGGTTAACAGTTCGGCCATCCTATACAGCACTGTCCTCAGTGCACTGGCCTCCTAAATCAATAAATATAATTAACAAGGTTTACCACGCAGAAAACCATATCGCACGTAGCTTTTTCTTTCTGCTTTGCACGTAGCCTCTTCTGCACGTAGCCTCTTTATGCACACAGCCTCTTTAAGCACACAGCTTATTTACGCACACAGCTTCTTTAAGCACACAGCTTCTTTACGCACAAAGCTTTTTTAAGCACACAGCTTATTTACGCACACAGCTTCTTTAAGCACACAGCTTATTTACGCACACAGCGTCTTTACGCACACAGCTTCTTTCCGCACACAGCTTCTTTACGCACACAGCGTCTTTACGCACACAGCGTCTTTACGCACACAGCTTCTTTACGCACACAGCGTCTTTACGCACACAGCTTCTTTACGCACACAGCGTCTTTACGCACACAGCTTCTTTACGCACACAGCGTCTTTACGCACACAGCTTCTTTACGCAAACAGCGTCTTTACGCACACAGCGTCTTTACGCACACAGCTTCTTTACGCACACAGCGTCTTTACGCACACAGCTTCTTTACGCACACAGCGTCTTTACGCACACAGCGTCTTTATGTACAATTGTACAAATCTCCCAATACTCCCACTTTATTATATCAACTTTTGTGATTTCCACATTTCTCCTCACCTAAAATTTCTTTAAATCACGAATAAGTTTTTTTTTTGATAGCTTTCGTAACATGGCTCTGCGTTCGATTAGATTGTTTTCTTCATTTTGTTCTACTCACAATACGTTTTTCCAAGTGAATTTCCTTTCATTCACTTCCTGTGTCATTATTCTCAGAGGTCCCATCTATCCCCATATAGGTACCAAAATTAATAAAAGTTGGCCTTGCGGCCGTGAAAAGGAAACAATCCGACCTTCGCATCCACAATATTAAGATAAAATCAAGACTACCTTGAATTTTCGGTGCAAGTGACAACTGACAACAAAACAGTTATTTTGTGATCACCTAAAGTATTTGACTATTACAAAAGTATCATCTATCACCTTACCTTACACAAAATGTTGTTCATAAACTAAGCTCCAGCGCTCCTACCCAATTCCCCCGCAAATTTTGCTGTGAACAGTGAAATGTGAAATTGTGATTTGTGAATACGTGTGAAAAGTCATAAGAGTATCATATTTTCACTATAATACTCTTATATCTGTAATCCATTTTACCGTCGACTCTCTTTCATTGCGTCGTTTGTACAGGCAGGATGAATGAAATAAAAGTATTACCCTGAATCATAGTTTGCAGTATTTGTACACAGAGTTTGCGTAGATGAAATTTAATGTAGTAAAACTTAACATTTTCAATTGTTAATATTTTCAAAAAGAAAAATAAGAACTTAGAAAATCTCTTTTTTTTTTAATACGTCATTTGTTAAGATTGGTTAAGCTTGTGAACCGCAAGAGGTAAATATATTGCAAAACTACAGACATTCGGCCTTACCTACAATCAACCCCAGTCTGGAAGTTCACGTAAAGACCCCACACTTTCCAAAATCCCTCTACCAATAAACAAATATAGTTGCCAAAACATCGCCAACTGTAGGGACAAACATTAACGTTCAGAAACCCATGTTTATCTCGGGCATTAGCTAAATAAATCCTCCCGAAATGTCACCTTGAAGAGGAGTGTTGCCCAACTATCCTAAATGATGGTATGGAACCTCGTAATAGGAGCAAATCTACATACGTTGTTGTTCAGCCTGACCGTTTATAATTATAAACATAAAAAAACAATGCATTCTTGTTTTATTTCTAAACACTTACCCCCGTATTAATAAACAAAAATGTGCACAAGTAAGTAAGCCAGTAGGCATCAGATAGCACACAAAAATTGTACGTAACTGCTGAATAACGAGTTGACAACTCCTACGCAGCGCTCATTAACACTTGCGTCAAAATATGCACCTCGAACACCTTGATTAAAAGAAATAGCTAGTGCTTTTCTCTGCTCTATCTTGTTTAACCGCCAGTGCTTGCTCTATGATTGACTTTCACTTCAGCTTGCAACGAATGCATGCTAAGTAAAAATAAATTTGATATAAGTTTGGGATCCTTCCAAGACCCTCTTGAGAGCAGTCGCTAAGAGAATAAAATATCTGTTCATTTAGTATTGGACAGCTCATACCTGAATACTTTTCCTTTTTACAATTCTCAGTACCTTAGGCGGCAGGTAGATTTTGGATGAAGATCTTAAATATTGGTGTGGAAATGGTTGTTGTGAAAAGGTTGACCTCGCGGAAAATATAGATAGAAGAACTGTCAGCATTCAGCAAAATCCATGCGAAATAATAAATTCGGGAACTGCTGGAGGAATATCAGGTAGTATGTGCGAATTTAAGATATACAAAATTCTGTACTACTTGGTGCGAATTCATCATATTGGCCGTCGAACAGACGCTTCGGAATTCGATGTTACCTTCTAGCCATTTTTGTTTGTTAAGAAAAAAGAATCCTTTCCATTTCACAACAGAATTTGTTCACTTCACTAAATTGTTTCTCTGGTCACTAATAAGACAACTTCTAAAATAATTTTTGCTTGTACCAACTAGTTATCTAAAACGCACTTCTCACAGAAACTTCCAGTATGAGAACAAGGAAACGTAAGCCGTTTTTTCCTCTTTTCTTTTTTCAGATTAAAAAAAAACGATCAGCCATAAACACACAGTTGGGCTTCTAGATTTCTTTTTTCACACAGATACGATTTACTTCCGGAGAGGACGAGAGATAAATATATAGATCGTGCACAATCCATAACATTCCTCCACACAGTTCGTTGTGCGAGAAGGAGAGAGAAATATATACGAAACACGTTCAACCCTTATACCCATTCTTGTTATCGAAAGAAGAATGGAAATACCAAAGGAAAAACACTCACGCAATTGTATCCTTCTCATTTTGATGCGTAGAAGTGTATTACAGCAATTGATTAGCAAGAGAGAGAATACCGAATTCGCCGCTTGCATTTGGGAGTACTAAATGTGCAATTACTTACTTAAAACTCGGCATATTTTCCTCCGGCCCTTATTTTTTTTTATTTGGGACTTACATGAAAAATGTTTACTTCCACACACCACCAATCTGTAGGAAAGTGTTGCGATCCCACTTCTGAAATTAATAACCCTAAATTTTCACATTTCTCGAATTTAACCAACTACACTTCGCGAACTCGCCAAGCGCCCTTCTAGATCAGATACGAACTGCCAACTTAACTCATTCCGTCTGTCTCACTTGGCGAGCTGCATGTGCAGTAAGTACACTAAGATACAAAACCTTTGAGTAGGAGGGATTTCCCTACCCAAATAAACTAAATTAAGGATACATGATTCGTGTATCGGATAACACAAAATCAGGTAGTTTTCCTCGGTTAACAGTATGCAGCCAGGAAAAAACACTATCAATAACGCCCCCTATTGAGGATTCTATCCCAGATAAGCGCATTTAAAATATTACACTCGTTCGGCAAAAACTTCTCTGGCAGCAGCTTCAGTCTAATGCGCTTCCACCATATGTAAACTTCATGTAGTGCACAACTATGACAGCGAGTAAAATCCTTCCTTCTTTTTATGAGTCTCTCTCGAGAACTCCATAGGTTCCGCACTTCAGAGTTTCTTTTTTCCTCAGCAATGGATGAGAGGTAAATGGCCACTAGCCATTTTCCAGCATCTGCACTTTATACGAATCTCTCCTTGCAGCGAAGCCATGATATCACCCACGCGCCACCCCCATAATGGACTCGCGAACATTTTTGGCTATTTAAATTTATTCTACCGCTTTGGGGTGCGAGCAGAACAATGCAACCGAACGAAACACTCTCGCTGAGCTAAATGGACGACAGCACCATTGTATCGGAATCCTTTATGGACTCGTGTATACGTGTGGATACGACTTTTTGTCTACCGTTTTTTTTTCTTGTTTCGTTTTGTCTTTATCTTCTACCGAAAGGGGATGAATATTGCAATTTTCTCCCCGACTTCATTTTCCTCTGTAATTTCCATCCTCCGGCATTAGCATGCATGCAGCAGAGCACACACACACGCACGCAACGGCGAGTGCCAACAAGTTAGATCCACGGACTAGAAGTAGGAAAAAACCGGTCCAACCACCTCATCTATGCACACGGAAACTATTCGGTGGATGGTGCACGAGCTTACAGAGAATGGCGAAATTTAAATTCCAACCAATTTAAACAAAAGTTCGTAATCGAGTGCATGCTGACAGGGTGATGTGCGCTGGAGGCTGGGGGTAGTATTGTAAAACTTCATGATGTTCGCCCCAAAGGCGATTTACCCGCAGGTGATTCCCTCAGCGCGATGAAACCAAATGAACTCTGACTCCGCTTTGATCCTCGGTTGAAGTTTTTCTCCACGGTTTTATTTTCTTGTTCTCCCGAATTTGCTCCTTTTTTACTTATTTGTAGATTTTACGCTTTGCCTTCGTTCGGTTTGCTGAAACGCAAAAAAAAGAAAGAGAAAGAGAAGATTTTTATTAAATGAACTGCTGTCAGTTATGAAGACATCATCTGACAGTCGATGAAATTTTGATTGGAATTTCATAGCGAATCCTTGTAAGTATCGATTGTATGTGAGTGTGCGGAGGCCAACGAAATGCTAAAGGTTTTCGCTTTGAATTTCACAATACGGTGGTTGGTGCGCCTTTAATAGGTATGGGTTCTGTAAATTGAATTGACCAAATTTTGATTAGAAAGTGAGTAGTATGTGGTTAGGGACACAAGAGAAGGAGGTTTTTCGTTGCGTATTCATACCTTGCTTTGGGTCTTAAAGGTTGAATTGAATTTGGGTAGAAAATAAAAAAAAATACACCCACAGATATTCATGTTAAGATTTTAAGTGCACAATGGAAATGACAGACAATTATCCAACCAAGGGGAATTAAACAATTTCTGAGCCGTAGGTATATTTCGCCCTGAAGTTTAATGCGTTTCAATATGAGCGGTGTCAACAGTAAAATTCCGGTAGAAACTTCGCTGAATATGAATACGAACACTAAAGTAATCAGAATACTTTGTAAACGAATAACGTAGTCATCTGATAGTGACAACAAATTCCTATGTCTGCAATTAACGAAAAGTGATTTACCGAGTATACAGCGAATTGCTCTTTTTGAATTTATAGGATGATAAGACCTAAGAAATATGAAAACCCACACATTTTAGGATGCAAATGCGTAAAAGATGAACAACAATAGAATGGAATGTAAGTCTTAAGTCGGAAACACGCGGAATGTTATGTTAAAATTATTTAACGTTCATTTTTCAACAATAATGATAATTGGTTTATTAACTGCTCACAAAAGGCGTACGCAAACAAAAACTCCTGACAAGTAGTCTAGAAGACTGCTTGTACAGTGGTAAATCTTGTAATAAAAGTGCTGATGATATCGGTCGCAAGTGACATAAAACTTAACGAAACTGAGCAATTTTGAACGAACCATGTAAGTCTCTTGCATTAACTGTGTGGTTGCACGGAATGACACTTCTATACGTGATAATTCAGTCTGAAAAATATTAATGACACATTTCAAGAATTTGACAGCAGTAAAGAGGATTTTTGTCCGCATATGACATTTGCGAAAGCCCAGTTTTTTTTCTAAACTGAATGGATTATGTAAAATTATCTAATGCATTCACAGTTCTTGCAAACATGCACTCAAATTGTGTGTATCAAAATCGAGCTATCAAGCAAATAATCTAGGAGCGCGGTTAGGGTAAACGAAGTGTAATTTTAAAAAGCATAGACTATAAAAACCGTTCCTTTTTGTACAAAATTTCAGCGCAAAAAAGTATAAGATTTCAGTTCTTTCATACACCAAATATGAAAATTCTAATTTGAACCTATAATTTAACATTGAGTGCTTAGCAGCATAAAAAATAAAAAGTGGAATACATTTCAGGAGATTGTAAAATTAGGAAAATTTCAGGATAATTGAACAACTTCTCATAAAGATTTTTAGATGATTTCTTATATCAACTGATAGATCAGAGCGTTGTCAATATGAGAGTAGGTTTTCCTTGAGCGTTTTCCTTGATTGAAAATACTGGTTAAAAGCCACAAATTTATACACCCACTTATTAATAAACGCTGCGTAAAAGTTATCAACTCATTATTCAGAAGTTACGTCAAATTTTTGTATGATATCTGACACAGATTAAATTTCTGTAAAAGGTTTCTCGTGATATTAATAGAAAAAGCAAATAAATAGAAACATTTATAAACATATTAATATAACAATTGGTATTGAAATTGCATACAAATTATAATCAACTTGATTTTAGGAGGGGCAATTACAACGTCATTTTTACCTTGTTTTTAAACGACATTATATTCCCAAAAATGTCAATAAAAAGGTACTTAAAATTCTGATATTATGTTAAATATCAGCAAATAATTTGATTGTATTAAGCATAGCGCTCCATCACTCTAAAAGTATTTCTTACAATGCTTTTTCACTTTACAAAAAAGTTGCAACAAGTTATTTTGCCAGCAAACGTCAGATCGAATGTAACCGCGGTTGGTAGCGAAGCCAGCTTTACGAATACGACACTGAAATTTCGTTTCATGTCTAACTGGATATTTAACACTATTTTAAGAAAGGAATTTGTGAAAAAAGATGTACGTACATCGTAATGGGACATTTACATCGTTAAACATGAAATTTATTGGACCGGATGAGGGAGGGACATCAGTTTCTTCCGCAGTCAATCTCAATAAAGGAAGAGAATGAAATCGTAAATCCGTTTGAATGAATTTAAAAGAATTGCAACTGAAAACCAAATCTCACATACAACTATTGCAAAAGGGTTCCAATGAACTCCATTAAAAAGATCAATTCTAAATTTTGAGGACAATTATCTCTCAACTTCGTCTAATACTGATTTGTATCATGGACATCATACGAATTACCGGAAGCCATGACAAATTCCGCCCAACATTTCTACAATCAATCGAAAACACATCAATTAGCTATACCTACTGACTTAAAAAATGTCACATGGGAGTAGTAATTTGTTTCAGTAAATAAAGAGAACAATACATCCATAAATAAATCAATAATGCTAGTTCCAAACTTTAGGAAGTTATTTTCTTTTCAAGCTTAAGCAAAATTTCCTAATCCGTCGGTTACAAAATACCCGCAGTCACATCTTTCCCATAATTTGTTTCGTAGCACTTATTCAAAATGGCCGACCAACAGCTACTATAAACATTACATGCCTTTTGCATGAGTTTAAAATTTTAATGACATCTTCACTGCTTAATAGGCAATTGGAATTTGGAATCTTTACACAACATCCACAAATCTAGACGAATGAATGTCCTCCACCCACCCCCAGTCAATTCATACTTCAAAAATCTTTTACAAAATAGATCACTGTCACTCTTCATCCAATTCCATTTCCAAATTCCAATATGCAATTTTAAAGTTCCTTGCCGAGCTCACTATCTTTGTCACCCCTCATAAAGAGATTGTGCAGAAAGTGTGCCATTTCACTGGGTGCATTCATTTCTTGGAAAATTCATTAGCGATCAGTGGCAGCGACAGGTGTGGGCAGCCTCGACATCGGTCAGTTCAAGTTCATCAGTCAGTTGTGATTTGTGTCTCGTTGTGTTAAGTGGTTCAAGTTTAAATTCAGTGCGCGGCTCGTAGTAAACCCCGGATCGAAGTTAAAGTGTCGAATCTCTCTGAGCTTTCTTTCTCTCCCCCTTTCTCGTTCGGAGTGTTATCGTTTTCGTCGGTCCGGTCGTCGTTGTGTGTTATCGGTTATTGGTTATTTTGCCCTTGAAAGAGAAAAGCTTTCGCAAAATAAATGGCAGCAGTGCAGACTGCACGTCGCCTCGTCACCTGCACATGCATTTTTTGTTGTTGATTCGGTTTGCGCTTTATGTCTAGTGTTCAAAATTGTTTAGTGCTCCCGTGTAAGCCACCGGAAAGTTTCGACGCGTGTCTCCCCTCTCTCAATCGCGATTTGTGCTTTGCGCTGAGTTGTTTTTTTTTTGTTCATTTCAATGCCAATTTTGCAGTGCTGAAAGTGATAGCTTAGCTGTATCAGCTGATCGGCTCTCTTGATGAAAAGTGTGCAAAGTGTGTAAGGTGTAAAATGCAAAATGCAATTTAGTGGTTTTCATGAGAGCCTAATGCCCCTGTCATTAAAGTAATTGCCCCCAAGACCCAAAACAAATTCCATTCCCACGGTACGGTACTAGTGCTTTTCTTTGTGTCCGCAGTCCGATTCGGGGTCCGCGATCGAGTGTTTGTGACAGCAGCTGTTGAAGAAAATATGATACCGGTGAGTGATTGTTTTTGTTTACATTTTACCAAACACAGGGAGGTTACATTTTTGTGGCATTCTTCGGGGTATTTTTTTTACATAAGACAAGATTTAGAAGAGAACCCTTTTGTTTAAGAATCATGCGAGGGTCATACACTTAGAGGCTGCCATTAGTTTAAGGACTGTTCTAGAAAAACTCTCGAGAAACTTTGAACTTCTTCAGCCCTGGGTGGCAATGCGGTTAGGGTTGTTGCTTGTGACCCCAGTGACTCAAGTTAGATCCTCTGCAGCAATACTCTGCCGCTGGCTAAATAGAAACCAATTACTACATTGAATACTGCCCTTTAAACGCTTCACTCGTGTTGAACAATATTCATTCTGTCGGCAATTAAATGTCATGGCCATGATCCCAAATTTGTTTCAAACCAATCAATATTTCAATTCGCCGCCAGCCCGAATTCCTGTCATATACGTCATGCACCCCATCAAACAACAAACGGTAGCTGCCAACCACTGAAACTGAAACAGAAACGATATTCCATCTCTGTGTCCGCATCGCACGGTGTCAACTTAAGGGTTAACTTCATTACGATACATCCCGTTTTGGCAGATTCATTGTGATAAACTTACCCACTTCTGTTATCGTTTCAAATTGCTGCTGTAACATTGGTTTATTTTCCACCTACGTGTCATTGATTCACAAACGCAAGGACTGCGATAAAATCGACACATGTCCTTTTTCCGAAAATCCTCTGGCAGACAACAATATCATAGAGCTCAACAAATTACGAAGAATCGCTCGACCGGCGCCAGCAAGCACCTGGCGGAATCCCTTGTCCCATCGCTCCTAGATCTCGCACATCCATTTAAAGTTGTCCCCCTCTTACAGAGAGAAAAAAGCGAAAAACTATACCGACGACCCCAGAAATCACTTGCTACAGCTACATCTCGTGTAGAACACAAAGAATGGAATGCTGCATGGGAATGTATGACACTCGAAGGAGAAAAAAAAAGACGCACGGCTTGCTGCACTTTGGGGATCTTTTCGACGTTACCCTACTTCTTGCAGACGTATAGGTACTTGCTATATCCCCGGGATAGATGTTCAACTACGTAAACGTTTGGTTTATATCCGGACCCGGTGTGTCCTGGAGAGAGATTCCTGTCACAATGTGTTCCACCAGCCAAATTGCAATGTCTTGCGAGCGAGGTGAAACTATCAACTTTATATGAAGGTGGGCGACCGAATAGGACAAAAGTTTTAAATTACATTGGCTGTCCGTCCCCGGTGTCCTCTTCTTCCATATAGCTCAGGCAGGCATGTGTGTGTTGAGGCCACTCATACGAGTGAGCTAGTGTGCATCCTGTCCCAGGCACTTGCTTCCGTGTCGCATATATGAAGGGTAATGGCACACACTTTCAGTAAAAGTTCATCCTTTTGAATCGACTCGTAAATTTAATGGAGGATTCCGGGAATACCTGCACTTCATGAGTGAGGTCGTCTTTGTCTCTTGCCGCAAACTGCCGGCGGAGATATATGCAATTCTACGCGAGTTAATGTGGTCTCCCGTTCTTTGGGAATTTTCAAAATTTCTCTCTACGCGTTGTGCGGGTGGGTACCTAGCTGTCGAAAGATTTTGTATATTAACTTAGTTGGAAATTGGGTGGATGTGCTTATTAAACATCAAAGTACCAAGCAAAAGTTTTCCTATACCTAAGAGATACCCGTATTGTCTTACGTTATGCAGAGAACTGCAAATTTTCGAACAAGAACCCGCTGTGAAAGTAATACAAAGTTTGGCAAGCAAAGCCTGTAATGGTAATAATAATAACAATAACAGATTTTGTATTGGTTCACGTAAAGGAACAATGGAGCAATGAAAATTCACAACTTTGACGTTTCTATTGTCTGTTTTATGGGAGTAGGTCTTACTTGAGGAGTTTTAGCAGACTTTTGCTTCTCAAATTAGGTTTTTTCTTAGGTTTTTTTTTCCAGAAGTCCATCACAAGAAACTAGTCACCATAGATGGCCCATTGCCATCCCTACTGGGAGCCTTCATAGTTAAAACCTAACTCATTTCTCCTATACACTCAATTTCCAGGCGGAACTTAAAATTCCGGGGCGCTTTCTTCCACTCCACTTGCTTATGACATTCACAAAGAATTTGGGTGATCACCTCTACGACTTGAAGGTTATAGTTAAACGTAGTCCAATATCGTGCTTCATCAAATGGCGATTTGCAATACCTACCCCTATCGCTAACTCTGCCCTACTAAGGCCGCTAGGTCTTTTAAGCCATGTGTTGCTGTTTTCATCTTGAATCTTTTGGAGGTTTCATCGAGAAAAACCTTCCTGGGTGGTCGCATGCCTTCAAATGTTATACTAAGTAGAAGTAGCTCCACTCCTTTTTATTGCGAGAAGTACGGCCCTTTCGTTACCCTCAGTATCACGGTGCTAGTCAGGTGCCCCACATACTCCGACAGGGCTCTGGAAGCATAATACCTTGGAAATTGTGCGGCAATTCCTGGTTAGTTCAGATTTGATGACATAAGTCTTTAGCGGGAGTTTACTAGAAGATGGCGATATTATTGATGGTAAAGTTCCGCAGCTTTTAGTACGGCTAGAACGTCTGTTTGGTCCTGAAGTATCAAGGCTGGTATCTCGTATTTCCACCAAAAAGTGTTTTTTTTTACAAGAATTCCACGCAATCTTCTTACTTAGAACTGATAATGTTTCCTGAACAAAGATTGCCTAATCGTCTGCATAAGCTCTGCCACCTTGCGTGGCTTAGCACTTTAAGAATGACCCCTTAGATCAGCATGCTTTGTACCCAAAGAGGTATCTATACGTAGATTTAAGACTTTCCTGGCATTTTTGTAAAATGGCTGCTTTGCTTTTTCGGTCTGCCTTAGGCGGGAGATGTTCTCTCAATATAGACACATGTTGAGCCGAGATTGTAGCTGATTTGGAATGTCGAAGCACTGCAGGACTGATTTAGAGACAATAAAGGGTGA
The DNA here is from genome assembly GCA_948293265.1 of Cheilosia impressa. Taxonomy (NCBI): domain Eukaryota; kingdom Metazoa; phylum Arthropoda; class Insecta; order Diptera; family Syrphidae; genus Cheilosia; species Cheilosia impressa. The sequence goes on along the minus strand of OX411884.1, from coordinate 43,921,672 downwards.
GAAAGGGCGTTTATAGCTGCTTCCCGGTCGGTGAAAATAGGGATTTTTGCGGCTACAAATCAGAGTTGCTTGATTGGGTTAGCGCATTCTTTAAAGTCATGGAAGCCCCACTGAACTACACTGGGGCTGATAGCCTCCAGCTATTGAGAGACTGCACGATTTGGTCCTTGGATACCAGCTCGCATACTTACCCCAGTCGATTTTGAATCCGTTTACGCCTTACTGCGTTTTGGAGGTGGTAGGTGGATTAATGTGAATCCATGCTTCTTTGTAAGTGAAGAAATATGTCTTTGGGAAGGAGTCTCTGACCTTTCAGGTTACGTCAAGTTTCGGGATATTTTTAACAAAAAAGTCATTAGTTTCGGATGGTCAGTTAGTGTTTGCCCCTTTCTTTAGGACCAAACTTGACAAGCTTGCATGGCTACAGAAATGCCCATGCGAGATATACCAACACCTTTCTTCAGCTTTGAAGTAGCGTTCTTTATTTATTGATGAGCTTTGAAAGAGGAGTTTTAACAAGCTGAAGAGCGACCTTAATTCAGTCATAAAAGTACACATCAGTCGTCTATGATGGCTACGACATATCGGTTGAATGGACACCAACGGAAGAGCCTTCGACTCCAACCCGAACGCAAACCCAACATCGCAATAGAATATGTCCTTGATTTAGAAGTGCAAGGTGACCTTAACCAAAATGTTAGGTGGAGATAGTTAGCCAAAAGATGGAGATGCGTTTTACCTGATTGATTCTAATCAGTCTTGGGGACTTAGCCAACAATAAGTGATGTCCTGAGGAAGTAAGTAACACACCAAAGCGTAAACTGGTAAGTGCTAAGCCCACCGCCATAGCCATGTAATTTGCATGACTACCAACCAGCTGTTGGCAGATAAACCAGCAAATTTTACCGAAATGCGTTTTCTAATTCCAAACTTTCTCACATCGTTAGACCCTTTCCGATCCCTGCAGTCTATAAACGAACCAGTTGTTTGCTCATCCAGCAACATCATTCATTTTTCCACATCTAACTGTCGTCTGCAATCCTGGTTACACTTATGTCCGACTGTTGACATGCCAAGTGTTGTTGATTATGCTCCTTTGTGACGGGACTTTTAAGTTGCTTCCATTCTCAAACGCAAACCCAGAGCATCTGTGCAGCCTCTCTGTTATCTCCTGATGATGAAGTTTACAACACTCCTTCAAGGTGCAACGAATTTTGCTCTTAGCACAACAAGTCTCCTCTCTTTCGGATAACATTTCGCATTAAATATGGCAAAATGCAAATAAAGTTTTCATTAAATATGTACTACATCCACATGTACATGTGTATGCTGCATAGCCGCATGTAAGTGAGGATGTGCTGGCGAACTTCACATGCAAATTGCTATACTAAGAGAAAAGATTTTAATTTAGTTCTCCTGGCACCTACGAAAACAATATGCAAAATCCACTCTTCCTTGTTCCTCGTCTGCAGATGCAGAAGCAGCCGTACACGGCGGAAGAACATCCTTAAATATTTAAGCACCCAGGGACATGCAGTGTATTGTGTCCACACCCTTTCCATGTGTCGTCGTCCTCCAGATAAAATATACCCTTTTCGGGGTAAAAGTTTAACCATCCATTTCCCTGCTCGTATAAATAAAACCAAGTTAAAGTTCGAATTGCCGCCTGCAATATAAAATGTCGGCAAATATTTTCGATTTGGATACCAGCCAAGGGGTCTCTGAAAGTGTCCTTCTTTATTCGATTTTATTATTCTCAATTGCGGAGTGCTGCGCCCTCCGATGTGCATTAGGTACGGCTACCGCTAATTAATATTGGTAAGCCACAATTTTTAACAATCGACTTAATAATGCATAAAATGCGGTCCGCAATGAAATCCCCGGCGTGACAAAGAGCAGCACAGCAGAAATGTGCGCGCAACAAGGCTTGGTTTCAAATTTAATAAAATGTGTGCGGGCTCGGTGGCGTATGTGGAATTATTTGTCCAACTGCGAGTCTAATTTGGTTTACATTATGCTATAGATACGGAAACATAATTGTGGAAAATGATTTTGTTTGTGCAGTGATTTTGTTGTTTTCTTTAATTAAAAATTAAGGAATTTTAATTTGCGAATGCTAATTAGGGATACGGTAGACCGAACATCATATCAGAGCCTTGGGCTGCGAGTTTGGTTTTGTTTTCCAACGATAGTGGGGTAAAAAAAACACACGGCTCTCGTGTATCGATGGTTGCCCGTTTTTGTGCTGATGAGGATGTCGATAATTTGTTGTCGAACGTGGGTACCTCGTAAAAAGGGGGGGGGGGAATGTTAATCGATGGGGGAGTCAACATGATCGTACCTCAAGTTATTTTTCCTGAAAACTTTCTAAGTGCGTCCATAAATGCAGTCGTGGAGAAAAAGTTTGGAGCCGCACAAGCTCGTGCTACGAAATGTGTTGTTGCACTCCCTAAGACCACCAACCATTGGGCTATCCATTTGCTAAGCGCGACCAATCACTTGCAGCTTTAACCTCATAAAATACTTCTCAAATGAGTTTTGTTGGCTTTAAATTTATAATCGACAGCTAGAAACTCCACGATTTGAACTTCTTTTAAATTACATCAATTGCACAAGAAATGGAACGCCTTGAAAGGAATCTAATACGACATGTTTTGTTTATGTTGTGGGCGTCTTCAACCACGCAGCCAGTCAGTCATCGAGCCCGAAAGGAACGCTATAACCTCGATGTCCATATCCATAATTAATAACTAAACTGTTTTAGGCGAACGAATGACTTTTTGTAAGCTACATACAACAAATTTTGATTGGAATCCCAAGAAACTGACGATAGCCATCATCAAATATGAACGAGCTGAACGACATTTAGAAGTCTGTTTCCGGCGAATAAAAAATTAAATTAAAGGCCGACCTCCAGGGCGCAGCACACTTGTATTTATCTAATCTATGCATCGACATGTTTGTGTAGCAACAACTCATCATATGATACCGCAAAGTGGAATTTGGTAAATGGATTGGCTTGTGCGTGACAAATGTGCCACACAGCACATCCTATTCTGACCAACAACTGGATGAGTACTTGATTAGTTCTGTTAGGCTAACGCGCAACGACTTATACCTCTTTTCCCTGAAGGCCAGCAGATACTTTTTGTTGGCCGGAAAGTTATTACTCTGCACAAAGCCATTGTTCTCAGCCCGGAGCGGGAACTGCTTGTGAAATAATGGAAAGCTATTGAATACTCATACTGGCCTTGGTGAGGATCGCCACGCTGGAGTCAAATGCCAGGGAATTCTCCACATAATCCGGCCACGTTCCCGAACGCAGGTGGCAGACTAAATTAGATTACAGGTGCCAATCGTGGCATTTTCGAAACGTCTCTGACACCATGTCCGGCATTGGACAAAAACCATTCATTTTGTGCGAGTTTTTCATACTTTGGACCTCCAATCTTATGCCGAGTCCAAACGTCTAATTAAAAAGTTTTTTTTTATGGCAGTTATACTCTCGGATGTTTGTCAGACGTTCGCGAGAGGTGGCGCAGTGGAAAAAAACACAGTCACGTCATTACATTCAGCTGTCGAATGTGCCTTGGTTACTTAAGCAATCGTTGCGGCTGTTCCACAGAAGAAGTGAGGAAATTCTTAGGTGCTAACATGGACTGGGACTGCTACCTATATTGGAAGCCAAGTTCAGCCAATCAGCGAGAATATTCATTGCTGACGTAAGATGTCACGTCAAACGGCTGCGAGTGCCAAAGCAAACAGAACTTTTACCGATGGCAAACTTCGCTTCGAAAGGTCGGTTGCAACGTGGCCTATCTGTTGATCGTTCACCAAAAATTCGACCACAAAATAACTTATTTTGGCCATCAAAATTTGAAAAACGGTATCACTCAGACGATAATCGTCATACGTGATGTGTCCTATGGTGTTGAGGAAATAAGATCTCTTTAATTCTACCTACAACCCACAGAGGCGAATTTGATATATTCCGTCTTGAGCAACATGTCAACTTCGAAGACTGATCGTCCAACAACTTGACGAAGACTGAGTCCTTATTAGGTTAAGTAAGGTTCACGGGTCGGTAGAGTAGGGTTAACCTTACTGTACCACACTTGGGTCCTTGTGGACGCAGTGCCCTTTTATGGGGGGTTAACCGTTGATATTAGAGACGGTTAGCTACATGTCCCTATGGGTCCTCATTACTGCGCTTTTGTGCGGAGCAGACTACAACTGACGAAATGTGAACAATTTAGTTTGCGAACTAGTTTATTGGAAAATATATCTTCGAGCATTAGTGAAATTAATAGGCTAAGTGAAATACAGGGGGCTGTAAAGATTGTGTAGGAAAGGTTTTTTTTTTTTAAAGGGAGAGTTTTAGGGTTCATTCTTTTGGCAATCAGGGATTGCGAAAGGTGCCTGCAGTGTATATGGTGATAATTCTCAAGCTTCCACCTAACCTAAGGCAGAGCTCCATTGCCGGAAAACACTTTATACAACATGACAGCGACTATTTAACTTGTGGCTGGTACAAGGTAATCACTAGATGATGATAAAGTGACTTTCTTAGTGCTTCTCGATTTTGTAATTGCCTTTGACACTTTGGATAATTTTTATCAATTTCCGCAGTTGCCTAAATGTCTTGACATCTCCAGTATGTAACAAGGTCTCCATCTTTTTATGGTAGAGGACTGCGCTGAATTTGTTACCAATATTGATCTTAGAAAGATATTCACCTTTTCAGAGAGGGAGAACTCTTTCTTTAACTTCTGAAACCCAAATGTGTTGTTATATAAAATAAAAAGCAATTAGATCTCACCCACTTTCCTGGTTCAAAAATCGAATATGTCGACATTCACAGAGATTAGGAAATGGCTCTCAACAGGAAATTGGCAATGGATATAGAAACTCGCAACTCACATCAATGTGATTGTTGAAAAAGCATGGATGTGTCATCATTAGATTCCCCTGTTGTTAGCAGAGGGACCACTTCCAATTCTTAGTTGTGGTTGCGAAATTCTTTGAATGTTAAAGCTTAAGGCCACCTTAAATAATACTGGGTGTTTTGTTTTTTTCTTAAACCGGTTCGAACGAGTGTCTAGCTACACGAAATGGACCAACTACTTCGTTACCTCTTGTTTTTCAATAGAAATTGATTCAGACTTATCAGACTAGTTACCTCTTTAACAAGCTGAGGCTTAGTGCAACTGATTCTTTCAACTTGTTCGAATAAATTTACGGTTTTCGTTTTTCCGGTTTTAAGTAGCTCCATCTATTTATGAATTTCCTTGTCACGGTGCATGTTTGAATGTAATTCGGCACTGAGCAGTTCTGGACCGACAACTTCGACTATTCGTTTAGCCGCAGATGTATATATACATGGAGTACTTAAAATTCTCTTGAAATTTTAATGGAGGTGAGTAAGTTACGTGTATTAATTGTAGCTTGCTTTAAAATTGTAATTTAATTGCACATTTGTAATTTCCACTTATTTATCAGACCCTTTCGTCCTAAAGTCGAAGGTGTCTCAGGCTTATAAATAAATCCAAATCTGAATCCAAAATCACTGTACAAGTGCTCAAACTTGCCTCATGGTTTAGCGGTTTCATCTTTCATCTTGAGTAATGTTGGTTTTTAATGCGTCTAGAGTTCGGGGATTATTCGCGTCAACACGACCTTTTGAGTAGCCTTACAGAAAAAACGGTGTCTAACGGTGTCAAATCGCATCATCTTGGTGGCCAACTGACATCTCCAAAACGTGAAATTACGCTACCAGAAACTTTTAATAATAATTGGTCGTATTGTGTGGATTGTTGCCCCGTCTTGTTGGAAGGATATATCATCCAAGTCATGATCTTCAACTGCCGGTCCAAAAAAAATCGGCCGGAAAATCAATAAATTCGGATCATCAGCAACACTTGCAGCAGCAATATTTTCGACTGAGCACGATGATGCAAAGGCCTTCCGACATCAGTAACGCTTCCAGTCTCTTCAAATATTTTAACAATTTTGTCGATTGCTTGCGTAGTAGTTCAATTATGACGACCATAATCGCGAATTGAGCGAAAAGTGACTATGATTTTTTTTTATAATTTTATCGCGTTGTTCGATTGCTACGCTATCCAATATCGTAAATGGCAAACATTCAATATTATGACACTTCAAATGACAGCTGAGTTTGATATGTGCCAAATGCCAGCGCTACCAACTTGAAACCACGAAATAAGTGACCCTGTATTTCGAACCATTTGCGACTGTTGATGACTGAACACTTTTACTTCAAAACTCCACAGCAATATTTTGCCTATCCGCTTCAAATATCTTTCCATTTCGCCCAAGTATGGCGTAGTGTTTTTCTTTAGTAATACATCAGAAAACATGATAAAGTCAGGTGGTGATGGAAGATTGCTTAAGGGCACCATACACTATTCATCCACTTACCAACTTAATGGTTGAATGAAACGCATTGTCTCAATTTTTGACGATTTTTCGTTACTTTTTATTTTACTTTAGATTTGTAAACACGTAAAATGTTTTTGCACCAACTAGCAAAACATCACCACAACTTGTCCAGCACGATAGATTAGTCATAGGGTTGGGGTCAAAATTCTGGATGGGTCAAAATTCTTTTTAGAAAATTCTGCTTTCAAAATTCTGTTTTTTTTTTTTAATTCTGCTTTGTTCAAAAGCGCGCGCTTTTTCCAACTTTTTTTTATTTGTTGCAGAATTTTGTAAAGCAGAGATGAAGAGAACATTTTCTTTTTTAATTTTTTTTTTTAATTTTAACTCCCCTTTTCTTAATTTTTTTTAGCCTTATATTTCCTAATATGAGAAAAATGAAAAAAGTCGTGATATTTCTAAAAAATACGATTTTATTTTATTTTTACTATGGAAATACGAAAGTTAACAAGAGAAACAAAACTGTTATTAACATTTTTTAGGAAGACTGAGGTAAAGCCCGTGTCTGTCCACCAAACCATCAATCGCAGCACAGTAATATTCAAAGATCCCACCGAATCGCTTGTCGAAGGAATTTTGATTAAACAACATTTTGGCTGTCCTTTTTTACTGCCAAAGTAAAGTATATAAAGAAAACAAATAAAATTATAAATGTTGTAATTTCCGACTGCTTCTTGCTTTTTTTAAATAATTTCGCATTCTTTTTTTTTAATTTTTGTCATGTTTCATTTTAATTTTAATTTTATTTAAAATCTAAAAATAAATAATTTTTTTAAGTTTCATAAATTTAAAGTTTTCTTTAAGTCGTTAAGTTAGTTCGGAAACACAAGAATACGCAGAATTTTATTGCTTTTAATTTGAAAATCAGAATTTTGCAAAACAGAATTTAAAAAGCTGAATTTCGCTAAGCAGAAGTTTTTTGTGAGAAGACAGAATTTTGCAAAGGAGAATTTTGACCGGATCTTATTATTCAATCGTGTGTTGTTCCCAATCGCAAATTGAAAGCACAGTTTCCTAGAAACCCAAAACATTCCACTAAACTCTGCAATCAGTTGAATCAGCAACTCTAAATCGTGTGTGGGACACCTTAGCCTCTGCGATAGTTACTACGAAATATTTGGTCAAAAACGCTGTTGTATTCAAAAAGAAACAAGTTTTTTTTTAGTTTCATTTTTATAATAATTTTATTTAAAAATTTATACAGTAATATTTTTAGTATTTTATCTTATGGCTCTGCTCTTCACATTTAATGCATTTATCGTGTATGTATTGTATATATATATAATCTTCATTTCTTGGTAACAAATCATGGTAGGTACTTAATTTTGCAAACTCTGCGATTCGCACAAAATTCACTTAAACTTAATTTCATTTCAGATTTTTAATAATTTTCCCATTTTGTTTTTTGCTTTTAATAAAAATCACGTACAAAAATTTACAATGTACAATAAAATATACAGAGTTTTATTTTGTTAACAGTTTTTCTATTTTTATTTATTCTAATTTTTTTCTTCAATAAATGTAAGAGTGAGTGGCTACGGTTTTAATGCATTTATCGGAGATTTTATATTTAACATTAAGAATGCTCACGCTTTAGTTGTTGTTACACTGAGTTGTGGTATTCTCTGATAATAAATGCATTTATTTCGCTAAAGCGTTTTGGAAATATTATTCCGAGACATATTTTGTTGTTTCTATTTCTGTTCTTCTTTTAGTAGATATGTGGCAGCTATAATTAAATTTATTGTATCTTCCTTAATGAATGACCGGTTTATCGGTTATTGATAATTAATTTTTGTTTTATTGAATTCAACAATACTTTTGCATGCGTCGAAATGGTACTATAACAATGAACAGTAATTTATTTATCGTGTTTGAGTGATGTAATGGTTTATTGCGTTTTGTGTGGTATCTGGATAAATATGAGATACAAAACGCAGATTGGTTTGATATATTTAAAACGAAATTATGGGGGCTACTGCTTTTAATCACAATTATTACTTTTCCATAATTTAATTAAATTCTACGGGTATTTACACTTTGTACAAAAAGGTAATCGTTTGCAACACAATAAAAGAGAAAGTAATGTAGGTACGAGTTTATGGCGTGATAATAGCGGGAATGTTTTTATTTTATTTCATTTTTACAAATTAATGACATTAATGGGGAATTAATGTTAGTGATTTACGACTTGGGGGGAAGGACGACGACAACAGATGCAAAACGGGACAGGAATGTATTTGGGAACAATATTTAGCGGCGATGGTGGAATTGATGTATTTTTTATTTGAGTATAACATGAATAAGTGGGTAGTCTGGCTTTAAAAAGAATTATTGCTAATACAGGGTGGACCGATAGTTCCAATTGAAATACGTTTGAATTTTTCAACAATCGGCTCACTTAACATAAGTTTATGTTATGTTATGTTATGTTATGTTATGTCTCTAAAAATTAAAAATCGACTTATTGATTTTTTTAAATTTTTTTAATGCATCTTAATTGAGGGTTGGTGGAATGTATCATTGCTTGCTATTTGGTGTTTAACTGCTTTCGAAGGTCGATAGATTGCACGAATTTTTCGCTGTCGCATTGTCAGTTTTTGATGTTCCTTCCGCAAATCAAAAGCATTGCAATAGAAACTAGTGTCAATGCTTTTATTTTGAAATTCAAATTTATCAGGCATCTATTTCTAACCACAGAGGGGAAACTTTTTGGCAGAATCTAATGCTAGGGCGCTATTTAAATTCATAAGACAACCTTTCAGTAAACAGACTGGCGCAACCTAGACTAAAAGTTTAAGGGCACACTTCTTTCCAAATTCAAGTGCAAAGAGTTTTCACTACAGACATGTCCTCGGCTATGCAGCCGTTTAAGACCGTCTAAACTAGCTGCTTGGCCTTGAAAAGCCCAACCTAACCTATAACAACGTCTTAACACTAAATTTGTTAGCAAAATTCGCTTTCAATTAGGACAATTTGGCATGCACAAATTCATTATCAGCGATGCCGTGTATTTATGAGTCAACAGCTTTATTCATAAGAAATTCTGTTGCACTTGGGCAAGTAAGCAACTCAAAGTCATTTCGAAAATGCCATTGCAATCACAAAAGAGTTCTGTTTGAAACAAGTTTCATGCTGATGGAGTCATTTGAGTCATCAACGATATTGACAATTCAGTCACAGTCAATGGAATTCACTCATCACTGCCAAAGCACATTAAATGGTTTACACAAGATGGCGCCACATCCCCAGTACATTGGTTGAGCTGCAGAGTTTGATTGGGACAGTGACAATGCATTTGGAACAGTATTCTACTCTACTCATGTGATTCGACGCCTCTATACGTTTTTCTTTGGAGAGTATTTCAAGTCCCCGATATATGCCCATAAACGAGAGACTTTACCAAGGCCCTCAAGACCAACATCTTTGGCCAAATTACCAACCGATTATTGTAGCGAAAATTTCATAGAAATTAGTTTCCCATTCCCTCGTGCAGGCCTTACCAAAGAGAACATGCAAATGATGTTGTTGATGATTGAAAGATGTGCTTTGCATATTTTATATCAAAACAAATTTTAAGCCCCTCGTTCACTGGAGACTTTGGTTGCCACAAGACGTCCTCAAAGCGGCTGATCGGTTTCAATAAAGTCATAGAGGGTCGAGTGGTAAAATAGGCCCTGACGACTCGGTTCATTGCAAGGCGCATCCAACACTAACTGGGAGGAACTGCCAAGGCCGTTGGTATTTAGGTCGTGCATTACTCATAAACTGCATCAGTGGTACCTACACTTGTAAAATTTTGAGACCCAACGAAGGCTCGAAGTTGCTCGAAATTGCAGATGGACATGTAACCGCATATGAGTAGTTTATTAGAGTCCTCGGAGTCGGTACACGAGAATGCAGAGCAATTGAAAACACAACTGAGCTGGAATAAAATAAACAAATAGTTGACATAACAGGTCCGTATAGGTACAATAGGACTTCCTTCTCAGAACCCTTCGTTTTAGATGAGTTTTTACATTTTTGGACGAATGGAAAGGACCTTCAATTTTATGGCGATTCCGAACGCCCCGATTGTGAAGCTCTTTTATGACGTTTGTCAGAAGTTTGCAAAAAGGTGATGAATTAAAAAAAAACCTGAGCCCTCACTCGAAAGTCTATGACACTAACCTCTAAGCGACTGAACTGAGCTGTTTCATAATTAAAGATCGAAAAGAGTGCGTTCCTCGCTGTCTTGCATTCAACGCTATTCCCTATTACTCATTTAAGAAAAATGTTCTTAGGTAATTATAGTACCTTTCGAGACCAATAGAGACCTGATTCAGTTTAGTGATCATGAGATGGCAAGGTGGAGTTCAATTTACTCCAAAATTTTGAAAGGCTTAGGATCAAGTAAAATACAGTTTCTCAATATCCTCAATCAGTTTCGATGAGACCGAGTTTGGCAAACCTATGAGACGAACAGCTCTTGATGGTGGTTGGAAATTTTTTACCATATACAGAAAGAAGTCATCCGATGTTGTTTGGCTCTCTTTTTTTTCTAAATGAAAAACTTCGATTTTGGTTTTTGATTATGTTTATTTGAACCTTTAGAATTTTATTGGTTAAGTCGAGAAGATGATATCGGGCAAATGGGCGCCGTCACAATTGATTGCCATACGGGCTTCTTTGTAGAATGTAGAACTCTTTGGAATGCCACTTCTGGTGCTTGAATTCTGTTTGAGGGATGGGATGGTCAAAGGTTTACTTCTTCGAGCGAGAAGTTGTAAAATCAACTTAGTTTCTCTGCGAGTTTGTTACACTCCTTTGTGTCAAATGAATGAGAGAAATCTAGGAGAACCAGGAAACTAACCTAATCCTCCACTATCGACTATGAAATTCAGCAGTAAAAGAGTTTTGTTTGTCGCAGAATACACTCTGTTAAAAAGCTAATAAATTATTTCAAATCTGCTCCTCAGTCTTTTAAGACCCGTTTGGGGACTTTCGAAGGGAATGGTGAAATGGAAATTTTACACTTAGCTTTTTTGGGTATTGGCAAGATTCACCAATTATAGGAAGGACCGTTTTTTACTAGCGGTATCTATAGCTCTGTTTAATGCAGTTCATGGGATCTTTTTATTGTGTACCAACTTTCATGCACCGAAAAATTGTTTATGTAGCCCCCACCTCGAGAACACTTGGAATAACAAGCTTCCTCCTTTCTTCTCCAGTGTAGTGGGGCATTTGTTATTACAGCACTGTATAATTTTATGGTTGCATTTGGAGACCTCTTACCCTTAAAAGATTTAAAGGTTGTTGCCAAATTAAAATAATTTCCCACTGGGCGTTGGTTGGTTGGTTTAAGTGGCATGGCCGCCATTTTGAGACCACAACTCACAAAACCTGTAGTTAAAAAGAAGAGGAATAGAATTGAAGCTTAAAACCGACCTGGAAGATGATGATATTACTGCGCCTGAGATTGCCAAGAGGTCATCTAAGAACTCGTTGCCTAGTTAGCGGTGGCTGGTTTGAACTATGTCCGGAGTTTTATAAAGGGAGAGTGCAAATTGGTTCCATTCTTATTCATTTGAGCTTGAAGAGCTTTGGCAGTGAATATCTAGTTCACAGTGGCCCGCACTTATAACTGCCGTTAGACTAGCGAACTTTTGCACTCGATTTGGAAAAAGAACAATTTAGTTCTGTCACTGTCGTAAGTTGGCCAAATCCTCCTTTTATCATCAGACTCGTAAAGTGTGATAAGATTTATCTCTTCAGGTGTCCCAACGGAGGATAAATTGACACACAACTAATCTACTCACACCAAGAAGTCGCTGCAATCATTTTTTGCTGACAAAAAAGTTGTATAGGCAACGAACCCTCGAAGAACTACCATTCTTGGTTAATCACAAGCAGCTTTAGTTTTTGTTCCTGGCTAACGACATCAGCCACAACTGAATCCGAATCGCCACTTCCGTGAACGAGCTAAACGTTGGATACATTCGAAAGAAGAACAAATTCCATTGTTCGTTTGCGAAAGACGCGATTCGAACCATGGTCCCCAACAAGCTTGACCTTAGACTTGGTCGAATTGAGCGCAATTATAGCGACCTGCCTGTCGCAGGAGATGGCTCTAGCTAATTCTTGGCAGTGTTTGGAATACAAAAATTTGGGTATGACCTTCATGCTCTTGTGTGTGAATTCGGGCTCCTAGCCAGTGCAAGGTGGACCAAATTTTTATAAAGCCATTGCTCCTAATATTGCCCCACAAAGCTGCACTCTTTTTCAGATTGAAAATCGTACTTAGCGCACAATAGGCATACTTCTAGCAATTTTGTTGTAAAGGGTGATTTTTTAAGAGGTTTAGAACTTTTTTTAAAAAAAAAACACAAAAAATTGGAAAAAAATGAATGAAATATTTATTTGAATCGATAGTTTGAACCTTGCAATTTAATGTTTAAAGATAATTTCATGCAAATGTTGACCGCGGCTGCGTCTCAGGTAGCCCATCCGCTGAGTCCAATTTTGGCATACTCTTTCACACATATCGGCCGGTATCTCACGAATGAATGCATGAATGTTGGCTTCCAGTGCGTCAATCGAAGCGGGCTTGTCCCTATACACATTAGCCTTGGCATACCCCCACAAAAAATAATCTAATGGTGTCAAATCGCACGATCTAGGCGGCCAATTGACCGGCCCGAAACGTGAAATTAACTGTTCACCAAACTCGCCTCGCAATTGCGCCATTGTTTCGCGATGAACATTTCGAACCGAGCACGAATTTTGATAGTAAAATTCAATAATTTGCAAGCGTTGTTCATTTGTAAGACGATCCATGGTTAAATTGCAAACCAAACTGAAGCTGTTTGACAGTGACACAAGGTACTAAACACACGTCAGCTGTCAAAACCAGTGTTGCCAAAATCAAACCAGCTAAAAAATCACCCTTTATAATAGCACTTTACAAACTCACAATCGGTCATACAAAATTTGCCATTGAAGCTTCGACAAATTTTGTTTGTCTTTAGTCCCTTCCAATGGGTATGGGGATCTACTTTTAGCCCTGATTGCGATGCCTGCCCCTCTCAGCCAATTAAATATACTGTCGTCAAATTTCAAAACAATAAATTAAATCACATTGTTGACTACAAGTTGCATGAAAACAAAAACGAAAATTGATTTGTTTTCTTCTAAAAGGACGACAGACAGCACTCTTACTTGTGTATTTGGTAACGAATTGCTTTCGGGCTGCAATACGACCCCACCACTCAGTTTAAGTAGCCCACTCTAGACACGCTTCTGTACAAAACACAGTCCCCATTAACTATTGCCAATTTAATATCAAGTCATCCTCTAAGTGGACCTAAATGGGGACCGAGTCATCGTCTGAAATTCTACAAGCCACGTGTCGTCTTTTTCTATTCACAAAGTTCCCAGATGTTTTTTTTTTCTTTTTTTTTTAAATGCGATACCTACTCTCGTTAGCCTTTTCATTTCACCAACTGCAATATGTCTGGCAAAAAAAAAAATGAGAGACAGAGTCACCATTCCCCCCATCAAGATCAACAGTTAAAAAATGAAAAACATTTCAACTTTCCTTAATTGAATTATCCATTGAAATGTGAAAATCTAATCAGGGAACTCCTCGCGATTGCATTAAGATGTCAAGCGCGCACTTTGTCCAATTTCAAGTTTCATTTCGAAAACTATGCGAACCACCATCATAAATAGAAAAGGCAACAGTATACCAGTAGAGTATACCCACGACCACGATAATTATCCCGAAAATGATTTTCCATGGAAGACCGCATTAAAACTGGCTAGAGTACGGCAAATCAAATCAAATAATATAATTATTCCCCGGTTCTGTGGAAATATTTCCGCTGGATGCGATGATGATGATGACGACTGTTGGGTGTATTTGGGAATGGGCACAGCAATAGCATTATCATGTCAGCGCCAACCCGCCGAAACAAAACCGAAATAATTAGCGAAATTAAATTGGGCATTCGGGAGTTGGGTCGTGTGCCAAGTCCCTCCCATCGAGATGGTAAATTAGAACCGACTTGTTGACGCATATATTCAATTTATGTTTTTTTTTTGCCACCGAAAAACGCCTGTTTGTCAGTCATTTTCATTTGTGTGTCTTCAGTATATTTGTGAAATGAACAGGTGTTGACAAGGACACGCGTGAATTTTAATTTATAAATTTTTTATGAGAGTAATTCTAATTTATTTACTTTCTGTTTGCTTTTAGCATAGTTATGTTTATGATATGTTTGAGTTGTTTACCTTCTAAGTGGATATATATTTTGTTTGTTCAATGAACGAGTATTTGAAGTGATATTCAGAGTTAGTCTACAATTTGATTAGTTGCGTTTTTAATTTACATTTAGAGCGACAGTGATTTGAGTACATATTTACAATAAGTCGAATAGAAAGTATTAGGTCATGGTTTACCTACCTTTCCAGTTGAAACATGCCTTCAAAATATTGTGGTAGTTCTCCGCCAAGTTGATGGGTTGTTCCGATGACACTAAGAGCGGTAGAGGTTACTAATGCACGAAAATAGAAAACTTAATTTAGTATTGGCAAGATTTCCTTCTGCAGTTTGTGCATTGCACTTAACTTGTCGCAAATAGTTAGACTTATGTCAGTTGCACGCCATCTTGCAGTCGGTATTCGAAAAGTGGTTCGATAGCTCGTTCACGTTGTGCGTTGTGATGGCTATAAAATTAAATAAATGTATTGCTTATAGATTCTGATATGCGATACACATGAACTGCTGATTTTGACAGTTGGATGTTATAGTATGTGTCAGTGATGAACACATTACCGCCGGACATAGTTGGGAGTGGCATCCGCTAAGTCGTAATTGGTGAGTAATCAATGTGATGATTTTTTGTGACAGTTTTCCTGCGACAGGACTCATTTTTCCAAGTCCACTTTTGTTCGCAGTCATTGGGGACGTTCGGAAACTTAGTTCAAGTAAAACGTCAAATTTGTCTGAACTAGGTAGGTATACGAGTACGAACGCGTCGACTAGTCAACTTGAATTGTTTTTGTATTTTCGCGGTTTGAATTCTGACATTTCGACATGTCAACTGAGTATGTAGGCAGGATTGGGCACATTCAAGGATCTAGTGGTCTTAAGTCGACTAGGTAGGTCTGGATAAGATATAACCTGAACGCAAAAACTAGATTGATCGAGAACGTCAGCCACATATGAGAACTGTCAACTTAGTACTCAGTCACGAATTTTTTGACTTCATTCGCCTTCTACCCCCCCCATAAACGTCAACTGAAACAGCTGCTCATACGACCGATTTCCACAATCAAAACCGAGATAGGTACATCTAGTGAGAGATCTGTCAGACTTACTGAACTTGATACTTAAACGTCCCCATTTCCTTGACCAAATTTGTTGGCTGCCCCTCCATAAAAGTGAACCGGAAAAACTAATCACGTGACCAATCAAAAAATAAAAACTAATATACACGGGTCCGTCAGCTGTCAGACTTAATTAAATGAGTACACCAACTGTTCTCGCTAGATTACTAAATACAACAATCTACTTAAAAAGTACCACCAAATCCTTGCAATGGAATTAATTCTTACATTTTCTCTAAAGAAATTCGAGCGTCCCAATTGAACTGTTGCTCTAAGGTCCGCGAACTGTTTACCTTGATACAATAATAAAGATTATGCAACCGTTCAACTATTTGCATTTGCAATGTCCCTAAAACTAGGAATCGGATTGCGTTATCTGTGAAAATGTGTTAAAAATGACGTCTGCCAAAATGGCGTTTCTTTCGCGAATGTCGTGTCAGACTGTCAGAATGATATAAAAGCAAAACCATTCTCTGTTCCTCTTGGCGCACGTGAAAAGTTGGGCTAGAACTATGAAAGAGGAATACATTTGAGTAGTAAAACTCAAGCGAATGCGTGATTTTCATTGATAATAAATTCGAATTCAATTATACCAAAGTAATTTATCGTGACAGTAATATGACTTTGTACAGACTGTTTGATTGAGTGGATTTGCATTTATTTAAGACATTTGCTCAAGCGCACATAAAATTAGGTATGGTCTACCCGCAGGCGAAGGCGACAACGTATTCAGGGAAAGTTGGGAGCACATTTTTCCTAGTATAGAACTGTCCAAAAAAAAGTTTGTCTCTCCTGTTAAGCTCCCACCAGACAGAGCTCTTAATTTGTGTGCTTTTTCTCCGTTTAGAGCATGATCACTAAACGAGCTCAGTCTGAGTGAAAATCTGAGTAAAAATCTAATCACAGCTAATTTTGTCAGTTAAAGACAATTTATGATTGTTGATCGGGAACGCGATTGTTTAGTCCGGTACTTCTTCTGTTCACTTGGTAAATTTTTATTATAATACGACAGCCAGCGCGCAAGTATTCAAAGTTCTATTAAGTGCTTTACTGTCTAACGTAAGAATAGGTGAACGCCTTATATTCGTTTTGTGTGTATTTTAAGTGCAGTTGAAATTCATTCAAGTTAAAAAGCTAGCACAATCTACCCAGCGGAGACTTATTTACTGCCATATGCAAAGTAATTTTATTTTATTTTTTCTAAAAACCTTTCGATTTACCATATATTTAAAGGAAGTCTATTAATTTTTTTGACAATTCACTTATTAACCGTCTCAGAGCATCAGTGGTATTTCATGTTTCTCCGTTTTGAATGTTTGAATAAATAACCGTAGGAACTGTCATGTTCGTTGCCGCAACGTATAGTCAACTGACAGATGGATAGAATATGCCGTAGCCTCGCTTCCGGATTTTCTGTCGTTGACAGTTTTTACAAATGGATATTAATATTGGGCACATTAATTGGTGGGAATATTGGGCGGATGAGAGAAACTACCATTTGAGAATTTGAGATAACGCGCATACATTGGTGGGAATTTTGAAACGACCGATGACGATGACGACAGTTCAATCATAAGACATTCATTCTGCCTGTGGAAGCATTAATTCAAAAATATTTTATGCAACAGTTTGAATGCCACGGACTATGTGAGTCCTTCTTTTATTTTTTTAAATTGGTTATCAGAAATAGAACAACTTCACTTCACAACAACATCCACAACATATTTAGCTTCAAGTGTCCAAAGCCATAGAACGGCAGTCGGATTTCAATGATGTAGTGCAGTACTTGTCAACTTTTAGATTTCTTAGATGGGGCTTCAAGTTTTTAAGATCGCGTCGATCGGCGGGGTTTCGTCTCAACATTTTCACTTTTGGGGTTCCCACAAGCCTGCCATGTGCGTCAAGCGTCAAACCTCGCTATTCAGAATAGAAATTCTTTTTTAACCGCCTACTGTAGTGGATTGTGAAACTTTGCTATCTAAAAAGCGGAAAATTCAGCACATATATACGTTGATCTTTTACGAATAAACTGTCTTTTCGACCTAATGTCGGAAGAAAAACTGTCAAACAAATAGCTGGGTTGGGTTTTGACTCCTGATTACCCCATAACCTATTCCGATGTCTACATAACTTTATTAATAAAACTAAGTACCAATTGGACGGCAGTGGGACCGTCTTCCGTCGAACCGTCAAAAATGGAATCTTCTAAAGGGTTAAGAGGTGTTATTTTGGTATTCAAAGAAAAATGTAATTTTTTGAGACAAATGATCGGATGTTTATTTCATAATAAAGAGGAAGGTATGCCGTTATTAATGAAAAACAACATCAGCCAAATGGCCACCACGAGCACGCATACAGGACCATATCCTTTTCATGAAATTTTCCATAACCAAATCGCAAAGTGGCTGCCCTATGTCCTCGATAGCCTCACGAATTTTATCTTTGAGGTCTTAAATCGACGCTGGGCTGTTGGCGCAGACCTTATCTTTCACGTGGCCCCAAAGAAAGAAGTCCCAAGGTGTTAAATCACAAGATCTCGGTGGCCAATTGTGATCACCTCTTCGAGAGATAACACGGTCCGCAAACTTTTCCAGTAAAAGATCAATGGTTTCGTTGCTTGTGTGGCACGTTGCGCCGTATTGTTGAAAGTAAACGTTGTCCAGATCAATACCATCCAACACCGACCATAAAAAAATCATTAATCATCTCTCGATAGCGCAATCCATTCACCGTAACTGTTGATCCAACCTCATTTTCGAAAAAGTAAGGTCCAATGACTCCGCCGGACCATAAACCACACCAAACAGTCATAAACAGGATGGAGAGGCTTCTCAACAATAACTCTTGGGTTTTCTAAGCCCCAGATGCGACAATTTTGCTTGTTGACGTAGCCGACAAGGTGCTTCACGACGACCGAAAAATGCTTTAGTTTTGCGAACTGTGACTGCAAGATTTTCACCATTTTTGTAGTGAATTTTAATAATTTCAATGCGTTGTTGAAGCGTGTATCGTTCCATTTTTAGTAATGGCGTAGTTTCTACTTGTCAATTGTCAAAAAATAAAAGCTTCAAAAGTGACAGCTACCGAAATAGCTGGTCATTCACAATAACACGTCTCATTGAAAAACCCTTTATGTCAATGAATTGAATAAGCTACCAGAAGGCTGGCAAACAGTCGCAAGCAATAAAGAAAAAAAAAATATTTTGGATACATTTCAAGTTAAAAAGTGAACTACTCAAGTCGCTTATATTGGCTGCCATGAGATTTATCATTTTCTTGATTTATTTTCGTATTTTATATACCGTATGTAATATTCACACGTAACCAATTTTAGCAGTCTTTTGAATAAATAAAAGAGCCAACAAATTGGCTGGTATTTGCACAAAAACGCAGCCAAGTTGGCATCCCCACTAAAACCTCAAGTGGAAAATTCCTATTTAATCTTGATTTTAGGACTGAATGACCAGCAATTTCAAGAAGGAAATTTTCACTTCTGAATGACTTCTGTCATGAAAGCGCATTTTGTTTAATATTTTTACAGATTTCCACCCAATCAGACACAAGATGAGTTATTGCTCACCCTTAAAAACCCCAAAAGACAGAACATTCCCTTGCGCATACAACATCGGCTACAACAATTTTATAACCCTCCTTTCACTTTATTGTGTTTTGTATTATATACTCATGAAAACTGAGCCTTATCGATTTATCCGTTTGGCAGAAATTTCGCAACAGAAGTGATATCGGATCAAACATGTTCAAAATTCTGTAAAAAACAAAACGAAACTACTTTCGCATTTCAAAAAACGAAAGGAATTATTCAAAAGCGAGCATTTGCTTCATGCGCAACTTTTTGCTTTCTTCTGCCTTGTCGCAGACTCTTAAGAAGCACTGTAGTTTGAATTGCATAGTTTTAGAATAATTTTCATACAAAGTTTGAGAAACGTTGGTTCTTGACAGCACCCCTTGAATGGGAGAACCCTTTTTGAAATTTTTGCTATCTGGGTCTATAATAATTTTTTTAATTCATTAGGAATGTTTTTTGAGCTTCGATTTTAGCAAAGCAAAGTAAAGTAAAATTTTCAGCACGCAATTACAACAACTAAGTTCTACTTGACACTTCGAGGAACGAGGACTTACATTGGTTCTTGTAATTGCGTGCTGAAAATCCTACTTCAGTTTGCATTGATATCGAAGATCAAAAAACACGCCTATTGTTGCATTTACATAACAATATTGATTGCCTTATTATTTTTACTGGTTACAATTAGATTTGCTTTAACTTGACTGTGGAGTCTTTAAAAATTAACAAAGAGCAGCATCAAACCATTACTGCTCTAGGAATGTTTTTTTCTTTTGACTTGTTACTTGTGGCGGCAAAAGAGACGGTAGTAGTAAGAAATGACAGATAATAAAAAAACATTAGTAAAATAGCTTTCGTTATTTTTCGCATGAAACGTTTTTCGTTTTTAAACTTACGCAAATACTCTAAAAACTAAGTCAATGAAATGGCTTTCGTTATTTTTTGCTTTAGTAAAAACGAAGATTCATTTCGTTTTCGAAGATATAGAAGCGAAAACGATTAAACGATTAAATTAAACGATTAAAGGTTGAGATACCTACCTATTTTTTGGTATAAAACTAATGAAGCACATGAGCGCATGAAAACTTTGCAGGATCTTAATCACATAACTGTCAGAAATGGATAACAATACGAAGGATATCGCTCAATGCGATGATGTGCGCCTTTTTTTTTGTTAAAGAATGCGTCCGTTTAGTAAAAAATTTATGAATTTCCAAACACAGCTGATTGTTTTATTTAAAATATTAAAGCGCTTACAACTTTAAAAAGTTGGCAACTCAGGGTTGGCAGCACGTAACTTGATACAATCGAGTTCAGTCGATACAATCGAGCTCTGGCAGCACCTAATTTGTCTCAATCGATTATCCTCAATTGATTATCCTCGATTGAGACAAATTAGGTGCTGCCAGAGCTCGATTATATCGACTGAACTCGATTGTATCAAGTTACGTGCTGACACCCCAGCATTGATGACACCCATTAAAGGGTGTTTTTTTTTTTAGAGGTATACAACTAAGGCTCGGACTTAGTCTAGTCTGGATGTCAAATTTTCGATGACTTTTTCTAACATTTGTGGCCGTATATCGGCAATAACGCGGCGAATGTTGTCCGTTGTCGTTTCGGCGTAGACTAGCGACTTCACATATCCCCACAGAAAATAGTCAAGCGGCGTTCAATCGCACGATCTTGAAGGCCAATTCACAAGCCTTCATCGCTAAACAAAATTTGCTCATCAACATTGGGATACGTATTTCGAACAGAACCAAAGCGTTGTTCGGGGGTCAGTCTATTCATGTTGAAATGTCAAAACAAACTAAAAATAAATCACTTGACAGCTGACAAAATGGCCGCCAGTTAAAGTGGTGTTGCCAACTTAAAGTTCTGAACACGGCAGTTAACTATTCAAACAAACAAACGAACAAACATACATACCTCAAACTGCCACGCCTTCCTGGTCATCCCGTCTGAACCTGAAAAACCAATTTACGACATAATAAATACTTTCTATCCGCCCTGGAGAAGAAAATAATAACAAACAACATTTATTATATTTTTTAAAATTGTTTTCGTTTTCTCTCGATTTTTTCTCTTTTTTATTCTTTAGGTATTTACAAACAATGGGAGAGTATTTGTGAGTGCTTGCATAGATATTATATCTCAATTTTATTACAATATAGTTGTATCTCTTATCAAATTACAGTGATTTGTATTTGTTTTTTATTTTGCCTAAGTCTTGTGAAATTACGATTTCATTTTGCTGAATATTGTTTTGAATGTTATTTTCTTTCTATTTTGAATTTAGTTTCTGATTTTGATTTCCAACTCTTTTTCTCTTTCAAACTAATACACATGTATAGATAGAAATAATTGCAAAATGAGGTCTATTTGCCAGGATTTTGTTTGCCAGTGTTAAGCACGTGATACACAAAAGGAAATCGTAGTAGAAAATAAAACAGAATTCATTTCAAAGAAGAAAATACATAATATATAATATTCTTACTTTGGCAGTCGATATGTATGAGTTGCATTAATATTGCTTACATTTATTTATATTTTTTTTTTTTTATTTTTTAATGAACTAGTTATATTAAGATGTGTGTACGGTTTCTGGGATGGTAACAAATTCGAAGGACACGAAGAGCAGGCACATGCACATGAGTTGGCATGACATGATAGTTGGCAATAAAACTCTGCGTTAATGATCGCTTTTATATTGATAGTTAAATTTATGGCCGGCATTTTTATATTTAAATTACTGCAGTAAAATGCTGAATACTCTAAGTGGAGGGGCTGACAATTTTGCCTTATAACGCGGGAGATATGAGTGTAGTTTATTATGATACAGAGCACGAGACGGGAAAAATACTGCCAGAGTTATGTTCAAGGTGGCACCCCAAGTGAATGGAGGTTGTCCTCGAAGGGGTTTATTGAGGCTCAACAGGTTGTTTTGGCTTGTGAATAAGTCTTATTTGTTTTATCTTTCAATTTGTAAGCACATTCGAGTTAGTCTGTCAGGGAAGTAATGACTGAATAAAAACTATGCAAACGAAGGGCACAACTGACGACTACGGTTCTCTATCCAGGGATATACTTCCTTGTCACTTAAGCACCCGGTATTGGACACCTAAATACTACTGACATGTTAGTTAGCTACTTGGGTAGTCTTGGGGACATTCAATGTGATGATACGAGTACATTCAAGTTCACGAGAAAGCATTCGTTAGAGTAAAATTTTGCGGACCTGGAAAGGTTCAATTCTCTCTAATCTGGCTCTGCAAGGATTTGTGTCAGTTCTGTGGCTCTACTCTGTATATTGTTCCGAAAGTAAAATTTTTCGAAAGCGAACATTTTCTACTATGTATTTCGAAAGTGGAATGAAATGCACTGTCGCATTTAGGATTCCGAATTTATCACAGAGTACCTACTTAAAAGCGGAAGGGGAAATCTATTTCGAATGGGACGAAATAAAGTGTGGGCCTCTATTTAATTAAAAAATACTACATAGTTTTACAAAGCATCTTAGTCACGTAGTTATTATTTGAAGCAACCTGATGAATGGAATATCAGAATCGGTCCCCAAGGAAGCAACCACCTTCAGCTTTGCCACCTACAGAAGTATTAGTCCCCTTAAAATCGTTTAAAACATACTGCGTCAGTTCCTTAAACTTCGTTAATAACCTGGTTGGCGACTATCAGTTTTGTGCAGAAAATGTCCCTCGTCAATATTTTCCAACCTCAGACAGACAGATCTTGGACTAAGCCCAAGGATCCCAAATCGACACACAGCAGTCTGCGACAGTATCAATCAAAATACGAGCTATGCAAGGCCTGGTCTAGTCTTGGCAATCGTGCAAAACTCATCCGTCTGTTACAGAATGACGATGGCGAAAGCTTGGAATCGGTAGTGATCCTACCAAGACCTTTGATGTCAAAAATTAGATAAGGCGAATGCCAATTCACATTTTTTAATATCATATTTTGTATCGTAGCTCAGGGAAGTTAAATATCACAAAAATACAAACCGCCAGAACAAATAAAAAAACAACGCAATTATAGTGGAAAAAATGTTAAAAACCACTTTTATTTATTAATCTGCTCACCCAACCTGCTTGGTTGGTTCCTGCTAAAAGACTGACTCTCGTCATACAATACTCAGAACCTTCTCGGTTCGCGACGACGCATTGTTTCATTGACCGAAGGCAAGTTTCGAATAGGTCTGGAGAGTTCGGGGAGTCGAAAATGCAACCGAAGGCAAAGTAGAAACCTAGTCCAACAAAGACGTGACTGAAAATACGTTTGAGAGCTTAGATCTTCATTAGTGACATAAGCACCTCGGTCTTGGAGGCTGGTATGAGACAGGACAATCGCAGATAATCGTGTGGCAAAAACACTGTCGACTTCTTCTAAACTGTGAGACAAACCAGTTCAGTCTGTCTGTACAGCTATCGTTCTACAAACTTCATGCACAACGGCTTTGGAATCAGGGGTCACTTGCAGAAGTAAATCGTTCAAGCACACAAAACGTTTCCAAGAAGATTGCATTGCACACTCAGATTGGTTTGTACTATACCCAAGGAAGGTTTGGCTAGGCCAATGTCTCGAGAGAGCCACTTAGACCAGATTGGTAGGTACCTTCTGAGATCACGTTCTGAAGAATTTCTTGAACAGACATCCGATTTGTCTTCCAGTCTATCGCCCTCGTATATATCGTCTTACATCTCGTCCGATATCTAAAGTTACAAAGTGTTTAAAGTCCACTTTGTAATTTCGTCGTCGGAGAAACACTTTTGTCACTGAAAAACGATTCCCGCTCATCCCCATGGAAAAAGAAGAACCCATCCAAATGTCACGGGCCCTTCATAATGAGGTATAAAGCCGTCACTTTTTTTTTATGTCGCATGCCCCCAAACCACGGTAACTACGGCAAATTTCGATGCCCTCCGATTGAAAAGGAAACAAATTAATTACTAATCCCATCATCCATTCCCAACATACGTTCTACACGCAAAGTTGAAAGACAATAACCATCCCGGCGTAAGCCCTGTGTAATTTATTATTTATTAAAGCCTCAAGGTACTGTATAAGCAGAGCGCGCTAGTAACTTTTTCACCCTGAAGCTTCAATTTTAATTTCTGCTAATTCTCAACTGACGTCTTATCTATTAAGTTACCCACCACATCTCTGCAGCCATAAACAACTTAAACAATCCAGAGTAATTCCGGTGGCCCTCTTATCATGAATATTTTCTCTCAATTATTGCGATAGTATTGCATGGCTGTGTGGCACGGGCACGGGTACGGGCACCCTCCATCCCCCGACGTTATCGTGTGCGAGCAGTTTTGTTTTTCTTTTATAATTTCCTTAAACTCCATTACAACAGAGTGAAGCGAACTCTCAGCAAGGACATTAAAATGATGTTCAGGGTGGTGTTGTTATTTTTCTGGTTTGCCTGCTATACCTATTTTCGTGTTCGCCTTTTCGCTCTAAATTTTATTCGACATCCCTGAGGTGGTGTTTTTGAGGGAGAGCAATCCCAAAACAACACAGGCGTTTAGGGGCGGATAAAGTTGTGCACCCCCGCCTGGTCCCACCTACCACCTACATTTTGGTAAAATTAATCGTCACTGCTGCGTTGCTATTGCGACAGCTTTAACAAGTGCCTGATGAATTTGTCACCATCGCAGTAACATAGCTACGGTTTTTGATAAATGACTTTTTTTTTCCCGCCGTCGTTCTTGTTTTTCCCTAACATTTTCCCAACCACCAAGAAATGGCGGTAGTAGTAATTTCTACACAGGTGAATTGTGAAATGGCATATCTTGTTCGTTATCGTTGTTTCTTTTATTATTTTCATTTTTTTCTTGTTGTTCACTAGACCCTGATTGAAGTGTGAGAGCTGCTTTGGAAGCAAAATGGCAACTGAATTGAGTAATTAATGACAAGGATATTATATATTATTATTATAGGAGTATGTGAAAGTGAAACGCTCCACATGTACAAGTACTATTTACACTCATAATATTTATATAATAAATTACAAAAATGTTCTGTTCTTCCTAAAAATCGAAATCAATAATATAACAACGTACTATATTTTTATTTATATATATATATATGTATATATCAATTTTGCTCCTTCCCTCATTCGCTATTATGATTAATATTTTTACAGTCAATTAGCAGCACGAGTAACGTGTAATTGTATAAAGCTGCCCCACTAATTATTTCTCAGTTTATCATTAATATTAATTATTCTCATTAACTAAGCATAAAATTTACAAAAATTTGTGTATAAAATATTCTTTTTACATAATTTTGTGTTTTTTTTTTCCTTAAATTTTTCTGTCTGCTGGGTTTTAAGTGTATATATTTATTCATATATTATGTTCATAGATCTTAATATTTAAAAAAAACTCTACAAAATATTGTGTGTATGCTTAATGTCTTAAAAAATAAAATTAAAATTTTAATTAGAAAACTACAACATAGTGGAAAAAAAAAAAGAAATACATAGTAAAATTGTAAAAAGTATATAGGAAAATGTGTTGAACGAAAATTCATTTCGAAACTAGTTTATAACTTATCTGTAGGAGGTGTAAATGAATCGCTAGCTCCCCACGAGTTCGATTTGGCGATATTTTTTCCTTAGGTTCGACACCGGATCCCGATAGAGCACTGGATCGAGACGGAGGTTGGATCGTAATAGGGGCATGTACCTGCAAGTAGAAGAGTGAAATTAAATATTTGGTGACACGATTGTCAGAGAGAAGGTATTTTAAACGAATTTTTTTAGCTTATTACAATCGTTTGGGGGGAGTTTTATTTTGGAGGCGAATAAAGACGCACAATTTTGTGCCATATTCGAACTTTGAACATCTAGATTCGGAATCGTGTTCAGGACAGTTTTCCACTTGAATTTTAAGCTTAGTATGCTGTTTCAGCAGAGCTAAAATTAAGCGTCTCTCCAATGTTTCTCTCCACCACTTCGCTTAATTTTGACAGTGTAAGTTCCGTCGAAACAAAAAGTTGTGTTGGTCAAGCTGATTGACTTGCTACTATTAATTTGCTTTCGTTTGAAATTTTGTTGCGAATACCGAAATTTTATCTGATCTGTCAAAATTTAGCTGTGGAAAAATGTATTTTGCATTAATACGCTTACTTAAATTCTGTAGAGATTTTTCGTACAGTGGCTAACAAATTTAGCTTGAACTGCGTACTGCTTGGCTTAACCGTTTTGGTTAATTTTATCTTTATAGACATTTTTGTATGGGAGCTTAATTTAAGCGCGAGCATCATACTAGGCTTTAAGCTGTATTATTATTCTGTTTTAAGAAAAGACCGCCGTAAGTAAATAGTATGCCTAGCCTCTCAGAACCATTCGTTTTGTGTTAGTTTTTATTTTTTGGGCGAATTGAAGGGGCACTAAAATTTATACCGTAGTGGAGCGACTAGATTAAGAAGGCTTTTCAGGAGAGTTTCCTAAATTTGAAGCTGTAATTTGTACTTTTTGTTTGCCTAGTGTACTTATTGCAACCATCTGTTTTGGGAAGTTGTTATTTTAGGGACGAATGGTAAAATTTTGTGAAGTATTGGAACGGCAGACAGTTTTTCTCTTCGATTTTCATCTATAATTTGGACACAATGAGCCCCTGCGCAGAGATGAATCCTTAATTTTAAGTCACCGTTGCGCCTTTTTCGAAAGAAGATGATTTCAAGGGTTTTAAAAATTTAATAAAAGACATTGAATGTCGAACTTATTAGTAAATAAATGTATGGCGCAAAAAGCCCTTTTAGGATTAGCTTCTCGCAACCATTTGTTTTGTCTGAGTTCTTATATTTTGTGGGAAAAAAAATATTAAGCCGAGTCCGAGCGGCTGAGGACAGTTACTCTTTCGGATGTTCGTTAGACGTTTGTTCAGTGAAAAACACTTAAAGATGTTTTATTGTGTTTATCCGGGGATCAGATCTGAGATCCTTCACACAGCAGTTCAAAACACTTAGCACTGAGCCACACTTCGAAAAATTAGGGCTCCGGTGTTACCAAGATCACTGAGATCGATAAAAAGGTAATTTCCTAGATTCTGTGAGAGATTGTCGAGTTTGGGACAAGTCCAGTGAAAAAATTTCCTAGAATGGCACGCACAGCAACCGAAAACCCAGTGAGAGAATGAGTTTGTACGGTTCAGTTGAAAAGGCACTTTAAAGCTTAGGAAGACAGGAAGACGAGCTAAAGGTGATGACCATCTACGACGGTTTTTCAAGGCCGTCTATGAAGAATGGAACTTACTTCTCATAAAGAATATGGCTTTATAAATGGCATCATTATTGAAGAATACTTTCAAGCTCATTTTTATACGAAGAAGGTCAATAGTTTTGACAGAAGGGATGTCAGATTGTCTCTGCTGTATTTGCCTAACTTACTGGCGATGTCTAGAGGCATTACTGTCAAACTTGTCTACCGACTCTTCGATCTTGTAAATGCTTGTTCAACTGCTTATGTATGTGGACAAAACGGAGAGGACAAACTAAGCTACCACTGATTCGATTGTGTGTGTGGCTACAAAGGGTTTATCAGTTTACTAGATCAAAACCAAGCACCTTCTGTAGATACAAATTAACAACCAACATGGATGACAGCGATTACCTTGAGGTAGGTGGCAAGCTATTATATATAAGTTCCCTTCGAAAATTAAACGAAGGATAACTCTTGCTAACCACAAACCACTGCTTCATTCGGGCTAAGAAGATGATGAAAAAGGTTATTAAACGTATCTCAGAGAACTAAGGATACTCAGTTTGAGACCTCAACTAAGTCCCGCTTTATTGATACAACAGATCTTACAGGTCGCAGTGTCAGCCAGCTGGGCATGGGTATTTAAAAAAAAAAAAAAAAGTCCCGCTTTACGGTGCTGAAGCTTGTACTCTGCCTAAAGTGGTAGCTTTGAGAGGACGACTCTTCGCAAAACGGCAGTAAGCCAGCTCTCAACAGTGACTCCAGAAATAAGCCTAACTGCCTTAATATGTTCTGAAGTTGTCGCGGCAGCGTTCAAAACTGTGGACCCCTTTCACTTTTTTTTATCTCAAAATGACAGAGACCTTATTTATAATTTTAAGGATTGTCGTGAAAATTTTTCATTCCGAAAGTACCATTTATCCGCATCCAAGACGTTTTGGGTTCCAATTAAGCCCATTTGCCATAAGTATGATAAAATCTTTGAATCAAGCCTGTTGTGGTCGATAAAGTTTCGAAAAAGACGTTTCATACCCTATTTAGCCTCAGTTTTCACAAAAGTGCTCTATAGCCAAGGTTACCATGCAGTCAGGGAAAGCAGCTGAACAGATTTAGTTCATGAATAGCTTGAGTAATTTCGTAAGCTCTGTACATGCTTTAGCAACCCTCAACTCCCCTTAAAGGTGGACTTCTAAAAACTCTGTTTAACCTCACATAAAGTCACCCTGGATATGGATACTTACCCAAACACCGCCGCGAATGTATTCAAACAACTCTGCCGCTGTATAAAATGATCGGGATCATTCCACGGCGAACGTCCGCCCTCGCGATCCTTATAGCCCTTGCGTTGTGTAACTTTAATCGGCGGTTTCCTAGTCACATGCGAGACCAGAAGATTCATTAGGATATCTTCGCAATTGGAGGATTGCTGTACAGTCTTTAGGAGTAGCAGCGACAACCAATTCGTGTATAGATAGTTGTAGTAGCGATGGTAGAAAGCTGCACCAGTCAATACTATGGAATAGTAGTTCGTCCACTTGGACGTATACCCCCAGGCATTCTAAAAACCAAAGAAAAACAAAAACTCAAATTCAAATTATATTCGCCTTTGCAATGTCCTCGAAAATCACCTTTGAGTCGTCCCAGAAATGCGCTCGGGCTGGATAGCCTACAATGCGGTCGGGAAAGTCCCGCCACACCGTGTAGGCAAAGTCAAGTTCGTCCGTATTCAAAATGGCGTCCTCGTCCAGCGACAGAACAGCGTCTGTCTGGACCTCTGGATAGGGATAGAATCTTTGGGATATACTGGGCCGCTCGTCTGTCGTAGATGACGTCGAGCCGGGTGCTGCCCCGGCTGCTGGTGCCGCCGCCCCTCCGCTGATGCTGCTACTGCTGCCCAGTGGTATCACATGGAACGGAATATGATATAAGCTGGGCCAGCGTTTTTTCGATGGGATAGGTCGATCAGCTGCCCACAATACAATTATCTATTGGAAAAGAATCCGTTAAATCACTGTGGATTGTGCACGGCTCACAGATATACATACCCTATCTACAAATTGACTTTTAGTTATGCTCTTGACTAGTTTATAGAGTGCGGTATTGGGCGTCAACACCGTTCCTATTTGCACGTAAATCACCGCTGTGTAATTGTGGCGGGGCTCACTGCCCAGCGAGTCCAACAAAAATGGCATAAATCTGAAACGAAACGAAAGGAAAATGTGAGCGAGATCATATACCACCAACGAGGATTGAGCCGTCCTTACCTAGAGGAATCTGTAAATGTAGGAAGCGTGAGGAGAGCACCCGGCGATGTATTCCAAATGAGACTATTACGCACCGGATAGTCTGGTAGTCGTTCTCGGATAATCTGAAAAGAGTAAGTTTGTAAGGAACATAGTTGAGTATATAATTTTAATTGAATCACAAGCTCCCCCTATACCGATTCGCAGAACAATTGGCAGAGAAAGTTGTAAAAGAAAACGCGCAATCCAACGAATTCCCCATTGTGCCAGCCGCCACACCAAGTCCTTTGTGTTTTTGCCAGCGCGCTTTGATTTTAGCGCAGCAATAAAAATTAAATGGCATTCCACGAGACTGAAGACGGAAGGAGCCGCATAGAAAGGAATCGATGAAAGTTTTAATGTCCACCTCCACTCATGTGGAATTTTCAATAAAATCCATGCCAAAACGACTGACGTTATACGGTGTATGGATGGATGGATATAGTGCAAGTGGAAATGGAAGTGGAAGTGGGAATGGCTCTTACACGAAGTTCAAGTATGCATTTATGGGAATTTATCGAACCAAGAAGGCGCAGGGGGCCAGCACACCAGGTCACTGCTTTTCAAGACGACTAGAGCGATGTGGTTGATCCATGTTGATCCTGTATAGGGGATTAGGGGATATCGCTTGTGTATGGATAAAATGACAGCCAACAACAGGAGGCGTTTTCTTGCTTTAAAGTGGTATCGAGATATCGCAATCATTTCTCTGTTGGGTTATGATGAATGGAGTAGATGATAAGCAGTCGTCGGATAAGTGATTGATTGGAGATGTGGGGATGAGCAGGATCCGATTATGGGCTTACAGATGGCAGTGAATGGGAATTCTCGCCCATACCGAGGTTCGTCAAGGTTTGAGCTTCATTTTTAATTCATTTTCTGTCTTAAACTAGTTCCTTATGAAGTGGAGTGGCATATACTCGTAGTGGTGTGCATTGCTCAGGGTTATAGCCAAAGACTACTCAATTCAGACGGACGGCTGAGAGCAAAAGAGGGGAAATGTGCCTATAAGCTGCCTGGTGCGCATGGGATTTAATTATTTGTGTGGATTCTTTTTTAAAAACTGGGGTATTTGCACGGAAGCTGACGGTCTTTGTTTGGTTATAGATGTCTAACCTAAGGTTCTGTCGGATTGTACCCGCTTAATGTAATCAGCTCACAGTATTTCCCAGTTGTTGATGAGTCTGAGTTGGATGGAAATTTGTCCTCCTGTTCAATACCTTGATGATTCTTCAACGGCCAACCCACCAAACAGGTCGACATCTTAGAATTCTCTTCCCATCCCCACCTGATGTGATTA
Organism: Cheilosia impressa; assembly: GCA_948293265.1. Classification (NCBI taxonomy): domain Eukaryota; kingdom Metazoa; phylum Arthropoda; class Insecta; order Diptera; family Syrphidae; genus Cheilosia; species Cheilosia impressa. Next base: position 43,890,446 of record OX411884.1, on the reverse strand, counting down.
ATGTACCCTAATAGCCTTGGAACATTTCAGGTGATCAGGCGCCCTCTGTCATACACACACACATCGACTGGGACTCCTCCGCGACGCCAAATCCAACATTAACCCCGACAATGTTGACGATTAATAAAGACCACACCGCAAAATGACAAATTGCTTCCATAATCAACCTGCATAATCTTCAACTATGTGCGCCACCACCCCCGGCGTGTGCTGCTGCCACTAAAATCTTCTAAAAAACTGCACCATAACGAGTGACTACATCTGTGTGCGCATTTAGATAAATGAAGGCAGAGAGAGCAAAACTAAAGTAAGCAACCGAGAAGAGAGAGAGCGCACGACCAGAAAAACAGGCGAAGAAAGAAAAAAAAAAGTGTAAAGAAAATTGCACGGAAGTGCGGTGCAAAGCTGCAACATATTTCCTCTGTGTGCGCTCGCGTTGGTCGGATAAAATACCGAGGACTCCTTCGCTCTTGTATAACACCGACAAACCTACTTAACCGCACCATCTCCATGCGGCTGGGTGCTGCGGTCGATATGGAACCTCCTCAGGAATATAAACGTGGATCCTGGGCCTGGGTTACAGAATTACAATAACTCACTTGCACACAGCGGCGGAGGTGGAGCGCCACCAGCAGGAGGGTGTCGTCGTTTAAAATTTGCTTCTGCGGTTCCAGTTCCAGCTATATGTATATAAGCTACCAACAACTGATGAGCGCTATAATTGCGGGAGCAGGGGAACTTTCTAGGATCTCTCTACGCCATGTGCAAAGCGTATAATTTCCCAAGATAAGATATCACACCGAGTTGTTTATCATTTGGATTCTTCTTCCTGTCACTGCGGTACTCGGCGTGCTGGATTTAGTGGCTGACATCGTTCATCGTCGCTCGAGTCCTTCATGGCTTAATCTTAATGGATTTCACAGGAGCGGCAGTACCAGTTGTAGCACACAACATAATTACACGCAAATTTCTACTTTTTTTCCCTTACTGTATGTCTGTATGAGTGGCTGTGTCTGCGAACGATGATGTTCATTAACAAGTACAACGACGAGTAGCTGCAAATTCGAAATTAGCAAAACACAATCGAACGTCTTATTCTTCTTCTTCATTACAACAGCGTATACAGCCGAACCAAGCTCATGCTCCTTCGTTGTCTAGAATCCTTGTGATGGCAGTTAGATTGTCCTTGTTCCTTTGCTTTTTGCTTGATTGCTTCCCAGAAATGGGGGTGAAACGGGGAACTCTTTTTGTTGTCGTCGTTTTTTTTTTTTTGTTTTCTCTCGTCGTTTGTGCATTTCTTGTTATCCTCCTGTGCGCTAAAAAGGAGTCGTTGTCGTGCCCTCATAGCCGACTCATTTTAGTGTCGCATGCATGTCGTCGTTTGCTGTTTATTAAGCGGCTCTGGTGATGGGTTAGTTTGCTCGCTGCATACTCGTATGGTGGGGGTGGTTACCCTCTGTACGGCTGGCATTCAATTCCTTGTGTTTGTCGGCATCGCAAGTCAAGGATTTCAATTCATTATTATTTTTGTTAAAGTGTGTGAGTGGATTTTCCATTGTCTTGTGCATAAACACGAGTATAAGGAACGCGCGACATCAATTGTAGCCACCACCCATCCAAGTCTATATCCTTCCTTGGCAGCCCCCCCGTTCAAGGCCGCTACAAAATATACTCGGTAAATAGGGTGGGGTGTATGCAAATGGGGAGAACCTCGGGTAGTCCGGAGATTATAATTGTTCGCGAGGAGATTAGACTTGCTTGCGACTGCATTGGAGGAGTAGGTACTTGTGCCGAGGTTGTTGTCTATAATGAACTTTAAATCGTAATGATTTGATAAAACAATGGGAGAGATGATTGAGAGAAGGTGTGGTAGGGGGGGTATATATTTAAAATTTGCTTCGGGCAGTTGGTGTTGCATGTCGTGGGCGGGGATTGTGTCGTTTAAATGAATGAGCTACTTCTGATACTAGGAGGAGAAGGGTGCAATACAGCTGCTTATGCAGATAACTTTGCTGTCTTAGGTAAACGCCTCAACACGGCTGGGGACCTTGTATAGATATAAGCCCTCGAAGAATCTGCCCTGGGGGTCAATCCCTAGAAACGAACTGGACACAAGATTTTCAAACTACTTTCAAACGGCAGACTCTCGGCACTCAATAGTAGCTACTCTAGATTGCAAGGAATACACCTTTATTCCTGGACATTGAGCAAGCGTTTAACAACATCGCGCCGAAGGCATTTACACATGCAGGGAGAGCCAACTTTAGCAGAAAATGTAAAATTAGTAGAAAATGCAAAACTTGGAGCAAGTCAAGGCAGCCATCTGTACTTTGTTGCTAATTCTGCAGCGCGTTACAGCACAAATCATATCGAGGTGGAAATTTTCATTATTACCGATAGTGAAACCGAGGTTATATCCTTCGAGGCAGACACCTTGAATTTCAAAACTGTCCTTAATTGCCGCTTGTTGCTCAACGAAAAGGCGGAACAATTCAAAATGCACCTTTTTTGGATGCCAAGCTTTTTGCAGAAGTTTTATGAACGAGGAAGAGGAGGCGGGACTATCCTTCAACTCCATTGATATGGACATGGAGAGCACCTAAAATTATGGTGGAAAAGCGTCGCAATACAGCTGATGTAGGATATAGGGATCTATACGTATACTTGTTGCGTCACCTATCCACCGCCATCTCTCTGTAGTTCTTATGAAGATAAAAAGTCCCATAGGTAAGCCAGAAAGCCAAAAATAAGCCTTGTTATATCAGACTTACGCTGCGAATTGCTATTTTATTTAATACAAGTTTGGAGTGGAGCTAGTCCAACGAAAGCTAGAAGATAGGTCTGCATGATTTTTCAAAGATGGGTATGAGCCCGAGCTTTTGTAGCCGCTGCCGCTTTTCAATGGAGCACTTTTTTTTAGTTCTTCCCCATTGAATTCCTTTCAGAGTCCGAAAGATCTTAGAAAAAAAAACCCAGGAATTTCAGACCGATACACATCACATTTTTATCGACTCTTCGAAGTCGCCCATGATTTGAAGATCGCAGCGAGCTGTCAGTGGAGCAATTTTCAAGTATTGAAACGGATGTGGCGAAGATGGATCTGACTGTAAATGAGGACAAAACGAAGGCACTTACATGCTGTCAACGAGAAAGGACGTCGACTCGGACAAAACGTAACGATGGACATTTATAACTTCGAAGTATATAACGACTTTGTTTACCTGGGCTCCGCCATCACCTCGCAAAAAGACATCAGCGCAGAGATCAAAGGGAGAATCACTCTTGCCAATCAGTGCTGCCACAAGGGAAAAAATTTGCGTAGCAAAACTTAATTTGTGTAGCAAAACTCAAAAGTCCAATATATAATTTTTTTTTCGAAAATAAACAAAAAACACTTAATTCTTTATTCAAAGTAAATATTTTTTTAAGGACTAGTACAAGTATAGTTGGTAAACTATATATTTTACAAAACTATAATCAAACGAAAAAAAAAAAATGCATTAAAAACTTCACTTAAAAGGCGCTTTGCATGTAAGCATTGCCTTAAAAAAAATAGTTCATATCACAAAATTATAAATGTAGGATTTTTTTACCAATAGCAGAAATAATATAACATACAAATTCCGGAAACAAACTCTGACATCAAGAACATGGAGAGAGATGTGCGTGCATGTAGATTTGCAACACTCACTAATTTTCCATTACAATTTTGCAATGTAATTCCACACCGATTCCAGATTCCAGTCAAATTCAAACACTAACACATCCAAAGAAATGGGTACTTGTTGGGTATAGTAGAACAAGAATATAAGTTGGTGTGGGGAAGTGAGTAAAGTTTGAGTTATTTTCGTTTGTTTTTTCCAGAAAAATTACAAGATTTTTGTTCTCATTTCGTGCTTAAAAAAAAAGTAGCAAAATAGGCGTTTTTAGGGAGAGTGCGTAGCAGCGTAGCAAACGGGCAATTGCGTAGCAGTTTTGCTACGATCGTAGCAAAGTGGCAGCGCTGTTGCCAATCGCTGTTCCTTCCGACTAAGAAGAGGAGAGTCCTCTCTCATGAGGTATTATAAAGGTTTTTCCAATAAGAGGTGTTATTTTGGTATTCAAAGAAAAATTTATTTTTTTGAGATAAATGATCGGAGATTTATTTTATAATAAAGTATGCCGTTAATAATGAAAAACAACATCAGCCAAATGGCCCCCACGAGCACGCATACAGGACCAAATCCTTTTCATGACATTTTCCATAACCAAATCGCAAAGTGGCTGCCCTATGTCCTAGCCTCACGAATTTTATCTTTGAGGTCTTGAATCGACGCTGGGCTATTGGCGTAGACCTTAAGAAGACCAAATTAAGAAGTCACAAGGTGTTAAATCACAAGATCTCGGTGGCCAATTGTGATCACCTTTTCGAGAGATAACAGGGTCCGGAAACTTTTCCCGTAAAAGATTAATGGTTTCGTTGCTTGTGTGACACGTAGCTCCGTCTTGTTGAAAGTAAACGTTGTCCAGATCAATTCCAGCCAACTCCGACCATGTGGAATGCCCAATTCCAAAGAACGACGAGGAATGGACAAACCTGGGTTTTCTTCAACACTTTGGGCTACAGCAGCAATATTCTCAGTTGTTCTTGAGCGACGTGCACGGGTTTTATTCTTAACATCACTAACTTGTCCCAACAGCTTGAATTTCTCCACCAATTTCTGTATTGCGGTCCGACAAGGTGCTTCACGACGACCAAAAAATGCTTTAGTTTTGCGAACTGTGACTGCAAGATTTTCACCATTTTTGTAGTGAATTTTAATAATTTCGATGCGTTGTTGGAGCGTGTATCGTTTCATTTTTAGTAATGGCGTAGTTTCTACTTGTCAAGTGTCAAAGAATAAAAGCTTCAAAAGTGACAGCTACCGAAATAGCGGGTCATTCACAATAACAGCTCTCATTGGAAAACCCTTTACAAGACCCTCATCATCCATGCTGTTGGGTGCAAAAGCATGGGCTCCGTCAAAATCGTATGAAAACATCGTGGGAATTGAATTAATGGAGTGTGGAGGAGAACATATAACGATGAACTATATATGCTACCTGGCCAAAAAACTTAGGACGGAACGGCTGGACCACGAGTAGCGTATGGACAGCAAGGCTCCAAATCGACGAGTCTTTGAGTCCACCCCTGTGGTACATCGTAGCAGAGGAAGAACCCACTTTAGGTGGCGCGCAGAATATGGAAAAGTTCGTCATTGTGAGATCGTACAAAACGAACCTGGGGGTCAATTCTCGTTCTGTGAAAAAGTGAAACGAAAATGTTTTCCCCTCTCACAGCAATTTCAATTCTCGTTCTTGGAAAATGTGGAACCAAACTTAAAAAATTTTCATATGAATAATTTTTTTTCACGTTCTCATTTGCAAGTGAATGTTTTTAGTGAGAGTTTGAAAATTGGGAACCTAATATCATACAACACTGAACACAGTGTACGAGGACGATGCTGAATTCACCACGATAGTTTCACTAATTGAACGAAAATCGCTTTTTAGTACCGAGTGAATCGAAAAAATGAAAGCAATATGTGAAGGCGAATGTGAAAACGATTTTTTCGATTCACTCTTTCACAGAACGAGAATTGACCCCCTGGACACTAAAAATGATTTTTAATATAGCGCACAGTAGATTGTATGCAAAAAGAAGAACATAGTTTTAGAGACGTAGTTTACAAGCTTCAACTCGCAAATAAGAGATCGATTGATGTATACCAACGACCTAACAAACTCCTATTTTAAATTGTTTTATTCTTCATCCGGGAAAGCAGAAAGCATAAAAGCGCGTTTTTCCAGGGACGGTCCAAACAATTTTTGTTGCACCCTCTCCGAATCGATAAAGTTTACGAACAGTTTTAGATTTCTAACAAAACTTCGCAAAAATTCCTCCATTTCGACGGTTGTGTTATGAACTGATTAAGGACTCAACCGAGTTTTCGCTAAATTTTCGAACTTATGCAATTGCTCGAAGAAAAAACGGTCCAACATGTCTCTGTAGCGAATACTACCATTTACCGTAATGTGTTGGTCATTTTCACCGACAATGACACCACCGGCATGAAAACCGCACCAAACAGTGACATTTGCTGCCTCATGAAGCACGTGTGGGTTCTCACCTGTCCATTAACGAATATTCTGCTTATTGACGAAGTCGTTTAACCAAAAATTAGCTTCATAGTTTGCGATGAAATTCTTCATTTTCTTCCATCATGTCCAGAGCCCAATTCCTTACTCAAAAGTCTACTGGGACGAAAATTACGGCCGAAAATTGGCGTTAACGCTCTTAAAGTTGCGACCACCGACTCGGAGTTTCGGTAGTAAATTTTAATTATTTGTAAAAGTTGTTCCTACATGTACATCACCTTGATGAAGGTGTTGAATTTACTGAATATTTTGATATTGACAGTTCGTTAATCGGTTTAAGGGTGCGTTGACACTGAAAGATTGACGTTGTCAAGTCGCTTATGAAAGACCATTATGAACTAAGTAAGGACCTTACCGTTGAGATGGTCGAGAAAACACATGTTGAAAACAGGATAGCGTCGAAACAAATCGACCTAGGCAAGTGGAATTTTGTGAGAGGACTTCTTTTTATCGTCGTCAGGTTGATATTAAAATTGGGCTATGTCGGTTAAGTTGTTCTGGTACCTCCAATACAAAACCAATTTTGCAAGACTTGTATTAAAGTATCAGCCAGGCCGATGTTTAATTGTTTTTTTTTAAAGTAAAAATGCAGACAATGTAAAAAAAAATATTAAAAAAGTTTACAGGTTCGACAAGAGCTGTTAGTGTTTGAAAATCAATACCGGTCAAACACGGTCAAACACGGTCATTTAGACCGTCCAAATTTCTGTGGGGTGTTTTGCAAGCCTTGCTCTCCAATTCTGACTACAAACTATAATCCAATGGGTTCAGATCTGGACTTAACGACGGGCAATCCTCTGCGGCTATAAAAGCAGTAATATTGACCCTGAGCCGCTCCTGCGTGGTTTTTGCTTTATGCGAAGGAGCAGAGCCTTGTTGAAGGACCCATCTTCCTCCATTAAATAGAGTATTTATTAGCGTCTTTACAACACTCCGTAGCACATCTTCTTGATAAATTTTTGCACCTGTTTTGACCCCTTTTTTCAGAAATGAAGAGATGTGACCCCCACCAAACCATTACCGGAGCGGGATGATGGAATTACTTTTTTCGCTTCCTTTGATGACAAAGCATAAACTGTTGATGTTGATCGACGATAGGCTTTCATGTGTAGATCATCCCCAACTAGCCGAGACATCGATCTGGCGGATATGTTCAATTCCCTGGACATGATCTTCTGCTTCCGAAGGGGATTTATTCGAGTACGTTCACGCCCAGCTTTAGCTACCGCACTCGTATGTGCAACGCACGGGGACCACTTCTTGGCCTGTCCTCCACTTCCGACAATTCACAGAATCAAGCAATAGTCCGATAAACGAATATCTCGATTTTCCGAGCAGTTTTAGCAAATTAAAGATTTGGCCACGCACTAATGTAACGCTATAACCGCGATTTGTTTTCATTAGCACCCCACTCCATGTTAATTACCTGCAAGCTAAAACCAAACTGGCCTATATTTATTCGTAAACAATTCACATGTTAAGAAAAAAAAGTTAACGGGTCTATTACAAGCGGAAATTTTTAGAGACGGGCGCTGGCAATTGTGTAACAAAATTTATGGCAGTACTAGGTAGAGAAAAAGAGGACTGTTCACTAAAACAGAGGACGAATGGTCACCGTGTCTTTATCTGAAACGGGCTGTAAGTAACGATCCATACGAAAATCATTAGCAAAAAATGACACCTCATTCAGAAACTAACCGATCATATGACCCATTCGACTAAATTTCACTTGTTCTACAAAATTATCAACTCGATTTCACACTTCGACGCTGAAAAGCTCCTTCAAAAGGAACACCATAGAAACAGATTTTTTGTCAGAATCAACTGTCCGATTTCCACACTATCAACGACCACCACTTTATTCCAACAACTTTTGCAAAGTCCACTATCGTATAAGTCCACCCCCCCCCGCAATAACAATACAAATAATTTAATTTCCTGTAAATTACGTCCACGCATAACAATCCAATAAAAAATAATAATAGCACCCTCCATCGATGTTTATCTGCGCCATAAAAAAATATGAAAAGGATAAATATTCTGGTAAGCCAATAAATTTATCGCCCAATGAACTCATCGCTTCCCTTTATTCGTCTCTCTGTCTCTCTGGTCGCGGGGTGCGGATGGTGTCCTAAACAACTCTTCTATTTAACTGCGTTGCTACCCAAAACTCTGGAAAAAAGGTTAACCGGCAAACAAACGGCGAAAAAATACTGAAAATTGCTCACCCAAGTCGAAAATTGACTGAGGAAAACAAACACCCAAGCGCTCCCGCAAAAACGACATAATCCTTCGACGTTTATCCTCAGCCACCAACCAACCAATCAACTTAAGGAAGTGGCAGTAGTGCCTTTAGGCATTTTTGTCCCCTTCCGTTGCTGTTTGCTGAAAACGAAAAAAAAAAAAAAATTCTCCAAGGTAAAGGGGGGTAGCTGAGTGACAGCAGGGGAAATGGCACTTTTACGAGACAAAAAGGAATGTATTACCGCCGCCGCCACTGTTTAGCGTGACCTGGTCGCATAAATCAAAATCGAAATAGCCCGAAGCAATGACCTTTGTCAGACGGATACACGGGCTTTAGCTTTATGATGTATGGTGGCCCGCAGGTGTACAAAAAACAATTGGAATAATGTGAATTTTAATCCGCATCCTGCGTGCATAAGTATGCACTATATGGTTGTGGCGGCGGCGACAACCGCTGGTGTAGGTGTTTTCACCTTGAGAGCTCACTGCACCGCACACACACGTCAATGGCAAACGAGTGTTTGTTACGTAGTCGCGCCGCCTAGCCTTGGACAGTTGTTTCGCTACCTTATTTCGCTCGTGTGTGTGTCCTATCCTGCACCACATTCAATCATCTCCCATAATAACCACCATCAACAATTTGCAAACACACAGAAACAGAGAACCATTGTGAATTAGAAACCGCATCGGCATTGGTTTAGTGTTAATCGGGGAGCCACCCACCGACGGAAGGATAATGTTTACCCGAATCGAAATTGCTGCGCTCTCATAAAAATGACAGCATTTTTCGACAGTCGCCGACATTTTGTTTGGTTTGCCCTTCTCTTTTGCAAAATGCCAAACCGCTGCTGGTGTGTATCAGTCGTGTGGAGTCAATAAAATGTGTCCAGGACTCCAGCCCCAATTTTGCTAGATGACAGAGCGAGCTCGTGTGACCTACAAACCTTGTATATACGGTGGCGGTGGCCGGTGGGTGTATAGGGTTTTGTATTTCACCGATATTTACTCTCATTGTATGAAATGATTTGCGGCCCGTACTATGCGAAGGGGTGTATTACGGCGGGCGCGGTGCTCTGTTTACATGGGTATGAATAATTTTGGTTGTGCGCCCCGACGTAAATGCCAAATTAGCATGCAATAATGTGGAGAAAAGGCGGGACAAGCGACCATGCTGCATGAATTAAGTGATGCACGACTTTCGATGTACACAGCGAGGCTATAATTGTTCCTCAGTTTGGCTCTGAATGGCAATATTGTGTGTTGGGCGCGTACAAATCATTGTTTTCGGTGGCGGGCTCCCTTTTAGCCGTTGCCATTGTGTTGGGCAAGTGACCGCGTTAGCTGTTTTCAAGGGACTTGGACGTTTAATTGTCCTTCGGGTCGGCGGAGCCAGTCGCTGTCGCATGTCAACGGTCGATGGAGCTGCCATGGCTGCGGTGCGACGGAGGGTTGTGTTCCTATTGTATAACAAACACAAGCGACATAATCGAAAATACCTTAACTATGCAGTTGTTGCGAGTGAGGGCGGGGGTGGTTGCTGGGTTGTTGGGTTGGTGGCTGGTGGGTTTTGGTTATGCGAAAATGAAGAGTAAATAGAGTTGAAAAGTATTAGTGCTGAGGTGGGGTGGGTCTAATGGCGGAGGGTGGTAATTTCAAAGTGCAGACCACTTTGGTAAATCAGAATTTGTTTGACGTATACACATATATAGTTGGTGCAGCGGTGTCCGCAATATCGCTGTGATTCAATGAAATGCTCTATACATTGTGACAGGGTGACATGAAAAGGTTGCCATTTGCTTTGATGCGTCCAAGTAAATGGGAATTAATGACCGAAGTGCATAGTAAAATACAATTACGAAATAAAGAGGGACTAATGTTGCCCAGCTGACAGGGGGTGAGGTCTCCATATAAAGTGACTATACGCGGGGGTAGTGGGCTGCAGTCAACTTTGCATTGAGAGTGAGTGTCAAATGGCACCCAACATTACAAATGAAGGCAGGGACCTACTAATGATTGTTTGCAATGATTCTAGTGATTGTTATGACGGATTTTAGTTGAATGTTGTCTGGGATTAGAGCACGACTGTAGGCTCCTTCTATTCGTGCGAAAATCATAGCACGGTACCTTCCACCGTTGGGATTTATTTACTCTCGAATCATGCGAGTGAAGGCGCTTTCATTTCATGTCGGCTCCCAAAATAATTCGAAAGTTGAAAGCCAAATCTACACCTTTGCAATTTTGTCAAAATGTCGCCCAATCATGCATGCGACTTATGTGTAGATTGAGATGGTTCTTATATATGTGCTCACAAATGGCTTGAATATCGACTTGGCGCCGCCTCAAATTAGCGAAAATCAAAAGGGCACAGAGTAACAAACTGCGCCTTCCAACGCCGCTTCCTCCAACAAACACGTTTAAAAGTCAGGCCAACCGTAAAGTTGGTTCAAATCTGCGCTTCAATTATTTTTTTGCCGATAAATCAAACCATTAGTTATAAATAGGAAACTTTAAAATAGAAGAGCATTGAAACAAACACGCCGCACAGTTACCCTCGGTGATTTTTACTGCGATAGAACACGCACATTCATTTGACGAATTAAACTCAATTAGAGAGAAGGCGATGATTTAACTGCGATGGGTATGCGACTGTGAATGGGTTGTGGGGATGGAATTTAGAATCAATTGATTTGAACTGCGTTCATTCGTCATAGTAGAATCCGTCTTCGTCATTATCGTCGTTGTAGTCGTTTTTGTCGACATCGTCAATCGTAATTAACCTTTGGAATGCTTGGTGAAATTCCACTAAATACACCGTTTAAATATTCACTACATCAAATATTCATCTTTCATAGTTCGAGTGTGCCTTCGCAGTCTTCGGTATTTACTGCAAAGAGATATTTTAAGCAGATAGGCGGGAGGTAATTAATTTATTATCAAAAGTTGCGAATCAAAGGCAGTAGCATCAGCAGATTTTGAATTATTGAAGGTACATCTGCTTGTTGTGTTGACTTGTTTGCATGGGTGATATTGAAAATTGTACTTAAAAGTATGTGCGCACACGAAATAGCTTAAGCGCACACGAAATGGCTTAAGCGCACACATTTTCGGTTGATGTGCGCTTTGTTTTCGAGAAGGTGATACATTTTCTACGAGATGTAGCAGATGATTTGTGATCTTTAATTGTTCAGGATAAGAACTTCATATTCAAACGGTACGAAAAGTTGTCTTGTTGTTTTGCTTATATTGGAGCTGACTAACTTGCTTCGGTACTCCTTCTTGCCACTGTATATAATGTTCGTTTAAGTACATTCAAGCTGAAACTACTTCCTACTCGTCTAAAGCGTTTTACTGACTTTTTTTTTCTAATATTGAAACGCACACTTTTGAGTATGTGCGCAAACATATTCTGTTGATGTGCGCTTTATTTTTACTTAAGAATAACGTACATTTGTGTGACTTTTATTACAGAAAACTTGTGACTTTTCATTGTTCGGTTTTTATAGTTGCGGTTGAAACGGAGTACTGCCTTATGGAAAGGTACACTTCTGAAAATTTTCCCACACAGTTTCTGTTGGTGTGCGCATGATTTTCAATAATTTGCCACATTTGTATGACATATAAAACGCGGTGTAATTATTCATTACCAACAATCAGAATCATATGTGCGATACGGAACACTGCCTTATATGCCTCTTTAGAATTTTCGTTACCATTGGAGCTGACTAGTTTGCTTAGGTACCTACTCCTCTTCTAGAGTTAAAACAGATTGTTCTGTGTCTTTTATTGCCCTTTTTCTTTTCTAATATATAAACGCACACGCGTAAACGTGAGCGCACATACTGGTAGTGCACTCACGAAACAACATATCCGAACTTATGTTTTGTTGAAGTTCGCTTTAGTTTTACAAAATTGAGAGACTTATATGACATACAACACACGACTTATGGTCCTTAATTGTTCGGGAACAGAAATTTATGGTAGGACACACTGCGTTACTCATTGGGATTATATGGTACTTTTAACTACTACAGGATTTACGGGATTGTTAACTATATTTTGTTGAACTTTTTTTTTTAACTTAATAGAGCAACGCACACTTTCGAGTATTTGCGCACATGCAACAACTTAAGCGCACACATGCTCCGTTGATACACCATAATTGAACGCGATGCCTTTTATTATTCAGGATTAGACTTATATGTGCGCTAAATGCATAGGACTTTCAAGTGAGACAAAGAAGGAGTTAAATTTGTTTGTTTACAATGCCTTATTGTTGTACTATAATGTAGAATAACAACTGTGTCCGCACGCGAAATAACATATCCGCACACGCATTTTCACTTTCACCGTTCAGGACCAGATTCCTCTATAGTGCGACTAAAATTAATTTTCCACAAAATGGGAACAGTCAAAACTTGGCAAAACAACCTGCAAATCTAAAGTTTCAATTCGCCCAACTTAAATTGAAATCCCATTATGCCATCCCTGGCTGTTTCGTTGCAAATCCAAAGTCATCAAACTTTTCCCGTATAATGCGCGTAAAAATTTTGAATTTCAATAACAAAATTCATAACTTTCCCTGCAATCACCCTTTCTGATAATGATCATCATCATCGCCATGGTAACACAAATTCTCACAGTCCGCTTTCCGCTGACGCAAGTACTATAAGTCGGAGTTTTGTTAAACAAATGGAAATTATGCTGCCCATTTGAGTGCCTAATGGCGGTCGTTGATATGTGTTAACAGGACTCCACTTCCTGCATTAATGAGCAACAACTGTTTCAGCTGGTGGCCCATTCGTTGGAAAGTTATTGTCCGCCGTCGTCGTTGTGGGGGCATAAAATGGACACGAAGAAGTCGTTTGTACATGATTTGGCGCTCGGCCATCCACATTCACATCATCACCATTACCATCGTCATCACTCATCGTTCAACTTGCGAAACCGAAATGAGTCATTTCCTTTTTGCTTTTTTTTTTATTATTTTTTGTTGCTACTTGCTGTTGGGTGTGGCGGTTGCATTTATAGTTTTGTAGGTTTCGCCTTATTTTTCCTGCCTTTTCCAACTGTTTTCTATTTTAGTTGGAAATTTATCCCTTTTTCAGTTTTTAGTTTTTAGTTTAATATATGTTTAAGGACGAAGTATGCACATGCGGCACCCGGAGCTCTGTCTGACATTATCCCAGGGGTTTGTTTCGCAATAAAGAAAGATAACCCAATCGGTTGATGCACCCGGAAGCCTATACATGTGTTTGTGTGTGCGTGTGTGTGGGAGAGATGAAGCCGTTATATATTTTCTCGTCGAGGCGTGCATGTTATACGTGCTGGTGAAACTTTTGCTGAAAAACCACCAAAGCAGTGACACATCCTCCATGCAGCATGTACCATTTCGTGTTTCACCTCCTTTCGTCGTCGTGTCATAGAGGACCTACGTAGTACATACACGATTCTCCTTGGGTTGTTTTGGAAACTTCTCCTAAGACAAACATCGCGCTAAGCGAATGCATGCATCCTTTTAGGAGGAGAATTTGTTGGAAAAATATAGAAATGCCGCAGGACCAACATCTACCAACAGTGCCATGCCATGACGAGTACACTGCGGGCCAAATGTTTTCGTTCACTATTTTTGTGTAGAAAACCCTTCCAAGTGATGTTTTTCCAAGCGTCTACATTGTTTCCTTGGGAAGCGTCGGATGAATGTTTTCTTTGAAAATACGCACGGAGTTGGTGCATAATTAGAGGAAATGCATGTCGACATCAATGCGTATATGCAACGAATTCAAATACGAAAGTTTTGTCGCAACAGGTCCTTATGGGCCCGACGTTCTTTTTGGCAGCAGTGGGTGGGGCATACATTTGCATGTCACATCCAAAAGATGGAGATATTTCTTTGTCAGTTAGATGGTTCAACGATATAATCTCACGGGAGTAATCCAGCTGAAGTCAACACGACATAAGTTTTAACTTAACACGACTTAAGTATTAACTAAGCACGACTTTAGTATTAATTAAGTCGTGTTGCGGCAGCGTAATTAAATGGTCACGCGTTTGAATAAGCTTAAGTGAATTTTCGTCCATTTTTGACACTTGCTTAAGCCCACATAAGTTGAATGTCAATGCTTTCTGATGTATATCATGAGTTGAGCCAGCGGAAGGCAGATTTGAGGGTAAAACTATGGTTTTATTGGGCGCATAAAGTCAGTCGCTGTATAAAATTTCCCAGCTCAGTTAACATGACAGCCTTTTATTTCCTGACAGCTGACAGACATAAATTCGCCAATCGCCATCCTGGTTATTTGATGAGAAGAAATACTTCTACATTGCAAGAGCTGTAGACAGCCTTAACTGTGACCCTCTAAATCAGACAAAAGTCTCTCCTCGACCCAACTACCTCGCCTTGGGCCTACTTAACGTAAGAGTCCGCTTTATCCAAAAGGCTCTAAGACACAAATGTATCCAACAAAAATTTGTCAACAGTCCCCGCGCTGTATTTATTTACTCTCGAGCCACCAATTGAAGCCTTTACCGAGGGCCACAACCTCCCACCTACACCGATGGAATATTTTCCACCCGTAGTGTACTAAAAACCACCCATACCCTTCAGCAGCGAACAAACTTAGATCTCAGCGCGCTGAGCGACACAAACTTGTCCCCCACAGACACAACAATTTAAATTTTTCTTATTATGAAGGATAACAATAAACGTTCTCGACCCTCTGAAGCAACAAATCAGATATTACGTCATCACATGAGTTATGACACGAAAATATCTGGAGGAGATGCTGCCACTGCTCCTTGTGTCATCCCACTTGAAAGTCGAGTCGAAAGAAGGACGAACAAGAAGAAAAAAAAAATACCCTACCAGTGCGCTGGTGATGGTCCTAGTGCCAACTTTAATAATTGTGGCAATTGCATCTGTGTATGCATCATCAGATCCCATAAATCGCGGACTAGTCACGTCTCTCCAGCAGCAGCGTGAGCGAATATTTAATTATTATATTTTCACAAGCGAACCTCTGCTGGGGTAGTGACAAAAAACTTTTATTTTTTTTTTTCGAATTTTTATCACGACAACTCGGGTTGCGCTCCTTGCATCGCATCGATTCGCGCGACGACGAGAGCGGCAGCTTCAGAAGCTGAGAATGATTGTTGTTGCACGAGAATCGGGTTCGAGGAGCAAAGCAAATTAATTTGCGTTTGTTTGAAAATTGGAATTGAAAATTCTTTGAGAGATATCCAGCAGCAGAATCACTCCAGAGTTCTGCAAATGATGCTGCCGCTCCTGCTGCTGCTGCTGCAGATGCATCAGCCTTTGAACTCGTACTCGTACTCGTTCTTTTCGAACAATAAAAAAACAAAAAAAAAGGAACCAACGCCAGCTTCATTGCTCTGCTGTGGAATTTAAAGCGGAAAATTAACTTATCGACAGATTTCCTAATAACTTGTGATCATCGTTCTGGTTTCCTCCAGAAATGTTGGCGTTGGCGTTGTCGCTGCCATCGTCGTCGTCGTCAATGTTGGTTTTGGGTAAAGGCAAAGTTTCGTCAGCTTTTTGCGAAAATTAAATATTAACTTGCCAACTAAGGGCGTGCAAGTGTAAAAGAAGTGGCAGTGACATTTCGGGGCGGGGCGGGTAGCAATGTTCTCGGCTTTGGTGTGAATTCTCGTACAGGAAGTTGTTTTTCGGCAGCGATCATCGTCAAAGAGAATTAAATTTCGTATTTGAGAGGAGACGCTGCCAAGAACATTATAAACCAAACGAGGGGAACATTCAATTTTAATGAGGCTAACGCTTAAGCAGAAAAAGCAGTGTTTTATAAGATCAGAGTTTGAGTGAACTTTGCAAATTATTATGGATATGTTGGTGTAGGGCTTTTAAAGCGCTTTGTCACAATCGAACCTTTGAAGGAGCGCTGACAAGTGGAATGGATTTCGATTGTGATTACATGGAGTTTGGATTTCCAATTAGCATTTGTTGAACTGTCGCGAAAGGGAGGGACAACAACAGCATTTATACTGACGGGGATTGACAAGGCCAAGCGTTTGTTTCCTTTAACCCTTATCCGGGTGTCTCGGCCCATACCGCACTCGTCATTGTCTGACAATACTTGGGCATATTTTTGCATTTTGACTACTATTGTAAGTAGTTGTTTGTATTTCTGTGTTGCGCTTATTTACTCAAGCTAGGTAAACAGTGGGAAATGGGGGACATGGTGGTTAGCTGGACTTGCGGGTTTGTTACGGTTGGTTACCTATGTTCAAATAAATAAAAGTGTAGAGAGTTTTATGTCTGTTATTGATTGACTATAAGTGCTGAACAGATTTCAATGTGACTCATTTTGAGATGCGTTTTAAGAAGGCCACTTTTTGAGGGCGGTTTTTGCCGAACTTAACATTTTTCTGACTTCACTGACTGCAACTTGTCAGATGTCGTGCAATTCTTAATCAATGCAAAAAAAATATTCCATAAGGGAGCCAATGTCAATGCTGTCAATCAGCTTCCTGCTTCATCCAGAAGCTAATAGTCCAAATCCGAACAAGTAAATTTAGCCAGTAAATTGAAAAATATCGGAAGAGATTGTTCACGGTTCTGCTTTGGAGAGGCGAGTGTACATCAGGAGCACAGTGTCTGTTTTCTCAGATGTCCATCTTCAAAAATTCTGTCTGTCTGTGCCGTGGCCTACAGCCTAAACGGCTACCCGGATTACGTTTAAACTTCGGACTTGGAGTTTGGGGGCTTACAGTTCGGGGCCGTTTTTTTTTTGCACGGTAACCTCAATATGAATGGTACTTCCCATACAAAATTTTCATACCAGTTTGATTTGTTCGAAAACGGCTCCAATCATTTTAACCAAATTTGATATTTCAGCTTAACCCTAGAGTGGTAATCATATTTTTTGATACATTAAAGGTAATCATTCGTCGAATCGACGAAGTAGTATTTTACTCCAATTTTTACGAAAATTGTGTACATAGATTATGTTCACAGTCTATTACTTTATAATAAAAAAACATAATTTTCTAAATGCCAATATTTTACAAACTTTTCAAAATAAAGTACTAAGAGAAATTGTCCAAGCACCGTGGTATACTAGAAACGACGATATCCACAGGGATCTCGGAATTCCTACAATCGAAGCTGAAACTAGAAGCTTCGCGCGAAAGCATAGAAACCGACTATTCGGGCATATCAACAATACAGTCCGACAAATTTTGGATGAGAGTAATTTATTGCGCCGACTACAAAGAACGAAACCTTTCGACTTGGCAAGATAAGGATTAACCGCGTCTTAATTGCGGAACATGCAGGATCTTTCAGTGGGAAGTAACCTGTCAAAAGTGTTTTTATTTCGTTATAGAAAAATTGCTTGATAAGTTTTATCTTAGTTGCAGTATCTAACAATTTATCGAAGGGTGGTGTTTTTAGTCAGTAGAAATCTGACACTACTATGAGCACGCGCTTGCTATTCTCATAGTGTCTTTGGAAGATTTTCACCTACCCTCGGAAAAAAAAAAAAGAAAAAAAGTCTATTACTTTATAATAAAAAAACATAATTTTCTATTTTTTTTTTTTAATGAAGTCTTTATTCTTTAAAGTTAAGATTAAGTTTAAAGAGAAAATTGAAAAAATAAAATTTGTGTTCGTCGAATCGACGAAGATTACCCTTCTAGGGTTAAGTAGGTGAGGCTAACATAACTGCATACTCAGTTTTCCGCAGAAAAATCGATTAACGGTATTTTTGAAATTCGGACATACCTCGAAAACGCACCATACGATTGTAACAAAGATTCATTTCAAAGGTAATATGATCATTGACAACTTAATGACAAACTCAGTTTTTTCTCAATATTATCGTGAAATGGATTTTTGAAAAATTCATTTTTGAAAAATTTGTTTTTCAGTTTACCTAAAAACGGCAACAACGATTTTGACATGACACCCCGTATTAATAAACAAATGTGCACAAGTAAGTTAGCTAGTAGACATCAGATAGCAAAAATTTTACGTAAGTGCTGAATAACAAGTTGATAACTTTTACGCAGCCTTTATAATTACTGGGGTTAATTATTTATACTTCCGATAAAAACTTTAAAACAGCTACGCAAAACTTCATTTTAGCAAATATTATCCTTTTGTCATCCTTGCACCTTCTTATAAGTGTGTCTAATATCGTAACTAATATATTCCAGTCAAAAATAAAAATATGCATAAGTAGATCAGAAAACAGAAACCACTGCCACACTTTGCCTTGTAAAGTGTAAGAATTTATAAAATAGTACTGTAGACGCTTCTAACTCTTTAAATATAACTTGAGACAATTATTGGTATTTATGTACTGCATATCAGATGAACAACCCAAAGCGAATTTTATCACCGTTTCTTTTATTTAGCATCGGTTCTCAGATTTTTACCAATCTACTTAATAAAATAAGAAAATAACCAACCAAACTTTTGGTGAACGAGAAAGTTTCGTTCGACCCCGTCGTGCCCTTTTTTTTAAACGAGAGTATAATATTTGCAGTCGTTTTCTTCGATTATATCTTCGTATTTGTTTTGGATCAAAGTTACAAATTCTTGAGAATTCGAAACTTTGATAAAATATTCTAAAATGGTTCTGTTTGGAATATTCATATTGATATTTAATTTGCAAGCTCCGCTCTTCGGCAAAGCCTTTTGAAAACTAACTCCATTGTCATGGTTTATATAGCTAAATATGTACATGCACATGCACAAGGATTGTTTTGCCAGTGAAATTTTAGCTTAACAATGTGGAGACTTTTTGCGCAATACATCAATTAGTCCCTTTCTTTTGGCAAGTTAATCCATGTTTACGCATACTTTAAGAAAAAAAAAAACAATAACTTATGTAAGTCGAAGAAACTCGGAAACAGCATACCTCAACAGGAGGAATTTATTCAAACAGAGTCGGATTACAAAAATAAATTGGCATTTATATAAAAAGGGGCGTAGAAGTGGGTAGATTTCTTAAGGATCAAAATAATAACAAAACTCTTTTTAATTGATATAAGAAGAAAATTTCACGCTCTCAGCTCTTTCAATTAACAAAATAATTGAAATATTTTACAAGGAAATTTGCTTTAACGGCCAAAATGTCAGCACTGCGAACACCCCTTTTTTTAAAGCAAATTACAATTTCTCCGAACATTGCTAATAGTTGCAGCTAGAATTTTTCATATGGTTTAACAAATAGTTAGGCTCGACTATTGTGGTAAATTTTCCGCCGAAACTCGGTAAAATTTTTTTGTAGCTCTACTCAAAACAATAATGTGCTAAAAAAGGTGTTTTATTTATTTATTTATTTTTAAACAAGACTACATTTAAGAAACTTAAGATTTTTCGTTTTATATGCCATAATCGCAAAATAGAAAATAAAGAAGTTCGTTTTTCCAACTGACCAACTTTGAAAAGCTCTATAAGTCAAACTAGTTACCGGAAAATTATTTTGTTTGCTGTTTTTGAAGCTCCGTTTGTATTTCTAACCGAAATAAAAAACAAAACAACAATAAACCATCGAATTTAGTATTTTCGCGTCGCATTGTGAGGCCTCTAAAGTTATAAACAAAACCACGACCTTCCTCAGATTTTTTTGAATTAAGTGGAATACCAACCTCACAGAGACACTATTTAGTCATATCCCTTGAGCTATTTTTTTCAACTCACACGCCGCAATCTCCCCATCAAGTTTGTCGGTTTGTCCTTAATTACTTTGCCACCCTTAGTAGCCTCACATTAGCACACACTTCGCTTTGAATCGAAAATCATACATGTCCAAGGATCAGGTTCTCGAGGACGTCTTTCTCTGAAAAAAAATCACACGATTTGGGTCATCTCAAAGCCGCCTTGTATCGAACACTCCCCCCACTCTCATTTGAACCACTCCAATCATGCAAAGACACAAAATCAGGGAAGCAATTTCGAATTTGTGTTTGGAATGGCTTTAAGGATCGAAAGTTCGTTACCATTACAGAGATTTGCGTCTACATGTCCATCTCTGTGCCGTCGCCTGTATCAAGACGAGTGTACCTCCGCACACCACGTCTTGTTTCTCATCTTTGCATTATTACTTTTTGGCAAATTTCCATTTCGTGTCCTCAGCTCTCAGATCCATTGGCAACATTTTGCAACTTGCTCCATGCACAGGCACAGGTTTATCAGTCGTCTCCCGAAGCGAAAAAAGGATGGCTCTCCCTTTGTGTATATATTTATATTCAAGTCGAAAGGACGATAGACCGCCACTGTACCTACCGACCAACTTGGGTGCATGCGGCCAGAATATTTAGTAGGTACACAAGGGTTCACAACTTTTTAATGGTCAAAGTTGGCTCTCTGTGTGTGAGTGTGGGTGCGACGATGTATAAAATGCCAGGGAAACGAAATGCAAGGCGCGAACTCAAATGCACTGCATAGTTGTGCGCACACAAGACAGAGCATCCAGGATGAACTGACTCAATTTGCATAAATCACCTCCCATATAATTACGTCCTCCGATATCAATCGGAGGTGGTCGGTGCTCGGTGGAACGCAACCTATACCACTGACCACAGGTTGATTTATTTTAATTTGCTTTTTCAGTTAGCGCGCACTCGGTATATGGTAAGTGGGATACAATTCCTACAACATCCCGACCGATAATAAATCATAATCCTCTGAGGGGCGCATTAGCCTCGGACGTGGTGCGGCAAAGTCGACTTCCAGCATAGATTACGGTCGCAGTCGATTATCCTTTGGTTGATTGACACCGGCCGCATTGATCTAACCGACATAATAATCACACTGAATATGGTAAGGGGTTGAGTTATAAACGAGGGAATCAGCCAGCGGCAGCGCCTACCCCCAAGTGAGACGACAAAGGAATGCCTTTCGAATGGCATTACATTATCGCGAGCGCCTGTCATGATTGTTCGTTAATTTAACATTAAATGCCAAATGACACGGAAAGCCAGGCACCGCCGCCATCATCATGCTCGTCGTCCTCCTTCACAACTATCTGCTATATGAGGATAATGAAGGAATTGTTATTATTACAGCTTTTTTCTGTCCCGCTTTTCGTCTTTCTGCTCGTTCTCTTTACAGCCCGAGCTGAAATTGTTTTCAAACGACGACGATGCGATGACATGAAAGCAGCGAATGGACAATGCTGCAGCAGCAGCAGTGTAGTGAACCGGTTGAGGCGAGAGCGGATTTGATATCCATTAAGCGATTGGCATCAGCAAACATTCTTATCTCGACGTTTTAATGTGGTCCAACGACGGGTAATGGGATGAGATTTTTACCACCCGCATGCACTTGGATCGGAAGAAATGTCGAAAGGGTGTTACAGCGGATCTGTATGTTGAAGTGCATCCCGCTGCTGGGTGGTTATGCTGGTTTTGAGTGATTGCCCAAGGGGTTGTAGATGATTTGACATTTTTTTTGAAACTTGTCGCGGATCGGGTTGATTTTGACAACAAATTCATGACCATGAGAGGGCGAGATGGCAACCCATGCGATCTAAGAGCGATTATCGAATCGTGGCAATCAGTCGAATTGCTCACGACAATTGTACTCTGTTGAAAGATATTGTATTGAGAGCCTAAGAAGTTGTATCCTCGTCAACCAAGCTATAAAATTGGAAATGCCGCGAGGGAAATGTTTTCCGCAAAGCTAGAAGTGTCAAGCGAAGGACTTCTTCAGGAATAATAGCGCACTGTACTAAGTACTACAGCGCAAACCAAGCACCAGAAGCTGGGAAGACAGACTAAGGACCGACTTCTTTAATAAAATCGCGCTCACATATTCCAAAGCACTCGTCATTCAATAAACTCTTTTGTTCCTCTTACTATACCTGTCATATATATGTACTATCGTTTTGAATATTTTTCTTGCTCCACGCCCCCTTCTTCAATACCGCCCTCATTTTGCAAAATGCTTTGAATGGACAATATAAGTGTACACCCGTTTAACAAATTTCGTAACTAAAGTCGCCTTATTTGACAAGACAGCGATTTAGATGAAGTTGTTGTTTGGGAGGTGCCACGCCCCCTTGTTCGATACTGCCCACATTTTGCAAAGTGCTTTGCGCTTACAATATTCATATATTTACTACATTATGCAATTATAGCTGCCAAATAGGTGCCAAGCTCTGTCGTTTTAAAGTTTTTTTTTTGTGACAAAATGAGCGTTTTTTGTATAAAAGGTGCCACGCCCTCTAATCCGAAACCCTTCGTATAATGCTAGGAATACCATGAAAAATCACGGATGTTCGACGATGTCCATGAATATCACATTATAAAGCGACCGAAAACGTGTGACAACCAAACAAACGGATGCTTGCATCCATTTTAAATAAAAGAGAAAAAGCTATACCCTATAGAGCAGTGATTCCGCAGGGGTCCACGGGAGACTCGACGTGGGTCTACGTTGGCATGAAAAATGGGGGTTCACTAGTTATATATCTGGTTTCGATAGTAAAGAACAAATTTTTCAGTTAGGCTGGCATCATGATATCATGCCTGTTTATTTAGCATTAATTCCCTCTTTTTAAAACCTCCCTTAATTTGTTCGAGTAGTGTAATTACTTGTAAAAACTTGAATAGTCGATATTTCGTGCAACGCGTGTTGAGACTTGCAAAGCGCCGCCCGACCGCAACGCTTGTTCAGATGTGCAAAGGGACGAAATACGACTTGTGGTGTGCTTGCAAGATGAATATTTTGGCTGCAGGCAGAAATACACGAAAAATATCCTGAACTGTGAGAAATTGCCAGTAAACTTTTGATAGTGTTTACCTTGTCGAAAAAAGTTTTAGTGTCATTACAAACTTGATGGCAGAAATAAAAAGCCAAGTCTAAGAGAAAAAAAAGTTTCGGAACCTCTGCTATAGAGCTATAGAAGTATTTACAGTCCCATCCGATAGCAATTAAATTTGTGTTTTTCACAAAATTTACATACAGAGTCATTCCTAACATTTCGTTCATACAAAGTTTTTTGCCACGCCCACTTTTTGAGTGAGTTTTTGTTCAATTTTTTCTGAAGAAAATATGTGTCCATCTATGGACAACACACGTCCACTTTTGTGGGATGGGGTTTTTCACCAAAATATTATTTTTTCTTAAGAAAAATAAGCTATTACATTGGCTAACAACATTCTTTTTGGGTGAACGGAATATGAGAAGGGACACATAGTTCATTCAGACTTCTACTAAAAAATAACAAGCTAACAATCGCCTTCACTATCTAAATGTTAGTGAAGCCATATTAATGATATTATTACACATAAACTATTGCGTTGATTTTGATTTAAATTGAACTGGACAAGGGACGCGAGTGCCTATCATGTTTTCTGTCCAACGTCAGACCTAGGCCTCTTTCATTGTACCCTGTCTTGTGCTGTTCAGGCATAGCTTTCGCCCTTGGTCTTAATTTTAGCAGTCTCTTGGTCCACCTTCAATGGATAAATGATGTCCTTGTCACGAGTCACTTCCAGCTCCGCCTTGCCTTAGTAATCGGTGTGTAAGTTACTCGGTCTCCATTCCTCCCCGCGCTATTTTGAGCTTGTTTATAGTTGCATAACTTGTTTGGGTTAAGGTCTCAGTTATGCATCACTTTTCTCTTCAGAAACATGGCTACGTCGTGTCGCTATTAAGAATGTTGTTCCTTTTGTCAAATACCCGATTTGACTAATCCGAAACGAGGTTATATACCAATACTTCCTCGATCTCTAATCCAATTTCTGTCTTTAGATTTCCACTGGGAAACTGTATTTTCTTTATGTTAAGAGTGACATTTTTTAAAGCTTCTATAGAAAATACTGCTCAAAGACAATCCAGGTGCCAAATGCGGCTAAATTTTATTAAGAAAAGGAAATGAGCGATTTTTGATTGGATTTTTCTCTGGAACCTACCCACAAGTTCACTAACTTTTGGAATAGAATGCCCTATGGTCCTTGCTAGAGCTCGGCGGCCGGTTTTACAATTTTTTTGCATCCATATTTCAAAGTTGAATAAACTTCTATACATGAACTCTGTCTAAAGGGGATACAAAAAATCAATTGGAATTCAACATCAGCGATCTGCGCGATTTCCGCGAAGTTGCGACCCTCTCAGACCAAAAAAAAAAATAAAAAAAAAACGTATGCACACATCTTCTTAATCGGGTTCTTATCTTTCGCGTCCCGCCCAAAGAGCCTACCGACACAGACGCAGCCGGAAATCAATTTAAATTCCCAGCCCCCAAAAACACAGCCCAGAGGGTTGGGTAAGTGCATTTTTTCTGCCACACAGCTTCCGCACTATCCTTCCGTACATTTGAATTTCCAATCGCTGGATAGATGGATTCAAGCAGCAGCAACCGAACATCCAACAGCCTCTATGAGGAGGGTGACGTGAGAAAAAAAAAAATAAACACCAGAAACCACCATTGCACACACTGGATGAGATACCTACATGCATACACCGAAGAACACACCATATAGCCACAGCCAAACGCGCGAGTCCTTTTATTTATTTATTTTTTTTTTTCACTCTTTATCCAACGTGCGGCATTACATAAGGATAACAACATGCAGCGTGTCAGAGTATGGTTGCTTGTCAGGTTTAGTTGGATGCGAAGAGGAATCCACTGCAAGGACCTTAAACTTTCTGTTTGTTGTTATGATGACGGTAAGCGGGAGAGCATGTAGGACGAAGAAAAGCATTTATAAACAGAGCATTACACACTCACCTCAAAAGTTGTGAAAACAATTTTCTCGATCGATCCAAAGTACCTTTCCCATAGTATTTGAGTTTGCTGTTTGAGGGCCAGAATGCGGTTGACAGGTATCGACCGCACCACTTCAGGAACCTGTCAAACGATACAAGATATTATAGTTTAGCGTTGAATGAAAAAAAGAAAATGTATAAAATATAATTCACTACTCGAATGAGGTTGGAAGAGGCGAAGGAGAAGAGGGAAAAACATAAATTTCACCACAAAGGAAGTTTTTCATAAAAAATAAAAAAAATTGTCTTTGGGGATCAGGGATTTTTTTCTCCCCCATTTTACTTGTTGAATAATACTGTGAGTATATTTATATATTGCTGGTAGGGAAGATCCGGAGTGGTTATCTGGTGAAGCATGATTGATGGCAAGAACTCTCTGCGCGGAATGACGATACATTAATTATTTTTAGTGAATGCCGCTTACAAGCTCAAGGGCGTTCGGATCAGAAATGTGGTCTGGCAAACTTGTTATTCACCGAGAAATAATGCAAAAAAGAAAGTCTGTTTGCCACTACATTATAAAGTGAAGTGGTTGGATGTACAAAGCACAGGTGGGTCGCGTTTCGTCCTTGGGGAAACGTCAAGTGCTTGAATTCAATTTTCTAAACAACCAGTGAACTGTTTCGTAATGTATAGGAGCGCAGCTAATCAGATTGAGGGCCATCAAAAACAGTGATACTACAATTTGTTATAGTTGCGCGTCATTTGCTAAATTGTGGCCGTGGGTGTTTAGGGGAAGCATAGAAAAATGTATATAGAGCGGGCATTTGCACAGTGGAAAAAGTTATAAGAACAGGAGTCTTCGAAGCGGTTTTAATATTTGTGTTAGGACTCCTTCTCCTTGGATCATGCTGTTGGGCAGACACTGGGATCTGAAGTGAGCTTCTAAGTGAAGCTGAAACTCACAGGGAAGATACGACTTTTTTTATTAGGACGCACAGCAAGTTTCTAAAGAGAGGCAGGCTTCGTGAGGCTCTACATCACCATGACCAAAACGAAAATTAAAAAGAATGCTTCCCTTGATTTTAACCTCAAAGGTTACCGCTTCTATCACGAGAAAGTACAAGAGTTTGCTAACAGGTGCCTATATTATATTTACGAAAATTAACGTCTTTCTAGCAAAGAGCTGATTACAAGATTCACTGGAACTGGATGGAAGCAAGCCGACTAATAAGCAGTATCAAATCTTACAACATGTTTGAAAGGGTTTGTCCTAGACAATTTTGCATTTCCAAAGGACTTCATTCTTAATTTAACGCTTAAAGCACACTCGGCTTAAGCGAATTTTTGGTTATAACTAACCACGTTAATCAGTCTCAATCAGAGTCCTATAATCGACTTATTCCGAACACGGTTAAAGTGAACTAACATAAAATGAAATGGCGAATCTTCTTCGCGTATGCAGTAAAGAAAATCTCCGGTGCGCGTTTTCCTGGGAGCGGAATCCGTATAAAAATAATCGCGTGGACGATATTGTTTTTTAAAATTTTTATGACCAAAAAGGTTAAATATCGTCAGCTTTCATTAAATTTGTGGAAAATTTAATTAAATTTGTAGTTGCTAGTTCTGGAGGTCTGCGTGCATCAGACCTTATCTGATGATAATCGTCTGAAAAGTTGCGGAACGAGTGCCCTGTTTTAGTTCAAAGCGGAGCCTGCGGCCTGTCAACAAAGACAGGTCGTGTACCCTTTTTTACATACACATTAGAGCTCAGAATTTTTGTTTAAATTTTCATTCAGCATGCTGCTCAGAGCCCTCTATGAGCTTGGAATAAATTGACTGAGCTAGCAACCTGTGTTGCCCCGTTGGTTCACAAGAGCAGCCTAAGTGCGAATCGGAACGCAGCATATTTTCGATTGTCGATTGTCATATTTGCTTTTTGGGACCACCAATGTTGTTTGTCAGACGTTCGCGTGTGTATAAAAAACCTTAAAATGGAATTTTTAGTTTTCTCTCAGAAGTCGATCACTCCAACCACTGAACATCAAATTCATCAAAAACATTTGTCCTAAATTGATCACTACGTGTGATTCCCTATCAATCACCTGGTCACTTGCACTGTCACGGCATAACAATTCTAGGTTGTCACAGATTTTGGGACAAAATATCATGCGCGTGACCGCACAATTGACACTGTGTAATCGGGTGTCAAGGGTGTCTCACGAAAGACATACACGTGACAACCGAATGAGTGAAATTTTGTAAAGTCAGCATGTCAAAATTTTACATGAAAAGTGACACGCGTAGCTTATTTTGGTCAGTAAGTAGTTCTGAGCTACGATGAAACGACGGGTTCAAGTATGGGCTAGGCAGATTGGGTAATGACTGACTTTGCATGACTTTGCCGAGTTCTTATGAGAATTTGAAGTGCACGACCTGTTTTGACAAATTGTACCGATTATGGAAGAACATTCTGAACAACAACATAAGAATATCTGTCGTGGTCAAGTGGGTCAGCTAATGTCTCGTTTTCGCGATTTGCACTGGCCGGAAATGTCGCCCGATTTGACTGCTACAGACTTCTTTCTCTGGGTTTTTTTTAAGTCTCGGGTCTGCATCTACGAGGACAAGCCACAAACTCCGGAAGATCTCAGAAAGAATATTCGACAAGAGTACGGGAACTTATCGACCAAAGTTTTCGCCAAACCGATTGAAAATGCAGTAAAAAATGCTGCGACTTGTCATCAACAATGTCAGCAAGTAATCGATATCTCCTTTGATAGGTATTGAAAAAAAACTTTGAGGTCCATATGGACATTAAACAAAATTTATTGTTATTTTTAAAGATATAGCAAAACAGCATTAGGTGAGTGTTTTTTGGTCACCCTTTACGAAAACACGATAAACCGCTAGAGGCCAATCTGACAGAAGTTAGTTCCAAGTCGGAAAATTCGTCAAAAAACATCTGACAGGTCAGGTTTCCCTTCCGATTATATCGTCATAAGCTTCTTCCAGCACTTGGCGTAATTTTCAAAGGCATCTCACTTTGGAAGGATTTTTGATACAAAAACACGAGCAATACCTACAGACAAACAAATCCATTGCAAACCCTACAGAATTCTCTCTAAATGACAAAAAAGGTAGGTACAATTCGCACACACCCTGTAGCGCGTCTCTAATTAGTACTTACCCATTGCAGAGCATTCGTTTGGAAAGAAGCAAGTTCATTACCTACTTTCTTACTTGTGGAAATTTCCCTCTCTATCTCACACGAATCCTCTTGCAACATAATCCTTTCTATTTGCTTACGAATTATATTCGCAAAAATGTGTTATTTAAAAAAAATATACATAAAACCACTCTGGAGTTAATCTAGAGAAGAAAACAAACTCCACAGCCAACCTACTTCTTGAACAAAAGTAGCTATCCGAATGCAAAATAAGACTCCGACTCTTCGTATTCATAGAGAGAATGGAAGCCTCCTCAAGTAACTTCAAAACGAAGAATAACATTCCAAACGGCGGCGCGGCGCTGTATGCTGTATGCAGAAAAATGTAATTAAACTTAGAAATGCACAAGGCGACGCCGAGTAAATTCGGAACGAACACAAACGTTCCATTGTGCATTCACTTTGAGTTTTCGATGTAAGGGTTCTCAAAAAAAAAAATATGATAAAAAAGAAACTTCCAATTTCATTTCTGGTCTGTTTAGTGGGCGTTTCTCTTTTTGTTTGCCTTCTCTTTATCTGAACCCACTTGGGCTAATCAAAAGGATACCGAAGACCGAAATTAATTTGTCATTGAACAGAGGCAGAAAAATGCACGCATAGGCATTCTTCTCGGTCGCCATTGACCTAGTGCACAGAGAAAAAAACAAATAAAAAAGGAAAAATCCTTGAAAAATGTGTAGATACTCACCTGCAGCAGAAGCCGTTCGTCCGCCCAAATGGCCGCCTGTCTCCAATCGATTTTGGACTCAAACGGCAGAACCCATGCATTCGACAACAGCACTGGAATGCAACCCGCCTGCAGCGCCTCTAAGAACCTTTAACGGATACAAGCACAGAGAGGGAATAAACAAGGTTAGCACTTAATTTCTCGCAAATTCACAAGGATAACAG
The DNA here is from genome assembly GCA_948293265.1 of Cheilosia impressa. Classification (NCBI taxonomy): domain Eukaryota; kingdom Metazoa; phylum Arthropoda; class Insecta; order Diptera; family Syrphidae; genus Cheilosia; species Cheilosia impressa. Next base: position 43,861,206 of record OX411884.1, on the reverse strand, counting down.
AATAGGAACGCGCAAATGGAATTAAAATAAACTCCCTGGCATTCATTGCATACCTAAACGAACCCAATCGCCGGCCACGTGGAACTAAGCAGAATGTCGAGTTCTGGAGCAGCGTCTCGTAGTCGTACCTGCAACGAGAAGAGAAAAACAAAAATGTACTCGTATAAAACTTTTGAGAGGAAAAGTTTCCTATTTTTTATTGCGCGTTATTAACAGGACGGCGGTGGTTCGGTTATTTAATTATATACGGCAAGCTTAACAAAAGAAGAGCGAAATGAATCATCACAAATAATATGTCGGCAGAGGACAGGTATTGGGGGCGGGGCAGTGGGTCGGTCAACAAGAACTAAAACAAAAGCTAAAGAGCACTCTATATACGGAATGAATTCGAATACAAAATGAAAAGTTTTTCCTCATTCTTCCTCGGCAAATGCGCTGGTTGTTCCCGATCTTTGTTGGGAACGCTTTCAGTTTTTCTTATAGTGTTTCAGTTTCCATTCCTCCCGAATCGGAAAATTCAAAATGAGCAAGCGGAGGAGGTGGTCCCCACCCACACCAGAATGTGGCTGACTGTGAAACTTTAAGAGTTTAGTTGTGTGGAAAATTGCATTCAGAAGTCCTGAATGAATTTTTTTTTTTGGTTTTTTTTTGCTGTTGTAGTGAAAACAATTCTATGGAGCGGACATTCCGGAAACGAGAAACCAGCCCGGATGCTTAAAAATTGCACATTCAACACCAGGTTTCAGGAGGAGCACTCCCTGGTGTTAGTTCTAGTTGGCCGGTCGGGTGTGTTCGGTTGGACGACAAGGACCAGTCCAAAGTGAGAGCAAACGCGTTCTCTCCAGTGATTCTGGTGTATGCTGTGCTTTGCAGTTATTTTGTGTCTGGGTTTGGAATTTCATTCCCAAGGAGGACCACGACGACGCGACGGAGGGATGTTATGCAAGAACAAGTGCTGATAACACAGTGGGGCGCTGGTTGGCGGTGGTATATATGGTGAAACAACAAAATTATCCTGGCTTAAGATTTTGACAGCTCTTTAACAATAAATAGGAGTTACGGATATCAGAGGAATTATTTTCCTACATGCAAACAGGACGAAGGAAAAAAAAATGCCGTACGGCGAGTAGATTTCGTTCTCGCGCGAGACTGTTGCTTGGGCACAAGTGGGTGGGCTATAAATTCATGAAAAGGTTTGCTTCGCGAAGCATGAAAGATGGCGATGCTGCGCTTTATTTTTCCACAGGAGCAGTTTTTTCTTCGTTTCTCTTCATTTGCCGTTGTTTGATTTATAGTTTGCTACAGGAACACGTGCCTAGCATCGGAAATGGCTTTAAATCAGAATAACTCGGTTACAAGCTGGGAGGGTGCTGGCCATTATATTGTTATATGAAGAGTTGTTGCTTCCCACCGATTAGGTCATCATTTACGAATAGCGTTTGCATTTTACGTGCGATTTATGTCGAATAAAATTACTTGTGAGGCCATTTTAAAATAAAGGAGAACATTATTGATTACATCCCCTGGGACGTCAATCTCTAAAGTGAAACTCCTCTTTGCTGAGGCGATATCACGTTTGTTGCTATACTTTAGGAAAATCACCGAGCCTTTGTTTGGTGGAACAAATTATGTATTTTCGACAGTCAGGGGTCGAATTACCACATCCATGAGCTAGGAGTTGTGCGGATGTAATATGACAAAAGAAAATAACAAACTCCATCTCTTAGTACTTGATCACGGAAGCGGTAATTCGGTCCTTGGTTTCAAAGTCATACTCGTACGTCCTTCCATTTGAAATAGCGTTTTGCAGATGTTTGGACTTTTCCATTACCAAGGGGTGCCAATTTTTCTGTTTTATAATTTTTTATAATTTTAGGACTGCACTAACATAATGTTTCTATTTTTTTCCAGGCAGCAACTTTTGATATATCGACTCAAGAAAACAAGACGACGTACAAAAATGTGATTAATAAGGTAGGATCTATGCATACAATAAAATTGTTTTTGTCATTTGTATGTGGGTTTGTTACCGTATCACGTTGAAGCTACCCACCCAATTCGTGTGGTAGCTCCCAGGCATAAAATGGGGCTGAATGGAGGGACATTTAGCGCTGTTTTCGTCGCAATCGCCCAACTTGTTCAAAAGGTGTACGAATTTGAAAATTCTCTGAAAGAGAGCTAATTTTAGTTTTCGCTCCTGAAGGTACATAAAATCGGCCTTATTGCTTTTCAAAATGTTCTCTATGAAGATCAATACAGTTGAATGAATTTTCGAAGCAATTTACCCACTCTGATTGAGGAGCCTCTAAAACATGTGATTTGATCGCATCAACCGCTTCTTCAGGCGTCGAATAACTTTGACCTAAACCATTTTATGTTTGATCTGCGGGAATAATAAGAAAATGACCCATCAATTCTACTTTTTGAATGCTCAAAAGCCCACTTGTTTAAGACGATGTCTGAGAAGCTGGCATTATCGTGGTGGAGAATGATTCGTCTTCTGCAATTGGTTTCCCTTATTTTTCTGAACACTTCTGGCAAACAAATGGTGGTGGACCATTCAGAATTGACGTTGCTCCAATGGCACTGTGACGAAATGTCCAATTACTCCAAAATAACAGGCAACAATTTGCTTCTACATGCTTCGTCCGCCAACAACTTTTGTTGGATTTGGTTCGTCTTGAAAAACCAAAACAGTCGATTTTTGTTTAGTTTCGGGTTCATATACATAGATCACCTGGCACGATTTTATAAACGAATTTGGAAGGACCGCGATTGAATTCTTTCAAAATTTCTCTGCACCAATCGAAACGACACAGTACAGGGTGAGCCAACTTGGACTGACTGATTTTTGAAGTTTTTTATTTTATTTTCTATTTAAATTAAAGTGTAAATTTGTTAATTGTTTACGCTGAATGTGAAAAGTAACATCCTTTAAATAACCCTGGCAGTGAATGCCTGTATTGGCTTTACGTCCGCTTTAATTCCTGAATATTTTATAGTTTGTTGAAGTAAATCCGTTTCTAGAAACCCCACAAAAAAAAATTAGGGGCCGTCAAATCTGAGAAACGAGGTGGTCATGCGAAATTAGCATTTTTTGAAATTAGGACCACGCGTACAGTGGCGCGAGAAAGCGATGCGATGCGACATGCGAGGTATAAAGCGATACGAGAAACAGTGCGAGATGCGATGCGATATGCAAAAAGGTGCGCACAGTAAAAGCTTTTCTGTGCTGTGATTTTCCTAAACGACACAAGATGAACTCCTCTTCGGAAGAAGAACTCTTACCGAAAAACTGCTTAGAAGCAGAAAAAGAGCGAAAGTATTTAAAAATGAAAAGGGAGTTTCATCACTTGTATCCCCAATTAAAAAGGATGAAATAAAATTGTTCAGTATACAAAAATGTCGTTCAAAACGGTCGACTACATCCTAAAAAAAATTGAGCATCTGTTTTAAGGAACCTGGCCCATTTTTTAGGTTCCTATAACTCCACAACGACTTCATTCCATTTTCATTTCAACAACAATTCTGTTGTGATAATTTTTATATTTTTTTTGTATCCCAAAGTGGAGGCTTTTCAAAAATTGCCGATATTAGATGTTCGGTATCCATTTTATTTTATTTTGCAGAACACGTGCTGCACAAGCACAAATGCAATAATTGTTTTATTTTATCCTCTTTGATTTTATTTTATTTAAAAAAAACAACAGCAAAATGAATCTTCCAGATTGTTTCTCGCACTCACTCGCTTGAAAAAGTGGTCAGAAGAGTTGTTGTGCGAGAAGGATGCGAGAGGTTTGCGAGCTTCTCGCATTTGTCGCATCAAAAATCGCTCCACTGTGCGCGCGTACATAAGAATACATGCGAACAGTTTTCTCGCAATCAAACGCTTCTCGCATAGCATCGCTTTCTCGCCACTGTACGCGCGGCCTAATTCTTGGGCCAATAGAAGTCATCATCATGCCATCATATGAAACATCTTTCAGATCAACTTTAAGAATGCGTCGTAGCAATGTTCTGGAGATGCCCAATTGCGTAGCACATCGACGAGTAGACACGGAAGGATCCGTGTGAACACTTGCTCATACAGCATCCAGATCCACAGTTTGTTCAGTTGGAACAGGTCAAGCTTTATTTCTTCCTGGTTCGCCGTATACTGCGAACGGGTCATTAAGCTTCTTATCATGTTTGAACTGGGAGCCGTCGCTCGCAGTATTAAAATGCTGACGTTATTTTCTTTGAGTTTGTAACGTGCAGCTGGTTCTACACAGATTGCTCTCTTTCTAAGAAGGGTATGCAAGTCTTATTTCCTTATGTTTGCACCCTAAAACCAAAAAAGTCTAATCACAGCCTAACTTATTCGTTAACTTTTCGACTTATTTTCAACGTGAAAATCGAGAGGTCGCTGCGTGAATTCCACGTAGTTAACAAGTCGCCTCGGTAAAAGAAATCATTTCCGGGTGCTTGCTTTCTTTTCTCTCTAAACCTTGATCGAGGACGGTGGTTGGTGTAAGTAAAGCACCGTGGAATTCCCCCCACGACTTTTTTTTAATTCTTTCTGGGTTTTTTCTGTTAGCGATCGGAACTCATTCAGCAAGGGGAAAATTCTCCCAAAAGCTGCAAGCAAGCTGACGCTTGTCACAGGTAATTGACGTGCTATTGCATGTTCTGTCTCAGTTGCTAATTCTCTTGAGGACTATTCTCGAAATTGAATAGGCTTAACTTCTCTTCCCGGATTGCACTTGGAACTAGAGCTTTAAGCGGTGCGCAAGCTCCAGCCACTCCATCAAAATAATTGGCAGTTAGAAAGGTGGGGAAACGAGGTATTCCTGCCACCTACGCCCGCAAGACATGCTAACAAGTGCATAGGACCGTAAACGAAAATTCACCAACAATATACTCGCTCGGGCAGAGCAGCGATACGCACCACTAAGTGTAGCCTGAACAACCGACAAACAAGCCATCATCATTGCTGGCGGCAGCTGTAGAGAAAACACGACACCACTTCAACAACGAGCAAGCCTCCGCGTCATACGACAAAAGTGTCGCCAATTTGGCCAACTGCATCGTCGGAGCCACCACTCAAAACCGTATGTACCAAAAGCTTAAACTTTTTTTTTGTTTATTACGATCGAATCAAAGCAAAACGATTGTCTAATACAAGTGGCATACGGTAGAAAAGCTAGATATATATATATACATAAAAAAAAAAAAATAAGAGAGAAGTGTTAAACACAAAATTGAACTAAACATCAAAACTTACCATATAACGTAATACCTAGAGCTAATTTACACAAACCTAAATTACAATTAAAACCTAAATTTGAATTAAAAACTAAGAACATTAAAACCATATATATAGTATCTCGTTAGTAAATAAGACTTTAGTAATAGAAAGGTCAATAGACATTTTTTTGGTGTAATCCGAGTGAGGTTAATGTGCACATCAGCGTCGAGGAAGTTAAGTAATTTAATTTTGTTTAGATAATAAGAAGTACGAAATGAAGTAAATACATGAGAATATCAATTGCTATTGAGATACAAGAGTTATTGTGAGCCGAAATATTTGAGTAAAGGTTAATTGAAATGAAGTGTAAACTAGTGGGTTGTTTTATATTTTGAAAAGAGAAGGATTTAAAATGTTTTAGGTACAACAACAGCTGGTGAGATCGATACCGTCTAGGGGGAGGTGAAACGTGGTTAAAGATATGGGGTTATTTGCATAGAATTTTTTTTGACGGAAAGCAGATAACGCGTTAGGGCATTCCACGGAGTGCTATACTGGGTGGGTATTCTCCGAATGGACACAACATCAGAGCCATTAAGACGATGAGGATATATATTAGATATGGGGTGGGGATAGGTATATCTGGCACAGGTATACCGAAGCACATCCGCTTAAGAAAAAACAAAATAACATACAATACGCTTTCTGTAACGTAACTTTTATCACCGTGGTTTTTACACAAGTATTCCGGCACGAATTAATTTTGCTTTGGATGGGAGAAGTAGGTAGCAAGATCCCCGACCAGTACGGCGAGCTAAGCCGAGCCTACGCCTGCGTGCCGACCAGCCGCCAATCCAAAAGGACTTACCACCACTATGCATGCCCATAGTCAGTCCAGGCTCCCATCACAAGTTGCAATAACAAATCGTCCGGAAACATAATTAAATTCAACACTTTTTACTCGTTCTTGCACTGAGTATTATAACATTATGAAATTTTATGAAATTCTGTCAACAAAAAAAATATAAAAAATTATAAGCATTTCAAATCAGTTAGTCCTAGCTGGCCCACCCTGTATATATGCTGGAGGCTAGCTTTAGCATTCCCCCATTACTTGCATCTGGATCATCAGAACCTCTTTTCAAATTGAGTTTACACGCCAATATAACTTGCAGAAGTCTCGCTGTTTTCGGCGTTCTCAAGTCAACCCCAGCCCTTGGTCCTCTAAACAGCGGACTTCCGGCCACGTCCGAATAAAGTCTCTCAAAACCAAATAAACACACTTGAAGCTTATCTCTGATTAGAGCGCATGCTCTGTCGCTATATCCCACCCAAACATGGGTTTTTCATTTACCCATTCAAACATCCGGTGCTAATCAAATTCCATCTCATTGACTTCGCACATCCCGAAATGGCTTCTTCCTCTAATCATGAAAGTCACCCCCATTTCATCCAAACAAAAGTTTTGCGCCATAAAATTAAGAGCTCTGCTGATGGATTGTATTTTACGAGCACTCCTTTGTCACCGAACCCATTCAAAGTACTCGTATATGCAAACAAACCATAAAATGTTTACAATAATGGCTTTTGAAACACGAGTTTTTATCTCCGCATCTATTGCAGTTTGCGTGGTCGCCTTCATCGGCGTCCAACATCAAAATGCACCTTAATTAAGGAGTTTAGTATGTACAACCATACATACAATACAGACAACTCAAGGATGCAATGAACTCCCTGTATGCATTTGCTGTCATGCAAACCATGTAATTAATGCGTGCACACCACCACCGAACACTGTGAAACACTGAGCCGTATCCTCGGTTATGCACCTTTGCCTACCCCCTATACCCCGCCGTGCACCTACCCTACCCACACACAATTGATAACCGAACGTTGGAAAAGGTCACGTCTGCCCACTTGTGCGGAGCGCGCGGAGGCTCCTTGCAGTTGCAGATGTATTGCAATGCGCCTTGTGAGGAGGCTTTGTGTGGCTGCAAATGAATACGAATTCGGGCTGCTGCAGTGACATCGCCACAATCGTGTATATAATGTTGTACGGCGAACTGGGGTCGGGTAAGTACCAACTAATTGCATGCATGAATATGAAGCAACAATCCTGGCTGGCTGCTTCTATCTCGGGCGCGGGTCAATGTACCAAATGTTTTCGGTTCTTCCGTACAGTCTGCATGTGTGTGTCGTCTTTGCATTTGTGCTGATGCGAATAATTAAATGATTTTGCCGAGAGATGTGCATCTTTCGCCCCAAAAACAATACGAGCACGGGCCACGAGCCATCCAGACAACAATTGTCGTGTGTCGAGGTTAATTTTGTTGGACTACCACTCGTGATCTTTGCGGGAACTACTTAGGGGCGAAACATAAAAATCGCATAAAGCTGTCTGTCATCATCGGCTTTCATGCAGGAAGGAATGAGTATCGCATTGCTTTGGGTGCTTCCCCCTCCTGACGCTTGCGATGTCAATCCAATGTATTCCCACGAAATTCGATACGATGTTCTGTTGACGTTCATGTCTCCTAATGGTGGGCGAGATTGATTTGACAGCTTGTCGAGAGTACTGGATAACTCTGTGGTTTGCAGTACCCACCGCATGTGTGATGTGATGCGATGCCAGATCTGAAATGTGTGCTGGGAATTCCAATAATAAATCTTTTTGTGTATTCAGTGGATTTTTGGGGTGGATATACCTCGACTGAGCTCTATGCTGATGTAATAAATGATCCCAATTCTATAAGAGGGCAATCAGGAAATCATGTTTCCAGCGATAAGCTGATTGCGTGCGTTCTTAGTGTTGAAGGCTGGGTACACGTGTAAAAAGATTATGTTACGGGCTTTCGTGATGTGTTTAATGGCTTATTGTCGCGCAGATCGCATGTAAGCCCTTTTAAGTAGGTAAAAAGCTGCTCTCGTTAATCCGGGGGTTGGAAATACTGTTTGGCAGATGAACACGCGCTTTGTCTAGAATTGATTTTTTTTACTTGATTTTTCTGGGCTGCTCTTCAAGTGGTTGTCGGTAAGAAAAACCTTGGGAGGTATAATGTGAAAGAAATATGTGTCGTATCTTTCTGTTAGCTATCTCTAGACACATTGAAGTAGGTACCATAATCGAAACACCCTAAAAATCTCTTTGAAAAATTCACAAGGAGCCAAAAGTCGCCAACCGACTTCAGTTCTGCTTAAAAATAGTGTGGGTCTACCAACCAGTAAGGGAAATGTGCAAAAATTTACTAAAATAGGCTACCTACCGCTGTACTTTTAGTAAACATAAAGTAGCTAAATATTACTAGCCAAGACGATCACTGGCTGTAGTTTTGCTTCCAAAATATTCTGACTCAAAAACACCAGTAAGGAAATTCTCTAGAGAACCATTCAAAGACGTTCAAAAAAGGAGCCGATAAAGTATCCCGAAACCCTTTGAAAGAAGTTCCAAAAATGTCTCTAAAATTCTCCCACAGCTCCCATAAACACTCTTTATCTGTAATATTAATTATTTCTAAGAATTGACCTCGAGTGTACTCTTATGCCAGTGGAATACAAGTTACAAAAAAAATTCCAAAGCCCCAAAAGTATGCATTGATTTTCGACGTCTGTGCTATAAAATTGAACGTGTCACAGAATAATGGTTACTTATCGCTCGTGGTCGAAAATCCACCATACCTTTTATAAGAATGTAATACTAAAAAACGTAGGTACCACAATCATTTTCGTTATTATTGTATGTATTTTTTTTTTTAAAACGAAAAGAGCGACATCTACATATCGAAAAAATACGTAAATGAGCTGCTGCATCGGAAACAGGTTCTAATCTAAGATTATTTATCCTTAATGGCGGCATATATCCACGATTTTTTGTTTGTGCACATCTATGGCACAGTACCTTTCAAATAACATATTTTTCATTCTCCTCATTTCATGATAAATACTTAAAAAGTGTACCGGAACTTTTGATGTTCACGTATTAATATAATGATAATAGGGTACTAACGGGCTGGGCAATGCCTTGCTATTACCAACTTTGAGCACTTGTATTTATAGCAACAAATAAGTGTTAAGTGTAAAAGTTGGCAAATTATTGAATTGAAAAGTCCATTTAATTAAAGGCGCGAGAAGATTTCAAACTTTGATAAAAATATTCCAACTGGTCATTCAAAAAAGTAAGTCTCAAGGTACCTACCTGTTAAACCCTGTTCACTGTCCAGATCCAGTTTAACAAAATCACAATAGCAAGGTTTTTTTTTTTTATAAAATAATCCATTGTGAACTACAAAATATTTAAGGTGCAGGTTAAAAGAATTTAGCTTCGTTTAGCTGAATTGCTTACTGATGTCGTATCGGTTCTCATTCGGCATTGAATATGAGTATACACTGCATTTAATATACGGCCTAACATTCACCTTAATTATTTTTTAGGTCACAATAGATATTTTTTTGTGGAAAATTTCGCCGTTGTGAGTTCGAAAAATATTTAATCTGGGCATGAAAAATGATTCAGTAACAATGTTAAAAAAGAGTCTGATAATTAATTCGGTTAACCATGGATCGTTTTCTCACTACGTTTACTCTAAGTGATAATATGCATCCGCAGAGACGTCGAACAGTGCGCACCGAAGAAACAATTGCCGCTGTAGAGCAATAGAGTGTTAAAGAGGACTCGAATGAATCGATTCGCAACTGGCCATGATAACCGACTATTTTGTTCCCGAATTGGACGGCATGAATGTGGATGAGATGTGGTTCCAACAAGACGGCGCTACATGACACACAGCGCACGTCACAATCGATTTATTGAAGGAAACATTGGATGAGCGCATATTCGCGGAATGGACCTGTCAATTGGCCACCAAGATCGTGTGATTTGGCACCATTGGATTATTTTCTTAAGGGATATGTGAAGTCGCTCGCCTACGCCAACAAACCAGAAACGTTAGGGGACTTGGAAGCCAATATTCGTGGCGTTATTGCCGACATACAGCCCCAAATGCTCGAAAAGTGGTTGAAAATTGGACCTCTAGACTTGGCTTTATTTGAACCAGCCGCGGCGACCACATGCCCGAATATTTGAACAAAGCCAAATTGATGGGCATTAAAACGATTTTCTTGTGTTTTATTTCAATTCGAAGTTCTATACCTCTAAAAAACACCCTTTAGTACTTCAGCAATGGCTTAAAAATAAAAAAATTTGTTAAATTATGAAATTACGTATGATCTTTTTCCGGGCGTTAAACATTATTGATCATAAAAGGAAAAGTGTCGAACTGGAAACCTCTCGCAGGTGCCGTGAAATAACACCGAATTCTCGAATTTTTAACTATTATTTTCCCAAATTTTACATTCTTTGTAATTGAGCATTTGAGAAAATAATGGTTTAAAATTCGCAGGATTGTCGGATAAATATTTAAAGGTTAATAACCCAATTCTTTATGCAATTTGCAGGCAAATTGTTCAAAGTACAACAAAAGTATTTTGTTAAACTGGCATTAATTTCTTAAACGTTGTTCTGTTATAAGTGTTTAACATATTTATTTCACCGTATAGGTATCACATTATATTACTAAAACTAGCTGTACCCGCTCGGCTTCGCCCGTGTAAAATCTAAAATGTGGTTTCAGAACAGTTGATGGGAAAAAAATTTAAGAAATTTACTGTCTTGTAGAGGACGCAATTTTTTATTTCTTTGATAATCGCTGAAAGGAAAAATCAAAAAATCATCGAAAGACATTGTAGAAGTATAAAGTAAGGAAGCTTTCTTCAATAGTGAGGGACTTAAACCCGATCCATAAAAAACTCCCGAAAACGGAGTCTGAATGGACAATGAAAATGAAGAAAATAATTTTATAATGTTAAACTCACTTTTTTTTATTAATGTAACACTTCTTTGTATACTATGTTAGCGGTTTTGTTTCTATCGGCTAAGATAGTGATATTTCCCTGCATTAATTACTCTTGAGCACGCTACATATAACTGTCCGTGTGTGAAGCAATTCTTTCTTAAATCTCCCGATTTTCTTAAAGTTTGACCCTGTGACTTATTAATTGTCATGGAAGAACAAACATTAATAGGAAATTGAATCCGTTTAAACTGAAATGAATAACTGCTGGGAATTATTTGTAGATATTCTTGTTATAAACACCGTTTCTCCTTTACCACACCCAGTTAAAATGAACGCCTCAATAAAGTTTTTCTGTAACGATATCACTCTCTCACTCTCTGGTTCCACTACAAAGCTCTGGGGGCATTCAAATTGTGATAATGGCATCTCGAACTTTTAATTCAATTTTATGCGCTCTAATGCTATTTAAAAACTCGAGCGGTTAATTTACTGCCTTATCTTGATCGCTCTTTTAGCTTTTTTTGAAAGGCAAAATTCCCGCGAAATGGGTAATTACCCACGATCTGGTATCACTGATACCTATAACTATTTGACATTTCTTTCACAAAAACTTTTTTTTTTGTAAGCAAAACAGAGATAAACAAACCTTTTACATATTTTACATTTCGTTTACCTATGGGTCTGTCTCCCTCTCCCTTACAGAAGTAAAGTTAGGTTAAAAGAGATGTCAATATATTGCGTGGTTAGTATGTTAGATTTGAGAATGAAGTGCATATCAACTCACGCAGGTGAAAATCGTAGAAATGTTTAAAATTTTGCCTATTTCTTTAAAAACCTATTTAGTTTTCGAGTTAATGGATATCCTAAGTTGTACCCGCAGACGTCCTCTATAAGATGGTGTTTACTATATTTAAATGCTCCCAGTATTTTCGAACGGAAAGCGTTGCAAAGAAAAAACAGAAACAAAACGAAAAAATAAGTTACTCTTAAAGACATGCAGTCAAATTTAATCGAAGTCGAACAGAACTACACCAATTTTATTTATATGATTATGTAAAATACAATAAATGAAAACAAAATGTTGGATGTGTTTGAAATAAGTGTGAGTCCATTCAATGGTAAACTTTTAGAGGTGTAAATCTAAAAACAGGTATGAATCTTTATCTGAATGTGTTTATAAATTAAAAGCGAAATAAGGCCGAATCGGCTTTATTTCGCTTTGGCAAAGTGAAATAAGACCGAACATAGAAATTCGGCGTTATTGCGCTTTTACAAAGTATTTATAGATTTTAAGTACAAATTAAAATATAGCCCATCAGAAATTCCTCACTATAGTGGAGATAACGCAATCTCAGTTTGAAGATTATAAAGATAAATATAGATAAAGCCCATTCCCCAGAAAGCTGGGAATAAAACTACATGAAGAGCATCAGCTACATCAATAGCATATGCCATAGAGCCAATCTCTTTTGTTGGTTATATTAAATAGAAAGTCGACCACCATTATTCACGAAAACAGAGAAGACAGATCGCCCCCTGTTTTCTTAACATATGTACCATTTCGGCGGACAGATTAGTACGCCATCTTGCGTGAAAATATCAATAAACTCGTACTATTTAATATCCAAACTGTTGCAGGGTTTCTTCTATAAAATATAAATAAAATATGTACTTTTAAGAAAATATAGAAACTTCCAAATCGTTTCTTTGGTAAAGGGTGTCCTAAAAAAAAGATAAACTGACGTCCGACACTTAAACCCGTACAAGCAAAAATAACGCGTTTTAATATTTGAAATATTTATAAAGAAGGACATGACATACCCCGAGAAACAATTTAACTTTGGCATGAACCACTTTGCCATTTCAAAGTCTTGTAATTTTCCCCTTTTGTAATCAGAATGGGCCGACGAGTTCAATTGATATAAAGCAGTTGGACTTTTCTCTTTCCAGTTTTTAGGCTATATAAGGTTCATGCTAAGAAACTCACGACCCTCACGCCTTAAAGCAGCAAATTGAGCTCAGTATCTACGGATACAGTTTTGAAAAACGGTCATGGAAAATTTCCACACAAAAGTTTGTACGCAGTCTTCTCTTCTAAACATAACCTTCGTTTCACTTAAGATGCCTTTTCTGAAATACAAAAATTACAAAAAATTATAACAAAACTTTGCCACAAAATTTCGTCCAAGTTTGCCAAGAGATTTTTCTGGGCACACATGTAATGCGAAAAATGGAATCCACTCTTCAAAATCGTCCGAGTGGGACTATTTCACACGTGAAATATTCAATCAGGCCTGCCTGTAACGGTGCAGGGAAATAAGTCCCCGGGAACTAAGTCCACTGAGGGACGTAGTTCCCACCTAGTGGGAAATAAAATCACTTTCGTAAAGTGGACTTAGTTCCCATGCAAGATGGGAACTGAGTCCACTTTCTAATGGGAACTTAGTACACATTCAAAAATAAGAAGGGGGAACTAACTTCCAACATTTAGGATTGGACAACAAACTGTAAAGTGCAGTTAGTTATCGCATTCTTCTAACAAAATCTTAAGCTTATCTCGGATAAGTGCAGTCAATACGATTCATTATCAGTAAAAACAGTTTGAAGTGAATCTTATTTTCAGAGTCTTGCAAACTGAACTGCATTTTTTAATTTTGAAAATAATCAAAAAAAAAATCGCGCGATTTTTTATTTGATTATTTTCAGTCTTGCAAACTGAATTTCGAAGGGAGTATTTTGTCAAACAGAACAAAAATTAAAAAATGCAGTTCCTACTTGACTCTTTAATTTTACTTTGTTCTTAGTCGACAGTGAGAATATACCTAGTCCTGCCATAAGTTCTGTTACAAATACAAAGCGCTGTAGAAAAAAAACGAGTTAACATATCGTATTGAAAATAGTTTTGTTTATTAGCTTACATTATTGGCAATAGAATAAAAATAATTTCACTGATAATGGACGCCTTTGGCTTTCACACAAGCTCTTAAACGTAGTGGCCATTGGGCTATAGCGGCACATACGGTTTCAATAGAGATCGTGGACGCTGCTCTGGTCAATGCTGCTCTAAGACTTTCCAAATTTCTGTGGGGAGTCTTACAGGCCATGTTTTCAAGTTCTGACCACAAACCATAATCCAGTGGATTCAGATCTGGACTCCCCGAGGGCCAATCTTCTGCTGCTATAAAGCCAGAAATATTGAGCCTGAGCCACTCCTACGTGGTTTTAACCTTATGCGCTGGAGCAGAGTCTTGTTGGAAGATCCACCTGTTTCCGCCAAAAAGAGTATTGGTCAAACCTTTCACAACGCCCTCTAGCACGTCTTCTTGGTAAACCTTTGCCCCAGATTTTACGCCTTTTTCGCAGAAATGGAGGAATGTGACACCTTGATGGGATACCCCTCACCAAACCATTACGGAAGCTGGATGATGGCCTCGTTGAATTCTGGGAACGATTTTTTTCGCTTCCTTAGATGACGTGGCATAGACCTTGTCATTTTGTTTATTAAAAACTTCTTCCACGGTAAAAATTTGTTCATCCGTAAACAGAATGTTTTCATGCCCATTGGCCGCGTGCCACTGCAGAAGTCGTTTGCATCTTTCCAGCCTAATTTTTTTCAATTGAGGAGTTAGGAGATGTCCCGTGGACCGACGATAGGCTTTCATGTGAAGATCATCCCGAATCAACCTTGCCATGGATCTGGTTGATATATCCAATTCCTTGGACATGATCTTTTGTTTCCAAAGTGGATTTCTCCGAATTCGTTCACGCACTGCCTTTACTACCGCACTTGTACGAACGACGCGAGGGCGACCACTTCTTGATCTGTCCTCCACTCCAGACAACTCGCAGAAACGACCAATAGCCCGATAAACAAAAATTCTCGATATGCCGAGTGGTTTTAGCAACTCAAAAATTTGGTCAGCATTCTTCCCGCACTTATGCAACGCAATTACCGCGACTCGATTTTCTTTAACGCCCCACTCCATGTTAATAGATCGTAAGCTGAGACCAAACTGGCAAGTTTTCTTTACTAATCAATGCATGTGTTTCGAAAAAAAAGTTAACGGTGCAATTCCCACAATAAGTTTTTAACGATAAGCGCTGGAAAATGTGTAACAGAACTTATGGCAGGACTAGGTAAATACTTCACATTAAAAGGGAAATAAAACCACTCTGAGTTTTCGGAATTTATTTCCCATCTTACATGGGAACTAAGTCCACTTTACGAAAGTGATTTTATTTCCCACTAGGTGGGAACTAAGTCCCTCAGTGGACTTAGTTCCCGGGGACTTATTTCCCTGCACCGCCTGTAACATCTTCCAGAAAACCAGTGACAACCAATGGTCGATGAAAACGCGGCAACAAACAATTCAAACTTTCCCAGGAATTATGAAAAAAGCCTCTCTGTTGAAATATTTATTCTACGACTCGCTGGACTTTTTTCTTTCATCGGACAGTATGTAGAAACGGGGAGATTTATGTAAAACATTTGCCGAGGGTACTCAATCGTGTTGCTCACAAACAATCCGTTCCAATGAAAAAAAAAATACGGAATTCCGGTGAAAATCCTTTTCCTCTTCAAAATGGGTTTCGCATTTTTTTATTGCAAACATCTTTCAGAATAATTTCAGAATTTCTAAAGATGAATTCATGAACACTATATACGGGTTAGTGCAAAGCATGTCCATATCCAAGGATGGGTCTAGCGCTTTATCTCCTCAATGCAATGATTCATTGAGTCGTTCTGCCAGTAAGAATTAGTTTGCACTTTTTGGGTTGTGAAAATGAAGCACAAATTAAGGTGAAGAATAAATTATGCAAAGCACAACAATTGACTTTGAAAACTTAAAAGGTCTAAAAGGGTCTTAATAAATATATATAGACACGCCCTGCTGGAAAAGTTGTCTACAGGCTAATGCAAAATTTGGATTTCGAAAACACTCCTGTCATCGGGAAGTCAATTAAAAGATAAACATCAATTCTAATGGTAATACCCTGCTACATCAGAATTTAATTCCGTGCAATATTCGCATAAAAGGACACACCTAATTGAGGCTTATGTTCAACCTTTGGCATATCGATGCACGCAGCCATACTAATCCAGCCTCCACAATCAAAATTTACGACCACTACACCGATAAAGCTGGTCGCAAACTAACTCACCGCACACTAAGCGTATATTCAGCATAATTTGACACCCTCCTCGGGTGGACAATAGCACGCTGCTGCCACGGGATTACACTCGTCAGCCCCGACAATGCCGATTGAAATGGCCATGTGAACCAATCACACGAATTTCAATTTATACACATCCCGCCCGCCCTTTCCATGACCATGCAATTTTGGCATCCTTTTATCATCATCGCATCACATCGACTGGATCGCAGTTGAAAAGGCAGAAATTCCATACCCGCACTCACAATAGACTCACTCGTACCGCCGCCGCAGCAAACAGCCGAGAGAGGAGGAAATAATAAAAGAAAATCGTGCCTACTAACGGATGACTTGAACGGTGAGCTTCCTGCCACGTCTTATTAAATGTTCGTGCCACTCAGAGCTAAATGTTCGCCAGCAGAAGTAGGTTTTTCTTATTGAGATAGAGTGAGAGAGAGAGAGTAGTCACGTAGCCAAGTAAGAAAACATTCCCCGCTGCCGGTGATGGTGTCTCCCCTCGCTGCAGGCGGCGCAACTCGTCATGAAGCCATAATTCCGGGAGCATCCTCTGCTGCCAGCCTGTCAATCATTCTTTGCATACGTAAATAAGAAATTCCCTTTCCCATGCCTGCAGGCTTTTCAATCTTTGACACACAAAAAAGGATGACAGAAAAAACTTCCACACATATGCCACCGAGTTTACAAAAGTTTTTTCCTTATTTTTTCCCCCAAAAAAACACACTCAACCCTTCCGAACAAAAGGAATACAGGAAAAAAACCCCCAGCACTATATACCTACTGTAGGTGGGACCTAGTGTCTCGAGCAACACACAACGGAACAAATGTGTGTACCTACACAGAGTGTGCCTTCGAGGAGTTTCATTTGTTTTGCCACTTGCCTCGATATATAAAATAATATTCCATCGCATAGTGTCGTCCTTGCAAAACTTTCATCATACCGCCATTACTTCACTTCAGAAAAGGACCGTCCCACACACAATCGCGCGCGCGGGTATTGGAAAGCCGTGTGCACTTGTCCCACCAAAGGAATTACAAATCGGGTTGCCTGCAAGCTGCAATGCAACACACACGACATATGCGGGCGGCGGCAGCCGTACACTACTTTGGCAAGGCATTTGTTGCGCAAGGACTTTCAGCCGAGCTGCTGTGTTATTGTTTCGGGCAAAGCGAGAAAAACTGTTGGAAAAACTTTCGCAAATTTCTATCAAAAATGAAAAAGTTTTTCCCTTTCGCGCACAAAGTTAAAAGTGCTTCTCCTTGAAGCGGCAAATGGACGACACATATCAGCACTTGTCGTCCTTGCTGCCAAAGTGCGCTGAAAGAGTTGGAGACCCCCATTTCGGTGTGCAACCACCACCATACGTTTGTTCGTTTTACCTTGACAATTTGGAACATGGCAGGCCCCGTGTGCCGCTAGTCATTTGAATGAGATTAATGAACAATTAAGAGGGGCACCAATCTAAATGGCTGCAGTTAAACGATGGCATCATAAATCACATACTTGTTTCGTCATAGACGAAGGAGCGGCACCATCCTTGTACCCAGTATGCTGCGGGCAGTGGGTGGTTCGGTTTGGAGAGCCCCCGTTCAATGTAAATGTGTTCGGTTATGCAAACACAAATTAAAGCGACAAGCAAATGGGCGCGCGCGGCCGGGGGAAGGAGCAGTCACACAAGTTCAGGAGTCAGCAGAAGCATTCAAAGAGTTTAATTAAATTTGTGCGCCATTGACTCGCTTTTGCCGGTTTTTGTGTGCCGAACTGGAGTTGGAGCTGCAGCTTTATAAAGTGTTCGGTGTATGTGTGGGAGTGTTTTTGTGAGTGGGCCTGGGTTGGCCATTTTGTGTAAAATCAATTTTGTGTTCCTTTCTTTGAGCGGCGACGACGACGACGACGAGGAAGACCTCATACACAGAGGAAGTGTTAGAGAACACGACTCCTGGGTTTCATTGTCAAGAAGAGGCCACACCAGACACCACCCTGTCAGAAAGGTCGTATGACACGGTCAGATAATATCGAGCGGAGGGTGAATTGGTTGTTAATTTATTGGAAAGTGAATACCTGACAAATGAGGACGAGATGGGTTCGCTTGATATGCTCGGTCGAGTGTCGGTTTTATTGTAATTTGTAGGAGGGTTTTTTTTCCCCCCCTTTCGGCGGACAATAACAATTAGGAAAATCACTTTGAAAGCTCTGGAATGGCGGTTTGTTCCGTTTTCGAGTTAGAAAAGGGTATCTGGTGCTCAAACTAATTAATTGTGCGATGAGGGGGAGTCCGAGGCTTAAGAAAATCGAACAGAAGTCCCACAAAGAAGGTTGTTTATGATGGGCTGGTGATTAATTGAATTGCGATTTGCTTATACATCTGTCTGGGGTCACTTTTGACAACAAATTTATATGTAACGATTTTACCAGTTCGTGTTAAAATTTAACCTATAAAATTAATAGTTGGCGTAACAGGTCCGTAGTGTCCCAGCAACCAACAACAACCAGTGTGAGTTTTCCTTTTTGCGGACGAATGGAAGGAATTTTCAATTTGATCCAAACGGCCAATTGAGAAGATCTCTTTTATGACAGTAATACTTTAAGATGTTTGTAAGACATTCGGTAGGCGCAGTGGAAAAAAAATTAACAAGGAAATTGTGTTTTTTCGGGGGACCCCTCACTTAGTAGTCCAACACACTGACCAGTAAGTAATTGCGCCTACCTATTCAACTAACTCAAAGCGCACAACCAAATGGGAACGTCCAACAGCAGCTCTTCTGAAAAGACGCAAGAATATTATCTATCCGCTCGATTTACTTTCAAAGTCGAACGGATTAACAATTCGTAGTCGTACTTTTTAAGCTCCAGTGGGTATACGAGTATAGAGATCATACAGAATTGGACCAAGAACGTAACCCTGAGGTACACCGCAGTAGCACGCCAGTGGATCAAGGTGGAAGCACTTTCGTTGACATTATACTCTGAAAAAAACCATTAAAGCTCAAGCGCACTATTCGAAGAAATAACTTTAAAATCTCCGAATACATTGGTCCCGAAAGGAATAGAAAGAATCATATCCTGGAGTAAATTTTTTAATACAAATAGGAGCAAAGCTTACCACCGGCAGAAGCAAAAAATAATATTAATCGCCGTCCAGTAAAAAAGTATTCTGTGGATATTAAATTTATTTCCGTTCTTTTTTATCCGAGTAATCAGTGCTGAATTTGGACAACCGCTTCAATAGCATTTTCATCGTAGAAATTTGACAGTAGGTACTGGCGTTCATAAAAGAAAATTTAAAGTCAGCATGCTGTCAAAAGTGCACGTGCTTTTGTTTTGTTGCCGCTGTACAGAAAAATAGCAGAAGCGAAAATGAAAGTAAATTTTTTTGGAAATTTTTCAATTATTTAATAATTTCTAGGTACTTTTGAGAAATATTCCGATGACTCCTTATATATCATTTCGGAATGAAATCGGAATCATCCGAGTCGTTATTGACAAAATTGTTTTTATTTCTGTCATTTATGACTTTGTGCATTTTTGAACTCATTTTTGTCAACGCATGACGGTCGCATTCAGGCAGCTGTAGTTTGCATTCATAAACATATTCATGAATATTTGTTGCATGGTTTGGGTAACATTATTTACAATTATGAACTCACACCGGCTTTTTCCAAGATCATTTTCTGCAGTTGGAATAAATTGTTTTAAGCTATTGCTCTTGGGGGTATTTTCAAACAATATTTCTACCAAAAATCTTAAGCGTTGTCAAATGGAACAGATAGTCCAGTGCTACGCAAAAAATAAGTTGATCGTTGAACTTCATAGACAGTTACTGCAACTAGCTTAATCTACATTTAAATGTGAAGCCAGTAAGTAACACGAGGTTGGTTTGTTACCAGTCTCCAGGGTCTCCACATTAATGATTAAAATTGTAACAAGTGCCCTCTACTTTATTATGCATCGAATATTCGATTTTTCGTATAATTTTCCACTGAGAATTCGTTATTTTAGCAGAGAAAACCTCAAAGACATTCATTTGGTTTTTCTTATTCTTTGAGTTGTTTAAAAGTTTCCTACAAATGTTTTTAAAAGAGGACGCGTACTGACCTACCTCTCGTATTTAGAGCCGGTTTGTTCAATCTTTAATCGTCGGTTACTCCAGCTGCTAATCATCGAATGTATTTGTTTAGCAAATAAATAACCTGAGAATCGGTGGTTTGGTTAGTTAACCAGGGGGGTTATTCCCAAATGCGCGGCGGATCGCTTTTAATGGCGGATTTGAATTTTTGTATTTCCAAAAGCGATTCGCTTTCCATTCGACCATATCGAAAGCGAAAGCACTTCCCAACGTCATTTTATCATTACATTGGAAGCGATAGGTGTTTAGGTGACGGATTGCTGGCGGATTGTTTACGGACCTAATAAAAATGTAAGTACATATTCAATAAAAACAAGAAGTTTAAACATTTGCTTAAACATTCTGTGCACAAAAAATATCTTATTAATTGAATTTATTATACATATACTTTTTAATAAAGGAGTCACAAACATACTTCCGTACAACAATTTGCTGCACTTGTTGAATTTTTAAAAGATAACAGTGGACTAGCGAAGGGCATTCTTAATTCTCTGCATACGAATATAAACTGATTGAATCCATTTAATTATTTTTATTCAAAACAAAATCCGAAACTTTCACAATCCACAACAACAAGACAACAAAAAATTGTTGTGTCGGGAATCAGCTGTCAAATATTTGGAAAAATAAATGGAAAATTGGAAGTCAGAATGGAAATAACTGGAAAGCTTTGGGAAGAATAATTTTCGCCCCGTTCGTATTTGAGAATAAGCAAAAGCGAACACGGTCGAAATTAAGGTATCGCTTTTGATACGATCCGCCGCGCATTTGGGAATAACCCCCCAGAGAAATCGATAACCAGCCGATTTTGCGGTTAATGATATTTTACCAATTTTTCTGGAATTTCGTTTGTTCGAGTTTTAAGGACTATATACAAGAACTCATTGTACAATATTGTGGGGAAAAAATAAATAATACAATGATAGTATATTTAACTCAAGATGTAGTGAACTGAACCCATAAAATCTGTTCAGTTTCGTTGACGTTTAAAACTGGCAGATGTATAGAATACGGTGCACGGCTGTCTATTGAAGTTAAGAGTAACGGTCCCCAACACAATAATGGATGCGAAGGATGAAGTAAGATTATTTTCAACATTTTTAGCCGATGACAGCTCTCAAAGATTGAGATAAAGCGCACTCACAAAATATTGAACGAATGAGAAAATTGCGACGGTCCTTGAATAAATTGAGATGATTCATTATTCATTATTTTATTTGTTGTAGCTTTGTTTCGGTTTTGTTTTTAAAAAAATTGCTTATTGTCTCACAACGACAAGATTTTATTCTTCAATTTTAAAAAAACCCCTGTATCATTTGATTATGATATTCTTGTGCTAAAAAAAATTTGCTTTTAGTTAGATTACTGAAAATAAATACATGACTAAAATACGTTAACAAATTACTTATCAAAAACAACCGAACCATAGATTCGGTCAATTGACAATAAAACTGGAAATGGGAACAAATACTCATCGGTTATCACAGACTGAAAATCATGGGTTGATCTAAATCTATGGTAACATAACCACGAATTTTACCAGCTGTGAACAGATCGGCCCTAAGTCGGACAATGCACATCAATGTCCGAAATTTAAAAAAATTTGCTTCCTTGAGTGGCAATAAATTGCATTTAATATATTTGTTTACCTTTCATAATTATTTTTTTTCTTTTGCTATGTGCCAAGCCCCCTTTGTACGATTTTGACAAGAATTCGCAGAAATTCTTTCTCAGTAATACTGGTGAATACCTTCGTCTCTCTACCACTGCCTATCATACCCAAAGAGACTCTAAGGATTTTTTCACACTTATTCCCTGTTTGGACTCCAAGTGCCAACGCCAGCACCTATTTGTAGGAGATTTGCTTCATTCTCTGGGTCGCAAGATCTTTATTTTTCTGCCAGCAATTAGATTAGATTAGATTACAAAATATGAGAGCTGTCATGGGGTTCTGGCACTGCGATCTCTGGTAAAGGAGGATATTGTGGCTTTCCTTGGTAAGGTCTAAGAGCCCTTTTTTTAATCCGGAGGCAGTCAGGAAGACAAGGATCTTCTCAGGGTGTATATCAGCAAGAGTTGCTGAAATGACGGTTTCATCGTCACTGATGTTTTTTTCTTAAGACCAAATAGAGCCAGATATTCTACGAGTATGTGGAGACAGGATTCGTCACTCTCATGACAGAGTCTGCATGATAGATCCTATGAGCCGCCAATGCAGTGAAGGAGGCCGTGGTCACCGATTTTTCCTATTACGATTTCAAGGTTATTTTTGTCCTGATTAATCAGGAAGAAGGATTTTCTAATACAGAATTTGGAAAAAAACTGCGTGGTGCAGTTTACCCCAGGTGATTTTATTGGATTCAATGTGCCAGCTAGTGACGCTGTCCCAGTTTCCTTTACAAGTATCATCCCCAATAAATCCCATAATTTTTTAAAGATATCCCAAAACACAATGCCCTGTAAATAATGCTTAGAGTTAGAACCCTTTTTTGAGTGACCACTCTAGTGCCATCTTAGTGTGTCCACATTCTCCCAAAAAAGCTTGAAATAGCTTTGAAGCAGGTACGATCTTTATTTCTGAGTATTTTGAGCTATGTTTCTGCCCAGTACAGAGTCTTAGCTGCAAAAAATTGCAAAACAGATTGAACAAATTAAGAAAGTCAGAATTTTCTCTAAACCAACCACCAACATATGAGATCAATTATTACGAATTCAATGTTTAGACTAAGCAGTTTTCTAAAGTCTGTTTGAGTCTTAACCTGTTTTCCTGTGATGAACTTTAACCTGAAAATTACGAGCTTAAATACAGCTCTTCAAGTTTTTCTTTTTCAACCTAGATTAGCGACTTAATATGTTTGTTCTATAGAAGGTTCCACTCTAACTCGAAATAGTCTTCAAAGAGTATTTTTTTCTCTACGAATTTTCGGTAAGTCTTTTTCAAGACAACACGGCACTCTGAAGAGAATTTGTTTTAGGTGATATCCCAAACCGCGGTGCCCTTTTTAATGGGGGTTAGTCATATTCCTTAGTCCATTCATATTAAATAGGGTAATGCTTGTGAAAATATATAAAAGACGTAAAGTCGAACTTGTTGCATTCAATTCAATGAACATTTTTCCGCTTACTACTCTTTAGTTTTACATTCCAATACTGCACCGGCTATGGGGATCTCTGAATGCAAACCAAGGCAAGGAAGACCGAACTTCCATTTAAAAAACCATCCCAGAGCGCTTGGTCTAGCTAACTAGAGCTCATCGGCCCTCTGCCTCTAAAGTACCTACCCCGACATTTGTAAAGCCAAATTTATAGACTGAAAGCCTTATTTCAAGCTCCATGTGCCTTGCATAAATTTAACTAATATCTCCTGTCATGCACGGCGCTATTTTTCCAAAGAAATGTATTTCTTTCAAGCTGAATTGATCACAAGTTTTATTCTCCCATTTGCGCACACATATCCATTCGACAATCGCATTTTCGCAACGATAAACAAAAATTTCTTTCACAGCATCATCCCCCTGGCAGAGATCCAAGCCCAAGGTAGTTCCAAATGCTCACTGAACCAGTTTACAACATTGCCCAAAGCGCTTACCAGCATCTACCGCACGGTCCAAGTTTTCCCAGAAAACTACACACATAAAGTGTGCATGTTCGCCATCCCAAATGAAGGGCTCATGCTTCTGTGTGTAACATACACGCCAGAGACCAGCAGCAGCATTTCCGCGCAATCATAAATAATTTGGTCATTTTGAAATATGAAAAAAGTGAAACAAAAAAAAAAAAAAAATTCCCCGGCGTAAAATTAAAATCTCGTTCCACCTGCACTCTTTAGCAGCGCAATGGGAGCAATTTTCATTTTCAGTCGTTCGCATAAATCACGTCAAGTGTAAAAAGGACTCTCAACCATGCCACTACTCGCATTTGTTTGTATGTTTGAGCGTAGGAGGAAAAAGAAAAAAAAAACCTCCACCCCCCCGTCACTATTAATTCGCTAAAAATTTATTAGCCACTTCTTCTTATTCTTACGTGCGGAGACAGGACTCCGAAGGCGAAGAGCTTTAACCACTATTTTTCACCATTTACGTTCCTTAATCTTTTTCTGCTTAGCAGCGGTATCATGCCGATCCCTTGGAATAGAAGATGAAAACGAGCCCGGCTCTCAGTCCCCAGAGAGACACAAAGTGTCCTGAAAATGTGAGATAAATTAATGAAGAAAGCTAGCACTCCTCCGCACGTCGAAGCAAACAGAAAAAAAACACAAGAAGAATAGAGGACAACAGACTCGGGGAAAAAAACCTCTTCTATATATGTAATCAGAGTGGGGGATAGAATGCGGTACCCTGGACCGAAGTTCAGAGACATTCCGACACGAATTACGAGCCGGGCTGCCTAATGGCTTTATTCCAATGCTGCTCTATATACCGCTGCCATAGGACCAACCGACACTTATACACCCAAAACGAATGCATCGCTCTCACTGTGTTCAGAGGTTTAACATGGCACTTAAGTGAAAAGCAAAAACGAATCCTCGAACAGATGCTATTCGGTGGCAGCGTGCAAGCTCCTACAACGCCAGCAAAACCGATTGAAATTGAAACCCCAATGGAGTTGCGAGGGCCACAGATAGGTACTATATATGTTTTGGAGGGTGTCAAGGATGTAGAGCATTCCCTCCGAAGAGGATTCCTCGACACAAAAGTCGCACACATTAGAGACGACGACGACGACGACGACGATGACAACGATAACGAGACGACGGAAGTAACAACATCTCTCATTGTTTTCCCAGCAATTCTCCATTCATTAAGAGATGAACAAGGAGTCCCAGGAGCACACAGGTAGACTCCTTCTCTGGTAGTTGTCGCAAATAAGAGGTTAATATATTTTTCAAAGATCGTCCCCGTTTCGGAGTACGGTAGCACTGATAGTACACACTCCATTGTTATCCTGATGAATCAATTGCAAGACAAAAGGATTTCACCGCATGTTGAGAGTGAGAAGTTTAAAAATTTACACAAAACACACCGTCTTCTCGTCGTAGTCTCGTGGCGAACCGTAGAGATAGATAGTCGGATTATTACACACGACTCAAACAAGGCAAGTTTGCCAGTTTGCCAGTTTGCCAGCTTGTCCTTTTATCTGGCGCTTTGTCCTTTTTCAATGCGAATATTCGGTTGTTGTGTGTGTCTTTTCCCGAATGGAGAAAGTTGGTTCAATTGTTCGTCGTCGGTTAGCCTTTAAGATGAACAAGCGAGACAGCGAGTGAGTCTTTAATGCGACATTAGTGCCTGGGAAAACATAATTTTTGCCTTTTTCTTTTTAGGTGATCATTGTTCGATGTTAGTTTTGTGTAGTAAAAGTGGGAAAGTTAAAGAGCTTTTTTGTGTTTTTCCCCAACCGTAATGCAGACGGAGGATGGGCGATTTCAATTTGTGGTTAAATTGAATAGAGAGAAGCGATGGGGAAATTGCTTTTAAAAAGGACTTGTGTGATTTTTATTTCATCAGACAGTTGATGGTTGTAGTTGGAGTACGAGTACGGTTTTTCGGGTGTAAAGCTGGGAAACTATCGATTTGAGAACATTTTTTCATAGAAAATAGTTGGCGCAACATTTGAATGGTGTAGACCTACCATTTCATGCCGCATGTTTAAACTGAGAAGCTCTCGGTCACTCTAAGGTCTAAGGCATTTATACCCTCGGATGTTTGTCAGAAGAGTAATCTAAATTGTCGGTCAAAACACTCAATTTGTAGGACTTTTTCTTTCCCCTGAAACTATGCCGTTTTTAGAACCACGTCGTCCTTAAAACCATGGCGTGTCAAACTCTTATTTAGTAAAAAAGAAGTCGCTGCGGAGCGCTTTTAATTGGTGTAGGAACAAATGGCATTATGAAAGTTGTAATTTTTAGTTTACTGATTTTATCAACACGAATGGGACTGTTATTACCTGTAGTTGGTGGCAGGAAGTGCCAGGAATGTTAACAATTTCCCAAGCTATAAAATGTACAATTGCAAGCAATTACATAGTTTAAGCTATGAGTAATCATTCGCCGAAGGTATGTGGTATCTCTCTTTTAGAAATATGGGTTTCAAGGTCTTGACGTAGAAATTTGTAATCGAATAGGTACTGCTTTAATTCAGTTTAATTAAAAATCGTTTGAACCAGTGCGATGAGGTAGTTTATTTCAAATAATAGAGTTGCATGGAGAAATAAATCCAAAAAAAGAGATATTTCAAATATATGCAAGGTCTTTAACATCGTTCGGGGTTTGAAATAAAAGAGATAGTATTAGGTAATTCAAGTAAGAATACGCTATCTTCACTGTCTTCACTGTGAAAAAGCCAAGTATTATGCCCCAGATTGTGGTTTAATTTGATCGGAGCAGTTTTAATCACACTAAATCGAGTGTGTCATCAAAAACACCTTGGGAAGCACTCATTGGACTCATTTTGTGTTTAGAAAACGCCCCCAAAAAGTAGGCGTGTCGATGCATGACATACCCAAAGCCTTTTAGGAGTTTTTAGAAACATTTCAAAAATAGTTTCATTGAAATCTATTAAATTGAAAATCCTCTATAATTTTTACAAAAAATATGACTTAACCTGAATTGACTATAAAAGAATTTGTCCTGGTTCTTTCGGTCCAATTACTCCTGTATTATTATTTGTGAAGTTTTGTCACACCACCACTTACCCACTTCGATCTTAAAGGCGAAGACTGTTTGCTATGTTCAAATGTGCTTTGGAGTATTGCAAATGTAGGGGTAATTTCTGTCACTAATGTTTTTCAAAGTTGATTGAATTTTTTGAATTATTTTAAGGACACGTCGGGGGTTACACTAAATTTGCACAGAAAGGCTTTATAAACGTTTGTTTGAATTTTCGACGTTTTGTGGATTTAAAAAAATAAAATAAAAAAAATAGCAAGTATACGCCAGAGCGACCTCGATCTAATTTGCTAAGATGTCAGAAATAACTGAGCATTTTTAAGGGCCGTTTGCTGATACGACTCATAGCGAACTAAGTTCCACATAAACTCTTATGTGACAGTTTATGACCTGAAAAAAGTAAAGTATTTAAGTAGAACTTAAATCATTAAGAGTCGTATGAGCAAACGGCCCTAAGAAAGTTAAAAAATTGGAAGGGTTATTCTGATAAAACTAAGGAAGCTATTTGTAGTGTTAAGTGAGTTGTCATTGAGTTGGAGTGAACTGCTGAGCGAGCATGAGGTTATGAACATCTTAGACCAAACAAAGGTCAATTCTAAAACGATTCTTGCACTTGACTTCTGATTCAAAGATTTTTTGTGCTCAATGTTCGTGTGCCTTAATTTCTACCGGTTTGCTGAAAATTCTAAAGATTGAGGCCCAATAAGAGAGGACTTTCCCAACTTATCCACAGCAATGTCATGCCTGGCATTTTCATTTTCATACTCATGCAGTTATTCGAAAAGGATTTAAACTACAGACTTTTACGGAACAAGAGAGTTTTTATCGTGCTTCTGAAATTGGATAATAGATCTGAAAGCCGTATATGGATGGGTTTTAACTTTTCGTTGTTGCTTATTTGCAAAAAAAAATGACATCATCCTTATTTAGATAAGGAAGCATTGGACCATTCCTTGGCAGTAATTTTTTTTTAAATTTTCTTACAAACAAATAGTTGGCGCTACAAATTCGTATCTCATTTTTATGGGGAGCTCAAACAAGAACAACAAGACGCACGAGTTGAAGCATTTCTGACAATTAGAAAGCTCACCAAATAATACAAATAAATATTTAGAGAACCTCCAGACTATAGATATTTGATCCGACAGTTTAATCAGTTACTTAACGAAGCATGAAGTCTAAATTAGACATTATTGAAAATCGGCTAATGAAGCAGTTTGTTCGGTGCTCCAATACCCCTTCAATTGTAAAGTCTGCCAACTATCGGCTGACTTCTAATTCAGTGAAGCGTAAAACACAAAAATTTTGTAAAACTGCTTGGCACTTAGGTTTTGATTGATATCTTCACCAAAAAAATTCAAACGGTGTGGCCAATTTATTCTTGGTAGGTAGGTAGGTAAAAGGGTGCTCTTGTGACTTTTGCCACAGCTTACTCTCCTGGAGATACTTTTTTTAAGCGAACATTTCATAAAGTTGTGATGTCAACGTCTTTCAATTATGAGACGTTGCTCCGTATTGCTGAAAGTGTTAAGGAATATTTCACGAACAATCTTGTTGAATTTTAAAAATCCACGCATTTCGTATAGCTCGGCAGTCGGCACTTATAATCATGTTTAGCCATTAGGTACAATTTTGCAAACTCACAATGACAAACTATACATTTAAACAAATATCTATTGTGACCTAAAAACATATTTAAAGTGAATGTTGAAAATGAGTACATATTTCTAAGGTCCATAGATTGCAGAAAGGATTTGAACGACACAATCAATCATATTTAGAGTGCAGGCTAGATTTTTATAACTCACAATGGCGAAATTTTCCATAAAAAATTACCCATGTGACCTACAAAATATTAAGTGTGAAGGTTAACAATGATTACTAGTAAGAGTCTTTGAGTTTAGTTTGTTCGCAGTAGAGAAACGATTGCATTGTAAAATTTGGCGAGCTTGCAATGATGAATTTTAACATAAAAAAAATCTATTGTGACCTAACATATTTCAGGTGAAAGTATAAAAAATAAAAGAATAGCGAGGCCACCACTAATTGAAACTCATTATAGCCATTCTCATAATGCAGGACCTTCTTGAAAAACGGGCTTACCCCACTCCGGCCGATCTTAAGAAATCCGCATTTAAGCTTTAAAGCTTTTGCCACTTTCCGCAACAATATCCTGGACCTCATTCATTCTTTGGCGGTATGGAGTGGGTTTCACTTTGAAAGAACTTGAGTTATTTTTACAGAAGTAAGAATAAACTCGTACCACAGATAGCGCCACCAGAAACTTAGTTCCTCATTAGCATTATCAAAGTCAAATTCACTTCTATTACAACTCACAAAAAATACTCTATTTATTTACTGACTCTAAATTCAAATATTTCATAAAAAAATAAATTGAAAGCAAATTTAAAGTATTTGCTACATTTTAAGGAAACTATTTGATTTGAGGTTGACATTTATATCATGTGACCCAATTAAAATCAACGCTTAATTGGAAACAATAAATAAATGGAAAGCGCTAAAATGTGTGTATTCCAAAAATTAAAAAAAAAGGGTTTTTACACATTTTGCCATCAAAACTAATTGTAAATCATGAAGCGTGAAGTCGGAGTTCAGTGATTATTGCTTGTCAAGGTTGATGCAATTACTTTTTTTTTTTGGTTGCAGTCCCGTTTTTTTATATTGAAATTATGAATCGAATTTATGCATTCTTTGTGAAAACTAATACGCACTGTGGTGTGTTTATAATAGACAGTCGCCCCCGATGGGGCGAGAGAAATTATTGTGAATGGGTGAATATTCAATCACGTCAGTAAGTTTAGTGTGGCTAATGTGTGAACGGTTTTATTAATAGTTTAAAATACATTCAGTTGAAGTTTTTTCTTAAAGGGGAAATTTCCAATAGATAGATGAAATTGTTGGAATATTTCCACATGGTTTCCCCCATCTTTTCAGCGCAACAATTCGTCATTTTATGTAGACGCAGTCAACTCAAAAAGTTCTATAGTTGTAAGGGCAGCAGTCCATTGTTAAGACAGTCTTTCTGTCCACTACCCCATAGTCCACATCCACAAAAACACTTCCACACATCCATAAAAAAATAGACGAGCACGTCTCAATCTCAAAAACTGTTTATCTAACGATTAGTACAGCACGCCATCAGAAGGCCATCATAAACAATCTGGTAGCATTTCACCTGAACTACGACTTGTAAACAAAAACAGCTCAACTACATTTTGAATATTTCACCCTCCCCAGGATGGAAAAACCAACACACGAACAAGAGCAACACAACTACCATTCACACCAGCTACACCCACACCCTATACCCTACACCTTTAATGAATTCATCACCTTAATTGGATACCATTTCTCAAACCGATGGCAGTGTGTCTCGCGCGACCCAGGCGACTCGTCTTGTGTCATTTTTAAGCCTACCATTCGCGCCACCATCCACCAGAACAGCACTTAGCCGACGACTGTACGAGTACAATTCCAGCCAACTCTCGTTTTAAGGAGAACGAGTAACTCGAAACCACTGTACATGACTTACTAAATTGCTCCTTAAATTCAAATTTACGAAACACAGTTTCAGATTTCAGACGGGGTGGCGCGCGGTGGAACAACACGAAAGGGTGTCCGCTTGGAAATGAGGAGCAAGTCCCCCACCGTTATATATGGTACCTCCGCGTGTAGAAAAGAGTGGAAAACGTGGGGGAGCTTTTTTATTATTAATAGACATCCCTCACAGCTCACATGAGGAGGACTTGGCTTTAGTGCGCTCGCTTACTCCACCCGACGGTCGTTGGAATCCGGACAAAAAGAACTGTACGACCGTACCGTGTCCCCCGGTTGTGTACTTGGAAAATCCCCACCCAGGCAATTTGAGTTTTGTGTCTGTAAAGCATGCTGTGCGATTTTTTTCCATATCGCATTTCTTACTTATCCCCGCACACATATATACGAGTATGTATCGCAATGACTTTAGACGTTGACGATGATGATGACGACGAATACGACGACGACGGAAGTTAAATCCCAAAGGACTGCCACAGTGATATCTTTTATTAAAAGTAACCATCCATGTGGGGTAACGAGGGGCTGCAACGTAGGTGATGGCTAAACCTTAAGCGCGCACAAAAAGGGCTTTTGAGATTGTCTGAACACTTTACAGATACGTCGAGCGTAGATACTTTGCACACAGGTAAACCATAACCCAGCCGAGCTGATGTTTGAATGGGGGGTTGGAATGGAGAATAACATTGTGAATCGGCAGGACAAAAGAATATTTATTCGAATACCCTTGAAGGCGATGGTTTGTACTCTCTATAGCGCGAGAGCACTTGATGCATTCCTTAGCTGATGTTGATGGGGATTTCATTTCAGTTTGTATCGAAACAAAAGACACCGGTGGCGGTATGAAAAGCGTGTGCTTAGGGTATGCTTATTAAGCACGCGTATGCGCGAGAGGAAGACAAAATTATGGATACGACGACGAGAATTCATATAATTTGCATTTTATGCATTTACTTTGTTACAAACATCTTTTCGTAGTGAGTATCATATGGCCACTAAGGAGAGCTGGCTCGATATACCCGCACCAACGACGCAGAGCAGTAAGAGTTCCTCGGCAAGCACTTATTGAGGAAGACATTACTACGTTTAAGGTAATAGCTGAGGGTCTTAAGAAGAAATGCAGCTTTTTATAGAGACACTCTGCCTGAGGCAGTCTTGGATGGAGTCTTTTTAAGCGATAGGTGTACGAGTAGGTCTAGGTATAGCGAGGCAGCAGAGAGGATACCATTCGCGATATTTAATTGGATTGAAGTCATGAAATGAAGTTGTTGCTGCATAGTCTTGAGAAGGTAATGTCTCTAAAGTGGGTAGATACTTTCTACCCCTTATAAAGGCTTTTGGGGTTTAGTGCGTTTTTCAAAAGGATGACTTGAACTTGAGTTGGAAGGCGAATGAGAGAATGTTGCAACCCTGATACAGAAAAGTGGATGTCCCCAAAACGGATCTTCTATATGCCAATTCCGTCACGTAGTGTAGTTCTTTACGGGTGCACCAATTAAGTCCAAGGTTTCTGTCTGTTTCATGGGCTCGTCGGATACTTAGGAATTTTTCACTTTTTAGCTCGTTTTATGACAGCAAATTCGATCCCTGGGCAGGAGAACATATTTTCAACTCCCTCAGAAAAATACACACAGTTCTCGCATGGGTGCGCTTTCTTGGTATTTTATCAGAGAAGACTATGACGTCCGTTTATGCGGTCATAACTCGACTTATTGGGTTCGTATTGGGCCAAGGAAGGACATTACATACTTTTTGTCACGAAAACAAAACTAAAAGGGGATGAAATAGGGTATGAAAGTGTTTACGGGAAACCGCACTTTTAAAAAAAAAAAAATAGACTGAATAGAAAAACGGGTTTTAAATTATATTATTAAACGAATTTGGGCTTTGCTAGTTTTTCAGAAAAATATTACCGCTGTTTAATACAGTCACATGTACATCGCTTGTTTTCGTCCCGTTCAAAATGAGAAAACGACACCCAACGCCTTAGATGTGCGCTCACACACAGTAGAGCTTGGTTGAAGAACAATAGTTGCTGGAATTTTTTGTTAGAGATGCTTAAATTTTGATCTGTAGTTCATCCGGAGCAAATATTTGAAGTGTTGGGCTCTTTATGTATACCTATTTTGTAAATTTAATTAAAAATAGTGAAATAATTACGAGTTAAGTTAAAAAAAGTATACTGTTTGTTTAAAAACGACCCCATAAAGAAGGCACGGTAATGAAAGATAGCATAAAGCCTTTTGGAATTAAAAAAAAAAAAAAATTCCAAAAGAAGTTTCACCAAAGCCTGCTCAGTAGTTTTCCCGTCAAGCCATAACAGACAAAGAACCCCCGACAATGTTATCCTCTGGCTGGCTGATGTCCATTCGTGTGAAGAAGCAGGGACTCTGGTTCGCCAAGCTCTGTACAAATTGAGCATGAGTCATGATATCTTTTGCTGATGACCATAAGTCTTTATTTCGCAATGAA
This sequence comes from Cheilosia impressa, assembly GCA_948293265.1. Lineage (NCBI taxonomy): Eukaryota > Metazoa > Arthropoda > Insecta > Diptera > Syrphidae > Cheilosia > Cheilosia impressa. The sequence goes on along the minus strand of OX411884.1, from coordinate 43,828,119 downwards.
TATATGTTGGTAATCTGTCCATCTTTCTTGGCTGGAGATTTGCAGTGTTGGGTCATTTATGTATTGACATTGTCTCCGGTTGCCCGTTGAATAGCAACCTTTAGGCATTTAGTTTTTTTTGGCTAATTTATTAATGAAAATAGTGAGATGCATGCCGCTTCCTCTGAATTGAGTTCACAGCCGATAGCCTTCTCCTACATTATTTAGTTAGCCCAATATGGAAACACGTGAAGCTGAACTTGAGTTTTTGGACAACAGAACTCTGCGACTTCTCAATGTTCACTAAAGTTCGACATTTACTTTCGTCAAGAATGAAGGATGAGTGCTTTTTAACCAACGTAGCCTTGGCAAGACTAAGACTATAGTAGATCAGTATATATCGTGGTTATTCGGGTGATTTAATCATCATTGAATAAAATGATTTCAAGTTCTACCTGGTTTGCAAAAATTAGTATCTTTCCCGTTCTCATAATTTAGTTTTGAAGTAGCTAAATATTTAAAAATAAATAAAAAAAGTTTGTGCGATAGGTGAACTTTTTTCTTAATTTTCTGACGTTCTTTTGTTGCCTCTTCTGTAGCATGATGATTTATTTATTTCTCTATACACAAAACATGAAGCATGAGTAAAAGTGGAATTTTTCGAGTATCCCTTTATCAAAAGTTATGCCTTTGCATTTTGGACCAGTATTTTTTTTTACTGAGTCTGGCTTATTACAGTACAACCTGCCAAATTCGACCACCACTGGGGCGAAAAAAAGGTTTGTCATTTGATCTATGGCTTAGATACGACGTCAAAAATTGTGAAGCACAACAAGGGCAATGGATTTTTTTAAATTCGATTCTATTACAGAGTGTTCCATTTAGCGGGTTTTACTGTACCAGCAGTTTTTGTTTCAACTTTCACACTAAATATTTTGTGGGTCACAATGGGCAATTTCATATGAAAAATTTTGCCATTGTGAGTTTGTAAAATCTAGCCTTGATATTATAAATACATATTATTATTAGTAACTGAAATTATTTCTGAAGTAAAAATTGTCAGAGGTTGCCAATTACTCGTTTAGGTCGAAAACTTACCATCGATGGTGTAAAAGATAACAGATCTTATTTCAATTCAAACATTTACTCAGTTTTGATCCCAAGAATTTCAAAAGGAGTTTTTATTCGCCGCAACAAACATCAGGAAAAAACTGAAGCTCTCAGGTAGGTATAGCAAAAATTTAAGCACCAGAAAATCTAGTATGGACTGCCTCACTTTACCCCATTGGTTGCGATGAACTATCCATTAATAACTACTAGATTCGTTGAAAGTTTGGTTTGATAACCGTGTACCATCAAAACGCTCAATCCAATCTAATTACAGTTATTTGCTTTCAAAGCCAACCAAAATGCTATACAACTACCACAAAAATAACACCAACCCAGCAATCAAGCCGTAGGTATTCGGAACCTAAACCTTTTAAACACACCATGTAATCTAAACAGAATTATTCATCATTAATTGTACAGAAGGTGTAAACGTATTTCCATCATGTGCACCTTTCCCCCGACCTGGCTATACCCAATGGGAAAGTTTTCCAAATTCCCTGTAATAAGTCAGATTGAATACGTCGCGCTGAATTAATCGATAGCCTTATACCAATTGGTTCAATAAAAATTTAAAGTCGAAAAATGATTTATTTTATCGTTTAAAAGGCTATCAGCAAGGATTTTTCAAGTTGTTTTTCTTATTTTTCAGCGAGTGTGGGAGGGAGAAATCCTGCGGCAAATTTTTCTAAGACCTCTTCTTTGGGTGCGTGTGTGTGTGTGTCTGCGGTACTGGGGCGTTCTGGAACAATGAATGATTTCAAATTGCTCTTGAATTTCTTCTCAATTATTATTCAATGTCAGAAATATACTTGTGGGTATGTGCGAACGTTGCTATACGTGTGAAGTATAACATGAAATATGTATGAATTTAAGAAATTACTCGATGGAAATGAGGCATTAAGGATTTAATTTGTTGGAAATTATTTATACGAAATGGGATAATTAAAGAAATAAAATTATAGCGGCTTGTTTACGGTACGGTTGGTGTAATGCGTGTTTTTCTTTTTTTCCTTTCAGGTGAGTGCAAAAATGCTGAGCTTATTAAAATTATGCTGAATAAATTTAGTAAGGTTAGAGGCACGCATGTAATTCGAGCTAAATTTGGACGTAGTTCCTTTCAAGTTGATCAAGGAAGGAGTCGATGGAGGAGTTCCTCTCAAAAAGTTTGGTAATATAAATTTTACTTGATAAAAATTCTGTTGAAATTTAAGTGACTTTTAAGGCGATTGATATTTGACCTCTGAAGGTAATTCTCCAGTGCTAAATCGAGGGATGATTTTTTTAGAAGAATCGAGGCCATTTGCTACAAAAATTAGAAAATCTGTGAATTGAATTTTTTAATTCAAACTGTTCTGAAAATAACCTTTTGTTGGCGGAGTTTTGAAGGCGCAAGCCTAGCTCCCTTACAAAGCCGATCCGTATTCAAACTCCTTTTCTATATTCAGCAAGTGCGTCTTGGACCTCCCTACCAAATTGAAGATTTCCATTGACTATAGTTAACTTTAGCTTTGTGGGCACAGTGGTTCAGTGGTTAGTCTGCTTGAGTATTAAGGGAGGGGTCTCAGGTTCGATCCACGGAAAACACTTAAAATTAAATTTTTAAGACTTTTCCACTCCACCACTTCTTGCGAACGTCTGACAATCATCCGAGAGTCATGAAAGCTCTTCGATTCAGCTATTCGAACTCGGCAGCTCGTTGTCTATTACGATGTCAACCAATTCATAAGTCTTTCCTTTAGACAGTAGCTTTAACATCACTATAAGAAAGACTGATGTTTCTTTTATTTAGTCGTTGAAAATCCCCCTTAACTTTTTTAGCTGGAAGTTAAAGGCCCCGAAAGGTTTTCTGAATTATTTTCTAACTTACTTTTTACTTCTTAATTACATTGAAATTTTTAAGAACTGCACCAGTACTTAAGCAAATACTGAAATCAGAACCATAAAAAGCTGCAGAATTGATTGACAATTTGAGACACAAGTCCACTGTTCTTACTCCTTCTAAGATTGTGGCAGTTTTCTCAGAAAAACGCCAGCGAAACTCTATGCTCCTTTCCAATTTCGGCAAGTAATATAATATACAAATGTTTTCCTAGTTTAAATGAGTTGCTCTCTGAACGAAGACACGCCCCATTTTTATTTCCGCCCACATTTTGTGAAACGCTTGTGCCCTATAAGCACACAAGCGCTTCAACTCCAAAACTATTATCTGAATGAAGAAATTAAGAGTTTGAGAGCTTCTTTTCCCCTGTACCTATCTAATAAAATTTGTTTCGATTTTCCGCAGCTTCAGCTGCCATATACAGCCTTTCAAACATTCGTTTTAAAGGTAGCTGTCACGCCCTCTTATCAAATACAGTCCACATTTTGTAAAATGCTTTCAAAAGATAATAAAAGTTCATTTACCAAATTTTAAAGTTAAGTCTACAATAAAATCTTAGATGTAGCGTTTTAAATGATTTTGCTTCGTGAAAGGTGCCACGTCCCTTTGCCCACATTTTACAAACTACCTTGCGTCGTCAATTAACCTACATCCATGAATTAATTTTTAATTTATAGCTGAATAGTTGTTAAGAATGTTCAGAAATATTTAAAAAAAATTTTGTACCAAGATTGCTGTGGGTTGTGGCACACCCCCTCTCAAAATACCCAAGGACCGTTCATGAAAGTCGGATCCGAACATGATTCTGAAAACATTATATACAAGGTAGACGTGTTGCTTTTACTTTTATAATAGAAGAAGAAGAAGAAGAAAAGAGGTAGATGTCGCAACAGGTCCGAAGAGGAGCTTAGATCTAGCTTCTCACAACCATTGGTTGTGCCTAAGGCTTTATTTTTGGACGAATAGTAGGGACCTGCAACTTACTGCCATATGGGACACTTTCACAGAACAATAATATAATACTCTTGGATGTTGGTCGGTATAGTTCACCAACGGTAGCGGACTGAGATGAAATTTGTGTTTATCCGGGAGTTGAAGCTTAGACTTCTCGCTCCAGCAAACTAGCCATTGTCACTACGCAAATCAAAAGTAGGGTGAGTAGGAATTTCATTCAAACTGGAAATGGGAGACAGATCACAATGACATCCCCATATATGCAATCACTGCACAGCCAAAATTTTCAGGTTCATCATATAACTGACAAGCTTCAGTCCATAGACTCTGCCTTGGGGTTTTCTGCAACTCACGACCCTGTGGGACATATTTTGATACTGATTGATCAACGAGCACATCAATGATTGCCTTCGGTCTAACGCTGTTGAAAGCTACCTCAATATCTAAAACGCAGCCTTTCACATTTTGACATATAGACCAGTGAAACCAGATAGCTCTAACGTAGGAACAAGTCGGCTTGTGTGAGCCTGAGTTCTGATTCTGAGTTACATCTTAGGTTAGTGTGAGGTTTATGGCTTACAATCATGGCCCACGTCAGTTCGTTAGTAGGAGTGGGACGAGGACGAGTTTTAAACTTTTTAGAAGCTGCGAGCAATGTATGGTCCACTGGGTGTGGTTTAGCATCGCTCAGATTCGTTTTTGAAGGCAAACTTTATATGATTTGTTGGGTAGCTCACGTATGGAGGCAGATATAAAGCAGACTGTTCGGAAGTGTTCCGAACTCCGATGAAACAAGTAAAAAAAACTTGAAATGTTTGTACTACAGAATCAATAATCTCTTAAGACTCTACGGTGCACAGTCTCATTTCACCTACTTGTCGAGCTTCATAAACCTTCACTTCTATCGCTTTGATTTCTAGGCTGGTCATTTTTTTAAGGCCGATTTTGGATGTTCCCGATTGTTCGCTTCCAAAGTTGTTCTGGTGCAACAACTGCGTAAATTTAATTCACTGACCAACGTTCCCTTAAAAAGGACTATCTCCATTTAAATTGCAAAACCGACAAAAAAAAAAAACAACAAACTAGTCAACTCAAACACCTAACAATGTTAAGCTCTCCCATTCATGAAAATACTCGTGTAATCCTTATACCAAGCGCATAAGGCTCCTTCCACCGACCGTACCCATGCGAATCACTTTAATCCTGACAAATCACAAGAATTATGCACTATACAAATGCATTAGATATTTAAGACTTACCTATCGTACTCGCGATTGTCCTCGTCGCATCTGGCATCCTGTAGCTCCCGCCAGCTCTTGCCATGACGGCACGTTGTCACCAAAACTAGGTCTCGTCCGTTATGCAAATGAAACAATGAATTCCGTGTCTCCGAACCGATCCCGTGGACATATCTACGGCAAGCCAAATAGAAAGAGAACAAGAGAAAAAAACGAGAAACATGAATTACAATGAAATTAGTGATAGTTTTTGTGTATCTTCGAGAAAAGGAATAACGACGACGACTCCTCCAACAACTTTCATTAATTCCACGAATGGTCAGAGCGAAAAAGTGAACAAAAAAAAAATAAGCTTCCATAAGGAGTGCAAATACGAAGAAACTTTTCCTCCAACAAAGAGAGGAGAACAAACAGAACTTTGTAAAATGCCCTCAACTACTTGAAGGCTGGCGTTGCCGCTGTTGGTATGGTGGTGGATTGGATGCTTAGTGGTAGTTTTCAAGCCAATGATGGAGCGCTATCTGATATCCCCCCACAAGTATGCCACCACTATCAAACAACCAACAACCAGGCAATAACACTCCTGTATCAGTTTGAATGGGCCACTAAGCGAAATAAAACTTTTTCTGAAAGCCACCACAACCATCGATATGGAGCCACCACCACCAAACCAAGCCACCCGCCCGTGTACATTTTATTTGTTTCTGCCCCATGCAGCCACTCTTGTCAGCTGCTACTGCTGCTGCTGCTTGATCGCCTCCGAAATTGCCGTAATAACTAAAACTTAATCAGACAATGGGCCCGATAGGAATTTTCCCTATCTCGCTGGGGATGATAGTTTGCATCGGGCCGGGGAAACATTCAATTGCCCGGTCTAGCAGATTGATTTGCTCAGATTGCACTCGACTGGAGCGATACGAGTATCAGTGTGTGTTCTTGTGGTGCACATACGTATAGGTTTTCTTTGACCTGAGCCGGAGATTTTATCAACAGTTAAACAGTAAAAAGAATTCGAATTAACAATAAAAGCGGAAAAAAGAGGCCAGCAACGTAACTGTTCAATGGGGACCAATTGAAATTTGAGTTTACTTCTCCATTTTAAGGACGACGACGACGACGACGACGAAGAAAGCCAGAGAGAAATAAAATAATGCACAAGGCAGGCAAAACAAAATTGGAAAGGCGAACCTCGCAATAACCATAGACAACAAAATTACCTAAATGTCTTCAAGAGGATGAATAGAATCGCCGAGCGGAAGGAGGTTGGACCGGTCGAAAAGACACTGAGGAGAAAAAAAAACTACCATCTCTTGACCGATATTGGATTCCTTTTTATTTTCTTTTTGTTTTTGTTTCTACAATCTCACATCCCGAAAGAGTTTTCTATTTTATTTTTATTTTTTAAAGTATCGTTTTATCTCCGTAGGAGAGATAGAGCTGCTGTTCCTTTTCGGGCAAAAAGCTTCTTGTTGTCGGCGTACTTATCGTTGTTGTCGCCAGTCTTAGGACTGAAGTGGAAATCTGCCGCTTGAGCTCTTAGCTACATTTAAGCAAATTGATTTTAATTTAATCAGAAATTCTGGGAATTTAATGCGATTAGCTAGGAAATTTATGTTTAAGGATTCTTTCAGCGAATTTTATTGTGCGCTCCAAAACATTGTATACCCCAATTGCATGCTCCCTTGGGGACAATTTTCATGAAAATTGGCGTTAAGAATGGGGATTTATTAGTGCTATTGTTATTATTTAAATAAAAAGGTTCTTAGTCCGCTTTCGGATTGAAAAGAGCCAGCGGTCCTTCTTGGGGAGCGTTTTAATGTAATTTGCCGATGTAGATTACAGATGATAAAATTGATCATTCCAAGTTATTGATTGTGTGTCTTGCTATTTGCATTTGAATTTTAAGGGCGTAGATGGATTTTTATGTCTTAAATCGGAAATTCATGAAACTGGAAGATGTAAAAGAATTTATGGCACTCGATAAACGAGAGGGATTGTGCGTAAGATTTGAATACATTTCGCGATGATGGGACGCTATTAAAGTGTTACGAGTGACAAGCAAGTCCCATGAGAGGCCTTCAAGTTCGATTTATATTCATCATAATTAAGATGACACGCTGTGTCATTGTCCTTAAGGTTATTAGACACTGGTTTTGATTGTTAATTACTTTATCGACTGAAGCCGGTTCCTCATTCAATTATTCAAATATGTCGAGTGCTGTGTTTCGTTCGAAGACTGGCTTTGTTTTTTTTTTTTTTTGCTTTTTAGGAGTGTTTCGGTGGGATGCTTATTGTGTGGTAGGTGTGTTTTTATAACTCCATTTGAGGGCGAAATTTACGCTGTGCATTGTTGTTAGTAAAATGAGTAATTTTGGGTAAACGGAATATTTTTCAAGCACCCTAATTCACTGTCACTGTCGGTCTTTTCTACATAAAAAAAGTCACTCGTTGAAGTGAGTTGATGGAGTAAAAAGAAAATATTCCGAGTAGACTTTCCTGGGGGAGTGTTTTTTCTAGGACGCACTTACAAATGGGAAACACGAAAATGCAGGAAAAACTATCAACTACCAGAATTATGTGAGAGAGTGAGCAACAGGTTGTCATTCAACTTGACGAAAGTAGTTTTTACTCATAGTTTCTTGCGAAAAACTGAGAAATCAGGACGCGCAGTATGGTGAACACAAATAGAGTGCAAAATTTGTATTCCCAAGACTGAGCGGCCAGGTGGCTCATCATCATTTATAAGATTTATAAAAAGAAGATAAAATTTACATGCACATGACAATTTTCTTATTCGTTTCGTTTCAACGGAGAAAACCACACGCACTCCAAAGCAGAACCACGATCAAGAAAAACCGCAGCTAATATTTGTAGCGACCTCATTTTAAATTAATTTAATTTAATTTCATGGTAGCTTTAAAAAAAGCTTTTAAAGTCACAGCTCAGGCAAAATTTGGCCAGAACTAAATACTAAAATAGCTGACAGACTTCTTTCTATAAATAGGACAAAATATCAGCCTAGAACAAGAGTATACCCTAGAACGACTATTGTCGAGACAAAAGAAAAAAAAAACTGTTCACCTCCTTTGCGTTTGTTCAGTTCTGTCAATTTGCGTAGGGCTAACTTTGAAGACCTGATCGACCTGTCTCTCACTGACGTTCGATATATCTGCCATAGGGATTAACGAACATTTCTTTTTAAGATCGTCAGAATCGGCCAAAAACTCTGATACTCTTCAGTCCTTGTAAAAGTTCCTGTATCCATTTAAAACACTTGTAAAACCCTGTACAGGATACAATAAAAAACCGAAAGAAATACTAAATGAAAAATGAGCTACACAATCTAGCTGCAGCTTGTGATAAAAGTGCAAGTGGGACTTATGACCGCTCGACTTTCGGCTATCACAGCCAACGCTCCAGTGACACTAGTTGCTTTTGAGAAATAGATAAAGATCTAGCTATAAGCCAGATGCATCTGACTTGCGGATGAAGCGGTTATAGGGAGGTTTTTCAACGACGAAATGTTAGAAAACACCAGGAGGCCCAATATTGGGATTTAAGCTTCCATCCTAATTAACCAAAGATTAATCGGTTTAGTCAATCGTTCAACAGAGCCCCTTACTTTATGAGAGCCACAAACACTGTTCCCAATACTTGCGTAAATTAAAAACAGGAGGTCCGATAATTCAGTGCTGTGCAAGTCTTGTGGCATAGCAAAAACCAAGGTGGATTTAAAATTAGCAGCCAAATACAAGGTTCCGTACTTCGCTAGAAGATTCCAACATCGAAAGCCTGTGTGTGGAACTCTAAACCACTAAAACCACCTCAGCCTCCTTTCCCATTTTGCGGCGGAACCATTGTTTAGCATTCCTTAATTGGTAGATGTTAGCCGACACATTTAGTGTGTGTTTGCCTTTGTTCATTCCTTTTTTTACCTGGAACCACATAGGATCATGATAACTAAAAAATTTGTGTTTTCATTAAGAACCAACGAATACTAAACTGCAACATAAAGCTCAGAAATCAGAAGGCCAGAATCATTTCCACATGAGAAATGTCCTCCCCTCCCAGTTAAAAATACATCCATAGCCATGCAATGCAGATGAGGTAAACTCCATACGTACTACATTAATGTAAGCGTAAGAGTAGAGAACGCACATGTTGACATATAGTTTGGCACAACAATATGTCAATATGTGTCAAGTGTCATGTCTCATGTGTGCAAGAGGAAGAGTATTCATTGGAAAAAAGTTCCAATTGAAAACGATTAGGAGAATACGATTTAATGAATGGAGAATTGGAGAATGGAGATGACCGAGAGCACAAACACTAGTGTGGACTGTGGACTGTAGTCTTCTGTGACTGTGGTGTCGGTGTGTGAATGAGTATGAGTAGATTTCAGTATGCATTAAAAATTCCAATTGGAATCGATTAAGAGAACACATCAATAACGAATGAAAAATGGTTAAAAGGAGCGTACTTTATATAGTGATTGGCAGTTTCTTGTAAATCTCTATATCAATAAAAGAGAGTTGCAAAAGCGTTGTGACTTTATAACTCACGAACGGTCAAACCGAATTCGATCAAATTTTTAGGATTTGTTTGTATGGTCGTATAGTTGGTTTATGTAAATTTCGAAGAAAATTTTTCAACGCTTTCGTGAGTTATGTCAACATCTGATTTTGTTCATATAAAAAAAAAGAACGTAGGCGCCTATGAGCGTTTGCTGTATGTTTACTGTGTGCTGATGTCATACACACGGCGAATACTCGTTGCAGCGCATCCGCCGGCTAATGCTACGATGGTGGCAATGAAATTGCCCGTTTTGACTCACTGATGGACAATTTGATTCAAGCGATGATCATCAATGGCAAATTCAAAGGAGAGGAAGTCCTAATCCCACGAACACCGATTATTCAGTTCCCCGTTCGATTGGCTTTCGTGATGAGAATCAATAAATCGCAAGGCCAATCGTTGGAAGTCTGTGGGATTAATCTCGAATTTCCCTGTTTTTCGCACGGTCAGCTGTACGTTGCCCGTTTGCGCCGGAAAATAAATCGAAAAAAAAAATCTCTCTCGACTGATTTCGATTGCATTCAAATAAATCACATTAAAATTTGAACTATCTGTGTTTAATTATCATTCTGGAGTTTATCTGAATGCTTTAAATTGGGGCGGGCGAGGTTCGCGTGGTCCGCTAGTATCTTTTAAAATATTAACTTTCCCGCAAAACAGTCTTCAGCACGAGCATGATCTACAAAAAAGGTGTATCCTTTTTGCGTGAATGAAAATATTTTTTTGCACAAAATTATTTATTAATCTAAAACCAATCGATGTATCACTACCATTGATACCATTTGTCGTTTAACTAGAGGTTATACCGGATGTTGTGTGCAAATTCCAGCCTTCTACGTCAATTAGTTTCTGAGATAGACCTAGGAACAAAGTTGGTCTAGTGGGTTCGGACGGACAAAATCGAAACTAACACGGTTCCGATTTTTCCCTTCGGGTACAGGACATTAGAAAGACATGCTGTACTAAATTCAGTACTATTTTACTTTCCCGAGTACGCAGTACAATTTGTACCTACCTATTAAATTTTTTTGAACTGTAACCCTAACTTCTCACAACTATGTAATTATTTCTGTGAATTTGTAACAATTTTATGATTTGCGACTGAAAAAAGAAGCTCTCTCGGGCCAGCAACACTCTTGGATATATGTCAAACCGGGAGCAGTGAAAAAAACTTTAATTTTTTATTTTTCCGGGAGTTGAACCGGAGTACCATCGCTCTGTAAAACTGATTCCATTGCATTTGTATAATCTTCTCAAATATTTGGAAGCTGACTTGTCCAACCAATTTTCCCAGCCCTAAAATAATCTGAATCCAATTAGCCACGGTTTCTGTCCACATTACCTACTACTTTTTTTGCTATTTACTCTTCCCTTACGCAACCTACTAGCGAATTCCCATTGCCCTGCTTGAAAGTTAAACCTATTTGAGATAAATAAGCAGTCCCAGACAGGATTGACTTTTCCTCTTCCGTTTATCTTGTTTCCTTTTTTCTTCCCCAACTCGCTTTCTGTACTTAGTAACGCTTCGTAGTGTCTACAAGAATTGCATTCACAATGCTAAATATTTCCCTTAGAGGTTGCTTGCCTTCTTGGTGAAGAAAAAAAAAGACACAAAAGAAAAAAAATTAAATTAAAAGTAATGTAGTATCTAAGTTGACCTCTTCGCGCGCAAAAATGTTTCCTTTTTAGAAGCGGAAATCAAAACGAAGGAAAAAATCTCAAGCTAAATAAATATAAATGTACAAAAAATCTTATATCATTTCTGTGTTCTCGTCCTGCGCTGCGTTTCGGGTTTCGCTGAGCTATTCCGCCAGCCGTTTGCCGCCTGCAATCGTTAGTGAAGTGTGCTTAATGAACTTCCGCCCAGAGGAAATTTTATTATGAAAATTCGCGCAACAACAAAAAAAAAAAAAACACCAAAGAAATGCCACCAAAAAACACAAACAAGGAGCAACCCAAGAAAAGGAATTATTAGCGTCGCTGTGATGACATTTATATGACCACATTGTGAGACTGGGCTGTGTTGGGAAATTACAACAGCTCTTTGTTTAGGAGTGTCGATAGGGAACCCACTCAACTCGTGTAGCGTAGGCTCCTGTCAGTCGTTTCGTTTGGTTAACCCATGTGCCGTCTATAGTAATGATTTCCTTAAACGATTGCACTTTAGTAGCAGCGTTTCTGTTTTTAAATTGCTTCAATTGTCGTGTGCATGGTGTGTGGTGTTGTGCACCTTTACAATGGGATATGGTGATTCTAGCTGTGAATGGGAATGACCTTGTGCTGAGATTACGATGGTGTGTTCTTTAATTTTGCGGGAGATTTTAATTAGAAGATTACATTGAGTGGGTTATCATCATCACGAGAGGGTGGCTGTTTACTCTCTAGGATCATTGTAATTGTGTGCTTTGTTTGGCCGGGGGGGCATGTGAGATGTAAGCGAATGAGTGCGGGTTTTTTTTTATTTTTTTGTTTTTGTGAATGAAACGTGCGATGTGTGCTAAAGAGAGGTATACGGGGAAGTGTATGGAGGAAATTGCCATACCCGGGTGAATGATTCTTGTAAAGGACATGCATAATAGAGTTTCAAGGGAGTAATCTACTGAGGGAGATAAGACTTTTGAACAAAGTTTGAAAGAAGAGGTGGGGTTTTTTTTTCAAAAGAAGAGGGATTGTATTTGCGATGACATCTGTAACTGAACAACTTTTGCAGTGATGTCAACATCGAAGCTGAGAGGACGTTTTTGGCTGATTTTCCGGTGAAAAGGGGAAAACACAAAACACAAATTTCGGGGTCACAACTAACGGGACGAACGAAATAACCAAACAGCTAAGAACAGAAAAATACGAATTTCCCCATAGTCGTGGTTTTGTCTACGGAAGTCTGGAGCATTATTACGTATTAGCCTTTATTTCTTAAAAAAAAGAAGAAGAAAGGATTCACACGGCACAGTATGTGGATGATCGTGTTAAGGCTCACGAAAAATGGAGAAGAACTGAAGCGATGCAAACAAACCTGCACTGCGGTATGACAGCGACGGCGCCAACAAAGCGCGGCATATAAATCGTACTGATAGAAGATCCCTGGTTCTCAAGAACAACGGCATCGAATAAAAAAAAGACTGCTCAAATGTCGCTCTGACAGTCTTTTTGGGGGCTTAGGAATATCATCCAGCGGCTTAATTGGTGGACGAAATTATTTATTGTTTCTCTAGGGCCTTGTAGTTCTTCTCCAAATGCTTCTTGGGATCAATTATTTTCGTTAGATTCTTTGACCTTGATTTCTAAGTCTCCTTAAACCGACAATACATGAGGGGTGTCCCTGTCCAGTTCACCAGAAAGGGTCATAAAATCCATTGACGCCGGATAAAACGACTTCGCAACCCTTGGCGCCAGACTCTATGCTGAACGGAGAACGCCATAGTCAGCATGATGAATATTCAATTGTTGGGTTAACTTGTTTGATTGCACAACAATAGAAACCTCCTCTGGACCCATGGCGGTTAATTCAACCAATTGCCTTCTGAGCCAAGACTTGATAGAGACTTACATTGCCGCACAATGTTCAGGGAATTATGTTCGCAGTTCTGTGTCAGATTATCGGACAATGTGAAATAGAGGTTGAAAATAGTTAAGGTTACGATCATAGAGGAACTAAACTAGAGGGCCGACTTTCAGCACACCTACCCGATTTTCCCCGCAAATTTTGAATGACAGCCCTCTCTCGCGCGCTCTTTTTTTCCTGTCTGTGAATACGTGTATTAATGGCCGCCGGGTGGAACTATTTCCAAAAACAAACAATTTGTAAATAGATTTATAACAATAAATGTAAAAAAACAAATGTTGATTATGGTTTTTTTAAATAGCATAATTTCTTCTCTACACATTTTCGTCACCAAAAACTGTTCATCCATTCACATTTCAGTTTTTTTTTAATTTTATTTGAATGAATTCTATTTTTGACAGCAAAATTCATGCTGCTGCATAAAAGGGGTTGTTCCAAAAATGAGGTAACAACATGCAAGTAAACCCAAGCTTTCACTAGGGCACAAGTGAATTTTCTAAAACGTTCATAAACATTCAATAAATTTCTATAAGGTTTGGTGAATGTTTTCAAATTCGTTTATTTAACACCATATTTGTACAAATTCAAAATATGATTGGACATTCTGTAGTTTAATAACACTGAACAGTGTTGAATAATGTTACTTTGGTATTTCGCCTATTCAATCGAACGTAAAAATACATATTGTTTTGTTAATTGTTGGTATTTGCATGCTATATTTCGTTTTCTGTGCATATATTCTTTTACAAATTGTATAACAATGTATTTTGAAATGTGCACCGTTTTTTTTTACAAATCTCTTTAAATTATTAATTAACAAAAACAAGTGCGTTCTTTGTGTTTTTGGAATACAAAAAGTGATAAAAACATTTTTTTATTGTTCCGAGTATTTCATAGGTATAAATAAAGGGCGATGTACGAGGATTTTAATATTGTGGCCTTTACCGGAAAAAGCCGAGCGCATACATAAGGCGTGGTTTTTTGAGCTTCGATCTCAGCAAAGCAAAGTAAAGTAGGATTTTCAGCACACATTTTACAACAACTACTGCGAGTCTCGAAGTGTCAAGTAGAGCGTAGTTGTTGTAATTGCGTGCTGAAAATCCTACTTTACTTTGCTTTGCTGAGATCGAAGCTCAAAAAAACAGGGCTATAGTTAATTTTGAGAGCAATATAGTATAAAAGAATAAAAAAAATATCGAACTTATTTTTTAATTTAGCATTGTGCATACTTGGATATAATTACTGTACAAGTATGCATTTGCTAAAACTAAAAAATCTTTTTCACGAAAAAAAATAAACGATTTTCTTAAACGGTGTTCAAATATTTTGTTTCGATATTTCGAAATTATAACCATTAAAATCAACGAAAAAAATGTTCTTTCCTTAAAATATACAAAAAAAACTTGAATTTACAAAATCTCTTTTAACAAAAGTGAAGAAAACGTTAATTTTTCTCTGATTGTTATTATGAGTTAGATTTCTGCAAGATATTGACAAATTATTATTTTATTGTAACGAAATTATAAAAGGAATTCCATTTGATTCCAACAAGTTTATAGACATTAAAAACTCTTAAATTCAACTGTGATGTGAACGCCGTGTAACTAAATGGCACAAAATATGACGAACACAGTCGCCCAATGGCGGCTCGATTGACATAAAATTGTAACCTTTTTTTGCATAAGTATGCGTGCGGCATTAATGGCGCTCCTTTGATTTGTACAGGCACGAACACTTATGCAATAAAAGGTTACACAGGCAGCTTGTAGGCAGATTTCCCGTTTCTGCTCTCAGTTGGCCCTCTAGTTTAGTTCCTCTATTGTTACGATGAACTCATAAGACTTTATATATGTCAAGCCCTGTGTTTGTTAGATTGAGACTTGGCTCTATACAATCTAAGCTTCAGATGACATGCCACAGCTTTTGGTCCATTGTGATACCACAACTACCGGTCAATCTAACTGGAGCTTTAAATAAAGCCTCGGAGGCGCTTATGCGAATATAATAGGTTTTGCTGTCATTTTCCTTTTCATAAAAGACCGAAAAGCTGTTGATATCAACGGATAAAATTCAATCCTGGCGAAGTGTTTTAAAGTTCATTCCGATCGTGTTTTTTGTCAATATCCAATCTCCACAGTTAACCCTAATCTAGACCTACTCATTGTCATTTCCTACCTTCCGAAGATATTTCGTACTAAATTCACTTTTTCTGTAAGGCCGGCCAGTAAGTGAGAAAGCCAAATATATGCGTGTTGGTTCACTTCACGGGCATGCACTGAGACCTTTGCACCTCTTCAACAGCGGCACTTGAAACCATGCTCTATATATACTCTCCCGATCGACATTTTCTTATAACGATTATCTGCTGACTCAACGTTGCCAGTGAGAGACTCACAGCAATGAACAGAAAAAAATATACGTCAAGCTTACAAACTCAATCATGCAACAACATCTTTCCAAGCTCACAGATCGACTGCCTACCGAAATTCATTTGAATATAATGTTTTGAAGATCGGGTAGTTCGGAGTGATGCAAATCGTCCTGTATAATGGACAGCTGTCAATATTCATTGATGGGTCAAAAACACAAGATGGAGTCGGTGCTGGTGTCTTCTCGGAAGACTAAGTTTCCTTCGACTTCCCGAATTATTGCAGCGTCTTCAAGGCGGAAGTCATCGTTATTCAACAAGCAGTTGACTGGTTGGCAGAAAGTTGTCCTTATCGAAAGTCCGGCAGCCATCACATTCCTCGAATCCAGCACAAGCCACACTTCTCTCAATGAATTCAATATCACTGTCTTCTGGGTTCCAGGTGATTACATTGTCCCAGGGTCGTGTTGTCGTTTGCAAAATATCTTACGCACTTTGAAAGGCAACCAACGCCGACGGACTTTCCGGAATCAATGAAACACCTCTAAGCTGTATGAACATAACCTGAACCAGAAAAGATCCACCAGAAAGCGGTCTCATTGCCACATGAACAAACTTCATTACCAGCCACTATGCGATCGGTATAGACATGCTTAGAGTTTGGCTGTCCCCTACAACGATTTCGGCAGTGGAGACAAAACTTGTCCTGCTCTGTCGGAAGGGACATTCTAGGTCATCTACAACTTTATCTAAAAAAAAATGGAATTGGTTCCAGGAGCGGAAAATGTGTCAGACTCCTACTCTTCCTAGTGGCAGCACTCCTTTTGACCTATTTTGCTCCAAGTTCACCTCATCGAGGACCAACATTTTCTCGGCAAAATCCTCTCTTGAAACATCCTCAAATGGACAAACTCTTTAATAAGCTCTGCCATAAATACCCGATAACTCACGAACCGCCTGTAGTCCTTATCATTCAAATCGATAGCAAACCTGATAGGCCACGCTCTTTGGATTCTCCCAGCTAAAAAAAAACTGCAAAAAATTGACCAACAAGCCACCATAAATCTCGCGCCCTCCCCCTCCCGCTCCTGTTTTAGTTATAATTAAAAGTACGCGCGTCCAATCTCCATTTCAAATATACCAGTTGATCACACTTTTTGCAGTTGCTGCGTTATAAAAATGTAACCTCATCAGTTTGTTATGGCCTGCTCCTTCCAGCCATCCAAATTGTGGAAAAAAAAAACGAAAGAACAAAATTAATTTCACCGTCCGGTAATTGCTTATCCGCAAGCGATATCAATTAAAATTCGATTAATACAGCGGGCGCAGAAAAAAACAGAAACCCGCTTCAAAATTTGTATTCGAAAAATCATACAGCATGGCATTTTCAAAAGAACCCAGCACACGCCCTTAAGCTAAATTGCATTTATTCGGCAGGACGATTCGCAGGATTCCTTTGAATTTGTGCACCGCACAGCACATACACGCGCGCATTTTATCGCAAAGCATAATTTTTGTTTGCCATCGCCAGGGCGCATTCTGGTGCGTCCAATCGAAAAAAGCGAAAATTTAATTAAGTACGCTCACCCACTCCGTCGGCCGCCCTACTCAGAATTCAATAAACGAATAACCACCCCCCCCCCCCCCCCCCGCACCCCTCCCACCCTTTCGCGTGGGCGTTGCTTGCAGCAATTTTTCCGGAAATGCCTAATAGGCTAATTGTGTTAAAACGAAAAAAACCTATCCGTGCTGCTCGGCTCTAGCATATGTCGCAAATTAAAGCGTCCAAAATATGTGCCTACTTGACAGCCACATGTACGAGTATATGTGTACGGCAGGCATCTCTGCCTCTGGGTGGAATAAGGAATAAATTCCCCGGGTAGAGCGGAATAAAATAATAATCCTTCAGAAACTGTCATTCCGAATTGAAATTAATTTTGCAACGAGCCGAAGGGGAGGCATGGCGATGGTGACATGACAATTCCCCCATTGGAACTGAAGGTGGTACTTAATGTGTGTGTTCGCGCACACATCCATGCGACAAAGGACGCAACAAAACGAACAAGAAAGGATTCTACATCGTCTTCGTTTGCCTGTAGACAATTGGATATTTTTTTATGCTTTTTCCTTTCCTTTTTCGTTCCACATCATTTTTGCTGGCTGTTTGCTTTTTGCCCCTAAGAGGGTTTTAGCAAGAGGACCCGGACCCGGACAAGACATATATCGAGCTCGGGCACTCGACATTCGAGAGTGTGTTGTCGTTTGTTGTTTGTCAATTCCGTGTTTCCTTTTCCTCGGGGGATCATAATAAAATATAAATTAAGTTACCAAACACGAGCGCATTTCTACGTAGTGTAACGGCAGCATATCGCTGTTATTATCGTAATTTTGTTGTTCGATTTATTGTCCATTGAGTTGGTGGGCGCACATGTGAAAACAGGTGGAGGCAATGTCACATTGACAGATAAAATTGCCTGGAATGGAATTCATTTCCATGCATGCGGGGGATGTTTAAAATGTGCGTGCACACGGAGGGTGGCAATTTTTTTATGCCGCCGTTTGATGTCGGAAACAGACGACCCGACTGTCAGTAGTCCTTACTTTGGAGCCAAATGAATTGGAACTTGAGACGAAGTTTAAATATTCAGTCGCTGAATTAAATTTTAATTGAAATGGCGGGTATTGTTAAATGAGCCATTTCGATTATGGATATTATGCACGCTCGTGGGCGTGAGTAATGCAAATTGACGGTTTAATTACCCATACGTCATTGTAATTTGAAAATGTTTGTCTACCCAGCGTAAGCACCTATGAACATGTAGATAGTTTATGCGTCTGGTTAAACGGTGTTAAGAGGCAATCCTGTGTGTAATTTGTTTTCCAATATATTGTGTTGGTATCAGCCAGGTCACTGTAATGGTGGAATTTCTACCACTGGGCGAACACTAGTTGCACTAAATGGGTATTTGATGGGGCGCTCAATTTGAAGGTTGGTTTAAGTTGTTTGAATGTGTTTTGGAATACCTCGAAACAAGAATCAATACAATTTTTTAAAGACGGATTTTAAGAAACTTTGACTTAGCTGGAGTGACAAAAAGAAGTCACGGACTGCCGGAACTAACAGTTGAAAACAAGATACTTGAGGCTCACTAACTATGTTCTTCAGATCTGAACATTTAAGTAAGTCTGCTTTCCATCTGCAAAAAGTTTCTTTTTAACAAAACTTGCATTTAAATAATTCAGTTGTCATTTGCTGATATCATTCATAAGTTAGGTTTGGTTAGGCTAGGTTAGGTGAAGTGGCTGTCGGCTATAGCAGACGCACTTAGGCCATTATAAGATCCCTTGTGATACAACATGAATCTTTATAGTTAGTGCGACAGTAAAAGTATCACAAAAGGTATTTTTTTAAAACTGACAACGTTATAAGTCGTATCAGCAAACGGGCCTCAGTAAAATTTTATCCTCCGTAAGACTTAACATTAACCCACACATTAGGCTCTTGAGCTTGAAGTCTAGTCTCAAAGTATAATAGAAAAAATAAAAAAAACAAATGTGCACATAACTTGCTGCTTTATACTACGCCCGGTTTTGACCATACCCAGCAACTTTTACTTTCTTTTCATCATCTAATAAAGGACTTGACCTAAGTATTAAGTCCTGCTTACATTTCGCAAAGTGCTTTGAACCAATGTAGCAAATTTTACAACTTGAGTGTCGAGAAATAGTGCTTGTAATGATTTTTTTTTCTTTGTATGGCAGGTGCCACGCCCCCCTGTCCAAATTTTGTAAACTGATTTCAACAGACAACAATCGTCCATTTACCAAATTCTAAGTCAGAAATGGTAAGATGTAAGGCCTTACTAATAATCACTAGCCTTGACGATAAATATTTTGTAGGTCACAATATGCAATTTTGTATGGAAAATTTTCCCATTGTGAGTTCGAAAAATTTAGCCTGGGCACTAAAAAAGATTTTTAGTATCGCGGATAGTGTTTTTAATACTAATATGGTACGGAGTATGCCACACCTTTTTGTACAAACTTCACAGGAATACTTCCTGGCAATATTGAGAGATTCTGCTTTAAAGAGGTACCTCAGGTTTGGAGATGCTGATTTTTCAATATTGGATAAGAGGTCTTGTCATGAAATTCCCAAATTGACTATGACTTCAAGACGGTGTATGGAGTATAGATATTGGAGGCGTTGGACCATTTTAATTTGTGGTAAGATCGTTGCATTTCTGTTTTTTTTTCTGTAAAAATTAGAAGCTGTGTCTTATATTTATTCGATGGCAAAGTTATATTCTCCTAACTTCAAGACTTGATGCATATTTTCATTGAGAGAACGTTTTTGCTCGGAAATTTGACTGTGTGATGCAGTTGCCTTCGGAATAACATTGCTTCCTGAATTGAATATGTATTTCAATTACGCCTCGCAGTGTAAGCATCAGAAACGAAGTGTTGGGATGATAAAACTCTTAGCCCCTTAGGCCGCAGATAAGTATGTACACAAAAGCTTAATGGATTGTTTCTTGCACAAAAATTCAAAGGCTGACGAAAATTCATCAAACAGTTTAAAGTGTTACCTGAGTGTACACACGGATGATATTGCAAGACCAGCTTTGGGTTCCTTTTTTGATACCCATTGGCTTTTCGGTACGACAACTCGCATCGTGTGCACTGCAGCTCTTTTAAGGGAAGTTGCTCTGACTGATTCAGTATATAACAACTTATTATCAGCTGTGCCAGCTTGATGTTTTTGTAACTTAAAACTGGCATGCGACTATGAGTGCTCTGTGTCATACAGCAATTATTGTATAACGGCTGTCCTAAGTAGTCTTTTGTCTTTGCTACTACTATTGGTCTTCAGTAGTGCCGTTAAGATGTATTCGTAATTTTAGTTTTAGTTTACTCCTTCTGACAAAAAATGGAATATCTCTGGGGAAGTCAAGTCCTTTCAAGCCATCTAGCTGAGTTTGATCAAGCTAAAATTGGCAAATCTGAAGTAGTGGATAAAATACAGCTGGAAATGATCAAGGCCTAAAGTGAGAGGGAGCTGAATAACTCTCATGTGTCATTGAAGTGTTCCGGGAATGTGGCAAAACCTAAAGCGATTAGGAAACTCTTTAAGAAAGTGGTGTATCACTTTCAAATCTTACCGGAAAAGTCGTCGCCAAGGTGTTGGAAATGCGTTGCAGAACTGTAACCCATTCTCGGTAAGAGGATATGATCACCGATCAGCTATTCGATTTCAGAATTACTTGTGAGTGAGATGGAGTATGCTTTACCTGTCTCCCTTTTCTTAGACTTGGAGAAAGCTATCCTCTGGACCCTCGAGATGAACTTTGTATACTTTGTACTGAAGAAGTATATGTAATTGACGGCTCTCCTTTGAGAAGAAAAACTCAATTCAATTCTCAATTTCTTTTCACAAACTCTACGATCTGCGTTTTTGGTCAGCGGCTTTAAAAACACCTTCCTCAGTGAGCGTTCGACTACCTTAGGGGTGCGTTCTGTCTCCGTTTCTTGTAATTTTTTATAAAATATTTTCGATATTTTCGGGCTCTTCCCGACTGAACTTTCGGGAGCCCTCGATAGCTAACTGTGTTGAAGCTGGGATGAAGGTACACTTGACCATTTCTGAAGTGCTGGTCTTCTTCAGAAAGCCTGTTCAATGGACTCTGCATGTAAGTGAAGCCCTATTGCAAAAAGTGGACTAGTTTAAGCATTTTGGGCGTTTTAATCGTTATTCACGAGCGATGGAACGAACAATGCTACAGGAGGATCAATAGGACTGCGACAATTTTGAGGCTGCTAGTTCATTCTGTTATCACAAAGACAGAACCAAGAATTGAAGCAAAGCCGAAGCTTTTTAAATTGGGTGCTTGCTCGCACTCTTACCGATTGTCTGCAGATTTTATAAACTGGCCGAACTCAAGCTGTCGAAATGAGATTCTTTCGTTGTATTGATAAAATGACTCGGAGAGATCGCCTTAGAAAAACTAGAATACGTGAGGTACCTATTCAATATATTCTTTATTATGAAGTGTTCCATGCTTCGGTCGTTAACCAGGTTCGAGTGTCCCCGAGACGCGTTATGAAATCTCTGTCATGAGGCCCCTAGGTAGCCCAAGGATGTGAAGATTATGTCAAGTCCTATATACGCACTCTGCGTATAAGGGGATCGCAAATCATGATTTAACACGTTCGCGCTTATTACGGCTATAGCTATAGCAGTCATTTAAAAAACGCTTTTTATTATTCCAGTCGATTTAGATTTCAATTTCAGACATTTCTGCATACTTGCCAGACTTCAAATGGTATTTCTACCATGATTACCAAAAGTGTATACCTGAGCAACTCCATGCATTTAAAAGTGAGCGCGAACGTGTTATATAATCGGTGGCAATAGATGGAGACTCAACTTTAGTGAATCTCGCAATGAAAAGGACATTTTTCAAACTCTATTAAAATGCCTCAATATGCAGTCACGTACACAATTACACTCCTTAACAACATCAGTCAATTCAATCCAGGGGTTAAATTAGAATTCAATCAGCTAACTCTATCAACGGAACAGATTTCATACAAATTACCCGCCCTCTAGACACCAACGGTAAACACCGCACCTAATCAGCTTATGCATTGGAAAAGCACACAATTTGTTTTATTTATCTGTCGGTTTTCTCGGTTTTCTTAAAGAAAAAAATTTGATCACTCCTGCACACAGACAATTTAATTACGGAAGTTATCGCACTCCACCCACGGGTCTTCGAGTTTCCATCACTCTTTCACCCCCACCCCCTCCCCAGTGTCAGTGAAACTTCATAAATTAAATTTACCTGCGGCTTTTGCTGGTCTTTTATTTTTTTGTCTTCTGCTCCTCTTTTAGAAAGTCGGGTAGTTGTGCTCATCCAGTAGAGGTGGCCCACCACCACCACCACCAATCATAAATTATAATTGGAACGGGCCATTGTTCGTTCGAAAATAACGGAACAACAATAATTCAAAGCAGAGCACAGGAAGACATATTGACAGATACTAGACTATACCGAGTATCAGATTTCAACAAAGCAAAACGAGAGAGAGAAATAGGGAAACCAGCGAAACTCACAAGGAAGCCAAATGTTTGCTTCCACCTGCTAGTGCTATGCAGTGTTTATATATACAGTAAAATAAGGTCCGCACGTCTGTGGCTCTTTTGTAAGACGAGAAATTGGCAACAGCAACAAGTGTTTTGTAGGCGCCATGGTGGCTATATTTGGGAGGGAGAGGCGGTTGCATGTTCTGAATACCTAGTAGCTACCTGTTTCCAGCTTAATGAGTATACACAAAATTAAGTAATTAAATCCACACACACGCATAGTAAACAGCACACGGGCGGGCCAAGTACGAGTAATAGTAATCAACTTCAAATATTGCATGATTCAAACGCGAATGCAGTCGAGTCATGTCCGATGATTGTATGGATGGATGAATTGCGAGCAAAACTTCAAATTTGCGGCCACTCATACACACCAGGAGTGGGAAATTACAAATGGTTCCTTTTCCAATTCACGACGATGTCGAACAGAGACAGAGAGAAAGGGAGAGAGAGAGAGGGGGGTAATGCAAAGATGAATGCGGTCGGTCTGATTGGATCGATGCAGGTAACAAATATCACCCGGAGTTTCGACTGTCAACAGCGAATACTTAATGCCAAACCAAGGACAAAATCCAAGTCCAACAATAATTCCAAATCCCAGAGGGAAACCCAGTTACAATGTGATGCGCTTTCCTGCTCCACTGGCAGGGTTCAAGCCTGATGTGGTGTCTCGTCGACGGAGTGGTGTACATATATACGTTTTCTGTCTCCTCACTCAGGAGAATAGTGTCATGGCAGGTGCATTCATGATGTGATATTACTGAGTGACATGCTGACTGGTAGCTTTAGTGTCCTGCATTTAAAATCCCATTTCAATTAGAAAATGGTTGCATGGGTGGTGCTGCCGGCTGCTGGTGCAGGCGTTGGCTTTAACGTTTATGATGCTTTGACATAACAGTTGCATGGCAACGCACACACACGCTCCACTTTGGGATCGAATCTCTGCTTTAGCCCGATTGCACATGCACAGACACATTCGTATGGGGTATCATCTCGTCATAATCATAATGAGTGCTTCAATTGTACGGTCTCATTTCCTTTGCCTGCACCACGGTGGACCATCAGAGACAGAGGGGGGATTTTTGGCAATCCGCCGCATTTAGCGGGAATCTATGCTGATCCTACAGTCAAAGTGTGCACCAGCGATAAAGAGGCTCAGACTGTTGTAGATGATGCTCACCTCTGAAAAGATGGGGCCAGTGCAGCGACTAGGCTGGCACAGCTTTTAATAAGTCTGAGTGCAGACATATAGTTTTTATATTTTTAATGTTAGGTTGGTAACCGCAGAGTTTTGGGATCGAACCTCCTTCATTGCTTTGAACAACTTTTTCCAATTTCCAGTTGCCAACAAACCGCAAGAAACAATCCAAATTGCTGGTAAAAATATAATTATCGCAATTATTGCGAGTACATTTTCTTACCAGCACCCAGTGAGGTATTCTTTTAATTTTTCTCTTTTAAAAATTGATGATGGATGCCATTCACGAAGGGGTATGAATGGTCGCGAGAATTTATTCTCTTCTCTGTGAATTATTACCATTTCAACCACTTAGCGGTTTTTAGAGATTTTAATTTTTTTTTCATTTCATTGAAATGCAACATTGTTGGCAATGTAAAGAATAGGGGGTGCGCTTTTTGATTTCCACGGTCTATAGAATTTCAAAGATGTTGACACAGTTTGTACCTACCCACCGTCAGAGAAATTTAGAAATGCAGAGATCTAGGTTATGGAAGAAGTAGTGCGGCTACCAGGAGTAAATGTCGGTCTATGAGAAAAGTTAATCACTAGTGGGACTCCTCTAGAGTGGAAAAGTTTGCTTAAAGTTGGCAAATGTTTTCTGGTGCGCGAAAAGGCATATTGTAAATTGTCAGACAGGCGGTGTACACAGTATGTTTGAAAATTGAGGGGTGCCGCTAATATTGTTGGCCGAAATTTCGTCAAATTTTTAGTGGATTAAATATTGACAACACGCGGTTCACAATGTCGCCTTTTTTTAATGTAAGTTACTCCCCTTTTCAGTAGGGGAACACCCCAAGGTGGAGTTCTCTCACCGCTCATATGGCTCCTGGTGGTTGACGAACTGCTGAAAATACTGGAAAAAGAAGGCTTCATTGTGAGCGCATACGCAGACGATGTCGCTATTCTGATTCCAGGAAAATTCACCCCAGTCCTCAGCGAAAGACTTAGTTACGCACTCCGGCTAGTCAATAACTGGGTTACGGGCCGTGGACTTGGAGTGAACCCATCGAAGACGGAAATTCTTCTGTTCACGAGAAGAAGGATGATCCCCGCCTTCAACCCCCCAAGGATGGGTGGGGTGGATCTGGAAATTTCAAAGACAGCCAGATATCTGGGAGTAATTCTAGATTCCAAACTTATCTGGAAGGAAAACGTAGAGGACCATATAAAAAAAGCATACGTGGCATTATATGCCTGCAGAAGAGCATTCGGCAACTCATGGGGATTCAGGCCGCACGTGGTGCACTGGCTATACACAGCTGTAGTGCGGCCTATCCTAACATACGGTACAACAGTATGGTGGAAGGCTACTGAGAAGAAATACCATCTTTCTAGCCTAACTAAAGTTCAAAGGGCAGCATGCATCGGGATTACGGGGTCCCTACGGACCACTCCCACCGCAGCTATGGAGGTGATGCTAAACCTCACCCCTCTCGACATCTACTGCAGCAGCAAGGCGGTCAAGACCGCAATCAGGTTAAGAGAATCTGGACTGTGGTCATCTAAAACCTATGGTCACGCCGCCATTGAAAGCCAGTGGGACGCGACGAAGGAGAGGTTGACTACTGACTACATTCCCTCCACCCTCGTTTTTGGGAGGAGGTTCAATACCAGAATTCCAAACAGAAGCGAATGGGTGAACAGAGAAGTAACAGTAGAAGAGGAGTTAGCCGTGTATACCGACGGTTCTAAGATGGATATCGGTACAGGCGCGGGCATCTTCTGCGAAACACTGGACCTGCGAAAATCATTCAGAATCAGCGATGATTGCAGTGTATTTCAAGCAGAGATAGCCGCTATCACCCAAGCGGCGAAAGACCTTAAGAGACGGCACATTGTCGGCAAACAAATCACTATTTATTCAGACAGCCAAGCGGCCATAAAAGCCATGGAGTCTGTCGTGGTGAAGTCAAGGGCAGTAAGTCGCTGCAAGAAGTATCTAGAGGAAATATCTCAAGGCAACGTGGTGACCATATGCTGGGTCCCAGGGCATATGGATATTCCAGGTAATGAACATGCGGACGAGCTTGCAAGAGAAGGGTCTAAGATGCTTGAATGTATGGCCCTAAAATCAGTAAGAACTCCGCTAAGCACGCTCACGAGGAGGATTGACATTGAATCCTGGAGTAGAACTAACCTACGTTGGACCAATCTCACTACCTGTAGGCATACGAGAGAACTATGGCCAGAGGTGAGCAAAAAGAGATCTAAATGTATGATCGGATTAAACCGCAAAGAGATTCGCATACTCACGGGGGTCATACCGGGGATACTGCATAATGACTTCTGCAGAAGCTGTAGGGAAGTGGAAGAAATAGAATCTGTTCGCCACCTACTTTGCGAATGCCCAGCCCTCAAGAACAGCAGACACAGGATTCTCAACAGTTACTTCTTCGACGACCTAGATGATTTAAAGAATGTTGATCTCAAAGTTCTCCTGAGATTCATACTTAAATCCGGGTGGTTCCAGTAGATAAACAGACTTCATATCATTGGCTACTCGTTACTAGAGGGTCATGTTACAACGGAGCTTTAAGAACCCATGAGATTCATACTAATCTATGTGGCTCTAATATAAAAAGCGGTTCTTTCTTGTCTTTCAGCAGGTCACACTGGATGGTTCCCGTAACTGGACACAATGGACCCAACTGATGGTCTAAGTGAAGCTGTGGCATGGTCGCCACTAGAGCACCCATTTACCTACCTACCTACTCCCCTTTTAATACTAGCTTAATACGACGCTTTGTTCATTTATTTCTATGGTGCAACTATATCCAGGGCTTGTGAAATGGTAAAGCAAATAATTAAATTTGATTTATAGAGCTCTTCAAAGTTGGGCAGTTGGTAAAAAGAAAGTCTTAAATCTTTTTTTCTTTTTTTCAGTAATAACATGTTTAATAGAAAATTTAAAAAATACGTAGAAAATTGTAAGTTAAAAGTTCTTGGTTAAAATATTATTTTTGTTAAAAATAACTCGTTTTTAAATTTTCAAGAATCAAAATATACTCTCCATAAGTGTTTTATTTCATCACTGCCAACAATTTCATTCTTAAATCAAAGATTTTGATACTCGGGTTCATTTTAACCAACGAAAATGGTTGGCATTACAATTTTTGTTCTGAGTGTAAAAAGAAACACCTATAATTTTTTTTATAAAAAAAACACCTTTTTTGACAGGTTTTTGGGGTTTGAGCAGAGCTACAAAAAATTCAGATTTTTCTAGGGAAGAAACTACCAGAATTTTGAACCTCGAATATCTGTTAAGCTAAACAATAAAAATGTTAGCTTCTACTTCTCCCTTCGGAGCTAATGTAATTTTTAAAAATAAAAACCCCTAAAATTCAGATTTTACTACTTTGGTTGATTTAAAATAGTTTATCAGTTTATATAGTTAAATCAGGTAGAATACGTTATTTTGATTTTTAAAAAAATTCGGCGTAAGTCCAAGCCCCCTTTTGATTATTAATCATGAATAAAAAGATTTTTGTAAATATAAGTTTAATTTTAACTCGTCAAAAAACCTTGGGGACAGATTCCGTGTATATCAACGATAGTCTAAACGATATCGTTTTTGAAGCTTTGATCACCGAAACAAGTCATATTCTACTCGAATTTTTTCGACAAACGTTAGCTTTCATTATATTTGTGGAAAATTAACTGGATTTCTCAAGCTAATTTTAGCACTGAGTTGTCAGTTTTGGATTGTGTGCCCTGAATAATTTGTAAAGAAGTAATTATATCTTTTTCATTCGAAAACATTGAATATTCTATTTAATTTTATGTTTGTTATTAATATTTTAAAATTGAAACAAAGTACAAAATAGAAATATCTTTAAATTGGGTTCGTTCACTTTTTCCCTCCAATTTTGTGATCAGTTTTTTTTTTTTGAACACCCTTTTAGACTTAAAAATCATGACTTTTATTTTTAGACGATGTGCAATATTTTCCAGGATCCGCAATATTAAGGACTATTTTTAAGGAAAAACATTTTGTTGATTATTTTGTATGAGAAGACCTCGCTTCAGCCAAAGATTCTGAAACACCCTGTGGAGCAATTTCTTCGACGACTTTTACGATTTTTATAGCTTTGAAAATTTCTTCAAGCAGAAGAAAATTGTCAGCGATACCTTTGTTCGTTCAAGAGTTATGATTTTTGCAACGAGAAGGGTCATCTTGGGCCACAGTGAGGCATATGTTGCTGGTTCTACCTACACCCTTTTTTGAATTCGTTAGACAGGCTGAACTCCTTGCCTTTTATCTGCGATTGCTGAATAAATGATCGTAGCTCTGATATGTAAGCATGGCTCACATGATAGTTTCTAGGGACTTGAACCTGCGTTGGGACTTTCTGTGTCCTCAATCAGGGACTCCGCACTGACGATTCGTTTTCTTACCAACACACGACGAGGTTCTTTGGGATGCAGGCAGCTAGTCCTGAAAGTCTGTAAGAAATCGGCATTGTTGCTGTTGCTGGAACTCATTGGCCATCATATGTAGTGTCCTCAATTGGAAGGAATGACCACAATAAACTTGGTGATAGTTTAGTAACTGGAGGTAACTTGCATGGGATATATCTGGCTGGGGTAGAGGCTGTGTACTAGAAGCGGCATTTAGAGTAAATAAAAAGACTCATCCCTATCGATCTACTGGCAACTTTATTTCTCACGAAGTAGGTACACACGATTTTGGGTTTTCAGAAGCAGTCTTAAGTATAAACCTTGTGAAATCTGAGGCAATTAAAATGAAAGGCCATTTGCGGGATTGATCCTTAATTGAAAATTCCATTCCACTTGGATGGAGCTTTAGTTATCTCTAATGTACCCTGACCGACAGTCACGTATATCATCTCCATCGACACAAATTATTTCCAAATTGTCACGGGTCTTGTTTTTCTGTTTTCCAAATCAAATTCCCCACCACGTATTATGCACGTCCGCCAAATTCTAATTCCTTTGATTGGCAAAGGCCAAGGCGAAAGCTTGTGATACCGATAAAATAATTAGCTCACGTCATTCGAGAGATAAAAATAACACAGTGAAAACAATTCATGTAGCCGTAGGAAAAATAACTCAAAAACGGTAATTCCGCAGACGAAACCCCTCGCGCAGAGTGCATTAAAATCACGAAGTTCACTCGCGGTGGCGGATCATTAGTGGGCATAATTTTTTCCATACAGAAGAGAGACAGAAGAGACACGCGAAGAACATAAAAACGATAATAAAAAATTGAAAGAAGGTAAAAATTCAAAATGCAAAAAAGCATACAAATTGAAGAGCTGCTTTGCATACCAAATTAAACCGAATCCAGTGAATCGTCGCAGTCGCTCTGCTCTGTATCCTAGCCTAGTGGAGTGACTAACCCTCCGCTGTTCGGCGGTTATATTCATTATGCGAGAGAGTTGAAATATTTCGTCCAAAATCAATAAATCCAAAATGACGCATGCGGTGACATGTATTTTGAGTCCCCGTCCCTTCGGGTAACAAAAAGAAAACGGGGGGAAAAAATCGAATCCTAAGCATAACCAGGTGGGTGATGGTCCCGAATAGAAAAGGAAAAAAGAAAAAAGGAAACCCCTACTCCTTGGGCAGCAGCCATCACAGTTTTATGAATTTCAAAATTGGTTTGCTCTTTCAGCTTGGGTCGTCGTCGTCTCCTGTTTCCACTGGGGTTTCCAACTTGCGGACAAGTATTGTTCTGGTGTTTGGAAGTTTCCTCGGGAACCAGGTGCCGTGTTCTCCGAATTGACTTTAAAATGCGGCAAGGGATGACGTGTCGAAGGATGTAAATTCATTTCGCCAACAAATAAAAAACAAACCGAGGTGTGACTTGAGACTTTTGTGCGTCAGTGTTTCACATTTAAATTCAAACGGCGAGAGCGTTTTTCCACATTATTCCGTCCTTCATATATACACACACCAAGCCAAATGTCGGCAAAACTTCTCAACGGACAGGGATAATGAGCTGTCACTGCTGATGCTAGAGGGCAACGAAAAAAAGAAAAAAAGAAAATCCTGCCAAGTCAGCGAAAGCTAATTTACATCAGTGAGACGTGGAATTTCGGTAATTAAATGTTGACCCTTTTTTACGCTCTCAACGTGGTCACCGATTGCCTCCTTTTTGGCAATATCCGTCAACATCTTGTTGCGGGGTCGCCTCCGGAAAGTTCATCAAATGAAACCCATTAACGTTTGCCATCGCAATTTGGGACACAAAACCATTGCCCAACCAGAGAAAGGACTAAATGAAGTTTTATTGCGTTATCAGCGCTTTATTGTTGTTATTATTCTAGAAATTTAAATGAGAAATTATTGCTCATTAGCTCCGGTTAAGTGGTGGCGCAGGGTTGTGTCTATGACAAACGGGTGACTCAAGCGGAATGCTTAATGTAAACATCCCATATTAGCTTTGTCTCAGATTTGTGTGCCACCAGTTACCGCCAGCGGAACGATTAATTCCGCAGCCACGAACAGAAGATGCCACTTCGTGTTGGAATTTTGGTTCCCAAAAAAAGAAAAGTATGTAAAGAGATTTTCTTGAGATATTGTTGTTCTACTAATTTGTATCTGATAGTGACAGAAGCTGGTGTGCAAATATCAGGAAGAAAAAAAATTCCATCTCCATGGGGAATGGCACATACACTAGAACAAGTGGTATAGTGAAGAGCAGCAACCAGCAGTAAGCCGGGAAAATTGTTATTTAATGGAAATTACTCTCAAATTAGACATGCCTCACAGGGGAGTAATTTGGGACCAGCGATGTGTGTTTTTTATATTCTACATGACATGCGGAATTTGTTGTTCTAAACAAGAGAGCGGGTTAGGTAATTTATTATGACAACACGGTCATTATTGTCAAATACCAGGGGCTTTGTGTTGCTACGCCTGTTAGCAGATGAGACCGATGAAGCGACGCGGCACATTTTGCAATGCAAATTTTGTGGCAAGGATTGTGACTGCGTGAGTTACGTGCGTAGGATTAAACTCTCTCAAGCTATTCGTCGAAGATGGTTTGGATGGTTAGTCTGTAAATAAAATCGTAATTTCTACTGGAGGGTCATTTCGAGATGTTTGGATAGACATTTGCCTCGTTTCAGTCAGTTTTTGTGTATGTAAGTTGACCCTGGAGAGCTGCTTGAGAGGATTTGCTTGTCAGTGTTACTGAAGTGGAGTGGAGTTAGTTATTTATGGCAGGAGGGAGCTTCCTCATTTTCATTTTCATTTGAAATATAATACGATCAATTTCAGAGTCCCATTTGCGCAGAATTTTGATACAAATATGCACAAAATACCTACAAAGGTGTTTCGAAAGGACTCAAATGTCAAATTGTCGCAAATGTCTTTTTGTCAAAACTTTATCTAAAATACCAGTCCACTTTAGGAGCACCATCGTATTTGCTAAAGTTAATATTACATAAGCAACCAGCTGAAATTGAAGCCCACTGGAATAGCATTTAATATCACCCTTCACTAATAGATGTCGCTTTCAGAGATTTATTCGTTTGATACCACATATTTATAATCTAGATTTTGAGCACAGTGGGTTGTTATGCAATTCATTGTATTAAACGTCAATATCATTTGAGAGATAGAACTCTATTAAGTTATATTAATGAAACTGTTAGGTATATCACTAACAGATGGCGCTATTTCAATTGTTTTCGCTCGACTATTATTCGGGGGTAGAAATAAGCATGCGGTATAATTAAATGCTTAGGTGGCAACAACGAAAACAATACCTAAACTAAATTCTCTTTTTTATATCATAATTATAATGATAATGAATGATGATTATAATTATACTCGCTAAAAGGTTATAAGCTGTACACAGTACACAGAGCGAACGATAATAAAATTGGGATTTATATTATTATTTGATAAGGGTCGTTGTACTGTGGCCTTTTGGTATATTTAACAAACAGAGAGGTATATTCCCTTATAAGAGTTTTCCTCGCATTACCAATACTTTTGGGATCATTTTAGAGGATCTTATACTCTTGTTTCTTATTGCTTTCCTATTCTTCTCGGAATCATTTTAGAGGGTCCTACATATATTTTTGCTTCTTATTGGCGGGGAGAAATGCGTAATATTACCATTACTAAGAATCAGAGCTGGCTCCAATGACAGTATTTCCCCATCAGATAAATTGGTACTTGCCCACGTATTTCAGTCTTTTGTGGGTTAATGCCCCATGTCAAAAAGGAAATCGATATCCATCTATACAGATGGATCTAAGATGGACTGTGGAACAGGTGCTGGAATTTTCTCTGAATAATTGAATATACATCACTCGATCAGATTACCTGACCATAGCAGTGTGTTTCAAGCGGAGGTTCTGGCTATCGGCGAAGCTGCCCATATGGTGTCAATGGTGGAAATACCAAGGGATGATATTACCATATTCATTGACAGCCAGGCGGCTATAACAGCAGTGTCTACTATTGAAATTAAATCAAAACTAGTTCGCCGCTGCCGTGAAGAGCTTAAGGTTCTCTGCTCGCAGCACATCACGCGCTTATGCTGGGTTCCTGGACACAGGGATAAAACCGGCAATGAGAGAGCTGACGAACTGGCTAGGAATGGATCCGCTATGGATCAAGATCGTGCGATCAAATTTATCAGGCCACCACTCTGTAATTTCAGAGAGAGGGTGGAAGATAAGATCCGAATGAAAGCCAACAACAGGTGGAAAGAATTAACTACCTGCGAAATATCAAGGAAGCTATGGCGGGAAAACAATCCAAGTCGGACTAGCAAACTCATGCAGTTTGATAGAATGTCGATGTATAAACTGGTAGGGGCCCTAACAGGTCACAACTTCCTAAGAAACCACACAATGAAACTGAAACTCAAGAATGACGACATATGTAGGGGGTGTGAAGACGAAGAGGTACACGAGGATACACCTCACTTCCTCTGTCAATGCCTCAGTCTTTGTCACTTGAGATATAGAACACTTGGTAGATACTACTTCCAAGACGTGAACTTTCGAATGCCTCTTTATCTGATCTTTGCCGGTTCATAAACTTATCAGGATGGCTGGACAAAGTCGAGTAACGTGAGGGAGAAAACTTCATCGCCAACGACATCGGCTAACCCCTCAACAAGGGCATCACAATGGGTCCACAAGGACCTAAGCAGAGTTACTCTGCAGCATCCACCCATCAACCTAACCTAACCTAATGCCCCATGTAATCCCAGCACATGTTTTGGGATTTCACTGGACTTTTTGCAGAATCTGTAGATACCTTCTTCAGATGTACCTAGTTCCCTGAGCTGCTCCGTTAGTTTACAGTGCTCTGTTCGGATGCGAAGGTTATTTTTACTCATGCCCTGCGTGTTATGCCAGGTTTTTGCCATGTTTTCTACCTCTAGTTACCTGTTTTTTTTTTCAGGTTGTGATCCCTTATTCCGCAGAATGGTTCAAGACCTATGAAAGCTTCCAATGCTCCCTTTCCAGCTATGGAGTCGACCATTTCATAAGCATCATGGCCAGGCAGCCAACCGAGGGTTATTTTGTTCCTCCTACCTGCTTGCTACCTAGTTCATTAGGTTTTGGTGGGCATCCCCACAAAAGGTTGCACCTAAAAACTTACGAATTAAGTGCCATAACAGCAGCCCGACATTTACACTACGAGTATATCACAGTTGGTTTTGTTTCTGTCGAGGTTAAGATTGATTTTGACAACTAACTATGGCATAGCTTTCAGCCTGAAAGAAGCTGGTACTTTTGCCCATTGGCTTGGAATATTTTGTTCAAGGCCCGCATACTCCCACTCGTGTTGCGTTAACAGTTCTCGACCCATCTGCTTACCACTTTGTTGTGCGATTGCTCAGTCTGTGTATTGTGGATTCGTTGCTCCAGAGCTTGCTAAGAAAGTTCTTTTGAAAATTTAAATTTTTTGATGATATCGTCTCTAGATAAGGGCCAATAGTGATGAGATGCACTTTTCACTTCCTCTTCCTTCTTTGGCCATTTTTTGAATCGTTTTACTTGCACATTCCTCAAGGCGCAAAGGAGTCAGTTCTAAAAGCAGCTCCATGGCTGCAATTGGGCAAGTTTTCATGGTCCCTGTAATACAAAGCCCTGCCAGTCTTTCCACTTTATTGAGTGTCTTTCGACAGACTGGTTCTGTTTGCCCATGCAATCGCTCCACACGTGATCTTTGGTCTCAAATTGGTTCTAAATGTTTGTGAATTGTAAAGCTAATAGAATCGCATTGCATTGGCTCTGAACGAATCTCTATACTTCATAGCGACACCGAAAATAGGCTTAAGGGTGAACTGATGAGCATTTCTGTCTAGACGGGTATTGCTGATGCTGAATTGAAGATATGCAGCTGACGACATCGCACACAACTTTCCATCTGTGGTGGCCAACGTTGCCCTAGAGTTCCCACTCTTTTGTGTGATTATGCGTACAGCCAAAATGATGCGGTCAACCACTGAAGCCTAATTACACACTTTATACTCAGACATGTTTTCTGTCAGTATTCGTTGGCACATTAATTTCCTTTCGGAAACTTCCACCCAATATGTAAAAATGCTCCCATTCATTTCAAACAACATTTCGTACTGTTCTCCTTTAAACGCTGGCAGCACAAATTTAACTAAAATACAGTTGAAAACATTTTCCCATCAACTCCCGATTAGTGTTCATTTGATGGCAAATGGGTTGTAGTTAGGTAATGAACAGTTTAAGTGACTGGTTTAACGATGGCAATAATTTTGTAAAGTATATGCTCGTTCGGTTAAGTGCTCGTTAAAAGCCCATTTCGTAAATCATGCAATGAGCTATTCCACTTGTGCCATTACTAGCTGCGGATAATCAAAATCATTCTCAGCTCATATTATAATCATTCCCTGACACATTTCTAATGATAATTTTGAGATGAATGCTGATGGTTCGTGGTGCATTACAAGCACCCAGTGTGCACATAATAACATGTTACCTAGATACACCATCAGCATATCAATTGATTGAAGGCGTTAAATGCCACCTTTGGTTTTAACGACCGACAAAATCGATATTTTGGTTGGGTTATCGAGTGGGGTTAGGTTTGGGTAAAACTGTTGCTTTAGTAGTTGGTCGTTATGGCTATCAGATTAAATGCGTTCCCAACTTCATTTCTGCATGATTAAAGGCTTCACAAGAGTTTTCGAACAATCCAACTGAATAAAACAAATGCCAGTCCAAGTCCACGGCAAAAAAAAGAAAAAAAAACATAAACAATCAATCGCCATACGCCATATTGAACACACAATCGCAATCCCTTATGTGTGTCTTTTTTGAAAAATCCCATATAAAACACTTAACGAACAGCAATTCAAATCTTGTTATGAACAGCAAACAGAACTGAATTGAAAGAACAACAGAGCAGTGGAAAAAAAAAGAATATATATCACGAAACCCATTTCACCCCTACTGGTGAATGAAAATTCTGTTTACGATGCTAAGTAATAAACACAATAACACGACCGGATGCTTTTGTTTAACTTATTCGAAAAGAACCCTCCGCGAACGAAGCCGACTGCCGCGAGCTATTTTTAATTCCACCATCTGTTTTGTAAACAAAATGCGGGCAAACATTTTCGCGGATATTGGCCATGTGCTGGGAGAATTTCCCATTTTCTGCAGGACCCTTCCTTGTCACCTCACGAGAATAGGTAAATAGGTAAACCTACCGCACTCAGACCGACCCTACTTAGCAATATTTTCGGAATTATAAAACAGTGTCCTTCGGCCAACCTACTTGAGTGAGATCATCTGGGTGGGTAGGGCTGTCACTATTATTCTATGCCACATCAGTTCGTATTGAGTGCGTCCCCGATGAGGGATTTCCTGCGGTCAAGCCCAGCCGTTTGATTGTATTGCAGCGGGGAGAAAAATAAATAAATAAACACATCTACTCGTATGTAGGTGGGGTATAAAATACACTCGGGTATCCACAAAACCCAAACTAGATTTAAGCTGTTTTTTTTTTATTCTGTGGCCGGCTTAAGCTTTTGCACCTGTTCAATTATTTTATGGAATTCGATGGGGTCTATAAATTTTAAGTGAATTGGGCTTATGTGGAGGCTTATCATTCTTTTTTTTTTTGCAGCTTCTCTGTTGGTATTTGAGGCAAATCAAATAAAGTTATAGAAGTGGTACGAAATAGGTGATTAAGGTTGACAATTGAAAGGTTTTTTCTCATTTAACAGTCAAATGCGGTGGTGTTTTTTTTTATAAATTTTGATTACCTTACTGGCAGGGAAAGAAAAATAAATAAAACTTTCTCGCAGATCTATTATTCGGTGTCATGCAGAGAAAGGGACTGGCTGCGCATTTGATATGCCGAGATTTTAGTGCTACGAAAGAGTTTTATGCGCGGTGTGTATGTGTGTGTGCTGGATGTCATCATAAATCTTTTGTAATAAAACAATTCGGTTTTATAGTTGCCATTGTCATCATCCATTTGACAATAATCATTTGGAAGCTGTTTTTAACGATCTACTTAGGTCGGGAAGAAACCTCTTTGGATTATTGAAGGTCGGGCGAAGTAATATACTTGGGGGACAGGACAACGTAAATGGAGGATGTGGATGGACGATTTA
Source organism: Cheilosia impressa (assembly GCA_948293265.1). Taxonomy (NCBI): domain Eukaryota; kingdom Metazoa; phylum Arthropoda; class Insecta; order Diptera; family Syrphidae; genus Cheilosia; species Cheilosia impressa. The sequence continues at coordinate 43,791,472 of OX411884.1, read as the reverse complement.
CAATACAAGGAAGAGTTGTGCAATAGGAACTAAACACTTAATTGGAACATTCGAGTATCTTACTGAATTTGGTCTGAAATTGGTTATTCATTTTGGATATTAAGCTGATTTTCAGAAAGGGCTTCTTCATTTGTGTCCTCATGAGGAATGATGTCCTTAGGGGGTTTTAAACCTAGATTCTTACAACTATTCATTTGCAATTTTTAGCTTTCTCGCATTCGTAGTAAGAGAGAGAAATTGTGTTTGTACAAAATTTCGAACTCAAAATGTTAATCAATTTTGATATTATGATAGAGGAACTCAAAAAATTGGGTCGCAAAATTTTGTCCGTCTGTCTGTCCGTATGTCCCGAGGAATACAGCCTAAACGGCTGCCCGGATTTCGTTCAAACTTCGGATTTGCAGTTTAGGGGCTTACAGTGCGGGGCCGTTTTTTTTGCACGGTAACCTCAAAATTGCCACATAAAATGTTCATACCAGTTTGATTTGTTTGATAACGGCTCTATCCAAAATTGATATTTAAGCTTATGTATGTGAGGTTAACATGACTGCATACTCAGTTTTCCGTTGAAAAATCGAATAACGGTATTTTTGAAATTTGGACATACATATCTCGGAAACGCACCATACGATTGCAACAAAAATGCATTTCTAAGGTAATATGGTCATTTCTAACTTAATGGCAAACTCAGTCCTTCTCAATATTATCGTAAAATGGATTTTTGGAAAAAGTCATTTTTGAAAAATTTAGTTTTCTCTAGTCTACCTAAAAACGGCAATAACGATTTTGGCCAAAATGCAAACTTAGAGTAAAATTGATGTATTCAAATTTATTGCGTCCTTTATTTTCAATTCGAATCACCGAAAACGCTTATTTTAAAAACTGTTCATATCTCGAAAACCCCATTTTCAATTTCGACTAAACTTTTTAAACCAAGTAATGCTTACATCCCAAACAATTACTAGTATTTGGATTTCAGCTAAATAGTTAAGCAATAGTATTTTAGTATTTTTCAAACTAAACATTGCAATATTTGGTATACTGTATTGTCTGGCAAATTTTACAAAAACCGCTCTAACGATTTTGATCAAAATACACATTAAAGATAAAATTAGTATTCAAAATAAGATCCCGTACTTAGTTTTGTCTCAAAAAATTCTAATAGTGACGTTATAAAAATATTTCTCTAAAATGAGTACCCAAATCTCGATCTGTGTTCACATTTCTATGTTATATTTTTGCAATAATTACAACGGCCCACTTCCAATGAAAGTACAATAACAGATATGCAAAACTTCTTTTTAGCTAACATTACCAACTTCTTTTTTTTCAATCATATCGAATATGCACCCTAAAAATAAATCCAACAACTTGAAATTTACACAATCAACTCCCAATAATTCATTTGAACCAAAACTGTTGAAGAACAAGAAAGTTACATTCGACCCAGTCGTGCACTTTATTTTTTGCATGTTAGCAATATTTTTAACTGTAGCTATATATACGTTCAAAGTTCAAACTATTCACCTTTTCAAACTGAGTCTGGCGATAAAAGCAGCCATCCACATGAACGCTGTTTAAGTGCTAGCCACACGGTAGTCAATAGCGATTGGCCCCTGACAAATGTGAACCCAGCTGTAATACCTGCTGCATTTAAATGATGCCAACAAAAAAAAAAAAATGTCCACCACGATGCATCCTCCGTAAAGTATATGCGCACTGAAACCAAACAGCTCACGTAATTTTCAGATACACGATATATCATTTCTTAATAACCATCATAGCCAAGGCTGTACGGCGTACGGCGTATACACATTCACTTACTTAACCCACCATATTTCAACATATAGAGGCAACGATGACGACCGACTAACTTGCGGCATCATTTATTTAATGTATTTCTTCTTTTGACCATTCGACGTTGTCCGTGTCCAACCAGCTGGCTGGTTATAGGGTTCGATACTCCGAGGTGGCTGAGAGGTTATAACTTACACCCCAGTAAATAGCTCGGCGGGGCCCAGCCGTCCCAGCTTTTCCACTCGGGAGCGGCTATAAAACTTACTTTCATTTGGCCCGAGATATCTTTGCACGTTGATACATGGCCGTCATGCACCTAATGCTCATTTTCCTCTCCCCCACTGGAACGCTATAGTTATTGGCTTTATTTTTTTTCTTCTTCTTTTTCTTCTTCACTTCCTTTAGTGACCATTAATCTCTTCCACTTTTCAGAGTTTATTGTTATTGAGAATGAGAATCCTAGTGGCCCAGATAGCGCAAGAGTGCGCGCACCCACCCACAAACATACATGTATCATATTATCACATTCTTTCAATATGTACGAGCAGTATAGGTTCGGATGGCACAAGAAAGTCCATTATAACCAAGCACATCTATATGTATGAGCGACGAGTTGATGAAGGAACGTGTGCATGTGATGCCCTGGTTTGGTTAAACCGATGGGGGTGGATGTCCTGTCCATAGACGTTGAATTAATATGAAATTAATGACTTTTGATGATTTTTTCGAAAGCCCAGATACGGATGGACGAGGACACGATGACACCAGATTGAAACATGATTTGCTGCAGAATGAATCTTCATCACTCTCGTGCGGCTAATCTTGTTTTTATTTTCCACTTCAATCAACAACATTTAGTGGGTAATTCAGTTTGACATTTGGCATGATACAGGGCGGCAATGGCGGCAATGCGCGCACGCTCATATAATATCGTTCAGTTTGAGTGGGTTAAATTGGGTTTCGAGGTAAACCCCGAACTCATATACTCGTACCTCCATCAGAGAGACGCCTGACCTTTTATTGCGCTGTCATGGCCGTGGAGCGCCCTCCCGAGGGTCCATTTAAATTCATTGCAAGCCCAACACCCGCTCTCTTATACATACGCTTAGGGTCGATGGAAATTATTTTTATTACACAAAAGAATAAAGTTCGCACCTAAACGTGCATTGAATGCGAACGGGGACAAGGAAGGGTCGGCATTTTGCGTGACAAATTGCCGCTGTAATGTATGGCTATACACTGTTGGTTTGACTTTTGCGATCCATGAGTGACTACCGGAGAATGGGAAGCACTCTCAACATTTGAATTCACATAAAATGAGATAAAAGTAAAAATGCGAATAAACACGGGCACAAAACGATATCCTTCGGCCGTTTAATGAGAGTGATTGTCTGGTTACAGGGTGCTGTTGATTTTCGTTTCACTGGTGCGGTAATAAAAACGGAAAATAAAAATATTACGCCGGGGACTATTAGGTAGATTCGAATTAATTTCGTTTACACACGTATCAACATCGTAAAGTGCGAGAGCAGATACGTATTTCCAGTGGGGATTTCGCTCTGATGGTAAAAGGGTTAACATATTAAAATGTCAAGGATGACAGTGGATATAAATTAGGCCGGCTCGTTTTTAGTACTTCACTTCTGATTCTGTTGAAAGTCATTCAAGTTGAGAAGAATTCCAGTTTAGAAATACAAATGCTGCTAACCGAGATGAGATTTCTCTAAACAATGGGAGTTGTAGAATTTCATTGCATAGTTCAAGGAAGTCTTTCCAAACTCCTACACAAATTGAAAAAAAAAATGCGTCACGAATATTGAATTGGTTCACGTCATCAAAATTATAGGAGTCAATTGATTTACCCTCGCTTTTCTTGTTTATCATTGGTGCGTCAGTTCTTTGTCAATGCTGCTCGTTTGTGGAATTTTCTACCCCGTAACATTAAAAAAAAACTCCTAAAGAAACCTGCTTTAAAACTATACATAGGTATATTAAAACTCTACGGAGGTTGTTCCGATTTCGATGAAACTCTTCTTTAAATATTTCTTTAGACTCCGAGAACACTATAGATAAAGTCGTTCATTGCCACGCCTTTTTTTTGATGGCGTTTTGGGATAAAATCTATTCTTTTTCTGACTTAACTTCCTTTAAATTGACATTACTCAACTAATTCTTAATAAATATAAAAAGCACGATTGCTTAAGGGAGCCAACACAGAATTCTGATACGTTGCAAGAAAAAGGGCTGTGAGTGCCGTTTCTGAAGCTACTCGACGAATTTAGATTTTTCGCACTATATTTACCAAGCATTGGCTCGCTAAACACTAAATAGTGTTGTTATAGGGTGCAGAGTTCAATTTCCAATGTATTCATTTGGAAATAACAGCAGCAACTAAATAAGGTCCAAAATAACTAATTGTGGCAGGTCCTCGAAAAAATTTTCAAAAAGAGCAAACACTTCCATATATATTTTAAGCTACCAATCAGATTTTTGCTTCTTCCAGGAGCTGAACTACGGACAAAAATCCAACAAGATCAAACTAAATTTGGTTCATCTAATCGAAAAATAAAAGCAATTATTGTTTTTGGTAGTCACAGTGGCTTAGGGGTTAGGCTGTTGGACTTCTAAGCGTTCCAGGTTCCAACACAGGAATACACACAACATGCATCTGAAGGTATTTTCGACTGCGCCACCTCTCGCGACCGTCGGACAAACATTTGAGATTATAGTATAACTGCTATGAAAGAGCTCTTCAATTAGCCTTTTGGACTCGGCATAAAGCTGTAAATCCCTACCATTCGTTAAAAAAAAAAAAAAAAAATCACACAAAACGCATGGTTGTGGGAAGCTGGGACTAGTGTTCTTACGGGCCTCCTGCACTAACAATTTATTTATTTTTCTTGGTGATAGTTTTGGTTTAGGATGGTGGGCGCCTATCGAAGGAACTTTCTCCTTTGTTGGAGTGGAACCAAAGTGAAGTGTTCGATGTGCCTGTGAATGTTTTTCTGAGGAAATGTTGAAACAGCCTCAATTGTTATAACAACAATTTTTAATTTTATAAGAAAGGGATCTAATCAGTGTAACTTTTGTATAAAGTAGTTTAGGAGTCAAATTGCGTCACCCAGCTTGCGTCACCCGTATGAACAAGTAAAAATGGACGGAATTTGTTTTTGTTTCGTTAACTTTCCGTGAACGCATAAGCTCGTTTTCGTATGTAGCAATTCGTTCTCAAGGAATGAATTTAACGTACTTATTTTTCGATTGCTCAGACTTGACTCTGCTTAGGTAAATAAACTAAGCATATACGGAATTTCACGTTGATAAAAAAGATAGAGGGACAGTTAGTTGCTCCTTGATACAATTTGTAAGGTAAGATAAGGTACTATTGGCTTCTGTTTACTGAAAAATAAAAAGGACATTTAAACCACCGATATGGATTCCAAAAAGCTAGATCCACAAATGATACCTTTGATTAAGTGATATAAATATCAATAAATACTGGTTTTCACTAGAAGACGAGGAGGAAAAAAAGACTTTGGTATAAAAGCCAAAAACGCATTTAATACAAAAAGTTGGTTCAATATAATGGAAGCTCTATGAGATTCCATGAATACCCCGAGTACATTGTCCAAAAAATCAGAAATCAACTGGACAAGACTGTGCTTAAAACAGAACGATGTAGAGATTTAAGAGTCTAGAATTACTGTTGGCATTCCACAGGTTTCCGTTGTCGGACCTGTGCATTTTTTTTTAGATATAATGGACAATGTTTGATGGTATTTCCCGAGACTGCAAAGTCCCTGGGACGAAACTTATGGGTTTCTACGACGATATAGCGATATTGGTGATAGCTAAATACCTAGAGCTGGAGTTGACTGCCTCCACGAGGCCTTTACATTTGCCAAACAATGCCCAGAATCGAAAGAGCACAAGACGAAAGCAGTACTTTTTACTTCCTGTCGAACCGAAGAGGATAACAAAATGAATGTATATTTCGACAGTACAATCCATCAAATACCTCGGCGGAGTTTTGGGACAGACTAACTCTGTAAGGCATATGGAATATAAATATTTCGAAGAAATGCGAAATGGGTCTTCAAACCTTTTTAAGAAATAGAACAATGAAACAAGAAGCAGCAAAAGATTGATATTGGTTAGAGCCGTTAACTTAACAATGCTCCATGCATCCCCAATTCGGCCGTAAAGAGGGACCGATGGCTGATGAGAAGTACTTATAGATTCACTGCACTTGTAGAATTGGCAAAGTTTTCAAAGAAATTCTAAACGAGGCAGAGTACGTTTCGATGGATCGATCTATGGACGTGGCTAAGCGGGACGATTTTGAGATGGAAGGACACAAAACATTGGCACCAGAGGAATTAAAAAGGCATGGCAAAGCTATTTCGATGGGAACAAGGCAACAGACAGATGGATACATAAAATTATACAGAATAAAGAACCACGGATAAGCAGAAGACACGGAGCGGTAAGCCTCCAGTTGACACAATTGCTGTCGGGTAACGAGGACGGTTACCGTAGAGAGGGTTTTTTTCATTTCATTTCATCGAAATCTCGATGAAACACCAGAGTCCAAAGTGTCCTGAATGTCTGGAATGCAACGAAAGACCTGATAAATGTAGTGTTTAACTTTCCAAGATCCCTGAAAAAGGAATGCAGATAAGATAGTGAGTGAAGGACTAAACTTGGTATGCATAAGGTCGGAGGAACGCAGTAAGAACACTACTAATTTGAATACAAACCAAGTTCGGTCAGAAGGAAGAAGACGAGAGGAGAAGACGCACTAATAAGAGCGATAATCCTGCGGATAATCCGGGTCGGCTAGTAATATCGTATGAAAGACATGCGTCTTATGGGTCTTAGCTGGGAGAGGCTTCGATTGGTGGGTACACATATCCAGTGGATCACGGAAGGATTCACCTCTGCTTTTAAAAAGAAAGATGCGCACTTCTTATTTTCCCAGCTTTGTAGACCTGAATCACTTGAAAGGTTCTTATCCTATGTAGAGGGTTTCAGAAACCCAGATTTGAAATCACTAAAAAAGTTTAAACTGAGTTTAAAGGCTAAAAGGGATGTGGACGACTTTAATACCCAGAGTTTGCAAATTGTTGACGCATTCCTATAGTTATGGACAAAAAAGTGTTGATCTAGTGGCGCCCTCTACTTATTTATTTTTGGTAAAAGTTATTCCCAGTGATTCAATTGCAGAAGCTTTCTTTGGCGGCCATGGTGAGTACCAAGTTTTTTCCTGCTCACCCAGACGCCGCAAGTTCGAACCCCAGGAGGAAAAATCCATCGAATTTAAGGAAAAACACAGAGTTTGTCTGCCATTGCATACCGAAACATAATGTATCCAGAATTTAGAATCTCCTTTTTTTTTTCTTTCTATACCACAAACGAGTAACACTCTTCGCTCTTCACCTGGCACACATATACAAACATTGTCCAGTTGTTATGCAACGTCTGCATCCGTGCAAAATGCAACAAATTCCTCACACACCAAGTATCAACCGTTTTAATGATCCGCATTCCTTTTGCAAAGTCCTTGCGTAACACTATGGGAAGTACTCCAAGTTAACACCACCAGCCCACCGCCCCTCTTACTTGATTAAGGATAATTAGAACGCGCGTCTTTGTTGCCAGCACAGGTCTGTAAGTGCCAAACGGACAGAGAAAGAAAAAATAGGAATCAGAATAAGAAAAAACAAAACCGAGAAAGAGTAAACGTTGATTAATTCCAATCCACCCTGTAGATCTCTCGCTTCCTTGTTTGAGTGCGTGACTTTTCGCCCCCCAGTAACATTGTTGACTCAAGTAGACTTCCTGCTTGCCACGTGATAATATATACTACTCGTAAACGCGATGGTTGACACACTTTGCACGGCGCACCCGTTTCGTCGAGCAATGAACTCGATGATGATGGATTTTTTTCCGTTTGTGCACCTTTCGTTATGCTACCGCCTCCTGGCCAAGGATTAATTATCCTCAAATCAAGATGACAACGAATTAAATCCAAAGGATGTAATAAATGGTGAATTAAAACGATGACAAGGAACCAATCTGCTACGTTTAACACTACCGACGACAGGCTTTTATAACAAAATCGGCTCTGAAACCCCGAAAACATCAGGGTAAGCCACAGAGCCTCAGACGGAGAACCTCATCAATCATGCTACAAGGAAGGCAGCAGCAGCTGATTTGTCTTTCGGCGTTTATTGTTCCTGTCATGTTACAAGAACTCGGCCTAGATTTTTTTTTTCATTTTTTTTTCGTTCAGAGTCCTTCTCCTTCGCAGTGCCGACATAAATTTTAAAATATCACCAACTCCACTGGGTGTCCTTTCGCAAAAAAAAAAAAATGAGAGAAAAAGTTCAGAAAAGTGACAGTGATGGTGGCAGCGGAACCTCCAGTGTAATTTTAATAACACGGCGACCATGCGATGTGAAGTGACCTGCAAAATCATCGGGACGAGAGTGAGTTGTTGCGTGTGGCAGGATGTGAATAGTGCGCGCACTGCATATGTGACTTTTAGAACAATCCTTTTTTTTCACTGTTGCGTTCGTTGTGGACATGTATATATTTTCGTTTCCTGTGGTAGCATAAAGAGTCCATCCATCCAAGAGTGAGCTAACCAACCACCCTGCCAAGGACGAATGTGGGTTGCTTTGGCGTATGTATTCATTGTTGTATTTGAAACTCACATGGGCGTCATTGTAGTCGATTATTGTTTTTGGATTCGGAACCGTTCGAAATACAATTTTTTGCTACTCGCGGCTCGTGTGTATAGCTGCATTAGCACTTGAAACCTATTTTCGACTATGTGTGACATTTCCTGAATAGTAAGGACGTTTTTTTCTTCATATACATTTACCCCGAGCACTCTGAAGTCCTTTGTTCTGGTTTTGTGTAGTAAAATGTTTGGCATTTATTTGTCGTGCTTTGTTCGCAAAACCGCTGACATTACTATCAGTAGCAGCTCTCTCCCTCTCTCCCCCTCACAATGGGTCAGTGATGTAGATTGAAATTTCGATTGGGGATTTTCGTATATTTTCGTGAATGCAATTGTTGACTAGATTTGAACGGGAAGTGCTGTGTGGGTGGGCTTTGTTGTATTGTAACAAGTTTTTAATGGAGACTATAGCTGCCAATACAGGGAAGGAAGGAAGCCAACGAAAAAGAAATTCTATTTTTCCTTCTTTTTTTCTATTTTGCGGCTTGTGGTGGAATCAGCACTTATAATCCGTTCCCAAAGAAAAAAAAGGAAATAATAGATTTGCTGCAGCACGGATACATTGATAGTCATGGGTTGTTTTTTGTGCCACACACGTGTCAATAATCGGGTACATGTATGAGATTTATGGGTTGCGGAGGTATGGGGCTATAGAATTGTTTTGTATGGGGTATCGATAGATACGTCCCAGTAACCAAGCAATGTCATATAGTAGGTGGTTTAAGAGTACCCTTTCGATTCATGAATTGGATGCTATTCTACGTATTGACCTTTTTCGGATACAATTGGAGTTTATTGGCGGCTGTTGAGCTGGGTTTTGCTACAATTGAGCCCAAATTGGTATTAGGAGTATCTTCTTTGGCATAATACAAAACTCCTCGCAGTAACAAAAATGGTACCTAACAAATTAGATCACATCTTTATATCGCAGTAAAAATTCGAAATTATGTTTGAGCCAGAGAAGAGTTCGATAAATACCTATTTGGGAGTCACTTTTCAAGTTGAACAGCAAAGATAGACACGGCAACATCGACAGAAAATTCGGCAGGAGGAACATCTTTAGTTGTTTTAGAAGTTGTGCTGAGCAGATTATCTAACTAGTAACAGCGATTTTTTAAAGGTTGCAACGTAGGTGAATGCTGGTTGAGAAATTTTTATTGAAAAAAATATATTTTTGTGACAGAAAAAAATTTAAGAGACGTACATTTAGGACCAAATTGCTACAGCAAGTGCAACGAATAATGCTTGAGATGTGGTCTTATATTCCCATCGTCCAAGAGTGGTAGCAAGTGGGTTATATACTTCATTTCATGTAGTATGAAATGCAAACAAAATTTCTGGATATGATATTTTGTAACCGCGATACTAATAATCACTTTTAGTGTCCAGGATAATTTTTTTCGAACTGACAATTGCTAAATTTTCCTTACAAAATTGCATATTGTGACCTACAAAATATATAAGGTGAAGTTAAGGCCCTAACTAAATTAAATGCAGTGCTAACATTTGTTAACTTTTTCGAATAAGTAGTAAGAGAAAGATTTTATGTTCGTACAAAATTTCGAACTCGAGATTTCAATCAATTTTGACATTACGATGATAGAGGGACTCAAAAAAGTGGGTCGCAAAACTCTGTCCGTCTGTCGTCTGTCCGTATATCCCGAGGCTGTCCGAATTTAGTTGAAACTTCGGATTTGGAGTTTGGGGGTTTACAGTTCAGTGCCGTTTTTTTGTACGGCAACTTCAATATTAATGGTACTTCCCATACAAAATTTTCATACCAGTTTGATTTGTTTGAAAACGGCTCTAACAATTTCAAACAAAATCGATATTTTAGCTTAAGTTGGTGAGGTTAACATAACTGCATACTCAGTTTTCCGCTGAAAAATTAATATATATCTCGAAAACTGTCAATACGATTGAAACAAAAATTAATTTCTAAGGTAATGTGGTCATTTTTAACTAAATAGCAAACTCAATTTTTCTCTATATTATCAAGCAATGAATTTTTAAATAAAAGGCATTTTTTAAAAATTACCTGAAACGGTAGCAACATACTTCGACTAAAATCGATGTTTTCAAAATAATTGCGTCCTAAATTTTCAATTCTAATCACTGAAAACGCGAATTTAAGAAGCTGCTTATATCTCGAAAACACCATTTTCGATTTGGATAAAACTTTGAAAACCAAGTAATGCTTACATCCTGAACAACATCTTATACTCAGTTTTACGCTAAATAGTAAAAGAACTAACATTTTTGAAACTAAAAATTGCAATATTTGTTGCTGTTTTGTCTGTATAATTTCACAAAAAAACTGCTCTAACGATTTTGATCAAAAAACATATAAAAGATAATATCCAAATTAGATCCCGTACTTACAATAACAGCTATACTCGAAACTGCATTTTTTAGCAAATATTAAATGAAGAAGTATTTTTTCAACCATATTTAGAATAATTCCACCTATTTTGAGCTTTAAGGTCAGAAACTCCCACTTCATTTGCATTTGCAATTTATAACTGCCAGTGCGAATTGAAGAAAGAAAAATCTCAATTCGCTCATTTAATCTATGTAAAGATATCGGTCGATCTATACGTCAAAAATCAGTAACTGCGGTAACACTCGCACAGAAACATCGAATTTAGTTTTGATGGCGGCGTTGCAAAAGCCACTAAAAACCAGTAGTTCTAAATACTGCGCGTCAAAGTTACAGTCGCTGTTGCTGTGGCAACTGTCAACCCGATTCCCAATTAATGCTTTTCATTTTCGCTTTTAATGACTGCCGCATAGAACCGACTGATTTTGAGCGATGGCATTGGTTAAGTTGGGTTAAATGGCATCGGTCGGTTGCGGCTTATTGACATACCACTGAAACTTTATGAAACCCCACAAGAATAAGTCTATCGGGGTGAAGTCACACAATCTCGGCGGTCAATTCATGCCACCTCTGCCAGAGAAAACAATACCCACAAATAGACACAAAATGGGAAACTACGCACGATCTGGTATCACTACGGGGTTTATACCATCCGTTTATTAAATTCGTTAAAGCTACAAGAGAACTCAACACTTTATTCATTTTGACAAATTATTACATTCGACAGCTTGTAGGCAACGATCTGACATTATCCTTCAAATTTGGGGTATGGGAGCATAGTTTTGTAGGTTTGGGAACTTTAGTGACCCGACCCATGCTGAGGCATCCAAAGCAGAGGTACGAGTATCTGTGTCTAGCTCGAAACAGGTATAAATGCATCTCCAGAATTAGTTTACCAATTGCTCAATATACATTTGGAAGGGTCGCCCTCAAATATGCATATTAAGTAAATAATTATTTGTTGATGGCATTCCGTGGCAATTTTTCACGCAAATGACCTACAAAGTCGTATGTGCGGGACATTTCCATTAACTCTATGGAGGAAATTATTAACTGGAGCCAGGAAGCAGCGTTAATTGCTTCAGTGACTTTTGTCATCTAACCGCAGACGAGATTTAATGAAAATCCAACTCACCAACAGACTTACCATAGGAAGGCGAAAGGACTACACAATAGTTCCTCGACGCACGCAATTCATAACCGCACCGAGCTGAATTCATCCAACCGACGACAGTCAGCAATTCCTGTATGCAGCAACAACCCTTCATTTTGCCGTATAAATTGCATAAATAGGGGGTAGCAACTATAGCAACCCTCTTCTCGGTGCTCATGTTGTCAGTCAAGTTGGCTGTTACGACACGAGATGCCCGCTCTGACGAATGCCTGCCACCCACCGCATCCTGTGTATGTGTGCGTCCGTCTATGCTAATTGCATACAATTTAAGTAATTCTTCTGACAGACATTTCTCTGAATGCAATGTCCACTTGAGCAACCATAGCTCCCCCCAAAGATGACGGCTACACACAAGAAGCACTATGCTTTGTTCGTGCACAGAGCAATCAAGAGGTACGAGCAATAAAAATGCATAAAAGAGAAAAATTTATTAGCAAATTTATTGCAGAAAGACACTCGAACGACCGACAATAAGACAAACAGACTTTATCGGGTCTTGGAGCATGCATTGGCGTAAAATGGCCCCAGCATGGAGGGAGTAGTACGCCGTAACGAGGTCACACTGCGAAAGGAAAATCTGAATCGTTTAATATGCACACAGCCGGACCGATGGCGGACACACCATCTGTCTGTCAGAGAGCATATTATAGTCGAGTTTCAAGTAGCTGCGAGAGCCAGCAGATGCAGCAGATGTGTGTATGTGTGTTTATTCAATCGCGAGTGCTTGCATTTTGTGCGAAGTCAAACAATTAACACGAACGATGTGCTTTGAATCAACTCACCAGTCACCATCACCATAAGCAGATATTTCCTTGAATCAATGTTTTAGTTTGTGCAGGAGATGCATCTGTGTACATAGACTTGGAAATTTTCTTTTTACTTTTTGATTTCGTAGCGAGAAAGTGGATCGAAATGCGATTCAAAATACCCGTATCGACATAATAAAAGATGTATTTCATGGTAAGAGGTCCGTGCATGAATCATGTATACGATGTCATTATTATCCTTGATGACGTCAGGGTCAGCAGACACGAATTAATTGAGATGAACACTTTTAGTATCTACAAACGAATATATCTCCGGAAATTGTTGTGTTAATCTTGATGTACACACACAGCTTTAGGTCGGTCGCATAGTGCCATCTGAAGTGCAAATACCCCCAGCAAAGACGATAAGTACCGGAAACATGCTGGGATTACCGAGAGCAGAATGTTGAACGACTTTGTTTGAAAATGGTTGTACAACAAGTCGCAATAGTGGTTACGCAAAGTGATAAAATAACATTACTTTGCAAATCGCATTGATATTTGAATTCGGAAATCTCAATCGGATATACGTTAGCTAGGTTTTGATGTCCTTATAATTTTGTTTTAATCTGCAGAGTTGTATTTGTTGACATTTACGCATTAGATTAGTTTTATGATTTGTGGGTGAAGAATTAGGACTGTTAAAAGGAATAATACGGTGACTTTGATTGAAGCTGGATACCAAGGTACACCACAAATGTTAAGTAACGCATGATATAAAAAGTTTAAATCTTTTATGTATGTAGCTCCTTGGTAAAACAAACCAATTTGAAGGTCAAAACCATTTCTTCAACATTTTTTAAAATTACCACAGTCGCTTATAACTTTTTTTGTCGTTTATTATATTTTTCTCATATTATATTTATATATTTATTTCTATATTTATATATATATATTTCTTTGCCAGATATAAACTTACAAAGTCTGCAATGTGCATTCAAAAAATATTCGTTAATAACCAACAGATCTAATAGAAGTTTGGAAGTAAAAATAAAAAACATTAAAGTCAGAATGGCAAGTGTTTTTGAGAAATCGCTGCACAACATTCGATCTTGATTCAGTATTTTTTACTTTGCAATTTTAGAAGTCGATCTAAAAAGAGGAAGCTCTGTAGGTCATGCAATAGAAAAGTAAATAAAAAAAACACCACAAACCCAATTTTTAACGAATAGAGGTGAATAAAAGAATTGCGAAGTATGACGATGAAGACTTAGGGCCTGACTAATAATCCTTTTAAACCTTTGAACTAAATATTTTGTAGGTCCCAATATGCAATTTTGTATGAAAAATTTCGCCATTGTGAGTTCGAAAAACTTATCCAGGACAGCATTAAAAATTATAAATATCGCGGGTAGAGGTCACTTGTTACAACCTCACTAAAACGCTGAAAAAAACGATGTCACCTTTACAAATTCTTCAGTCATTTCGACACGAGGGAGGGAACACGTTTTCTAGATGCACATCTAACAAAGAAGGAAATTTTTTATTTCGTAGCCTGTTCAAATGAACCTCGAAAGATGTTATTTGTCTTTAAAAATCTGTCTCTTAAAGCCCAAATTTTGAATCTGTCATTGAAGTCGTTATGGCTGGTGACTTTGGAGTTCGGACCTGTAGAATTTAGAGTTTAGGTGTGGTTGCTAGTAAAGGAAGGTGGCAATAAAGTGCAATTTAAGTTACAGCTTACTAGCTTTACATGGGCCAGAATCAGCGAACCAAGTTGTCAATTGTCTTTTTGAATGCAAAGATTGGTTGCGTCTATTTTGTAGACTTATAGACCTATTCTGTTGTTGTGGATGGCATTTTTTTAATTAAGGTTTGAGGGATACGTAAGCAATAGTGGTGAGACACAGGCCAATAGAATGTCACTTGATAAGTAATAAAACAATAAAGGGCCTTCGCTTTTCCAGGCATCGAATTACATTACCGACTATTTATCTTCATTCATAGATAAACACTCAATTTTTCACATTTCCCCCACAAAAATTAATATCAAATGTCATAATATTATAACATATGTCAAAGTGACAGAACATCATTCAAACAAAAAGGTCAAAGTGTGTTCTCATTAAATTGAAAGGAAAACTGTGACTTTTCATACATGCAACACGTCAACGTCGACTTGAAGCAATCCGGCTGTACATTCGCAATAATGTACTTGCGGTCGGTGGTCAGAAATAACTCGCGCGATTTGCCAAGACAAATCGATTTCGTTTCTCATTTGAAAACATTGTACAAAGTGTCTAAGAATCTCGGTTTTATATACTTTAGGTTCAACCCACGACTTCAAAGATTCGAGGAGTGTAAGCGGCAGTACCTTATCTACAGAATACTGTACAATGTATTGTTTGTTGTTAATATGTTATGTTTGGGTCTGTTTTGCTTTCTTGCTTTACTTCTTTACACAACGGACGAGGGCTATGGCTGGGATCAAAAAACCACACAGGACAACATCGTTTTTATGTTAACAATTACCGTTGATTTAATCTGTGCCTTTGTTTTCACTGGAAACTGCATACAGCGTGGTCAATTGCTGTTTGTAACCTTAAATGAAATGGCTGCCATTTTCAAATTAGTTGAGACCCGAACCGATCCGACCATATACTACCGATCAGATTTTCGATATATCGTCGCATTGAAGTGTTTCCTGTTTGCTATGCAATTTGTGTATAGGTCAAGGCTGAATATACTCTACTACAACACAGTTATTTGCAGTTTAACCTTCTGGAGCTACTTCTACATTCAGCTGGTTCTGATTTGCTTTTATTCGAAAATGTCTGAGGTCGTACAACACCAACAGTCTAAGCAGCGAGGCTGCCAAGATTTAGATCGCATTATAGATGAGCTGATAGCGATTTCATTTCGAATTCACCGAGTAAAGAACGACCTGGACAAGTTTTTCTTCATGTTCTTCTTCTGCAGTTACATCAGGCTGATGAGCGATATTAGCTGCATGTACAACTTCTTGAAAGCATATTATGCTCTGATGTCATACCGGACATTCGCAGAGCATAAACTTTTGTTTTTGTTGCCTCTGATGCTTGTAGCTGTTCCCTCTGCAATATCTGGTTTTTTTGACTTGTTTGTGATCGGAAAGCTGTCCGAGATGTTGGTCAAGGCTAAAACTGAGTTTCAGAATTATGTGCTTAAGCTCAACAACCAAATGGAACTGTTCGGCAATCGCTCTGTACAGCGAGGCGTAAGTATCAAGAGTATGCCATGTATAGCAATATGAGACAAACTATCGCTCTATTTCAGATCGATATGCTGTTGACGCAGAACCACATTCAGGATATGGGGATAAGAGTGTGCCACAAATTCTACATAGATACAAAATTTAGTTTTGAAACATTTTTTCAGGTAGTTGTTATACACACCATTACACTCATGCAGTATGATATCGGGCAAAGGTTGAGCTCGCCGGAAAATACTACTGCCGTGAATTTGTGCTTGTTTATTGTAGATGTGAATAATCCTTTTTGCCTTAAGTTATAAGTATAAATCGGAGTTAAGTCTGAGTGCAGTTTGAGTTGTAGTTTTTCGAGGAGATGGCTTGATCAATATTACATGACAGAATCTTCGATTACAAGTTTGTTTATAAATCTCTTCGTTGGAACCATATCTATTGGCAACTATAATATCATCATACGGATAAAAAAATAGAAGATCCATTGTATAAAAGTCTCAGAAAGAAAGAGTGAATGGCTGTAAGAAGCCACTCTTGTAGTTTTAAAATTTGTTGTTGTCCGGTAGATACACGAGTTTTATGAAATTACAAAAGCGAACGGGTGTCAAGTTTCTTCATTCTCAAATTTCTAACATAGCAATACCCACGAAATTTTCTACACGTAAATCTCTAAATTTATTGTTATATATTTTTGAAATTATCGTTGCAAATAAAGAAATTTTTAAAAAAATTCATCTATACTTGTAAATTAATTTTAAAGTTTGACTTTTTGTATGTGGATTTGTACAAGCAACACGTTTCTACTACTCATCCAAAGCAAATATATTTTTTTGAAAAATATAGAGCTTAACATGGAGCAACATGATCATCGAATGTGTAACCGAATTTGTCGAATAGGTAATATTACTTGTTTCGTTGGTTTTTTTTATTTATATCTTTATTTTTAAAAGATTTTTTTTAATACATAATTTAAAATCGTCAAACATCTATTGCACTTTGAGCATCAGAAACCGTTATTAATCTTTTTTGACACCTGTTGGGTGTTAAAGCCACAAATTGGATTTATACCTTCTGCAAAAATAATAAATAAAAATAGAAACGTCAATGAAAAAGCTGTTTTCCTGTTACACGTAACGAAAATGGGCACGTTCAAAACACTAGTTGAGTGAGTTCGACAGCTGGCGGACTTGTTACATTTTTCCTGGCCAGATTGGTCATTCAAGAATGTTTTGACTGATATTTCGTGTATGGCTGACGTAAGAAAAGTGACTTTAAGAACCAATCTACTCTTTAATTTTAGATAACATAGAGTTCAGCCAAATCTAGTCCTAAGAAAACTAAATTTTTGAGTCTCCCAAATGTCTTTTATTTTAAGTCTTAAATACATTACGCAAAACGAAAAAAAAGAAGGAAATTTTTTAATAAATTAGCCTTTGTGTTTTTCCTTTTTTTCAATGTTTGCTTTAATTTGTCGATCCTTTTTTTTATTTTTTTTTATTATAAATTCATTTGTTTTCTTTATATACTTTTTTTCGGCAGTATAAAAGGACAGCCGAAATGTTGTTTAATCAAAATTCCTTCGACAACCGATTCGGTAGGATCTTCGAATAATCTAAAGCCATTTAGTAATTACCGTTACGCTGCGATTGATGGTTTTGTGGACTAATTTTATAACCAAAATTAGTAATTTTTTATTTCACAAAAAGCTATTTGCAATAAGTTCCCAAATCTAATACTATCTTGGCAATCTTCTTTAGAATAAAAAAAAACTGCTCTTCCTTAAACTCAGCGACTATTGAGGAGGTCATCAATACATACGACTAATTTGCCCTCCCTTTTAAAATCTTTTAATCTTGTACTGCAGCAGCCATCCGAAAAATTGTATCCATAAACCATTCGTCTACACACCAAAGAAAAGTGGTCGCTAAATTATTACATGATATGCAAAGATAGGACAAAAACCATATGAGCCATTCGGAGTTGACTGCCTCAATGTTTGAGTGGAATTTGTCCTACAAGTTCCATTTTGCTTGTCTCCGCACTAGCCCCGCAAGTTTTTTTTTTTAATCGCATGAAAAAGGTTCTTTGGTTTTGCGTTGCATTTATTTATCACGTAAAAATGTTCCCCCTGTTTCCTCCAAAAAAATCCAAAGTAAACAGAACACAAACTTTTTCCTTCTTTTTTATGTCAACATTTATCTTCGCAAGCTAAATGACTGGCGAGGTTTGTCACATCCCCTTTCATATGAAGTTAAGAACTAAGCGTACGGACATGATACTACTTTGCTAAATTTTATTATTTTTGCAAATTTTAGGTAATTTTAAGCGCGAGCAGGATATACTCGCTACTCGTTAGTTTGCTACTTTTCTCATTATTTATTATTCATAATTTAAAACGAGTAGATATATATCATACTTGGCTGGCATTGTGCGATTTCATATCTTTCGACATTTAGAGTCGACTTTAGCGTAAAATAGAAAATTAAAGAAAATGGGTTTTATAGTCTTTACGCTAAAGTTCTGGTTAAACTTGGTTATTAGTAAGGTTATTGTGAAAAAGTGACTTATATCTTACTTTTGTTTAGTTTTTCACTCGGTATTTTGGGTTGTTAGTGGTTAGTGTGTTGGACTGCGAGAAATCTCAGGTTCGAATCCCGAAAAAAAACAAATTAAGGTCTTTTTCACTGCGCGACCTCTCGCGAACATATAACAAACTTCCGAGAGTGTAACTGTCATGAAAGATTTTCTCAATTAGCCGTTTGGACTCGGCATAAAATTGTAGATCAATTCCATTCCTCCCGGAAATTAAAAACTCGCACAAAACGAATGGTTGTGAGAAGCTGAGCCCAGGGTCACTACGGACCTGTTGCGCCAACTATTTACTTAATTTTTTTATTTTGAGTGATTACCACAGAAATCTATGAAATAGTTTCAGTACTCGAACATTTTTTCTGTGTGTGAAAAATCTTAGTAAATCCTGTCCCGTTTCGCAGTACTAAGCGTAGCCGAGTGAGCTCAAAATGTCTCTTCCATGAAAAGTCTTGCATATTTCTACCAACTACCTTATAAGGACTCCATACCAGATCCCAGTAATTTTGACCAAAAATCCTCAAAATTTTTACTTAAATACTCGATTAAATTTGTTCTTTATACCCTCCACAGGAAGGTATATTCACTTTGCCAATACATTTGTAACGCCAAGGAGTCACCGGAGACCTAATAAAGTATACTAGTATCGCTTGTGGTCGAAAATCGACCATACCTTTTATATGGAGGGCTCGGAGCTGAAGCGAACCAAGTCAGAAAAAGATAATTCGAAGATATTTGAGGTTGAGTAAATGAGCTGACATTAAAATGAGAGCAAAATGAGAGCCATTGACTTTGGTTTCCTACCGTTACCTTAGGAACGAAACACTTTTTGACTTAGCCCGTTATAGAACTGAATAGAGTTAAACTTTGCGGAGAATTTCGCACTAAATTTCACATTTTTTATATTTCATGACTTGGTTCGGTTCAGCTCTGAACCCTCCATATGTAGGTACGTAATATTAAAAAACCGTACCATTATCTGTATTTCTTTTTTACAAACGAAAAGAGCGACATCTAGATATCGAAAAAAATACGTAAATGAGCTGCCCCATCGGAAACAGGTTCTAATCTAAGATGATTTATTTTTGAATACGTTGCTATGGCAATATGGCGGCGAAAAATTGATTGTCACCAAAATCCTTTTAATTACCTGTTTTGTATGGGGAATTCATAACTTAATTTTATCATCCTTAATGGCGACATATACCCACAATTTTTTGTTTGTGCACATCTATGGCACAGTACCTTTAAAATAATATAAGTTTCATTCTCCTCATTTCTTAATAAATACTTAAAAAGTGTACCGAAACTTTTGATGTTCACGTATTAATAAAATGATATATGTATTCTGAATCAGGATCACATTCTGAATCGATTTAGCCACGTCTTTCTGTCTGTCTGTCTGTCTGTTGAAAGCACGATAGTGCCCAAAGGAATTCACATAGGCGAATGGTGAAAGAACTTTTTTTTATCGTCGTCAGGTTGGTATTGAAAACGGGCTATGTCGGTGAAGTGGTTCTGGTACCTCCCATACAAAGTCAATATTGGATCCACGTGTCTCTCTGTCTGTTGAAAACACGATTTCGTCCAAAGGAAACAACCTAGGCAAATGACGTTTGGTGAAAGGACTTCTTTATATCTTCGTTAAGTTGGTATCTATTAAAAATGGGCTCTGTCGGTCAAGTAGTTCTGATACCTCCCATACAAAACCAATATTAGAAAACATATTATGTTAGAAACACGATAGCGTCGAAAAGAATCTACCTAGGCAAGTGAAATTTTGTGAGAAGACTTATTTTTATTGTCGTCAAGTTGGTATTAAAAATGGGCTATGTCGGTCAAGTAGTTCTGGTACCTTCCTCAAAAAACCAATTTTGCATGACTTGTGTCATGCCAGGCCGATGATAACACTTTTACTTCTTTTCGATTTTTGTTGTACGCAACATCCGAAAAAATTGCAATCCCTCTTTCTAATACAAAATATCAGGTGCTTCCCGCCTTACTAAAAGCGCTCTTTTGTTTTGTCTTGTAGAGAATTTCATTCGAAATTAAAATTTGTAATGTTAAGTAACGGAACAGACCAGATACATAATATCCTCTTGACGTTTGAGTTTTACAAAAGCCCTGAAAATCTTGAAGTTCGGACCGCAAAATTTGAAATTTTATTGAACTAAAGAGATCTTTCTTCTGTACTTTGATCCACCTGCTTCATAAATCGACTTTAAAAGTATTTATGCGAGCTAAAGAGCCTAAATATATTTTGCTGACACTTGATGTTTGGTATACGTGATGTTTCTGCCTGTGCAAAAATACAAATCGCGCTATTCCGACCTTCAATATTTAGACACTAGAACGTGGCTGACGTGAGAAACACATTGAACTACTCCAACTCCAACCAATGAAGATATGACCCTGTCAGACATACACATGGGCGGGAACATTTGTCTCCTGGGAACGCAGCATACAACTCACAGAAATGGTATTAAAGTAAGTCATCCGCAAAAAAACATGCAGGAGATTCATATCAGAAAAAAACAAATGTAGGGCGTATAGGTGTTTGCAAAGCGAAATTATAAATCAATACTGTTATGACGTGTTTGTTTTATAATTCACGTTCCATACAATAACAAAAAGAAAATATATTTATATTTATTTTGATGCATGTTAAAGCAATCTGGCATTTGATTTGTGTATCATCCGCAGATGTGGTTTCGGGCCGTTCATTTTATTTATCTGCAAGCTAAATGTCAGAGTTCGTTGCTACCGCAAAAGGTGAAATCCTCAGGGCATTTAAAACTTTCTAAATACTTATCGAGACGAATCGGTGTATTTGATGTGAAAGGGGCAATGGAACATTTGCCATCGGCCAATATTGTACCTTTGACTTTTGACTTGACGAATGCTATTATAGCCAATAAATGATTCAATGTTCGTGGTGGTTCCTATAGAAAAAGGGAAACTTTTTGCGGCTTGCCATTAAGCTACTTTGAAACTATAGAGCCCTATTTAAAAATGCGTAGTCCTTTTATTTCGAATTAAGAACTAATTTGACAAAAGAATGATTTTAGTCAATTGAAAGGTTTAAAGAAAAATGTTGAGCTGGCGAATGGAAGTGTGGGTCCACTTTTAGACAGTGAAAAAACAAATTTGTCTTTCGAAGAGAAATGTACAGGATTGACTGCTCCAATTTCGCCCTTTCAAAAGAATTGTTCCTCAAGTTAGTATTTCATTTATCTTATTATTACAATGAAAACTTCCTTGCGCGGAGGGTAGTGCTGACGCAAAGTATGTCCTTCTAAGGGAGTTTTAACTGTATTCTGGGAATTGAAGCATTAATTTGGACGAACAACCCCCTTGGACAGAAATTGATGGCGAGACAAAATGTTTTTGCTTTAGGTATCTCAGACCTTGCTTCTCTTTCGTTTGTGAGTTTTCATTTGTATCAGACGAATATGGATCGATCGTAGAGACACCTGCGAGATGTGGCACAGTGGACCAACCATCAGAAAGCCTTTGTGCAGCCCAGAATACAATTCACTGTGCTGTAAAAAATTTGAGAAAAATTGTTTGCCCGTCCAAGGGAATTTAATTTATTTAGTCGTAACAAATATTTCTTAACTTTTTAGAGTGTATGATTCGCTAAGTGGTTTCAGGTTTCACTCCCCGAAAATACGTGGGTATTACAAAGTGGATATGTCTTCCCTAAAAATAAGAACAATGGGCCTTAGCCATAAAAAATTTTAGTCTCGACTTTAAATTTACAAAAGACTACAATTGCAAAATTAGAAATGGAACTACGAAAATTTAGAGCTGAGAAAAATGTTTATTGCTAATGCCTTTTGAGACTATAGACATTGAGCCATGCACAAGAAGTCGGAGTTTCGCAGACTTCCAACTTGGCGAATTTTGCGTCAGGACTTGGGGGTACACCCGTTCAATATCCAACTGACCAAGGATCTCATAGCTAATGACCATAGACAACGCCGTTTGTTCGCTGACAGGGCTTTGGAGCATTTGGAAGAAGGCGACGAGGCACATTTTTGTATGAATTTCTATCTTTACAAACAAAATGATCTTTTCAAGCCAATGATCAATCGATGTGACGACGCCAATCCACACGACGTTCACCAGGTACCAAAGCATCCACAAAAAGTTATTGTCGGGGCTGATTTTGGTCCGGCGGCGGTTATTTTTGAAAATGACGTTGGTGAGGCTTCACTATTTACAACAAGCACTACGGAACGATGGTAGACGATTTCTTTTGGCCCAAATTGAACAATAGGTAGGTTAACGACATGTGGTTCCAGGAGGACGGGGCTACGATCCACGCATGCAAACACCATGATGGACATTCTGCATGAACGATTTGAGGGTATGGTTATCTCTTGCAGAGTTGACGTGAATTGGCCACCAAGATCGTGGGATTTTAGCCCGATAGACTTTATCTTGTGGGGTTTTAAGAAGTTTCAGTGGTTTGCCAATGAGCCGCAATCGACCGGTGCGATCAAACCCAACTTAAGCAAGCTCTTAAACGTAGTGGCCATTGGGCTATAGCGGCACGTACGGTTTCAATAGAGATCGTGGACGCTGCTCTGGTCAATGCTGCTCTAAGACTTTCCAAATTTCTGTGGGGAGTCTTACAGGCCATGTTTTCAAGTTCTGACCACAAACCATAATCCAGTGGATTCAGATCTGGACTCCCCGAGGGCCAATCTTCTGCTGCTATAAAGCCAGAAATATTGAGCCTGAGCCACTCCTGGGTGGTTTTGGCCTTATGCGCTGGAGCAGAGTCTTGTTGGAAGATCCACCTGTTTCCGCCAAAAAGAGAATTGGTCAAACCTTTCACAACGCCCTCTAGCACGTCTTTTTGGTAAACCTTTGCCCAGTTTTTACGCCTTTTTCGCAGAAATGGAGGGATGTGACACCTTGATGGGATACCCCCCACCAAACCATTACGGAAGCTGTATGATGGCCTCGTTGAATTCTGGGAACGATTTTTTTCGCTTCCTTAGAGGACGTGGCATAGACCTTGTCATTTTGTTTATTAAAAACTTCTTCCACGGTAAAAATTTGTTCATCCGTAAACAGAATGTTTTCATGCCCATTGGCCGCGTGCCACTGCAGAAGTCGTTTGCATCTTTCCAGCCTAATTTTTTTCAATTGAGGAGTTAGGAGATGTGCCGTGGACCGACGATAGGCTTTCATGTGAAGATCATCCCGAATCAACCTTGACATGGATCTGGTTGATATATCCAATTCCTTGGACATGATCTTTTGTTTCCTAAGTGGATTTCTCCGAATTCGTTCACGCACTGCCTTTATTACCGCACTTGTACGAACGACGCGAGGGCGACCACTTCTTGACCTGTCCTCCACTCCAGACAATTCGCAGAAACGACCAATAGCCCGATAAACAAAAATTCTCGATATGCCGAGTGGTTTAAGCAACTCAAAAATTTGGCCAGCATTCTTCCCGCACTTATGAAACGCAATTACCGCGACTCGATTTTCTTTAACGCCCCACCCCATGTTAATAGATCGCAAGCTGAGACCAAACTGGCAAGTTTTCTTTACTAATCAATGCATGTGTTCCGAAAAAAAAGTTAACGGTGCAATTCCCACAAGAAGTTTTTAACGATAAGCGCTGGAAAATGTGTAACAGAACTTATGGCAGGACTAGGTATGCAATCAAATCTCATCCAGATTTCCAAGGACTTTCTTCCAAATTACCAACTCTTTCCCCCTTTTCAATTTAAAATCCGACTCAAAGTGAAGCCAATTAGAATTGCATTCCAAATGCGGAAATTCCTTATTAAGCTGCAGCGCAAAATTTCCGACGATCAAACGTCGACGAAAAATTCCATTCCCACTCGCACACTTGCTAAGGCGAATTTAATCTTAAAATTAACTGAAACCGAAACATCGCCGCCTAGATTACCCCAGAGAAATTTCACAAGCAGACCATCTAGTTAAAGACAGTCTTCTGTCAAACTCGATTATGATATACGAGTATTCGAGTCTCATGCGATCAAAGTCAGCCTACCATATGATGCCAATCAGGCCGTGTATTCCCATGTCCATTTATATTTAGCGGTAAACATCATTGCCCATAATTGATTGCGAAGAAGGACACCGACCAACGGCGACTGTTGCGATGCAGCTGCGCTCTGCATGTGCACATAGCACATACCTACATATAGGATCAAGTGGTCCCGCACAATGAATGCAAACAAATCAATCAGAGCAAATACTCACAATGGATACATATCAACATTATATTTATAATGGGAATAGGAAAATGAAAAACAAAAGTAAAACACAACCAAAGGCACGAACCACACAAGAAGAAATCATTGAAACAATTTTTGTGTTGACATTTATTCCCAATGGCCTCGGAGCAAAACAACCCAGCAACCGCATCCATCCGGCCACTCGGAACTCCTATCTGCTTCCATTATTTCCGTCGTCCAGTGCGACAACCGACGACTATCACTATACAGTATACACGTACAACTGGTCGCCGCCTTGTTGATCCCTATTTCTCAATCGTTTGTTCGTTCTCCTTCTCGGTCGTCTCGTCTGTCTGACACTGAGAGACTTCGATATTCCCCGATATTCTCTTTGGCAATTTTTAATTAAAAGTTATTCTCTACCGAACGGGCGAAGAGGGTAGCAGTACAGTAGCACAGCAGGATTTATGTGGATGGGGAGTTTCCGTAGCAGATCATTATTTCCCTAATGTCTTGCTTCCACCCCATCTGGTCGGGACGCGAGCAAAACGTAGGTATCTGCAAATTGGGACCGATGCCAGAGGTCATGCCACGAAGAATAATCGAAAACGATTAATCCGAAACGACGCGAAGAGCGAGAGGGATCTTTTAAATTTTCGAAAGATAACACTCAGAAAGTGAGTTATCATTGGGCGCAAGTAATTAAGACGTGAACTTTGAGCACATGCCACTCATTTCGGGGGACTTGTTATCTGGCTATTAACCTCTTATCAGTCGCTCAGACGTGTTAAGCTTCTGTTGTGTTTGTGTGTTCGATTATCTTGCGTGATGTTTTTGCAGCAAGATTGTGTGACCCAACGGAGAACAGAAAGAAAACCGTGTCATGAATTGCTGTCATGAATTGACAGTCAGATTAGGGAATGTAAACGAGCGAGCAAACAGGTGGCAAATGTCAGGTTAATCATGGCTCCGATAAGGGGTGTTTATGGAAAATGCAGAGTTTTGTTTGGTTCGGTCTTTGTCGTCGTCTATTTGTGGTGGGGCTTGATTAACTTGCTGTCCTGTGCAGCGGTGGTAACTGCGGCATTGCAGCAGTCCCATGTCATGTGAAATCATAGGGCACCATGTCCTGTTCAACTCACGTACCTACTTTCGTACTTTTGTGGTTTTATTCCTCGTGGATTAGTTCTGTTTTGTCCAGCAACATGCAGCTGAAAGATGTGACATTCGTAATGCGTGACTGGGGGTATCTAGACTAAGATCTAGTTTAATTGGAACACATACGAGTATAGCAGCGGACTATGTAGATGAGTTGCTTCATTTATCAGTGTGACATAATAGCGTCAGTTACTGCAACCATGGTTTTGTTGAGGCTTCCAAACAAGAGCAGACTACGAGTGGCTGGAAGAGGACTGGAAACTGGAATTCCTTAACATACGAAGGCAATTAATTGTCTGGTTGAAAACAGCCAAGTTTCGTGATGCTGTTAATATAGCTTTTGACGAGGCGATTGCCTGAAACTGAACGAGACAACTGGTTTAAGTAAATTTCTTAAAAATTTCCGAACTATCCAAATCTACTTGGTTATACTTTGACAACCAACTCTGCTGGAAGTAGGCGTCTGTCTGATTTTGAACAAATTTAATGACGACGAGAGGGAAATATTTAAGTGACTGAATTTTTATCTATTTTTATAAAGCGAGCTAGAATTTTACTCTGTAAAGTGCAGGGTGGCTCAGTGGTTACTGTGTTGGAATGCTGAGCGAAGGGTTTTAGGTTTATTGCCCGGGAGACACACAGAACAACGTCCTTAGGATTCTTTCACTGCCCAAACTCTTGTCGACGTCTGTCAAACATTCAAGAGTACAAATCTCAAAAAAAACTTCTTACAAGTCAGCCATTTGGGTGTCATTTCCCTCATAAATAAAATTTCATTCAATGCGAGTGATTGTTTAGGGCCCTGTACAGACCACTTGCTTTTACTATTTTTTGCTTTTTTAATTTTACTTGGTTCGCGAAGGATGAAAAATATTTTATGAGAACGTGTTCAATTTGAAGTGATCTAGGGGTCCTACTCGCAGCAACTTCTGTTATATCTGAGCTCTAGTTATTGCGGAGGAAAAGATAGTGTCCACTACTTTGTCGGATGAGATAGATGGCATACTGCGCACCGTAGAACTCTTTTCGCTTTTCGCACTCTGTCCTAACTTGTCCGTTCAAATAGAAGTTTCTTATAAAAATTTAAATGGAATGGAATTCATTTTGATTTATATCCCTGGGTAGGCTGACTTCGGAGTAGCGCATTCATTTGTTGACTGTTTCTGGTTCTACCTTGAGAATGGCTCTAACATATTCTCTTTCAGGGCTTGCATCGTATACCTATTTGACAGTTTTCAAGGGAAACATGTCTTTGGACCAGCCGTTGGAGTCTTTTCCTGTCATTTTTGGGTTAATGGAAAAAGATTATTTGGCCCGCTATAGAGCTGTCATTGTGAATAAAGCATAGCATATTTGAGCGCAATCCGAAGCCTGCCCATCACTTATATCTCTGTTATGATCCCAAGTCCTACCACTGGGAGCATAGCTTACCGAGGCACCCCTATCCCTCAACCCATTTCGCATCTTGTAGGGAACAACCCTCTTGGTCAATAAAGAATTTACACCAACTCAAAAACCATCAGTTTCAGGATAACTGATTATCAAAAAGTCTGCCCCATATCAAATAATGTAAATTAAAAAAAGGGGCTTTACATTTTTGTGCTCGGTATCGGTCCAAGCTCTTCAAGGTGATTTTTTTTATGTTTAGCTGTTTAGACTTTTAATTTTGCTTATTGCACAGTTGATGTGCACAAATATTCAAAGACTTGGTGTCCCAAGGACCTAAAAAATAAGTCTATGAGGCTGTCAGTTACTTCCTTCTTCTTTTTGCTCACTGGACTGATATTACTCCAAATAGTGCACAAAAAAATAGGAAAATGCGTCAAAGAGGCGCGGAAAAAACCTTGAAGGTGAATGACCTTTGAGGCTGAATAGCCTTTGAGGCTGATTGACCTTTAAGTCATTCAGTGCCCCATAGTGAGTGAGTGTTTAAAAATAATAGGGATCTACCATGAGCAAAATTTTAACTATTCGCATCGAGCTTCATAAAGTTTCACTTCTAAGGCTACTTTCAAGGCTGATCAAGGCTAATAAAAGCTAACCACTTTCTTAAAAAGCAACTTTTCACTGCTTTTGAAAGTTCCTCTAAAATATAGTACCGAAAATTGATCCCTACAAATCCCAAACTCACGGGTGTGTTGCTACATCCACAGCTTTTTACTTAGTCCTTATCTTATCTCTTTCTAAATGCAATATTTGACGCTGCTTGCAGGATACCATTCGTTACCATCTATACTGCCTTATATGAGCTAGAAAGCATAGCACACCTGCGCAACACTTCCGACTGCACCTAAGACGTTCATCATAAATATCACTTCGTTTACAACACAAGCTTTCCACCTTTCCCCACTAAATTTATTATTCCAGACGCTGTAACAAAAAAAAAACGAAAACCTTCTCCCAATCATCCCCTACAACTTTACCTACTCCCCCATTAAATCAACTCATGTTTCCGGAATTTAATAAAAATCCCATTCACTTTAAACGGCTGGACTTCAGCTTTATTTGCAAACAACTATACTCCTTCTCTCTCAATTATATGGCATTTTTTGGTTCACCTTTAGTTACACATTCGGTCACATCTCTGCAGCGCACCAGGACCCAGAAGCCACCCTGTTTCAGAGTCTCCAAATATATATATCGTACACGGAAAGATTTTTCTTCTAAATTGGAAGTAGAAGTTTCTTAAAACAAGAAAATAAAGTACGGTTATGGTCCAAGCCATTTATTTCTCGTTTTTAACATTTTCTGTGAATGAATCAAGAATAAGAGAAAAAAGGAAATTTAAGAAAATTATTCTTGAATTAAGAAACGAATTCTTTAATATTCTCAAGAATTGTTTTCTTCAAATAAGATCTATTTTTCTTAAATGGTGCAAAGGTTTTCTTGATCCAAGAAACTGATCGCTTAATAAGATATGTGACATTAAGAAATTATTTCTTATATCAAGAACTTTGGTCTATGATCATGCAGAATTTTTCTTGATTCAAGAGCCGGTTTGCGCAGAATGAAACTTGGCATCAAGAACTATTTTCTTATACCAACAACTTTTTTCTAAAATCCAGAACAATTATTATAGTTTCCAGAAACAAATATTTGACCTCGAATTGTCTCCCCAAGAACAATTTTCTTACATGAAGAATTTATTTCTGGAATTCTGAAAAATTATTCTTGATTTAAGAACTTCTTAAATACGAAAATAAACTTTTCTAAAATGTTGCAGTGTTATTTATATCCCAGAAACGATTCGTTAAATGCAAAATGCACGCTTTGAAACTTTTCTTTTATATCAATAACTACTAGATACTTACTTCTGGAATCTGTAATCGATTGAATTGAAATCAGAAAACAGTCAATAGAGAACTTCTAAAACCAAGAAATTTATCCTGTATTAAAATATAATTTAAGTAGTCATATATTGCATAATTGTGTATTACCTGAAATGTAAATAAATTAAATAGTAGAGCTTAAAGCGTTTATTTATTTTTTTATTTAGAAAAACAGGTTGAAGTTTTATTTACATAATCTTAATTTATTGAATTTAAGTGCTTATATTTCTATATTCATTACAAATGCATTACACTTTGTAAACATTTAGGGTCTATCCCTTTTTTTTATTGGGTATAATGTATTAACTTTAAAGGCAATTTTGCTTAACAAAGCATAACATTTGAAATTGAAAATATTTCTCCAAATGGATGTTTTAACATAGTTAATTTTGTGTTAGTATTAAATATTTCTTTTCTTAAAAACTTTGCTTCCGTCTGGTAAAACACTTATTATAAATGGTTTAGTATATATTTTATCAATTTTTAAAATTTTATGATTTTCATTTTCCTCTCCAACAATCTCACAGCAAAAATGATAATAATGAGAGCCAATGACTTCGAGCAAAATAAATAATATTTCTTCTTTTTGAACAAATATGTAACAAATTCGGAATAGTTCTTCTGATATCAAAAGATTTAAATTTTTCTTGTATTTTTGATGTTTGATAAACTTTGAATACTTTATTATCAAAAGGAAAGATTAACACTTAACACTTTTATTTTAAAAACACATTTTAGGAGACACTTGAACTGAACCGGCTTGATTAAAATAGAATGGATGATTGACTGCGTCTAGCTTGCAATACAAACATCTTGTTCCCTTGCATGAGTGGTAGATCAGGGTGAAGCTGCTTTCTTAAAGCCTACTCTAATTTCTATATGTAAGCATTTTTTGTTCACATATAGAAAAAAAGAGTAGAAATAATGTCAACCGAACACATAATATGTCGCACTCTACGCACACTTCAAAATATTTTGGTATTTCTCGATATAAGAAATTGTTTCTTATAAGTAAGAAATATGAATGAAGTAAACCTTGAAATCGAATGGCTGTGTCCGTGTCTGGTGTCTGCTTGATAGGTAACAACCGAACACATACAAAACTGGTCAATATACTATATAAAAAGAAGAAAGATGTTTCTTATACTCAGCCTTGTTTTCTTAATATAAGAATCTATTTCTTATATGCAGTAGATAAAGAAGTAAGTTGAACGTCAGCAACAGTATATCGAAACAATAAAATAAAATAAATTCGATCCAAATTATGCTGGAATAGTTTAAATAATTCTTCTAAATTGCTGCAATTATTTTCTTGTAACTAGAAAATCTACTATCAAATAATTACTTCTTGACTGCAGAATATATTTCTTTAGTTTTCTATACAAAATTCCTTTCTTAAATCAAGAAATATTTGATCGTTTAGGTAAAATGATATTTTTTTGCCAATAAGAATGATTTTCTAGATCCAAGAATTAGTGTTTAAATACTATTAAATTAAATTCGAACAAAGAAGAATTTGTTAATTTTTAAATTTTCTCGATTCAAGAAACGAAATTTCTTTGTGTAGAAAATAATTTTCTTTCCGTGTACGTACGCGTATTGAATTGGGTCAAACATCGGTTTGTTTGTTTTTCTGTTTTTTTTATTCCTTTTTTGTTCACATCAATGGTGTTAGCTCACAGGCCATCGCCTGACCCGCAAAATAAAAGGAAACGTCACCGCAATAATTGATTTGTTAGTCCATTTCATGGATTCGGTGAGTTTTAACCCCAAATGCAAATACACACACGCACACAAAAGAGAGAATAAATATTTTCAGTGGGATTGTACGATTTCCGTACATTTCCGCCGACAGAGCCAGAGCCAGCGCCGGCCTGTGTTGCGCAATAAAACTCAATGGCTTTCCCATCGGATTTACTTTCGGAATACCGTATACCGCCTTCGAAGTTCGAACTACGAAGCCAAACGAAACTGCGTCGAGAGTCCGGCGATGCCTCCAAGTCACGCATTTTTGGCATTTGATTACCGCACGTGAAATTGCTGCTTCCCGCATATAATATAATTTGGAATCGATAAAACGGTGGGGTCAGTCGGCTCATTCCGCATGCGAGATCACACCTCCTTTAAGGCTCTTGATTACAACTTCAGTTAGTCCTGGCATTAAATCAATTGGCACAGAGCCCCGCACAGAAATCAAAATTGTTATGGTCACCCCGATGAGGACGTCGCGTCGCTCGGTCGTCTTTTAGGGATGGATTTACTTACATGTGTGTGTTTAAATGTTTCATGCATAAAATAAAGGATTAACAAGAATTTATCGGCGTTTTTATTGCGGCAATTTGAGATTTCGTGTGCTCCCCGTTGTACAGAAACATGGTTCTCGAACCGCGATGAAAGATGACGCTAGGAGATGACTTGATCTTGTTGAGTTTGTACTTCTTTCAGTTTTATCTGTCGTAAACGTAAGGTAAATAAACCGTTTTATGTTTTACGATTTGCCTACGCGACGAAAATAACCATCTTAAATGGCGCGCACCTCATTTAGGCAGCATGTGAGTGTTGGCATGAGGACCACCGGGAGGCGATTTACTTTCGAAATTTATCGAGGGAATATTTCTGAGGGCTTTTGTAATCCCTTATATATAGCTAATCCTGGTGTTACATTTGTGGTGTCGAAAGTGTCGTTAAACTCGAATTTGGGCGAGCAACGCTTAGTTTTTAACTACATTGGAAAGGTCTGCTGGTTATTTAAAATTGCTCGCATGTGTTCTTTGTTTTTGTTTGTTTCTTTAAATGTTCGTCATCGACTACATCTGCTTTTATGTTGAATTGCATTCGCAGAGGGTACTATACCCCTCCCGGGCACACTCACGGAAAGCTGTGAGAAACTCATCTTTATGAATAATGAGCCCGACATTCGTTCTGAATGATGTACTGCAAGCGATAAGGCGATGACTTTCTGTCGACACAGCATGCATGACAGGGATGATTAAGAATTTAAACCACTCTCTAGAGGAGTGGTCCGCGCACATGCTACAAGTACATGTCAAAGTACACATATAGCGCAGGGATGGATGGATATATATACATGACGTTGTTAACGCTTTAAGGACGTCTTAAAGTGCTTACGCGATGCAGCTTTCATAGGGTTGCGGAACAACCTTACCAGCGGACGAATGCGATGTTTTATTAAATTTGTATTTATTAATCTTTGCTTTAAATATAACATCTTACTTGACGTTGTTCCTTTTTCTTTCTAGGTAACTTTGACAACGCAAATGGCTTATATAATCACCTAGTAAGTACACTCACTTCATTATTATAGTGACTGCTGCTGACAGGCACATAACCTGCTGTCCTTAGGTCCATTAACCTTTCATTTATTTAGTGGGTTGCTTTTGGCAGTTTGTCTTGCTGGGTTGATAGGTATATTTCTCACAACCCACGTATCCATTTGTAAGATTATTGATGGAAGTCTGTTTTTTTTTCAAAGTGAGTGCTAAATGATTTTGTTCAACAACCTCAATTATTTTTACATAAGTTTGTTAGCGAGCTATAAGGTCGTACTTTGATAGAAACTCCTTGTTTGAATTTGTGTAAATTATAACCGCTAAAAAACATGTCTGCATATCTTTTACCAATCCCGACACACGATCGCCACTAGCGCATGTTCGAAAAATTCCCAACGAGCTACGCTTGCTAGCTGATATCAAACGGTGTGAAGTCTATGTGAAACAGAATGATTTGATTGCGAATTTAAAAACTTATAGATTACTCTAGGTTAGGCACTAGATTTTTCTGAGAAATCTATACGGATCGGTTTAAAAGTGATTCGCAGCCAAATCCACATACAAACAAGTTTTTTTATCATGCATACAAGTTAAGGCCATGCAGCTAGCAAAACCATTCGGATCGAAGAACCGTCTGTGTTAAAGTGAAGCCTGCTCTGAAATATTCGTCATCAAAATTTCAAACACTTTGTCGTATACATCCGCTCCTAGACCTTGGATTCTTAAAACCATTCGTTGCCTAAATTTCTATGCAGTATTGCAGGATCTGATAAAAATCCAAGTGAACAACTATTCTAAAAAAAAAAACTTTTGCGTAAACAAGAGCCCTCTCCATACGGCCAAGAGGTCAATGGGTCAATGGACAAGAGCGGCTGGTACTGAAACAGTGCTGTAAGAACTCGCGGGCTCTGTACTGCTGCCATCTGTTTCCTGTACTTCTCCTGTTTAAGTTCATCTGCCCATATATTTCGCATCCATAGCCATACAGAAGTTGATCGCGTGCATAATTGTCATAAGCAGCCTTCTTTTAAAAATACTGTCAGAAACGCGTCGCAAACGACAAATCGACTTCAATTGTCAGATAATTGTACAATGGGTTGCTGCTCGGTTCGATATTCGATTTGGCTGAAAAATCTTGTAACAAATATTCGCAACTATGACGACGACTGCCGGCTTTAAGTAGCAAATTGCCGGCCTTAATGAGGAACTCTATCGGGAACATTGAATCATTCAACGGATCGCATTTTGTATGAAATATCTTCAATATAAATTACAAGAAGAGCAAAAAAGGTGCGGAAATTAATGCAGAAAATGACAAGCAAACAATATAAAGTGTGCTCTGTGTTGTGTTAAATAAAACGTGGGAAAGAGCTGGTTTTGTGGTTAAAAACATTAAGAGCAAAATACTTAGTTGGACTTCTAAGGAATGGATTTGGCTGTCGGATACTACAACTGATGGTTGAAGAAGTCTATTTTTGTGAACACAAACTAAGGAACCATTTGTACATCAAATTTTAAAGGTGCAGTCATAACTTGGCAATGGTGTTTTTGATGCTACTATAATGGACTTGCTTAAAGTTATACGGTCTCGATTTATTCAGTGACACATCTACTGTTTTACAACATCAATTGCTAACTGATACGGTGCTACTTTTATTTATGAAAAAAAAAACAGCTATTATTTGGCGACAGTTATGAGCAGTGAATAGTCAGCTGCCAGGTTCGCTGTAAATACAAATTTGTTCTCCCAGCTGAAGTTTTTAAACTTTTCTATTTGCACCGCATATAACAGCAACATGGATTTAAAGTAAGGTCTCTCCATCATTTGTTGGTGCGGTATCATTGCTCTCGGATTCCCCGGTACAGGTTCTTTACGCTTTACTTTACTTTTGGTGGCGCCTACAGTCCGGGTGGACCACGGCCTCAACCAGCTCGGCAAAAGCTAACTACCTCCAGTTACGCACGTCCTCCAATTGTGCGCGTCACATAAGGGAGCTGCCACGCAGTGAGCAAAAAGCGATTGAGGGACGTCGCTCTGCCTATAATAAAATTGCTAATCGCTCAGGGCTTATATGGTTACAGCCATACGATTTCATATGTTTAAAGTTTTTAGAGCTTGTCGCTCACTGCGTGGCTGCACCCTAAGGCGGGGCCTCTGCTACGTTGTCCCACAGGGGTGGACTCAAAAACTCGTCGGGCTGTTGAGATGGCAAAATCTCAGCCGTTGAATTCTCAGCTTTTTGTGAGGGTTGAACTGGGAACCCCTCGTTCACTAGTTCAGGAGATAATCAGTCCTCTTAGCCCACCATTTGGCATTGAGTTTAGATAAATCTACAAGCAGGTTCGGGTATTTTAAATTATCTCCTGTAGGTACTCGCGTCAGTGTACTATATTCATAACAATATTTGACCGCTTGATGACTCAATATATAACGACGGGATTGGTATAAACTCGTCATGTATGTACAGGTTTCAAGCTTCCGAGCGCCTATTTTTTTATTTTACCTTCTATTGAAAAAAAGTTAAAAGAAAAACTAACCTTTTATAACGAACTGTCTTCGTCCACAACAATTTTTGGATATTTGGAGAATATTTTTGAACTAGCAAAGTTTCAAATAACTACGACTGGATGGATTTCTGTTAAAAAAAAATCATTAAAACGGTTCCCTAAAAGGCGTTTAGGGTGATCGATCTTGCAACCAAAAAGCTGAGAGGGCTGATGCACAGTCGACTTAGCTCAGCTGAAACACCATTTTGCCACAATATTTTGTTAAGCGGTATTTTCTCTTAAGCCAACTCGGATAGTTAAAAAAAAGGTCCGTGACAAATTTAGTGCTGCAGTTAATACATACTTTTTAGTAAAGCAGAGTCATTTGTATGCATGTTTTATCTTTAGGATAGGTTAGGTGAGGTCTTACCTTCTCACAACTATTCATTTTTGGGAAGACTATTTGACCTGCAATTTTATACCAAGTTCGAACGGCTAGATTGAGAAGCTCTTTCATGGCAGGTTATACTCTCTGGTGTTTATCAGACGTTGGCGGTAGGCATTACAGTGGAAAAAGCCTTAAGAGGAAATTCTGTGGTTTCCGAACCTGAGACACCACGCCGATGCATCTTCTTGACATTTATTTCTCTGAACTGCAATGTGGGCCTCCCTATAGGTTGCTTATAAGACGCGGTAACAGCTAAAGAGGTATACGCCAGGTATTAACTTGGTTTTAAGAAACTATGGTGGCCTTCTCGATCCATAAAGTGATTGTATAAGATAAGTGTAAGGTCTTAAAAAGCTCGTAAGAGACTAGTGTTCTTTACGATGCACGAAGGTGGTTTTATGTTTTCACGCTCCCATCTTTCCACTTCCCCGCGGCTCTTTGTAAGGTCGTCAGCTTGTTTCTAACATCAATCTCACTTGGTTTTGTCAGCATTCAGACAGTTCCTGACTATCTCAGATTTGTCGTCAGTAGATTTCAGTGCCTTTAGTGTAACGTAGCTATCTGTTGGCAATGCATCTCTTTCAGATGCATTTCATTTGCATTAGCTCGGCCTGCTTGTACATATCTAGAAGTCGTTTATATACACTTTTAAGCTTCGATCGAATAGATGCATAGGTAGATACCAGAACCCGTGAAGAACGATCTACTTGGGCCGTCTGTTTCATCTTTAGAATTATGGTCTACCTGTGGTCTGAGGCGTTTTTCGATTTGTTTTTTTGACGGAATCATTTTTGTTTTTTTTCGGCACGTTTTTCAATGTGTTATCTGACGTGTTTGTGGTGCGTTTATCGAAGCGTTTTTGACGCACTTTTTGACACGTTTTTGATTCTTTTTCGAGGCGTTTTTCGATGTACATTTTCTGTGTTCATCGAAACATTTTTTGACGCCATGTTTTTCGATATGTTTTTGACGCGTTTGTGGGTTCTTTATCGAAGGATTATTTGGCGCATTCTCGACGTTTTTATACCCTCCAGAGGAAGGTATATTCACTTTGCCAATACATTTGTAACGCAAAGAAGGAGTCACCGGAGACCTCATAAAGTATATATATTCTGAATCAGGATCACATTCTGAATCGATTTAGCCATGTCCGTCTGTCTGTCTGTCTGTCTGTCTGTCTGTCTGTCTGTCTGTCTGTCTGTCTGTCTGTCTGTCTGTTGAAAGCACGATAGCGCCCAAAGTAATTGACGTAGGTGAATGAAATTTGGTGAAAAGACTTATTTTTATCGGCGTCAGGTTGGTATTGAAAATGGGCTATGTCGGTCAAGTAGTTCTGGTACCTCCCATACAAAACCAATATTGGACCCATATGTCTCTCTGTCTGTTGAAAGCACGATGGCGCCCAAAGTAATCGACGTAGGTGAATGAAATTTGGTGAAATCACTTCTTTTTATCGGCGTCAGGTTGGTATTGAAAATGGGCTATGTCGGTCAAGTAGTTCTGGTACCTCCCATACAAAACCAATATTGGACCCATGCCTCTCTGTCTGTTGAAAGCACGATAGCGCCCAAAGTAATTGACGTAGGTGAATGAAATTTGGTGGAAGGACTTATTTTTATCGGCGTCAGGTTGGTATTGAAAATGCGCTATGTCGGTCAAGTAGTTCTGGTACCTCCCATACAAAACCAATATTGGACCCATATGTCTCTCTGTCTGTTGAAAGCACGATGGCGCCCAAAGTAATTGACGTAGGTCAATGAAATTTGGTGAGAGAACTTCTTTTTATCGTCGTTAGGTTGGTATTGAAAATGGGCTATGTCGGTCAAGTAGTTCTGGTACCTCCCATACAAAACCAATATTGGACCCATGCCTCTCTGTCTGTTGAAAGCACGATAGCGCCCAAAGTAATTGACGTAGGTGAAAGAAATTTGGTGAGAGAACTTCATTTTATCGTCGTTAGGTTGGTATTGAAAACCTGCTATGTCGGTCAAGTAGTTCTGGTACCTCCCTCACAAAACCAATTTTGCATGACTTGTATGCAGTGGAGGGTATCAAAGCATCGGCCAGGCCGATGATAACACTTTTACTTGTTTTTTTTTATTTTTTGGCACATTCTTGACGGGCTAAAGACATACATAATTTACTACTGAAAAACCTTCACCTTGAAAAAGCTGTTTTGGAAAGCACCAGCCCTTTAGAGCTCACCATTCTTAAAAATATGAAACCACTCATCTGATCAGCAGTTTCTTCCCTACTCCAACGTGCTACCCTAACTGACATTGTTGTCATTTTTCTGATAATAAAGACATGTTTCTCAAAGCAATGCTATTAATAATTTCACAATCAATAAAAGTTACCAATTCCACAAGTTCCGTTCTATATTTCGCCGAGGGTCAACGGCCAACACAAACTCTATACAATTTAAAATCGGAATCCTCTCATTGTCTACTCAAACGAAAAGCAAATACAAATCGCCCCGAAGCAATTAAATCTTATCGATAACCCAAGCAACACCGCAGCGTATTTCTTTTTTTCCTACCCCCTCCTTCCCTGACATACAAATTTAGCCTTGATGAGAGCAGCACACAATTACAGTAGAACAGTGTCTTGTAGCAATTCACACTCCATCGGTTTCTGACGCTTCGTGTACACGATGCGAGAGCGTAGCGCGCGCACACACCACAACCATACGAGCACAATGACGCATCACATGGTAAAATTAATTCTAAAACAGAATTGAAAAACAAAACAAAACAAAACAACCTCCAACAGGAGATGAAAAATGTGAAATTCTACACCGACGACTAGGATGAAAATCGTTATCTTGGTTCTAGTTTCGATTCGTTTTGTGGTTGTTTGTGTTATCACTCCGTTGCCATGAGCTATCATTTTGCGTTGCTTAAGAACTGCAAACATGAAATTGATAACCGAAGGAATACAATCACAGACAATCGGGGGCGCACAATGCTATCGAGAGCGCACAGACGAGAATTCCATCTCGGAAAAGCGAACAAAAACCAATTGGGGGTGGCAACTGGCAAATATACGAGCATAGATACGTCTGCGACAAACATATGTCAAAACACTTTGTGTCATGGATGCCCCGATGGAATATGACGAAGTGTATATTATACGTGTGTCATGTGCCGGGTCCTATAGATGTGTATAGGGATGCCAGGAACAAGTGAATAGCTAATGAGACAGAGCTGCGGCAGTGATATCGATTTGAGTTACTACGATGGGGATGCCTATTGTGTGCTAGAGGAAGAGGACGTGCCTCGCAGGCTCATAAGATGACTATGATGGATAGAGTCGATGACAAAAATGTGATTTTTCCCCTGAATACTGTGATGAAAGGAGTAATAGTGATACAGACACCCACTGTACAC
Source organism: Cheilosia impressa (assembly GCA_948293265.1). NCBI lineage: Eukaryota > Metazoa > Arthropoda > Insecta > Diptera > Syrphidae > Cheilosia > Cheilosia impressa. The sequence continues at coordinate 43,752,463 of OX411884.1, read as the reverse complement.
TGCGGACAAAGAATATTCGATCGTTCAGCTCTTGCTGTTGGCGTTCTTTTGGCCGGATCCCGATAGGTACACGAGTCCATGGCTAAAACAGAAATAAACAGGATTATTGATGATGGGCAGTGGTTCGGCGTTTCATATTAAGTGTTGGGATGCCGATGGCGATGCTCCAAAAAGATTGTTTCGTCCGAGTATCGAAGGAAATAGAGAAAAATGCAATGTTTTAGTGTATATACAAAATTTATTGTTCACGCAAAACAGGGAGTGGTGCTACCTTACCTCGTTGAGGGTTAGTTAAAGAAGAAAGAAAAGAATGCCGGAAATTACTGTGGATGGTCATAAATAAAGATATGGAAGTTTTCAGAACTCCTTACTAATACGTGAGCCATCTATGTCTTCATTAGGCAAATTAATTTTAGGTTGGTATTACAATTTTTACGTAACGTAATGATAAAGAATTTTGGCTTTAACATTGCCGCCCGCCTTGCAGACTTTAGTCTGCAAATAAATGACAATTATAAGCCCTATTCTAATCCCTATATCTAAATCTAGGATTTAGATGAGGAACCTTTTTATTTTCCGAAGGGGTTCCACTCACTCCGGAGGAGAGGATTGTTAGTAGGAAAAGCTAAGCTATCTAAAAATGGAAATTATTTACAATTTAATTATGGAAAATAGTAGATTAAGATTCAAATCAAAATGTTAGTAATCGTATCTGTAAGAGTAAGGCTACGTGTCTAGCATAATTCAGTGCAATTCATTTTATTTGGTGTACAAACTTAAATTTAGTTTTGTTTGACGATAAATTACATGTGTAATAAGAAACCGAAGATTCAAATATCTATAGGGTGGAACTATTCATTCGGAAGGACACACAGTTTAACGATTGGCCGAATGATTTGTCCGTATTGCGTACGAATCTCAGCGACTCGGACCCTACCATCGCTTCCCGGAAAAACATTAGTTACTCGCCCTAATCGCCATTCTGTAGGCGGCAAGTTTTCTCGCCTAACCACGACAATATCGCCAATCTGAATATCCCGCTGCGGAAACTTCCACTTAAATCTCTTGTGCATCTCTTTTAGGTACTCTTCTTTCCATCGTTGTGAGAAGCGAATATGCAAAATCTTAAGCTTTTCCCACCGATTCGTGAGAGAAAGGGAAGAGTCTCTTGGAAGCGATTCTGGTAAAGAAATAAGTGGACCTCCAATAAGGAAGTGCCCCGGAGTGAGAGCAAGAATGTCGTTAATGCTTTCAGAAGCTGCAGAGATGGGACGGGAGTTTAGACAGGCTTCAATCCGACACAGGAGAGTTGAAAACTCTTCAAATGTATATTTAAACCCAGCAGCTACTTTCTTAAAATGTGTCTTGAAGCTTTTGACCCCGGCTTCCCATAAGCCGCCCATGTGAGGGGCACCAGGCGGAATAAAATGCCAAGAGATTCCTGATTCGATTTTCTTGCACATTTCAGAGGCCGCTTCCGTTAAATACTGTTTAAACTCTTCTTTTAACACCCTATTAGCTCCTACAAAGTTAGTTCCGTTGTCGGAATAGATATCCTGAGGTGCACCCCTTCTAGACACCAATCTGTAGAAAGCAGCAAGGAACGCAGCAGTGGAGAGCTCTGTGCATGCTTCCAAATGAATAGCCTTTGTGCAAAAACACACGAACACACACACATAACCCTTGGTGATGCGACAGTTTCTTCCCATATAAGTTTTTATATCAAACGGACCAGCAAAGTCTACACCGACCGTGGTGAAGGGCCTGGAGAACTCTGTCCTTTCTGGAGGAAGTGCTGCCATAAGTTGAGAGCGAAGATGTTTCTTGTGAATCACACAAAGTTTGCAGCGGCTTATGCTTGCTTTAATAAGATTTTTTAATTTTGGAATCCAATACTCGTTTCGAATAAGGACTAGCATGAGTTGGTTTCCTCCATGCAAAGATATCTTATGAACGAAGTTTACGAGCAGCTCTGCATATTTCGATTTATAAGCCAATATAATAGGGTATCGTTCAGTCCATGAAAGATGAGAATTGACCAGTCTGCCATTGACTCGCATCACGCCTTTAGAATCAAGAACGGGGTTCAATGTTAAAAGTGTGCTTGTACGATGGATCAGTTTGTTGCTTTCAAGGGAAATATATTCAGTTGAAAAATACATCCGTTGAGAAAGTATAATCAATCTTTCCTTTGTTGAATTGATCTCATCTCGGTCTAGGTTACAAGTAGAGTATGAGAATCTAGACTTAAAACGAGGATGAGTTAAATGATAAAAACGGAGAGCATATGATAGAACTCGAATAGCTCGCGAGTAGCAGGAAAAACGTTGAAGTATATCTTCTGATTGATTGCACTGGCCATGATGTGATTTGATAGGTTTTGACTCTAGGTCCGCCTCTTCGACAGAGGAACGAGTGCTTGACGGCCAAGTCTGTTCCGAAAGGCGAAGCCATTTAGGACCATGCCACCATAATTCCTTGCCGAGAAGATCACCAGGAGCCATTCCCCGTGTTGCAAGATCTGCTGGATTGTCTTCTGACGCTACATGGCGCCATTTCACATCTCCAACATAGCTCTTAATTTTGCTGGTGCGGTTGGCGACAAACGTTCGCCAAGAAAATGACGGTTTGTCCAACCACGCAAGTACAATCGACGAGTCACACCACAAGTATATCGTATGATCCTCCGACTTGAATATAGAAATAATGTTCGAAATTAGTTTAGATAATAGAACTGCACCACATAACTCCAACCTCGGCAGCGTTACTGGCTGAACTGGAGCTACCTTCGTCTTGGCGCAAAAGAGGTGACATTCAATCTGACCAAAACCGTTTTGGACTCGAACGTAAATGGCGGCGGAATAGGCCTGTTCTGAGGAGTCACAAAAACCATGGATTTGTACGTCGTACTGCGGAGCAGTTTGAATCCATCGAGGAATTTGTAGCTTTCCTATATCTTCAAAGGCCGCCGTGAAGGCTTTCCATATAGCCAGAGATGAAGGTGACAATTTTCCATCCCATTGGGTCTTGTCCTTCCATATGCGTTGCATAAGAATTTTTGCTTTAATTATGACTGGCGCTATCCACCCAGCTGGATCGAAAAACTTGGATATGTGAGAAAATACTTCTCGTTTAGTACAAGTACTTGAAAAGGGTATGGGATTTATCTGAAAGTGGAACGAATCAGACTTGCCGTTCCAAAATACCCCAAGAGTCTTTACCGAACTCTGATCACTTAGATTGAGGAATTGATCATTCAGAATATGATCCTGTGGAATATTGTGTAACAATGCTCGATGGTTCGCGGTCCATTTCCGTAGTTCAAACCCGGCCTTTTTTAAGATCGCTATAATTTCAGATTGCGATTGAAGTGCTTCATCACACGAATGAGATCCAGCCAACAAGTCATCCACATAAAACTGTTTGCGCAACATTTGTGCGGCGGTAGGATAATTCGACTCCTCGTCATCAGCTAACTGCAATAACGTGCGTATTGCAAGGTAGGGGGAGCACTTGACACCAAACGTTACAGTTTGAAGTTCGAAATCTTCAAGAGGCTTATCAGGAGTATTTCTAAAAATAATTCTGTGAAAGGGTGTCTGACTCGGGTGGACGCGAATCTGTCGGTACATTTGAGCTATGTCGGCATTAAAAACATATCTGAACTTTCGCCAACCAAGAATAAGTAAAACCAAATCTTGTTGCAAAACCGGACCGGTATACAGAACGTCGTTTAGACTAGTGCCATTTTCTGAGGGATTGGAAGCATTGAACACAACTCTCAATTTAGTGGTGGTACTTTCTGGCTTCACTACCGAATGATGTGGTAAATAGTAGGACATGACACGGTTTCCCTGAGCTAACTCAGTACATGGCACTCGCTTCATGTGACCTACATCAAAATACTCACTGATTACATTAGTATATTGAGAATACAAGTGAGGGTTTGCGCTTAGGCGACGTTCCATCCCCAGAAAGCGTTTCCTACTAATATTACGTGAGTATCCAAGATGGATATCTTGGGGAAATTCGGTTTTAAAGGGTAACTTTACTACATATCTCCCATCACGATTACGATACGTCGATTCGGAGTATAGGTGTTCGCAATACCGATCTTCATCCGAAAGCGGCTTTGGATCTTTTATTTCCTCTAGTTCCCAGAAACCTTTTATTTCCTCATCGAGAGAAATGTGGCTGAAATATGTAGCAAATGTTGAGTAAGTTTGTGTCTGTATCTTGGGCAGTGAGCCAGAAATGACCCAACCGAAGATAGTACTTTGGGCGATTAAGTTTCCAACATGAAGTAGTCCTTCCAGGATAATATCAGGATATATATCTGCTCCTATAAGTATATCGACTGGAGATGACTTAAGAAAATGGGGATCAGCTAATTTTATCTCAGACAACTCTGCCAAGTCAAGTGAATTCGCAGTTTGAGAAGGAAGCATCCCAGTTGGGTGGTCAACCACTAGAGCTTGAACATTGATCATAACGTTTGGACTTACGTCCGAACCAATGGTAAAATGACACAATAGTTTGGAGGTTGTAGCCAAGACAGTATTGACACCAGAAATTTGTGCATGAATCGGAGTAACAGGAAGTCCTAAGCGGACTTGCGCAGCCTTTGAAATGAGAGTGACCTCTGATCCCGGATCAATTAATGCGCGAAGCGTGTATTTAGTACCCTGAATATGAACTGATATTAAAGCTGTTGCTAAGAGGATCTGTTTTGCAGAGGACGAAAAATAAGAGCTCACATTAGCTGAGGTGGATGGAATAATGGACTGTATTTGAGGTTGCTGGTCCATATCGGAACTGGATCTGATGGCCGACGAAGAAGTAGTTGGTTCGCTCGATGTATGTTGGTTTTCGACCCTATGAAGAAGTGTATGGTGTCGTTTCCTGCACTGATTGCAGGTAAATTTACTTTTACATGCTTGTGAAGTATGAAAAGGCGCCAAGCAGTTTGAGCACAAATTGTTCGTTCGAACCAACTGAAATCGGTCATTAACTGGCATTTGTAAAAAGGAAGGACAGACTCGTAATGAGTGATGCCCTTTACAAAGCACGCATGAATATTTATTTGACCTGGTATGATGCGACTGCACCTTTCGAGTTGGCTGTATATTTACACCTACGCTTTGTTTATTCTTTCCTGTACATCGTATGTCACTTACAGTTTCTAACAGTTTGTATCTTGCAACTAGAAATTTACTCATATCTTTCCAGGTAGGAATATCCGATGGATTATCTAAGCCCTGTTCCCAAAGCGAAAGGGTTTTTTCCGGAAGGCGGTTTGAAATAAAGAATGTTAAAAACGAGTCCCATGACTCTGTACTGATACCATGAGACTCAAGCGCACAGAGGCAGTCAGTCACATCTCGATTGAGTTGTTTAAGAGCTTTATCTGTTTCAACATTGATATTCGGCAGATTTAACAAAATTTTTAATTGGCAGTTGACTAAAATTCTTTTATTCTCGTATTGTTCACTTAGAGCCTTCCAAGCAAGTTCAAAGTTACTATCTGTTAAAGCAAATTTCGAGACAATATTTAAGGCATCTCCTCGAGTCTTAGCACGAAGATGGAACAACTTTTGCACTGGACTTGCGCGAGTATTATTGAGATAAACCGCTGAAAACATATCGCGGAATGATGGCCACGATAAGTAGTCTCCATGAAAAACTTCGGAATCACATGGAGGAAGGGAAAAACTGTGAGTTGTGTGGTGATGAAAAACATCATCTTGGGAATTCCCGGAAGTGGAACTCCCCGTAGGAACTGACGATTTTGTGTCATTAGTGGATGCATTTAACTTGGCAGACATAGCCATTATAAATTCTAAGCAGGATATGTAAGTCTCTGTCGAGAGTTTGTACTTAGATTTGACCGCAGTTACATTTTCTGCATCTAGTGCTGCCGAAGGATTACAAACACACTCGGAATATGCCGCCTTTACTTCTGACCACAAATTATCTAATTCAATTTTCCTAGCTTGAAGCGACATTAAAGTTAGCGAAGTAGCTGGAATTTCCTTTATATCCGCGAAATATTCCACTAAATGGTCAGCACAGAATATGAACGTTTCCATGGTCTCTGCCATTTCTTTCTAAGTTAAACTGTGACAATTTTTTTTTGGAAAATACTACGAATGCTATATACCGAAATACTCAATGTTCCACTCTATATATGTGTATATCGTCAAACAAAATTTATTAACGAACTTGTCTAATTATTCGCGTGTTATCAAATTATATGTATAAATGTATCATAAATTGCACCAAACAATACACTACACGTACCTCTGAGAAATGGTGTTTTGATGATGATGCGTTCGTCAAGGCCTTGAACTGGTTTGCTCGATTGCAGCTTTCGACGTCTATCAGCATGTGCGTTTTGACAACTGGTGAAAACTCGTGGCTTGGCGTGCGCTTGCTTGATGAATATATATGATGTTTGTTTTGTTTTGATGATTTTATTAGATGATAAGAACTCCGTTGTTTGTACTGCGATGGTTTTGTTTTTGTTGTTTGGACTGAAGCACTCTGGTGTGCTCAAGAACAATATCAATGGAATTGCTATTTGATGAATCGGGTATCAAAAAATTTAAAAGTTTTCTCCTTGAACTTTTGTAGAAAGCAATATTATTCGGCTCGTATAGGACCAAATGTTGGGATGCCGATGGCGATGCTCCAAAAAGATTGTTTCGTCCGAGTATCGAAGGAAATAGAGAAAAATGCAATGTTTTAGTGTATATACAAAATTTATTGTTCACGCAAAACAGGGAGTGGTGCTACCTTACCTCGTTGAGGGTTAGTTAAAGAAGAAAGAAAAGAATGCCGGAAATTACTGTGGATGGTCATAAATAAAGATATGGAAGTTTTCAGAACTCCTTACTAATACGTGAGCCATCTATGTCTTCATTAGGCAAATTAATTTTAGGTTGGTATTACAATTTTTACGTAACGTAATGATAAAGAATTTTGGCTTTAACATTAAGTTTCTGGTAATAATTGGGTGAGGCAGCTTTACACTCGGTGGGTGATTTTGAATATGAAATCACCTGCCACAGGGGGTTGCACTGTGTTGGCATTTTAGTTACGAAATTCGCAGCGGAAATTATGTGCGCGCGTATCTATTTCAATTAATTTCGATAGATTTGGACACAGTGTGCATGTTTGCGGTTGGGGTGGAATAATGATTCGTCCTGTCCGTCCGCAATTCCAATTACTTCATATGACTTGTTAGGAGAAATTTGGTTGCACTAGTAGGAAATATGAGCAGCCAACATGTGCTTGAACGAAATAAGGTCCAATACTCGTACCTCCTATGTAGAGAATGCATCAAATAGCAAGCCTAATTTTGCATGGCAAGGCACTTGAAAGCTGGCAGTTGATTACCTCTGCAGAGTGCTTCTTTTGTCAGTCGCATTTTTCTCATGTTGTGCAGCAGAGCATTGTGCGCCCTAAGTACTCCTTTGAGTTTGGAAAGGAATCTCTTTTCTCTCGTTGGAAGACAACGAAAGCTGTTTGGTGATGGTACAACTTTCCATTAAGTAACTCCTGGTCTTGTGTCTTTCTTTTATCCTCCTAATTTGAGACCCCAGGACGGATTACACAAAGGTCAGCTTGTTCTAAAACTGTATTACAGAGCAATAGAGCGTTAGAGGAGGATTTGATCTTAGGTAGAGGGATCAGTGAAAAAAATACCCCTAGCATCATGCAGTTCGCAGCAGCAAGCAGCTACCAGCTAGTAATGAATCGAGCTAGCTTGAGAGTGCAAAGGCATGTTAGCCGAATGATAGGCCTGGATTCTAGCACTATCATGAATCAAAAGTAAAAGGCAAAAGAAAGAGACGCCTTCTGGTGGTGGTATTGCTTTTACCGCAGACTGCTGTTGTCACTTTCAAGGCCTCTGCCCATCCTTTTAGCCATTTTAAATGATGCAGTCTCCAGGTAGAACCCCGCCGAGCATTTCGGATTTAGTCTCAAGAGACGTTATGATCTTTGAACTTTTTGTACCAATTCTGGTCCACAAACTATGTATTACTTACTTACTTAACGGGCTCCCGACCCGTGGAGAGTCTCTGCCTGAGACACTGCAGCCTTCCATCCTCTGCGATCCCGGGCACGCTGCTTCCAGTTATCCAGACCAAGCGCTCTGGCATCCGCGATGGCTTGGTCTTTGAAACGGAGGTTCGGTCTTCCTTGTCGTCTCGAACCTGGCGGCTGGGATTCGAAGATCCTCTTAGCTGGAGCATTATTGTCCATTCGCTCGATGTGGCCGAGCCAATGTAGTCGACGTATTTTGGCCTTTTGGACTACATCCACATCTTGGTACAGCTCATAGAGTTCGCGGTTGTATCTTCTCCTCCATTCGCCCTCCTCGCACACAGGACCAAAAATCCGCCGAAGAATTTTTCTTTCGAAGGAGCCCAGTATCAGCTCTCCCTTCCTGCTTATCGTCCAGCACTTCCTCCCTTCCTGCTTATCGTCCAGCACTCGGCGCCATAAAGCAGAACTGGCAGGATAAGGGTTCTGTAAAGCATACATTTTGTCCTTCGAGTTAGGAGTTTTGAACCCAATTGCTTTGCCAAACCGAAGTAGCAGCGGTTTCCTAGGGTAATTCTTCGCCGGATCTCCACTAGGATGTCATTTGTGGAGTTCATGTTTACTCCGAGGTAGATAAACTCCTTAACTACCTCGAAATTGTTGCTATCAATAGTGACGTTCTGTCCTAGGCGGTGGACAGATGCTTGTTTGTTTGTTGATAGCATGTACTTAGTCTTGTCCTCATTTACTACAAGACCAACGAATTTCGCCTGTTCTTCAATCGCCGTAAAAGCCTCTATCACGGCACGCTGGGAGCGACCGATGATGTCAATATCGTCTGCATACCCCAGTAGCTGGACGGATTTGTTGAAGATAGTGCCTTCCGTGTTGACACCTGCCCTGCGCACTATCTGCTCTAGCACGAGATTGAAGAAGTCACATGATAATGCGTCTCCTTGCCGAAATCCGGTGCATGTTTCGAATAGCTCGGAGGAACTACTTCCAAATTGCACGTTGCAGCGTGTGTTCTCCAGCGTCACGCTACATAGCTGGATCAGTTTTGCCGGGATCCCGAATTCGGCCATCGCCACATAAAGCTCCTGACGATGAATGCTATCATATGCGGCTTCGAAGTCGATGAATAGGTGGTGAGTCTCAACTTGAAATTCATTGGTCTTTTCCAGGATTTGCCTCAGTGTGAAAATTTGGTCTATAGTCGATCTGCCGGGCCGGAAGCCACACTGGTACGTGCCGATTAGTGTGTTGCAGAACGGTTTGAGACGTTTGAGACAAACTATGTATACCGGAGCTCATTCTGACTTCGCCTGTGCACAAGGCAATGAAGTGAGTGTTAGCTATAACCAATTTTTCATTTTTCCCTGTTGGAGTAGACGATTAAGAAGTGATAGGTACATGACCAATGTGCTTGGGTCAAATGACTTCATTCCAGTGGCCGTGGAGCTAACTCTTAGACCTAGAAACTTTAAACTTTGCATGGATGTATATTGTGTGCTCAGGACCTTAGTTAAGAGACGAAATATGAAGTATGAAGAAATTCAAAGCCTAAGTCAGTAAGCCACTAGACCTAGAAGCTACAGAATTGCCATGGAGTTTATAAGAATAGTCAAGATCCTCCTGAAGGAGATATTTTTAAAGATTCTTTCTCTTAATGTTAATAAAAGGGGTTCGAACTTTTTTTTAATGAATTTGTTCAATCAAAACAACAATCTAAAAGACACTGCTCAGCCTTAACCACTAGACCTAGATGCTTCAGATTTGGAACTTAGTCTAGCCAAATATTCTGAACCCTCTTTAAGGGGATAGTTTTGAAATTTCTCTTCTTAGCGTTGATAAAGTGGATGCCACCCTTTTTTTTGGAGTATAGTTTTTTAAACTTATAATTATATTCATAAATCTAAACCAATAGAAAAAAGCTTCACACATCTGACAGACGATAAGTGTCCGAATAGGTACTTCAAGTTATCATTCAACTTTCTTCTCTGTCTAAAGGCTGAGCTACAAAAAGTTCAAAAAAGATAAAATTTGATCAAAATGGACAACGATTGTTTTCGATTGCAGGTCTGTTTTGATTTTTTATCGTTAAGTAGAAAGAAAGTGTGTGGTACATCTACACAGAATAAATAAACTCGTACGGGGACGAAGAATAAGCAGAACACATTCTGTGTCACTGTAACTGCCTGATAAGGTTACGCCAACACCAGCTATGTAAACTCTACCTTGAGGCATACATATCTGACAGCCCACTCAAAGATCTACTAGGATTCGTCACCAGGCCCGGTATCATGAGCGAGCTCTAATTAAGGAAATCAAAATAGACCTTTTTGTGGCGCAGTGATTTTGGTTACTGCTTTCACTCCCCACAAATATTTTAAATCAAATCTATCCACTCCCATATTATTTATCGGTATCGTTGCTCTCGATTTGCTGCTTAAATACAGGAGTCTCTCTTTCTTTGGTCGGTATCGGTATGGTATATACGATTGCGGGACGGTAACTGAACGACACACCGAACCTCGGTACAAGGAACATTCAAAAGTTAATCGTTATTAACTGCGTGTGGTGGAAAATGTCGATCAGATCATACTTTTGCCTTGGTTACTTCGGTTTTGCAATTTTTGAATTAATTGCGGTTTTCATGTCTGTCAAGGGTACACCTTTCTGCGGGTGGTTCTTCCATTTACGCCTTTATGAGATGATCCATTACCGGAATTTAATTATTGTACTTCCTTTGTTTAAAAGATGTAACACCCCTCTAGCTTCTTGCGCCACAAAAGGATCCAAACTGCGTTTCCTAGTCCATCACATGACAACCCATGGCACTCATCCTTCAAGACTTAAGTGCTTTAATATATCATGACATTTCGATGGGAAACAAACTGACAAAAGGTTCATACTTAGAGAGTCGGATGCCCTAAACCGCACATTGGTGCATACCATAAAATGGTTCAAAAATGTCAATCGGTTGTAATTTTCGCCATCGACTCCAATTCCAAATTAAGACAGCTCCATTTGTGTAGTCTCAAAAATAGCCCAGACTGCTGATTGACATGTCCATTTGCGAAAAAACAAAACAAATCACTACTCCGAGGTGAAAGTAATGTAGTAGTAGAATGCCCCATTGTACAAGTCTAGTAAAACGGATTGAACTACGACGATTGATATCCGTCGTGTCCAACCCAGAACACAGTTTCATCCCGTCTTCGGCAGCACAAAAGCCAGAATAGATATCTCTCATCAATCCAAGCGGGTAGTGCTTGCCGGCTGTCGATGCTGTCGGTCTCTGTTAAAAAGGGATGTTCCTTGCTGGGCCGAGAAACTCGCCTCGGCACTATGCCGTGTGTGGTACTACCTATACACCAATAGGAAGCACAACGAACAGAAGAAGGCAGATGGATTTGTGTCATACGAACAATGAAAACCTACCGCGCGCGTCAACAAGATGAATATCGAGACAATTTTTCAATTTCGAAAGCACGTTCACGAAATTGACTTAAATTGGAGGCAGCTGACTTTAGCATGGCTCCGCCGTCCCTCACCCCACTACCACCACTGTACTAACTACTGGATGCTGAATGTTCTCCAAATTCATTTCAATTTCGCATTCACAATTCTTTTTTCTCCCCCCGTTGGCACTCTATTTTATTCATTTTTCATCCACCCTCGCTCCCCGTCGCCGCTTGATTTTACAATACTTTACAGTACCTTCGGGGTTCGGGCTGCTGCTGCAAGGATGCCGGGAAGGTTTTATATCCGAGTATTGGCCGTAGAAAAAAAGCCAATTTAGTCACTTCATTAGAACTTCAAACTTCCAATTTCAAATTTCAAATTATGTATAATTTTTCTTTATTTCGCCTGTTGAAATGATGAAAAGTTTCTCTTTTCAATTGTTGAAGGTCATCGGTTGTCGTCGCCGATCTGTGAATGCAACATAAAAATCAATTTCCCTTCAAAAACAAAATGCCAACTACTTACGGGCCCATTCTGCGCGTCGTCCTCCTCGAATTATGCTGCGTAAATGGAATGAAATTCGGAGAAAAGTCGTAAAGTCGTCGGCGTGTTTTGGAACCAAACCAAACACACGCTTGAACAAATAATTACTACGCGTAATATACATAAAGGAATGTTTCTATTTTGTTTATCCACTGAGGCTTGAAATGATGTAAGGCCTGCCTGCGGGGGCTGGTCGTGTATTCCGAGTATACAGTGGGGAATGAGATAATCCCTTTGCGTAGCAAATGGAGTAAGAATATTTTCATTTTCACTGACAAAAAGAAAAATTATTTATTTTGATCAATGGCGCGCAATAAATGCTTTGCCAAATGACTCTTTGTAGGCATACCCATGAATATGTCAGCAATTTTAATTGGTTTCGATGGGGTCTCTCGCATGTCGGTATATACACACTCGAAACAAGTCGGTTCGATTTCAATTATTTTCATGCTTTTATTGGCACGGACTTTGTCATAAATGTGAATTTATGGCATAGTTTTACTAAAACTAGATTGATATGGCGAGGTTGACCAGAGCATGGAATTGTTGTTTTTGTTACTTTGAATTTCCTTTACATGCAAATTGGGGGACACAAAAACAGGGATGTACCTATAGCGGATACCTAACTGAGTTTTTTTTATCACATAGCCGAGGATAATTGTGCAAAACGAATACATTTATACCTTAAGAGCACATGTGCAATTGTTGGTTGGAGAAGATAAACATGCTACAAACAACTTGATAGAGATGGGTACAGCTTTGTATATCAATTTAGCTTGAGGGCGTTCTATGTATACCTATTTGACTGTCAAATATTTTCTTTCAAGAGCTGTCAATGGGTATGTTCGGATACCTGTTTCATGTAAAACGTCAACTAGAGTTGTCTGGACTATGTGAGCGAACGTGTTTGGCTATTCAATTTGAATTGTTTTTGTATTCTCGCGATTTATTTTGAGTTTTGACATTTCGACATGTCAGCTGGGTATACAGGCAGGATTTTCTTTAATAGATTTTTGGGCTACCCCTCAATATAATCAATTGACAAAACTGTTCACGTGACCAATCTAGGCCAATAAAAACTGACATACATCATGTCAGTCGGTGTCAAGACTTACTAATCTAGAAATCCAAACGTCCCCATGTCCGCGTTCCATTGGGGGCGTCGAACCATTTAAGTTTACTAAGGGCCGATTTCTCAATAGACAGAAAGCCAAACAGATAGGGGTTAACTTTCCATTCAACATCCATTTTTCAATAGTCGAATAGCAGCTATTTGAAGAACATAATAACTAACTGTCTCATAAAGTTATCTGCCCGTTTCTGAAACGGTTAAAATAAAAATATTGTCAATCTATCTGTCTCTCTGACACCGTTCTACCTACCGAATAGTTATCTAGCGCTTGTTTTATGATTGAAAAACTGAAAAATTATGTCTGGCCGATAAAGAGTGAAATAAATTTAATCGATTTATCTGACTTTTGAAAAATCGGCCCTTAATCTGACAGAAGGTAGCCGTCGTCTTTGATTTTCATAAATTTTTGTTGGCCTTGACGGACCACATTTTTTTGTGAACGATTATGGGGTATCCGTATCCCTCTATAAACTTCCACAGGCAAATCTATTTGAAAATTGGTTAAATGAGTCCCTATTGAGTTGACATTTCGTTTGTCGGTTTGACGTCTAGGTTTTTGCGATCGCGGTGTATATAATGCAGATCTAGTCGATTTAAGTTCTTTTTCATTGCGCAAAAAATACTCCACAGGAAAATAATTACTTTCAGTTCTGAAATTTTATTTTCTTCGGGTGGAATATTGTTCGGGCGAAACTCACAAAAAGGCTGAATATCAATAAAAATTTACATTTGACCATTTGCATTGTAGCTCTTGCAGAAATTGTGAAATTTCTAGTGAATTCTTTCTAGCTAACTCAAAATCACTCACTAGATTAAGAAAAAGGGAGAGAGAAAGCAATGTCAGTTTTATTCCGCTAACACTAATGCTTCAGAAGTCACTCGTCCATCTAGCGGTCAATGGAACGCAACTATATGTGCTGTGAATTTTTGCTACAAGTATATAGAGTTGAACGTAACCTTGATGTGCCGCGAGCAATTTTTCAACGATCTTTTAAATAAAACCTAACGATATGTCGCTTTTGACTGATCTAGAATAATGAACCTATTGAAAAGTTTTCGGTTAGAACTCGCGATTCTGCTAAAAAATACCCATATAGGACTTCTCCAAATTAATTGACGCAATTGACACGTCTTTCTGTCTTTCTAAAAGCATTTTATAAGTTTCTACAATCTTGTTGTCAAATATGACATCCCAGGATCTCCTTCTATGTGTCTGCTGAGGGTGTCCTTATAGTGACACTTCTTCTCATACATCAAACATACTTAAAACGCCAATTTTGTCACAATAAGCTCAGAAGACTTACTAAGTTTTGTTTCGCTAGTCTAGGGTGTACCTGGGGCATCAACCAATCCACGTCTTCAGTTAGCGCGGTATTTAGCTAACTCTGGGTTAGAGTCGACTATTTAACAGGCCGGAGCATTTATGTCCATTATGCTAGAAAATTTGGGGCTCGGATGTGTACACTTTGTGCGAAGACCGTTGCATGTTTGCGATATTTGAAAAAAAGGGCGTGGCACTCCCTACGCGACAAAGTCATTCAACGCGGTATATCTCGGCATTAAAATAGCTGAAGTTCTAAGATTTTGTATATGGAAATACAAGGTGGGCCAAAAGAAGTCATCCGATGTTGTTTGGCTCTCATTTTTTTTCTAAATGAAAAACTTCGATGTTTTTTGATTATGTTTTTTTAAAATTTATTGGTCAAGTCGAGAAGATGATATCGGCCAAATGGGCGCCGTCACAATTAATTGCCATACGGGCTATACTTTTTACACATATTGCCGGTTTTGCAAAATGTTGGCGCGATCGGACAGTGGATCGTGACGGCCTTCATAAAAATCAAGCGTTTGAAACGCTCTATGTTGGAGCTTATGGCGGCTTTGGCTGAAAAATTTCGTACAGCAATTCCAGTTTGCAAAATTTGGGCACGAGGCGTGGAAGCTCCTAATACGAATATGTTATTCGAGCCATTTATGGGAGCTTTGCTCTGCTTAGCTCTACTCTAAAACTGTCATTAAGGGCCGTTTGCTCATACAACTCTTAACGATTTAAGTTCTACTTAAATACTTATGGCCTACTTTTTTTAGGTCATAAACTGTCACATAAGAGTTTATGTGGAACTTAGTTCGCTATGAGTCGTATCAGAAAACGGCCCTAAATCTTGCAGCTTTTTGATGTTTCAATCTGCTTGCTAACTAAGAGCTTTGGCAAAGATTTTGCAAGTCTTGCGAAAGAGTTCTCTATTTCAAGGCCTCCACTACGCACTGTTGCCTCTGCGGGAAAAATTTGTCCGAGAGCTGTTGCAGAAGACTTATAAATCTTAAAGAAATCTTGTTTTTGTGTTTTAAGGTACTCAAACGGACAAAAGACGGAAAACGTTTAAACGGACTTATACAGAAAATTACGCATAGTTCATTGTCTGAGTGGTTGCAAAATATGTTGCTTCTGTTGACGAACTTGATATGTTACTAAAGGTCTTGTTTCTGAAGCGCGTAGGATAACGACAAAGTACCAGCTATTATATAGGGTTTGCGTCTTACTTTTAGAGAAGACTTTCACAGATATTGTCAGCGACTACTAGAGCCATTTGCGCCGCCAAGAGCGCGAAAAATAATAGAAAGAAGTGCAGTGTCGCCTGTCCTTTCCAGTGGCAGCACAATAGACATATTTTGTTTTAAGTGCACCTAATCGATGACACCCTAAACCAAATATTCAACAAAGACCCTAAGGCTTACTTGCGGGCTTCTTCAATAGTTCTAGCGAACAATTCAATTCTTCTTCCGAATTACTGCTGCTGCTAAAAAAGAAAAATCATAATTGTGCTGCTTTTGTATACGTGGCAATGCCCCGTATGCTTTTAACACGTTTTTAATTTTCATGAAAAGGAGATTCCTCTTGAAGATGGCAAAAGATCGAGACTTGTATTCTACTCAAGCATTCCACACCCACACGTTAGACTTTAATGCCTACGACATGAAGAATCACCGCCATTTAAAATGGATGAATTAAACTGAAGTGCTCATAATTTTACTGTTTGTAATTGTAATCAAGAAAGCTACCAAAAAATCTTCGAATATTGCCATGGCCAGAGACATATAGCACGAAGCTACCACGATCTTTCCATCATCTATCTATTTCGCCATTTACTCAGCTTGTTGGCGAGCAAACGCAGATTCCAACCATTTTGACAGACTTCCCAAAACGCTTTCGATCTGTTTCGCACAACTGAGGATAATTATATAATAAAGATCTCTGCTTCTTTCTGGAGTTCTGATCATGCTCGGTCAGCTGTAGATTCTGCCTCTGGAACCACCATTTCTTTGCATTGTTGCCATTAGCTAAAATATGTACAAGGTGGGCCAAAAGAAGTCATCCGATGTTGTTTGGCTCTTCTTTTTTTTTATTGAAAAACTTCGATTCTGTTTGTTTGAACCTATAGAATCTTAATGGTCAAGTCGAGAAGATGATATCGGCCAAATGGACGCCGTCACAATTGAAATGAGAGCCAAACAACATCGGATGACTTCTTTTGGCCCACCCTGTACAAGTATGAAACTTTATATACCCTCATCATTGCAGCGAGAAACAAACTTTAAACACTGATACAGCAAGGAATGTAGCAGAGAAGAACAAGGCTTTCAACGAATGGTGAGCTCACCCATCAGATCAAAAAACATTTAGTTGTACATGTCTCAGAAAAATAATCAAACAAAACAATAGAATCGGCAAAGACTTTCTAGACGAGAGGGCAACTAACTTTTACAATGGTTTGCGCGAACTCTCATCTATTGCATAGTTACTTTAATTTCTCTTCATTTCCACCTTTACAGTTCCATAGTGGCAACAGGACCTGTACAAATTTCAATAATAGTAATGAAAAACTGATGTTGCGCCTGAGCTTAGTCCAAAAGGTACTCCTTCTCGGTCTCATTCAATCGGTTTCCAAATAAGGAAGAAAATGCCACGATCGGAGCATCTTAACTTTCCATGTAAGGTAATTGAGGAGATAATAACCTGTTGAACTAAGCAACACATTTATGAAAGCAAGCAATCTAACAGCACGGCCAGTTCTAAGCTATATCCTTGGAAATCTTGACTCTGAGCAGAACTAAGCAAGTGGGCCGCTTCTGGACTACCGCGACAACACTGCCAATGGATGCAGAACGTTCTTCTGTGCACATCAATTTGAAGAGTAAGGCCTATTTGATGATAAAACTCATAACGATCTAAGTTCAACATAAATGCCTTGTCCTACTTTTTGTACGACATAAACACTGTCAGAAAAGAATTTATGTCAAACTGTCATGTGTCGTTTCAGGAAGTGGTCCTTGGATTCCTTTTCTGTAGTGCCCCATCTATTCTTTCCCCAAACTTATCTCTTTACTGCATAGACGATCCGCTCGGGTCGACCAAGAATAATATTTGCAGCTCTGCGATGGCAGCACTCTTTATCTTTCTCCTCGGCCACTTACAACCCATTTCGAACAGTATTACATTCTAAACAAAGTCCAATCGAGCAAGACCAACTCTGGATTCGTACTAATTGAGGTCAAGGTCCACCTTGGTCTGTAGTTCCATTCAAGTTAATAAGCCATTTGCATCGAGTGCCTCAATAGATTGGCTTTTGTCATGGGTCGTCAATGCACTCCCTCAAAACTCGGAGACCTATACATACTCTTGGTAGATGTTCACATCATAATCTAACTTCACAAATTTCCAGAAATCTGTTTAAAGTATTACGTTAAGTATAGTTCGTTTTAGTTGCACTACTTAAGACCACCAACCATTGACTCTTTATTTGAAAAGCGCTACCGAACAGTTGCAGCTTTCACCTCATAAAATATTTCTCAAATGGGTTTGGTTGGCTTTATATTTGTAATTGACATCCAGAAACTCCACATTGGACAAGAAATGGAACGACTTGAAAGAAATCGAATACTACATGTTTGTGGGCGTCTACAACCACGCAGCTAGTCACTCATCAAGCCCCAAAGGAACTCTATAACTTCGATGTCCATATCCATAATTAATAACTAAACTGTTTTAGACGAACGAACGACTTTTTGTACGCTACATACAATAAATTCTGATTGCAATCCCAAGAAACTGACGATTGCCATCATCAAATATGAACGAGCTGAACGACAGAAGTCTGTTTCCGCCGAATAAAAAATTAAATTAAAGGCTGACTTCCAGGGCGCAGCACACTTGTATTTATCTAATCTATGCATCGACATGTTTGTGTAGCAACAACTCATCATATGATACCGCAAAGTGGAATTTGGTAAATGGATTGGCTCGTGCGTGACAAATGTGCCACACAGCACATCCTATTCTGACCAACAACTGGATGAGTAATTCTGTTAGGTTGACGCGCAACGACTTACCTCTTCCCCTTGAAGGCCAGCAGATACTTTTTGTTGGCCGGAAAATTATTACTCTGCACAAAGCCGGTGTTCCCAGCCCGGAGCGGGAACTGCTTGTGAAATAATGGAATGCTAACATCGAAGTTGTCACGCATCTGTTGAATACTCATACTGGCCTTGGCCAGGATCGCCTCGCCCGGATCGAATCCCAGCGAATTCTCCACATAATCCGGCCACGTTCCCGAATACAGGTTGAAGATTATATGATTGCGCCCGTTATTCCAGTGTGGCAGTCGTGCCAATCGCGACGGCACATTTCTCACATAGTCCTCGGACAGAGAGTCCCGATCTAACGTATCAATACCGAGCACAAAGAGGCAAGCCTTCTCTGGATCCGGTGTGTAGTAGCGCGACTCACGAATCGCGGATAGGATTTTCTGATAATTTGAACTAATTGGCGGCGCTGCGCCCAGAGAATTCAACGGCTCTGACGGGTACACGTACACAAGAAACTGATCGAAACACTTTGTGTAATCGAAGCAGGACTCCATGCGGCAAGACTTAGTTCTCGGTTTGAATGACTGCGCCACGGTAGCATCATTGTGGAACGTTAGATAATCGCCGCCGTCACTATCCTGACCAGCGTTGTCGAGGTCAACATAGCTGTCAAGTTTCTCCCGAGCCCGAGTAACCGTGGATGGACGACGAGCGGCTTTCAGTCGATAGCCGCCAAAGTAGCAATACGCCAGGAAAGCACATGACACAAAAACAAGAATATAGCGCTTCTTTGCTTGCATATTTCGCGCGACACACACACACAAAAGTTGAACTTTTAATTTACTAGATCTAAATGGCACGCAGCATTTTGGGCAACTATTTGGAAGTGACAACTATTGAAAACACAAAAAGGAGAACGGGGAAAGGTTTGATGCGAGTCCGACATTGGTGATTCCAATGCAGACATTTCACAGAATCATTTCCCTCACGAGGCCGCCTTCTAATTAATTGGATACACGTTAAGAAATCTCATTGAACTATTCTTTTCCGTCGAAAACGAAAATATTTTGACATTAAAATGTCAACTGACTACTACGACGGCGACGACTACAAATGCACTTGTCAAAAACTGACAGCGAACAGCACTTTTCCACCTTCACAGCAACGGGTGCGAGTGAGACGGCAATTAACATTTCGCGGCCGCTTTTGCAGAATTCTTTCTTCTTTTTTTTGTATTTTCTTTTGCACAATTACTTTAGATCCAGCCCGAGAAAATCAACGAAAACATTATTCAATTCGATTAGATTTGTGCACAATTATATCCCGTACGGGCGTGTTTTTTTTTTATTTTGTGGGAAAAACGAATGTACTCGATCGAAAAGGTAACACGATTTGCTTTCTCCCTTGCTTTGACTGTTCTGCGTGCAATACGAGAGGAGCGAGCACCGGAAAAGACACGCAAACCGAACTCGGTGCCAAGGAATCTGTTTCTGAAGCACTGAACTGGACTGGAGCTGTGGAGCTATGTGTCTCAATCTTCCAGTTTACTGGATTGAGCAGAGGCGAAGCTGTTAAGTTGTTGTTGCACAGTAGGGAAACCGATGTGAAATTTGTTGTTTATTTACGAGAGATTTGTAGTTGGAAGTCGACTGGAATTGGTCATGCGTACAAAAATCAAACTCTGCTTTGGACTGGAATGATGAATGAGTGGTTGGAAAGTGTCAGAAGATTTTGCTGTTTGAAGCGACATCTGAATGTGGATTTTATATGGTGAGTTTGCACGGCTTTTGAGGGGAAATGCGTTTGTATTTGAGGAGGTGGGTAGGTAGGTACCTATAAAGATCGAAATTTAAGTATAAAATGAGCCGAAAAGTGTTTTAATAATTTTTTTGTTCTTTGAAAATGTTTAAGCAATAAGCTAACCGATTCGTTAAATGCTTGAAAAGCGATTGTTGAATTTATTTTTCAAGTAGTTTTTCACTGTGAATTACATTAAATAATTTTGTCTTTAGTTCTCTTATATGTTTTCCACTGATCGCTCATCTTAATTTTACTCTCCACAATTACTTCGTCAGAGTATTAAAAAAAATTGTTCCTACTTAATGAAACGATCTGTCAAAATTAACGCGACTCAAAAATATCTTCAGCCAAAGATATTTGGTCTTCTGCAATTATTTTCAAATGCTTTCTGTGTTTTATTGTAGGTAGGTACTCTGTGTCTGTATCTCAACGAAGTAAAGTCCAGTCACTTTGTAGTGTGTCGTAGTCTCCTTTTTACTCTCCCTGAAAATGAATGGTGTTCAAGTCAGTTTGCCGGAACTTTCTTGAGCACAACATCAGAAACCTTTCAACATTAACTGCTGCTGCCAATTCACTTTTACTTTGGAAAAAATACTCATAAGAAGTCAAGCAGCGTGCAGTTGCTGTAACTGCGTGCTGAAATTTCTACAAACTGAGATAGATGTTCAATAAAACACCATTTTACATCAAAAATTAACATTTAGCTCGAATTTTTGATTAAGGTAGAGCTTGAGCCTTGAGGATGCAAATTGGAGAGTAATTGTAATCAATTCGCCGACACGGACTGTCGACATTTAGCTGAGGGGAAAATCCTATCCCAATGCCGATCCAATAATTAGTGCAATAAATGTTGACAGACACATTGCGTATAGTACCTAAAACGAAGACTTGGTTTATGAGCTGGAGCTCCGTTCCAATTGGCTGAAATGGCTGGCTGCACTCTAGACGTGTTTGGACGCTGAAATAAGATTTGAGATGCTTTACTGTAGTAAATACGAATTTCGACTTTTTCCTAAAAATGTTCTGTATAGATAACTATTTTATTCAAGAGAATGTTGAAAGCATTTTTTTTTAAGCGAATCTAAAACATTTCCTCTTAGCATTAAAAAACAAATCTTTACATATGAGTTACCTAGACGTCAGTTAGCATACAACCATTTGACGTAACTGCTGCGCAAACAGTTGATAACTTTGCTTTTTATCTGTCAAAATGTTGTTGTTTTTGTGGTCAGTAGAAAGTTCAGTACGGTACTAAGCGCGGTAGACTTTAATAATCAACTCAATCACTCCTTAAACTTTACAAGCTCAAAATAGTCCTGTAATAAATTTAAATTAAGGATTAAAAATTATCTACCCATACCTCTGCCCATGGCACTCTTTCAAGTGTCAGCTTTATTAATGTTCCTTGTCCTCATACTTACTAAAATGAAACAAACTTCTTTATACCTCTCCTTATCGCTAAAGGACTTTCAGTTTTACCATAAACTAAGTATTAAATATTAATATACTAAGTTTATGAGATTTACTTTCCGCCCTCCTTTAGACTTAGGCACTTCCGCTGCTGCTGCTTCTTCAAGTTTACATATATCTACCTCTTTGATGTGGTCCATTTGCAATTTAATTACCAAATTTTCCTAACGACCTTTTTCGTTTCCTTCCTCTGCATTTTCTATGTCAATATTATAGGTGAGGTAAACTCGTGTAACATGGACAAAAGACTCTACACTTTCTCTTTCCATTTGTTTTCGGTGTTCCAATTAATTTTTGCAAGGATAATAAAAACAAATTCCCAAACAACAAACCAAGGACCTACTCAACAATTTCCATGTGAGTGTGGTTTTGCCTGCTTTTTTCTGTGCTTGCCATTTTAATTCTGTGTATAGATGTGTGTTCGAATAATATCAACGAATTAACTCGGAATCGTCGGTACAGTTACAGTGTATACAATACAGAGAATACACCCAGACGCTCCGCTCCCGCTACCGATACCTCACCGCCCACATGCATTGACTGGGCTATGGGAAATGGGAGTCCTTCAATGTTTACAAAGTGCTTATAATGGAATTTTAAAGCAATTTGACTTAATTGCCTTAATTCGAAGTGGAAATGCTCCTCCTCTCCGCATAACTAACCACAATGAAAAAAAGGGAATACACCGAGCGTGAAGATAAGATGTGTGGCAGTAGAGTGTACCACTGGTTGGGTAAATGGTAAGTAGGTGAATATGTGTTTGCGTACAATACAAACATGACGAGAACGGCTCCAGTCCCAATGGGAATTGAATTTTTTTTTTTAAGATAATATTAAAGGAAGTTAAGTCTTAATAGCTGGGCTGGGACTGGGGCAATGACTAGGATGTGATTTAAAAATACGATTCTTGTGACTGGGGATGGTTTCGAATGGGTGCGTGATAATGGGGCAGGAGCTACAACTTTGTTGTCCTTTTCAAATAACGCAATTGAATGGGGTAATTAGGAAAGGGAATATCTTGCGCAAATTTACCAAATAAGCTTAGGTGCTGTTAAGATTGCTTACTTATTGTTATGAGGGTTGGCTGGCAGGCATTTTTGCCAGCCATATTTAGGGATGAGACCGGCATGATATGAACCAGATTCATGAACTAGGGGAAGACGATTTTCTTTTTATTGTGAAATGTAAATGTTACTGTATCAAGTTTCTGTTTATAAAGTTCGCCCCTAACCTTTAAAAAAATATTCGCTTTCCACTTACCTTCCTATAGGCCTACCTACCTTTCCTTTCGGTGTGGTGGTGACATTTTCATTTAAAAGTCACACACCAGCTAGCTCCGCTTTCAGCTGAATTCAAGTGTGAGCAACAATGCCAGTCATTCAACACCTCATTGCCAAAATCCAAATAAAATAGACTCTTTGTACAATCCAATATACGAAACTAATATCTGTGGCACATGAATACCCCATCCACGGCCTTATGCACGTGGTATTCGCTGTGCTGGCAGGCATGGGCATAGCTATATACAACAACCAACAGCCGCAGCACGGAGGCAGTCACATAATCTGTATATGTGCTGCGATTTGGCTGGTGTATCGTTGGTACGTGCTTTATACCCAAATAAAATCAAAGGAATCTAATAATGTGCAATTCACTATATACGCCATGGCAGGAGTCTCACAAAGAAATACGATGGCAGTGTTTTCAAGTACACAATGAAAGCTCACATAAAACATGCAGGAGATGTGTAGTCGCTGTGAAATCAGCCGGTTAATACCCTATTTCCTTCTATTCGAATATTCAACAAGAAAAAAGACTGTCTATTGGGTAAGTTGGAGAGGGTCGCTTTCCGCGAGTGTTCATTTTTCGATCAACAAAGCTCCCACTTTTCACCCGTGTACCCCATTATTAAAAGGAAGAATAAGAATACATTCACATGCACATTCGCATTCTTTTTACCTTATACAAACAGAAAATAAAAATCAGAAACAAAGTCAAAAGTGGAAACATGAACATGACTTTATTTTGTGCTAAATTTTCCGCCACAAGTGCTTTGCATTTGCGGAAGCTGCGCAGATACGTCACAATATAAAAAAACTGCGAAACTATTTAAGTTCGATTACATTACGTTGTCGACGAGTTGTAGATCTTCGTTTTGTCTTTAGATTTAAGAGATTTACAATGGGCCTTACTCATTTTTAACCTTGACATTAAATATTTTGTAGGTCCTAATATGCAATGTTGGAAAGTTCCGCCATTGTGAGTTCGAAAAATTTATTCCGGACACTTAATAATTATAAGTATCCCGGCTTACCTTCAAACAGTTTTAGCATCGGCTCTAAATTTTAGTAGTTCACAGTGGCTATATTTTCCATACAAATTTCGCAATTGTGAGATTCCGTAAATTTATAGCCGAGACTAACATTTTTATTAGTAACGCTTAATATTATAGCCATTGTTAATTTCGACATTGAATTTATAGAGTTCCAATATTTTTTTTACCTTTTAAACAAATTCCACAATTGTTAGCTTTCCCAAAACTTATAGTCGAGACAGAATCTGATTATTAGTACCTACGGTGCAATGTTTTTTGTAAATATTTTGCAGCTGTGAACTTTCGGAATTAAAAGTCGAGACTTGAATTTTTCATTAGTACGTAGGTACCTTTGGCAAAATGTGGAAAGGCAAACGCCGAACTATTCAAATTTAGGAAATTTATGAACAGCAAATTGTTTACTTTTTCCAAAGCATTATAATTTATCAAATCGCTTATAAAAAAAGAGCCTAAATGCCTGACCCTATGAGAACGATTAACTACCGAACGAATGAACGCA
The DNA here is from genome assembly GCA_948293265.1 of Cheilosia impressa. Classification (NCBI taxonomy): domain Eukaryota; kingdom Metazoa; phylum Arthropoda; class Insecta; order Diptera; family Syrphidae; genus Cheilosia; species Cheilosia impressa. Next base: position 43,727,803 of record OX411884.1, on the reverse strand, counting down.
TATGCGCAAGTTTTGACAGTCTATTTTTTTTTTTTTTTTTTTATTGTATGTTTCTTAAATTGTTAATACAAAATTCATAAATAAATATTTTACAATTTTAATTTAAGAAAGAAATTAAACATTTTTAGAAATAGGTATCATTCTATAGCACTTGAGTGACTAGAAACATAAGAAACATTTTATTTAGGTCGCAGACAAAGAGCGAAAGGAACTACAAAACTCAGCTCTAAAGACATTTTTTGCTAACTCTAAGTCCCACTTAACGTTTTAAAGAAATGGAACAATATTCTTAACAAACGTCAATTTCGGCTTTCTATTGTGACTCAATTGTTTTTTGTTTCACCAGATGTGAGTTCTAAGTTGTCCTTGTTGTAAGCTAAACAAACAAAAATTGTTGGGGCTAGACAGACAAGTGAGGGGCATTTCTGAAAATCTTTTGAGTTACTATTCGTTGTTAACTATATATAGGCATGTGACTGCCCTAATAAACAAACACCACAAGTCCCAAGGTCCCAAAGTAATTAAATGAGCAAGTATTCCCATTTAATTAACAATAAGGAACTTGGAGATCTTTCCAGTGTGAACTTTAACTGATTGAATTTGACATATGTCAGTTTAGATTTGACTTAATCCAATAGCGTAGTTTGCGACAACGTCAGTGTCAAATAAGAAGAAGACAAAACCCAAAGACAGTTAAAAAACTTGGCTGAAAATTTATATTTTCACACAAAATTACAAGTGCACAAACAAATTTCCATTTTGAGGTTAAATTCGAAGAAATTCTTTATTCGCTGGTTATTGGAACATTTTAATTTTGTGGATTGTCAATTAAATGTGACAATTTTTGGCAAACTGGCAAGAGCCCTTTTGTTCACGGCAAACAGCTTGGAATTCAACATTTCATTGTGGAAATTATTTTTAAAGTTGTTTGCCTTGCTTAATTTAAATGGATTATTCCTCTCCTAGAATAGTTAAATGTATACAATTTCCTTCAAGAAAGAAAGCGGAAATGTTCTGCGAATTGTAACATTTTGACGTAAACTGTCAGACTTTATTCACAGTTTTCGAAATATATAGTAGGTACTGATCCACAATTACGTGTGAATGAAACACTTGTTTTAAATTAACTTAAAACTTTTCTTTGCACCAATTGAAATTGACAGATAAAGTTAGAAAACTCCTCAAAAAAAATAATAAGTGGCAAAGGATTTGAATGTCAGAAAAAAAGTGGTAAAGGATTTGAATGTCAAAGCTATGAATCTTTTCTTGTTTGGTGTCCGCAATTCATTCGAATGTCATATGAATATAGTTCTTAGGCGTAGAGTCAAAGCATTTTTTCTACTAAAAGCGTTAGCAAAATGTCACATTTCTGTCATTGCAAACAAATTCGCTCACTGCAATGAAAAGAAACCAAAAATAGAGCAACAAGTTGAGCCACTTAATAAAACCTTTGCTCCTTTTTCGTCTTGCTTTTTTTTTTACTGTCAACTAAAAAGAATATAAACGAAATCAAATAAATTTCTTCAGTTATAAACGATTTGACAACCATCTGTCAGCTGTAACAAACTATCCAAACAAATTTTTAGAGTTAAATTGTGCAGGCATATTTTATGGTTTTATTACCATTTTTAAAAAATGTTACCGTCGATGGTTCGTAGAGAAGACTCCATATAACATTTTCCGTTGAAATTTTTTCTCCTGTATTAAATTTGCTATATTGCATTACACTTATTGTTGAACATATGTATTTCGCGTCACTGGAAGCACGTATCTATCCAAGATATGGAACTTTTGTTCATCTTCCACTTCATTCTAGCCCATAAGAGCTATGCATTATTTGGTCTTTAAAATGCGCCGTACTAATTTTCAGTCTCGACTTTTAATTTACGGAAGCTCACAATGGTGAAATTTGTATTTAAAATATAGCCACTGTGATCTACTAAAACTTAGAGTCGAAACGAAAAATGTTTATCGGTAAGGCCCCATGGATTAGGTGCTAGCATGTTGGCACTTGGCACTAACAGAAAGAACAAAATGGCGGAAAAAATCGTTTGAGCGTTTACGCTTACAGAATTCAGCCTGCAGAATATATCAGAGGTACTCAATTCCAGCGGTTTTTTCTACGAAAGGAGTGGTCCAAGATTTAGCAGTTTTGGTCACTTTGAATGGCAGTCCCCAATTCCAATTTTAAGAAGGATATATTAACATACTATCGAGGAAGGCCTAGGATAGGATAATTGAATAAGGGTCAGAATGCAGGCGCAGTGGTTCAGCGGTTGGTTGGTTGGTGAGGGCGAGCTTTCAGCTCTTTACAGAGTCTTCTGACGGGTCTGTTTTGTTTCTCCCTTGTTCAGCGATAACTGAGCGAAATTACACAAAACAAGGAAAGCGTCTCAAAGGCTAGCCTATCGGCTCGGAAGTTCCTTGCATACCTACTCATCTCAAATCGATTAGTTGTAAAAAAAACTAGGCCTAGGCTTCTCTATGTCAAGTATCAACAGCCATACATGCACCATATCACCTTCTCTTCGGTAGAAGCTTCTGGTAAAGCTGAACATGCCCTATAAAATCGGGTGAAAACGTGATAGAGAGGTTTCGACAGTCGACACTCTGTCTGTTAGTTAGTTTGGCGTATACTTTGTTTGTACACACAGCCCCCATAGACACAGTGTTACTGGGTGTTTCGAGGAATTCCTAAAAAAACAAAACAACAAATCGCATCGTATTTTGGGTGGCAATTTCAAAACATCACGTACATTCACACTGTCCTCGTCCTGACTGAAGCGCTGCCACTTCCTTCACGCCGCTATTTCCGGTCAATTTACATGTTCTGTACCAGTTGACGCATGTCAAACAGCCAGTTCTGATTCTCTTCAAACTAAAACCTACACAGCCAAACTCAGTTTCACAATCGACAACCAAATCTGTTTTCCATCGGTCCACCATTCAATGGTGACTGGCATAAAGGACACATAATTACGAATTCATTAGCGTTCGTGTTAATTTCCTAACCGCTTCAAAAACGTTATGTTGTGCGCGCGCTTTTAAAAACCTCCAACAGATATCGAGTGGGGGCCGCTCTGTGGATGAATGGCTTTTGATATTTGCCTTTTAACCTCGACTCGAATGTCGAACTACCCGTTGCGCGGGTGGTATTATATTGGTTTGATATGAGGTCGTCGGAAAAACTGCCATCCATGAATACATACTCGTATTTGGATAATTACACTGCAATTAAAATGAGAACGCGGCGATGGGAAATACTCCAATCGAGAGGTGTTGTGTAAATTCAATTTTAAGTTTGTGAAATTAATTCTGTGTCCAAACGGAGAGAGGGCGTTTTCAGACAGGATGGAGGTTCAAACAAATGTGAACACTTCGGTATACCTTCCAAAAGGGAGAAACAATTTAATTTCGTTATCGCATCCGAGACCAGTTGAAGTACATACTTCGAAAACGAAATAATCTCCCATCATTTACAATACCTAAACTCGTACCTATCTACTTCCTATTTTGTTTTCTAAATCAATCGCATCACTTGCGAGACGGTGAATGTATACAATTTATCTTCGCCAACATGAAAAATCGACATCATTCCCAGTGCGGGTATGGGCTTCAATAGGCGGCAGCGCAATTTGAACAGATCCCCAACTGCATTCATGGCATGCAAACATTGCAGACATTGCATTCGTATGCACATAGCCATCTTAAACGGTAAGAAGAGAAATATAAGGACTCGGGCGTCTTCACCATCACCAACCGCCCGTGGCACTTCGTCTTCCTAATAGAAACGAAGAAGAAATTGAATTTCAAATTGAAATTCAAGCAAACACACCGACAGCTTTCAATCCTTCATTACAAAGCGTATCTGCTACTCACATGCCTGCGCTCAGCATCCGAAGATACATTATTGTACCATTTTGGGAATCTCTCGACTGTGCATGCTAGTGCAGTGGGTGTGTAATATTTTCACAAAAAAAAAAATAAATTCCTGCCATTGCAATAGTTTCATCTTCTTCGCACACATTGTTGTTCGATTTAATTTAAATCTTTTGCAATTGAAAACCATTGCTGCCTCTCTAATTGGCTTTGGTTTGTGTGCGAATTTGAATGGGTATCTATATAAAAAAAACGGCACTCGCGCAGCAGGTGAACGAGTGTGTAGGCCCGGTGCCTATGCACAAATAAATGAATTCACTCCAAGGCCTGTGGCAATGGTAGGACCTGCAGCTCTATCCTGTGTGTGCATGGGAAGCGAAAGAATTCCAGTGGCCACTTTATGTGCTGTTGTGGTCCACTCTCGCTGGTGGTGTTTTGTTCACTCTTAGAAATACCCATTTTGGCGGTGGTTGCGTTTCGGCTCCGCACTCGCGCACTCACAAAAGCCCCCGAATCTGATTCCTTTTATAATTATTATTATCCTTGTGTATACACTGTGTAATTTGCTGCTCCATTTTCGTTTTGTTTTGTTTTGTTTTGTATCCTTTTGCGATTCAACGAAGTTGAGAATGATGATGGAGGACGACGAGAACAATACCATATAACGAGCAATGGACTGCATTTTATTACCCTCCCCTGAAAGGATATCTGAGAAAAAAAAGAACAAAAACAAAAAGCGGATAATGGAAAAATAAAATCTAGGACAACATATAGGTTATAGAAACAGGGAGCACAAGAACGAGAACAAGCGAGAGTGTATACAAGTGTATAGTGGGCGAATGCGTATAAAATAAAAATGCATTTTTTTCCGCTTCCTTATTAACAAGAAAATTTGTTGTCCCCCCTTTTTTTTATTATTTATTTGTTCGAAAGGAAGACAAACATGTAGAAGATCGTCATTTAGCCAGAGTCGTTGTCGTTCATCAAACAATATCCTTTTGGACGAACCTTTTGCAGGGAGTCTAAAAGGACAGCAAGCATTACCATCTCCGTCATATTTCTTGTGTCGTCGTAGATCAATGCTGGGTCTAAGATGCGAAGACGAGGAAGTCTGTTGGGGTAATGAAAGGGGTGAGCACGGTAGGACGAGCGCAAAACTTAAATGAAAATATTTTCTTTATTCGATAAGGAGAGCAGAGGAAAATCTGGAATGTCTCTGGTGTGGAATGTGGACAAATGATGTTGCATCATCTTCGTGTTGTTGAATAGGGATGGTTATGGATTTTTTTTTTAAATATTTCCTTTTTTTTAGATGAATTATGACCGAACTAAGATAGAATGTCCGGAGCTGAACTGTGAAGTGCAAATTGCAATGGCTCGTCGTTGCTCGTTGTGTTTGTACACACAAAAGAATAGATGGGATTGGGGAGGCTAATAAAATAAATGGCTTATGCCTATAGAAATAGGTCTTGTCTTGGATGTGGCTCTTTAAAGTGATTTAAGATGATGGAAAATGGTTTTAAACTTGAATGGAAATATTTAATGAATTTATTCATCATTGCGTCTTTTAAACTCTGCTCATAATCTGTTGGTGCCGGTTTGCACTCGATAGTAGAATAGCGACGATAAAATATATTTTTCTTTGTGGTTTTGCATGATGAAACTGATGTATAGTTTGTCAGCAAAGAAGTTGCCTTTACGTACCTTTAGTTATATGTCGCTAATTGATTGCGGAAAACGCGACATAAGTTCACAGAACAAGCAGAGGACAAACTTACAGCAGGAGCGGTGATGCTGTGCGCACTAAGGACGGGAAAATGTTTTGCGATTGGCAAAATGTTACTAACAACGCAGAAATTTTCGTAACACTTATCAAAAGGCGAAACCCCAATAGTGCTAAACTTTGGAACGCCAATCGCAGTTCCTCAACTATTATGTTGTGCTGCCTCATTTCTAGTGCGGTTACACTAGAGCTGTGGCTTGCAACTCTTACCTAACTCATTTAACCTGGAAGAAGTGTATAAATCCAACCTATGGAAAACCAGAAGGTTATTAGTTCTTAAAGATTTTTCTTCGTCGAGACTTTGTCAAGGGACTCGTAAAAGGGATTTCGTAGAGTTCGCTGTCTGATCTTAGCTAGTGCCAGATAGATGCGAATGCAATGGATGAGTGTTTTTTTTATGGTCGCGTCATTGCAACTGCGGCAGTCTGTATTATGTGTTATATATGCCATCGCATTTTGCTTAAAAGGCAAATTATTTTTTACGTCCTGGTAATTTGGCTAAGAATGACTTTTTCCCTTAGCTTCCTCAATTTGAGTATAGGGTTGACCTTTACCAGAAATTTTGAAGACATTTTTACCTTGACAAGGCCTGAGCCTTGCCTAGGGAACTCTGCAGCATATAAACAGTTCCATAAACGTTGCAATGCCCTGTAACTCAAATCGGAACTGATTAAGTAAGGCCAGGGGTGGGATTTTGTAAAATGAAAACGTTCAATCGTTTTCCTTTAAACGAACGTTTTACTTCATGTACCCGAAGTAGGCATGCCTGTCGTAAGAGGCGACTAAAATCCAACCTGCGTATACCGAGCGTATAGTGCGTATACAAAAAATGCAATCAACAAAACGAAAAGATTTACTCCAAATCCACCCTCTTCGGAGGTCGGCTCTACGGATTCTGGGGAGAGCCGCTTATTGCAATCCATTGTCCGTTTTATTAAATGTTCAAGGGTATCTCGATCTCCTCCATCAAGATCGAATAACCCCGGGAAAAGAAGTCCGCCGGGAGCGCCAGCGCGTGAAAAACAGGACTCAGTGAAAGAAACAAGTTTTGAGGAAGAAAATAAAGCACTCCGAATCAAGCTTGAGGAAATGGACCTACTCTATCAAAATCTTAAGAAAGAGATAGATCTGCTAAAAGAAGAAAATAAGGTTCTAAGGAACAATCATTTGCTGAAAGATCGCGAATGTACTCCAGCACGCTTAGCTAGTCAAGAATACCACACCGACGAAGAAGAGCTAGCACGCGAAACGAATCAGGTCCCTAAGAAAAGACCTAGTAAGAAAAGGAGAGCCTGTTCTTCGCCGGAAGTCGAGCCACTTAAAGAACAAAAGCGTAAAGAACCGCAAGAAAAACAAATTCGATCGCAAATTCACGCACCGCCTCCAATAAACGTCGTTGGCGTAACTGAATATAATAAGTTGTATAGCCTCCTTAAAGGAACAATAACATCGAAATTTAATGTTACATCTTTAAGGAATAATGCGTGGAAAATTAACGTCGATAACCACGATGATTACCGGGCAGTGTCCTAAAAGCTTAATATCGAGAAGATCCAGTGATATACTTTCCAAATAAAGTCTGAAAGGCCACATCGTGTTGTAGCAAGGGGACTCCACACCTCATGCACCAAAGACGAGGTTATAAACGACCTTCAAACCAAAGGGTATAAAATTCTTGATGCCGTAAATATCATCAAGAAGGAGAAGCAACAAACTGCAGTCGATAAGGATAACGTGGTAAGACGTGGACTTCCGCTCTTTTTTCTTACATTCGATAGGTCAGATAATATCGAAGATATCTACCGAATTAAAACAATATTAAATATCGTGGTAAAAATCGAACCCATGCGTAGAAATGTTTAAATAATTCCACAGTGCAAAAGTTGCCAAGGATTTAATCATACGCAAATGTATTGCCAAAAAGAACCACGATGTGTGAAATGCGCCGGAAATCACCTCTCTCAAGACTGTGGAGTTAAAAAACAGTCCTCCGCTACCTGAGCTAACTGCAAGGGAAAACACCCGGCAAATTATAGAGGCTGTGAAGTAACTAAGGAGTTGCAAAAACGGAGAGAATTATTTATTAATATAACTAATTTCGATTGTTCATCTTTTGTTACGACCTAAATATCAACAAATGCAATATTTACATTGAAAGCGGTCAGCTGTTGGCGGTCTAAACAGCATATTTGATATAAATACAGCTTTTTAAACTTTAACTGTTTTTTCACACCATTTCTTAAACCCCTGCGATCGAAAAGAAGACATTTTCGCTTTCGTGTGATTTCTTTCGTTTTTTGAAATGCGAAATTGGTTTTCGTTTCGTTTTTATCAGAATTCCACCCCAGCTCATTTCGGCATTCTTGCACTTGTTTTAAGGCTATATTGACTTTTACCTCTGGATCGTATTTTTTATGTAGTCTGATAAGAAGGCAGGAGTACACTGTGTGTAGCAGGAGGCCTAGGGACTGAGAGAATATTCACCCGCACAAACTTCAGGGTTCATTCGCCAACTGTATGTCCGTGTGGATTGTAAATTCGAGTCCCTTGTCCCTTGTCCCGCCCGTCTTTTCAATTTAATCTTGTTGGGAGCTTGTCTTCAAAATAGTTTGTGGAGCATCGTTGGTCTTATACCCTTAATTATTACATTAAGTTGGAGCTCCACTCCTTTTTTGCTAAAACATCGTCCTTTTTATTACCCTCAATATAACAGTGAAGAGATAACGAGCTCTGACACGGCTGTGCAAGGTCTTAGATTCGCAGGAATTTGTACCCAATTCGTAAAAATATGCTTAAGCTAATGGTGTTTCTCAGAGACAACCTTTCAGAGTCTCATAAAGCGGCCTTATCTGTAAACAGCTGCTCAGCAATAGACTTAGATCTCTCTTTGGCTGATATGTCAAATACCTAGTTCTTATTTCTGATTTTTCTACATTTAACGTTCCCTTATATGCGAACATTCCTACGACCAGAATCGGACAAGTGTTTGTAGCAATTCTTTTCAAAGAAAAGACGAATATAAGTTATTTCACGATCATTGTCCAAGCTTTCACTGTAATTGAGACTGGTTCTTCTTTAAAATGGCCAAGGCGTTTACACCGTCTACCAGGATTTAGCTGCTACAATGGTGAACAGAGAAAAGACTGCGGCTACACGGTCAATCCACTGCTACCACAACCAGAACTCTTCAGTGTATCAGACAAATTCAAAATGTCCCATATCTTCCAGTGAATTATCACGGGACCGCACTCCATCTAAAAAAAATCGACTAGCACTCTAAGGATCTTGGTATAAAAATTCCGAAAATCGATAAAACACAGAATGAAAAGAACAGGACTTTGACGGCCAAAGACTGGCTAAGGAACAATGCAAAGAAGACGCGTCAACGCGGCAGTGATCGTTGGATCAAACTAGGCCGGTCTCGGAATGCCATCTGATGTCACTTTTCAAATTACTTTTGTTGACGTCCTTCCTTGTCATGATCTGTCACGACCGATTGCGAAATGCACCATTACTTTTATTTATGCTGCTGAATGCAAATTCCATTTTCCTTGAACAAATTCCTGCACAAATGACAGTAGTTATGACAGCGATGAATAAAATAAATTAAAAATATGTTCTGTCGAAAGAGAGGTGTCAACGAAGACCTTGTACGATTTTTCCAGTGCTCCAGATAATAGCAGCAGACTAAACCGCACTAATTCCATTGAAACTATTTGTTGGTTAGGTTCTAAAAGACAAAACGGAACAAAAGCAACAGTAGGTGCAACAAATGGAAAATCACAATAAATTCTAAGCTATAGTTTCGCTTCATTTAGTATGCGCCTCCAAGTCGACTGTAGAAAACCAAACTATCAACAACCATAAGGTTACCTAAAACAAACTATTGGCCACCCAATGGATGATTAACCTCATCAGTCTGCAGACCTGGAACACACACACCTTTTCACAAGAGGTCAATAATTTAATTAGAGTTCAACTTCAACTGTGTGTTTTAACTAACCCGCACTCGCATTGACGTTTGGTAAATAGGAAAACCTTGTTTAAATGTCAATTAGTCCAGCAAACTTCGTCCTTAGATCTATCTGCAAAAACTGACCTCACATTTTGAAGCTCACGCTCGACTACCTCATAAAGTGACTCCGTTATATAGTGGCGCATATCCCAGTCCTTTTATGACCCCAAAGGCTAATTCAAATTTATTCATGTATTTCTGGATATGAAGGCATCAAGGACTCTTCAATACACATTGACCTGACCCTCTGTGGATGAATGCAAAAGTGGATGTCTAATTAAAATGAACTCAAAGGGAGGCTTAGTTTGTGTTTGGTAGCACAACTGACGTGCACTTCACTTCATAATTAAATTTACAAGCGCTTTTACATTTTTGTTTTTTTTTTTAATTTTTGTTGTATAATTAGCCGATTTACAAATCCACCCAACAAAAGCGCAGCCCCCACCCTCCATGCGCCAGCACAACAAAGTCTCTCTCTTTATCTGTTCTCATATCTTTCACAAGTTGGTTGTACTTTTTTCATTACGGGATTATTTATCGCAAGGATACCTACTTTAGCCTGTGCGCTGAAAGTATCAACAGTGGCCAATGGAATCCCCTGCTTCAAGGAGCAAAGTACTTTCGTGGATTTATCTGAAGACTTGCAAAGTGAAGCAAAAAAATAACTTTTTCCTATTCTTCTTTGAATAACAGGCTTTGCATCTTTCCTTTCTCTTCCCTGGGCTGCCGCTGCTATTTTACCTATATACACAGCCAAAGAAAAGTATAGGTACAGCCGAACCAGGCGACCAAACTTCTACCCTTGGCGGTGGCTGTCTTTAGGTCTCGATGGAATTTACTTGCCTGGTCTGGTATAACAACGAAGCCCAGTGTATCTGGTCCCATCCATCGTCCTGGTTGTCTTTCTGTCTCCGAGCTGCTCGATGTTGTTTCACTTTGCATTGTGTCTTTCTGTGTGTAAGGACCACCGTTTTCCCTCTCATCCATCTATGTGGTGTACTACAAAATACTTAAGTTCATAATACTTTTGGGGTCATTCAAGTTTCCATACTCCATAAGCGGATTGAATTTTCTGGATGCTTTCATCTGGGACTGGCCGAGGAAAGGGTTCTCTTTGCTTTTTTATCTGTTCGTCCTTCTATAGTTCCCCTTTGCATTGTCGGTTCGTCCCTGTATGTGCGTGTGTTGAGTTGACAAAACCTACCAAGCGACTACGTCTATCGTGAGCACAGGCAACAGTTCCTCTGGCCAACGAAGTTATGTACCAGAGAAAATAAAGGTTAATGAATGAGGGAAAATTTAATCAACGTTCTTAATTATTGCACAGAACTATACCCAACCGAGAGTGGGTACATGAGCCAGTTACTTCGTCAACTTTGCCGGTTAGACTCTGGGGCCATTGAGATCGGTATAACTGCCGTGGCATGGTGGTGGTGGTAGAGGTGGAGAGGGGGTGCAAAAAAAGGTAGGAACAAAAGCCCGGCACCAACGGGTGCGGTGGGTGCGCTGATCAACCAACCAACTAACTTGCTAACAAACTGAGGAGTTGCAAACATAAATTCATTAGTACAACCTTTGCTGCTGGTACTTGCTCGCTGTTTGTCAGCGGGAGCGGTTCGGTGGTGATTTTTCCCGAAGCAGGGGCTCTTCTCTTAAGTAGTCTCAGCCATCCCTGTTTTGTCGACAATAATTATGTCGGTGCTTTCTATAGATCGTGAAAGTGAAGGCGGTCAGTATTGTTAAACAAACTACCCACTGGAGCAACTTGACATCGGCAAGTGGACCTGTTGTTGTTTGTATGTGAGGAAAGATGCATTTTCATTTTTGAAAACCTTCGATTATAGCAGCTGCCTATTTGTTATTTTTTGCGCACACTATTAAATTGTGTGCGCACGCCATCGAACACTTTTCGATCGCAGTCGGAATTAAGACACAAAAAGCCACGGTTACGATATTTTTGTGTGCGATATAAAATAAATTAACCACAATGGGTGCAAAAGAGCTTCCCGTTCTAGTGTTCATGCCAAACAAGTGCGTAACTATTGTGCGCGATATGAATTTATTTTTAGCAAGTGTGCGCAGACATTTGTATATTCGTCACTGGAACTAAACGTCTCCCAGTCTATGTATTTTTATCACATTGCGCACATGTACTAGGCAATTTTTAATACCTATTCATTTAAAATTTTACAAACTCTTAATGACATACAAAATCAGCCATTGCGACCTACGGTAAATGAAAGTGAATTGAAAGTTAAGAATGTATTTAAAAAAAAATAGAAACCCCCACAAGGCGCACAAAACTCTGCAAATCCGCTACCTTTGCGGCAGGTTGGCAGTTGGCACAGCTTGACTTTGCACATGTACTTGGCATTCCTTTGGCCGCACATGAGTTCGTGTCCTATCCCGGATACCCTCATCTCCACGTCAACCACAGTTATATTGACGACTCTAAAAGTCAAAGTACAGCAGCGGATGATAACACCCTGTGCAAGCAACTGCATTCATGCAGTTGTGATCCAATAAAACGCATGAAGCAAGCAAAACGCGACTTGAATGGGGTGAAACAGGAATTATATTGAAAAACTTTTTCCCCACCCACCCATCACCCACATCTAAGGCGAACTTGTTTATCCAGTTGATGTTCAAATGATGAGAACATAGGCGACCAGCAACAACGTACCTCCCCCAGCCACGGAGGCAGAAGGCAACACAAATGATAAGGGAAGTTGGTCTAGTGGCGCGGTTGTACGCTGCCCTTGCCTGGTGGCAGTGGGTGTTGATAATAATTACATCAACCCTAATTAATGAGTGTTTTGCGTGTTGTAAGAGCACAATACTGCTTCCGCTACTGTCTGGTGCCTGGCAGACAACAGGAGGGGGTTGGGCTCGCTCCCACGGGAGCTAATCATATGCATCAGTTCGCCTGCAAGGATTTATTATTCGTCGTATATTTTCTTCTCTTTCGCTGGGAGAAATTTTAATGCAGGCACACGGAGACTGCCTGCAGCTGACTTCTGGCTGCGCCATTGTCGTCGTCGTCGTCATCTCCAATGCTGTCGTATATAGTTTTTCTATAAGAGCGGATGTGCGGGTGCCTAATTAAAATCGGCCTTGGAAAAGCTGCCGGAGCACTCACTCACACACAGTCAGCAGTTCCAAGTCAGTGGCCCATAGCGCCAAAGCACTTCAGCATAAGTGGGCGAGTAAGTGGGGCGGTGAGTGCATATAAAGGGATTTCGGAAAGAGCCTTCTAACTCATGTCCAATTAACAATTAAGGCAATTATCACATTAGGGACTGCTTCCTCGCAGCCTGTGGAGCTATACTGAACGACATATCGCATCGCGCCAGCCACCTTGCTTAGTCTATTATATTATACTCCGGCTCCCGCGCAGTTAAATCCCCTGGAACTGGGTCAACTTATCCGGCAAATCGGAAAGTTCTCTGCTGATTGTGAGCGGTAATTTCGTACGCGTTCTGAGGTATATCCTTGCTCGTTCAGTGTGTTACTTATGTATATAGTTAGTTTGCTTTCCCTACGTCCTTTGGCCTTGCCCATTTCGTTGATGTTGATGAAGACGATGGTGCGATGACGATGAACTCGTGGGGTCGAGTAAATTCCTACGAAGAAAATGAGAACAAGTTTTGTTTTTCCTCTTGGGGGAACTCTGAAGCAAGGAAAGATTTAGGGGTGAAGGGGACTTGCTCTTATCAGGCGTTGTTTACGATCTCATCGCAATGTTTATGGCCAATGAACTTTAAACCAACGAACGTAATTTACATTGGGACAGGTTAGTACTGCACAAATCCTTGTGGGGATATCCACTTGGATGCTTTACTTACCCAACGTGCACTAGCCGCATTATAGCTCCGTTGCAAATTAATTTGCAGGAGACGATTTGTTCGCTGTTTGCTTTTGGTTGTATTGGATTTACTTAACCGGTTGCATCCATGAAGTTTGTTTGCAATTTTCTAAACCAACTGTGCGGAGTTTGAGACTTGGCTTGGTTTGGACCAAAACTAACTTTTTAGCATTAAGAATGATAACGCGCAAAGCGTAAATTTACCGTCAAAGCATTCGCTTTATGACATCTCCTACTTTTGAGAGCCATAACACTAAAATCTTTCAAATTCCCAGTGCATTGAACTTCACATGCTTCGATTTGATTCCAAGTTCACTTAAGACTTTTATGTCTGCCCGGATGTCGACAAAGAAAGCGAAATACCGTCCGCAGGTATAGCCCTTACCGCACACTCATGAGCTGCTCTTGTCACTGCCAAGATATTCGCTGGGAAGACACTGCACCAGTGCACATCGGTCTTGATTGAGACAAGACGTCTTATCCATTTTAGTTTTTGGGTCTTTTTTTCTCAGGATGTTATTTGTAGCATTATGTCGACTTTAAGGAATTTTTCTTAAGCCATGCGCAATGCTTTTTGATGCATATCTAGGAAATATTAAACGTCAGAATCAGGGGTCACATTCTAAAGGGCGAAAGCGTTTCAAAGTTTTCGTGCTCTATATTTCTTTTTTATATGCAATATGCCTTTCAATATGCTCTTGTCATAGGCTGCTTATCCCTATCCCCCAAAATGGTTCAGGGACTACGAAGGATCGCCCCTGCCTTGCCAAAAAAAAAACCATAGCCCGATGTCCCACAGGCAGTCATCCTGTTCTTACCTATTTTGTTCAGCCTGCCTAGACATTCTTATAGACAAGCTACGACTTATAGTGATGAGAGCGTCAAGTGCCTTGATGGCTACTTATGTTTATCAGACATCACTGCTAAAGTGGTCGGATGTGGGTGGAGAGTTTTTTTAGGGGACTTCCTGAAGTTTTATCTACGCCGCAGTCAGTCGACATCATGCGTTGGAAGAAAGAGCAACGCGCATTTGCCTGCGAGGCTTACTTTTCCAACGGTCGTTACATGATTTCCACGACGAAGAAAACGAACGCACCGTTATGGTGAATGCAGCTCGCTGCAGAGAGATTGTTGAAGAATTTTTCATCCCAAAACTCGATGAACTGGACCTTGGTGATGTGTGGTTTCAACAAGATGGAGCCACGGCCCACACAGCAGGAGCATCGATGGATCTTTTGAGGGAACATTTCCCTGATCGTCGTATCTCCTTGAGGGTCGACCTTACGTGGCCGGCGCGCTCACCTGATTTGGTTACCTTTAATCTATCGTTTACACCGATCGGCCTCGAATTAAATCATCTAAAGGACAACATTCAACAGCAATAGCGAACATACCCGTCGATATTCTTCAAAGAGTTCAGAGGAGATTTGAAAATCGGGTATCTCAGTGTATCGAAAACTGAGGCCATCACTTGTCCGATATCATCTTTAAAACCATGTAATGAAAAAATCAGATCGTGTGTAACAAGAATAAACAAGTTTTGTAAAGGTATGTCCACTACTTTTGGTTTTATTTCCTTTGAAAATCAGCAAGTTTTCTTGCCGCACCCTGTATTAATGGGATTGAACGATACCTGTAAGTTTTTTTTTAGTTAATGGATTAATAAGTTAAGAAACCCATTAGCAATGCAATGTAAAGTAAGATTTTCAGCACGCGATTACAACAACTACTGTGAGTCTCGAAGTGTGGAGTAGAGCGTAGTTGTTGCTGAAAATCTGACTTTGCTTTGCTGAGATCGAAGATAAAAAAAACAGACCTATTGTTGTTTCCGTTTTCTTTTTCAGAATAATAGACATTACAAAATTCATTTGAAATCACTCTAGCTATGTAGCTTTGCTTCTTTTCAATAGATGACTCTCTTTTGTTTACACCTTACTATGGAAATGAATCTCTTCGTACAAGATGACGCACTTTTGTTTGCATGTTTCTATGGAAACGCCATTTTTTTTACGTTAAGCCTAGTATGCTGCTCGCGCTTAAATCAAGCTCCCATACAAAAATGTCTCCAAAGATAAAGCAAAGCGTTAGGCCAAGCAGTACGCAGTTCAAGCCAAATTTGTTAGCCACTGTACGAAAAATCTCTACAGAATTTAAGTAAGCGTATTATTTCAAAATACATTTTTCCGCAGGTAAATTTTGACAGATCAGAGAAAATATCGGTATTCGCAACCAAATTTCAAACGAAAGCAAACAGTAGCAAGTCAATCAACTTTACGTACACAGTTTTTTTTTTACGGAACTTACAATATCAAAATTAAGCGAAGTGGTGGACACAAACATTGGAGAGGCGCTTAATTTTGTTTTTCCTGGAACAGCATACTAGGCTTTGCTATTAAAATTTAAACTTGACGGCGGCGGCTTATGTTTCTTTGCTAAGCCGCAGTAAAACTGTAGCGCCTGTGCTGTTTTTGAACATATTTTTTTCGCAGAAGGATATGAAAATGAAATTTCACTAGCAGTCCATATTTAGTCAATGGCTAAATTGGATTCTTTCTTTGGGTCTATTTTAGAGCGTCTTTACATTTGCCCATGATTTCTAGTTTTTATAGTTCCAGACACTCCTGCAACATAGTTTCAATGTCCGCTGTTGAACCAT
Organism: Cheilosia impressa; assembly: GCA_948293265.1. Taxonomy (NCBI): domain Eukaryota; kingdom Metazoa; phylum Arthropoda; class Insecta; order Diptera; family Syrphidae; genus Cheilosia; species Cheilosia impressa. Next base: position 43,711,605 of record OX411884.1, on the reverse strand, counting down.
CTGTGGACCACTTTATATCCCTGGCCCAAGCCTGGATAGGTCTTAATATTATTTCCCACTCTATCCAACTACAAGCCGGTTCATTTCCTAAGCGACGACGCACCCAGTAGCACCGCATCCTTCAAATAATTTCCGAGCTCACTCCCCACAGTACATGGCAATGCAAACCGCCAACTAAGTTATGTACATTTAATTCCCTCTAACAATCATTTAAGAAGTTAATTAAATTTGTAAAATTTATTGCCATACGAGTACTCATAGGGTAGACGTAGAACTTTCCTCGCAGCAGGCATTATAATATGTGTCGTACGTTTACCGCCGTGGGTAAACCTAATCTCGCCAATGATTAATGAATTAATCAGCACTTCCATGTGCACACACTACCAAAGGTACTGAGCACTCCGCGAAGGCAACTGGAGGCAACTGGAAAACTGCGAATTAAAGTTCTCCTCTAGACAAGGACTATAGGAAGTGTGTGCAAATATTTATTTAATCCCGCGAAGCGGTGTAGTACCTAAATTTAATTTTTATACATTTCCATCATCCGTGCGGTGTTTGCGTTGCCTACATGTCTTGATCTTAATTACTACATACACCGATTACAGAGGCAGCCATCCAAGAGCAGCTTTGACTAGGGGTGCCATGAATTACATGTTAATTCTCAGTCCGTTGGAAGGGGACGAAAAGAAATCTCTGGCGCACATGCAAAGGAGTCTCCCGAGATATATTCATAAAAACAGATTACAACTGAATACATAATCCTGTTGAATAGTTAATCGTGCTTAGATCTAATATCGACCTGCATCACCTCACACCATCGCACATTGTGTGCGCGCACATGAACTGGTGCACACCATCAATACAGTGTGCATAACTCCACTCTTGCCCTAGTTTGGAATCGTTTCGGCCCCGTGATGATTGCGAATGCCAGGCACGTCTGCATCCATATGAACCGACCATTATCCAGTCAGCAAACACCCTGGTACTCCCACAACCCGCTGCACATACCCTCGGTGCAAAAGTTCACATTGGATGATCAAAGTCAACTTAGTACGGGGAGCGCTTCTATACGGATGGCGGCGGCGGGCGTTTTCCTTACAGGAAGGATTACCCAACAACGTATTCGTCCTTGTCGTCGTCGTTGTGCCAGTAGTAGTGGTAGTTGTCGCTATTGTCCTTGCAGCTATACTTTTTTTCGCATAAATTTCAGGTAATAACAGGAATTCTCAACCCGGGCGATGGTCACCGGGCGTGTAATTATCTAATGTTGCACTAATTCGCATCAGCCTCGACTCTCTCTCTCTCTCTTGTCGGTCAGCTTCTGGCTGTGCTGGCTATCATTATCATCATCACCTTCAGTACTAGGTAACATATATTAAAATGCAAAAGGGACGACGACGTGTCTCTTCGCCGGCTTCTCCCAGAACTCGGACACTGATTCATGGCACGTAATTTAAATTCAGCTCAGAATAGCCAATTAAGTATTTACATGAATAAATTATGTGCGTTATCTGTGAAGCCTTAATGTTTAAAGGTTTAGTGACCGGTGTAGGACAACAAGTTTTTGAGGGTCTTCTGCCAGGGGTACTCAAACTTTGAACAGGTACGCGGCCATGTCTCGCCGAGCGCAAGGGTTAGATGGTTTTGAAAGGCGGAGTGTTTCTCTATCGATTGTGAATACTGTGGGTCACACGAAGTGACTGATGTTTTAGTTGTTTGTCATGCAAATTGCACTTGAAAAATGTCAAAGTCGGGAATGTACTGTATTTTTAGTTCCTCATGACTGCAGATACCTCTTGTAGAATGCGATTTTACTGCCAGGCTACTAAAGCTGCCTAATATGGACAAGAATTTTAACGTCTCTCGTTTGAATTACCCTGACAGTTTTTGGAAAATGTTTACCGAGTTTTTATCTTAAGGGCTAGCATTTTTTTAATACTTCTTTCGGAAGACACGAGGGACTTAAAATGTGAACTTATATACTATGGTGGCGCTACAGTCCAGGGTGGACCTGATGGGCTTCAATTAATACACCTCTCCAGTTTAAGCGATCTTTGCTTCATTGCCTCAGGTTGGCTTCCATCAAGTTGGTTAAGGTCCCTTTCCACTAGGGAGCGCCACTTATGGCCTTCCTCTTGTTTTGTAAAAGGATTTTATTAAACTCATCGCAACCTATAGGTAAAGATCGGCGACTAGTTTCATCTTTCTGTGACTTTTCGGGATTTGATGTAGGGCAGGATCTTCTATCAATCAAAGGTCGAACTGTTAAGGTGAGTTTTGGGGACAATTTCTAAACACAAAAGCAATTTCCAAATTTAGGTCCAACTTGTGTTTTATTGAGAAGGAGGATGAAGAAGTTGCTTTGAGATGAGGTCTATATTTAGAAAACTTTGACAGATACCTATATGTTTTCTCTGCTAGGAAATTAACTTTGCACAATACGATTCGCCAAGCGCCAATTAATAAATGAAACAGAGAGGTTGACATGACCGGAAATTTTGTTACTCACAAAGTTGTGTCGGTCTTTTTGTGTCTCCCCCTGTCTTCTCTTCCTTAACCCAAGCTATACTATTTCCACAGTTTAATATGGGAAAGAGTTTTTTTTTTGTTGGGAAAGAATCTTGACTATAAGGCACCTTTCGGAGCTGATTCAATTTCAAGCAAGGATAGAAGAATTGTGCGGATCTGTTACATTAGTACCCACCTTTGCACATTTTTTATCGGACTCAGAGTTGCCCCAAAGAAACACCAAACTTCTGGTCGATTTATTATTCTTAAGAAATACTCAACATAAGACTTTCGAACTAACTACTACCTTAAAAATTGTTAGTCACCTTTACCTGTAGTACTTGTACTGGACTCTTTATCAAGCTGAACAACTGGAAAGGTGCCAATACCTTGCGTTGGACTCTGTCAAGCTGAACAACCGGAACGCTACCAATACCTTGCGTTGGACTTAGTCAGATTGAGCAACTGGAAATCTATTGGGGTTGCTATATAGTAGTACAAATCTACAGATTCTGCTCCAGAGAAACTAGATAGGTTGCTTCCCAAGACTTACGGCCATATTTTTTTTAAAAAAATCTTTGCCAACATAAAGATTGTTGCAGGCCAAGCTAGCAAGCTAGCAACTGGGCATAAATGAAGCTAGCTAGCACCTCAAGCTTTGAGAACGCCTTTTAAATATCTTTCTTCAGTACAGGCGACTTCTATAGACAAATGTAAAAGATCGACCCTCCCGTGGGCTACCGAGCGAGCCTTCGATCTAGCAGTTATTGCGGCCCATATGGCTGTTGGTTTAGCATCAGATCTTCACCATCCATAAATTTGTGGATGACCGTAAGGAGGTGAGGTGTCGCGGAGTAATTGGAACAGTGAGAACTGCGTTACCACTTTCTAATCTACCAGATGGCTTGCTTGTCAATCAGTGACTTTGTCCAAATCTGTTATTGCTACGATAGAGGAACTTGAAAAAGTGGGTCTCTTAAATCTGCTTCGGACGCACTGGGAATAAACGAATAAGTTTTGAGTTAACCAGTCATACTAAAAAGGGAGAGAAAATGATTGACACTTCGTCACAGTGTACGCAACGTACATGAACATCATCGTATCGGTAATTTTCGGGATAAAATTATTCCCCAAATACTCCTGGACCCCAGGTGTTCATTGTTCCACGCCCCTGTTCGAGGTCAGACAAGTGCGGACGACTTCAGTTCATTCTCTGCACTCTCGACGACAAAGATAAGGATTAACACCCATGAAGCTTCTTGTCCCCGAAAATGCTGCAAAACGACGTGAGAATCTATAAAGCACACGGCCTTCAAGGATATTGTGAACGTAAATTCAAGAAACCCGCTTGACATTGCAAGAAATGTCTGAAACTCGTACGAAATGACGCAGAAGGTAAAATCTTCCTGAAGCGCACAACAATGTGTTTGGTTTGTCTGACAGTTGATCTTTGATTCTTGGCACGTTCCACTTAGACCACCTCATTCACAGCCAAACTCTGGTAGATGAGAATGAAATTGTCGTATATGCGGGTACTTTTTCTTTCTGATTCTTCTGCTTCCTTATTAAGATGGCTCGAGGATATGACACCATGGATAACAGATACCTTCCACCTTTTTGCATGAACACCCTTCTTCATACATAACTGAAATATGCACAGTAAACGAGACAATAAATGAGTTCTATGCACATTGCTATCGGAGAGGAAGAACAGCAACAAACACAAAGGACATAAAAAAAACTGCACAAGGCACAACCATATCATATTACCTTCGGGCGAGAAACAGAAGCATAAGGTCGGATGAATGGCGATGCTCTGCGGTATGTGCCTTACACATCTTCTTTATTCTTCTCTATGTTATCCGCCTCGAATGGCATTGACACGATTTTCCGTATTCCTTGTGAGTTGTGGGCCCTCTCCCCACAAAAGGTTTTCCATTATCGTGTCCTCTAAATTATATAAGTATACATGTTCCATGGTGCAAAGAAAGGCCATTTGCAGCGATACCGAAAAATAATTATCACAAAGGATGTGATTCCCTTTTGTATATATCTGTGTTTTGTTTTTTGTATCTTCCTTTTTTCTGCCCCCTCCATCCAACCGCAATGGCAGATAAATGTAAAAGAAATAAAATAAAAAAGTATAATCAAATTAAATGGGAATCCTTGAGAGCTCATGACCTCGTATGGATGTGTGCTTGGTTATTGGGCGCGCTCTTAAGACTTTTTTCCATGCCTTCGACAAAGTATGCTATACGCTGTGCTGTTTTGTGTCTTTGTGCGGTTTTCCCTAGCCACATTACTGGGTCCCGGCTCCGGGGTGGTAGCCTAGTGGTTCTGGGAATGTGTAAATGGACAAGACATGAATAATCACTGCAAAGAGAAACACGGAACTTCAACGTTTTCCTTTTTACTTTGGCCAAATTTCAAGTTTTGCACACACTCTTTTAGAAAATTTCGTGAAAATGAATTCTTTTCTTGGTAAATTTTCGGGATTGGTGGCCTTTTTCTGTTTCTGGGAAAATTGCCAGGCAGCAGAGTGCTATTGCTTGGATTGCTGCCTTTACTTTTGCCAGCGGATTAATTACAAGGAGTGATTAACAATGCTTCTATACATCACGACGACCGACGGTTGTTATACAGTTGCTGTGTGACTGTAACGGTGGATTTATGGTGATTGGAATTTTTTGAATTCGTTCAACCGAGTAGAGATTAGGGCAGGTGAATCAAGGATGCGCTCGATGTGTATAATTCTTTTTTGACATTTCAATGCTCAAGCGATGTAAATAATAAATTGCACTTTTAAATTGTGTTTGTGCAAAAATGTTGCAACTTAGTTTCATGATGAGGTAAACATAGTGCAGCATTTTTGTTGGGACTTTTGTCACACATACGGCTATATTTATGTGGGATAGATTAATGGAAAGATATCCTACCTTTTATTGGTAATTATTTGTACAGCAATTTCTGAGCTAAAGCGTCCCATTTCTGTGATTGCAAATAAATACATTCACCGCATACAAAAAATATAAAAAGGAGAGTGCGGGAACGGTTTGAAGAGGCAAAGATTTGTTATGTCATAAAACAGACAAGACTTGGGATTAACTGGTTTTCGATAAAACACAAGAGGAGAAGAAAATGACTGAGTGATAATTTGAAAAACAACCGAAATTGCTGCTGTCATCTTTGGCGGCAATTGGCATGCTCATCGATCAATGGCTCGTCTTCAGTTCACCGGGAAATGCATGGCTAACTCCCTCAAGTGTAGTCGTAGAATTTGTTTACTACTTAACAGGCTCCCGACCCGTGAAGAGTCTCTGCCTGTGACACCGTAGCCTTCCATCCTCTGCGATCCCGGGCACGCTGCTTCCAGTGCCCTGGCATCCGCGATGGCTTGGCCTTTGAAACGGAGGTTCGGTCTTTCTTGTCGTCTCCGAACCTGGCGGCTAGGATTCAAAGATCCTCTTAGCTGAAGCATTATTGTCCATTCGCTCGATTTGGCCGAGCCAATGTAATAGACGTATTTTGGCCTTTACAACTACATCCACATCTTGGTACAGCTCATAGAGTTCTCGGTTGTATCTTCTCCTACATTCGCCCTCCTCGCACACAGGACCAAAAATCCGCCCAAGAATTTTTCTTTCGAAAAAGCCCAGTATCAGCTCTCCCTTCCTTCTTATCGTCCAGCACTCGGAGCCATAAATCAGAACTGGCAGGATAAAGGTTCTGTAAAGCATACATTTCGTTCTTCGAGTTAGGAGTTTTGAACCCAATTGTTTTGCCAAACCGAAGTAGCAGCGGTTTCCTAGGATAATTCTTCGCCAGATCTCCACTAGGATGTCATTTGTGGAGTTCATGGTTTACTCCGAGGTAGAAAAACTCCTTAACTACCTTGAAAGTTGCAATTGTTGCTATCAATAGTGTTGTTCTGTCCTAGGCGGTGGACAGGCTTATTGCTTTATATTTTTAGTGCAGGCAACAGGCCTCCATTTATTAGGCATAGGACAGGCTAAACCTTACACAATTGAGACACGCAAAACTAAGACTTATAAAAAGGACTTCAAGCTAGGGACAAGCTATAACAAAGAATATCAAATTTAATCGTCGAGGCGCTGCGGTTGGAACCAAGAATGGTAACATTTCCGTATATCAAAAGAGAGATTGGTTTGTTGAAGCCATACACTCAGAAAAATAAATTGTATTGCCAACAATTTTAGTTGGTTAAAATGAACCCAAATATTAAAATCACTGATTCGAGAATGAAATTGTTGCCAATGACGTAATAAAATACTTATGGAAAGTATATTAGGGGTATTCACGATTCGGTGCAAGGGACCTAGTAAAATTGCGAAATTTTATTTTTTTTAACCAGATCGTGAACACACTTTTTCTCACCTCTTGCAAAACTAAAAAAAATAACAGATTTTTCCATGCTGTTCTGAAAAAGAACTTCTAAACTTTCCTGAAACTGAACAATTTGCTTTTTATTGTTTATTATGCCGAAAAAAGGCGAAAAGAAAAAATATCTTAGATAATTGAGAAAGTAAAGACGAAGATGATATCGTGAAAACCCCCCTTTTCTGACCATTTTTTAACTGGATTTTCCCTTCGGTGGCACTTACTTTTGTTTTTCATTCTCTTTTCTTCCGATGCACAGAAATTAAAAATTTAGCGAATTGTCAATTTGACAATGCTACACTTTACTCTATTGTATTTTTCGATTACAATAGGGTCAAGGTATAGATAAAGTGCAAAAGTGTAGCGAAATTTCAGTCAGTATATTTTGTTGTTGTAGTGCGAAAAAAAGTTACACTTTCGCACTTTCGCAATGATACAAGGCCAGTTGCATCGGATCGTGAATACCCCTATTATTCTTACGCCGAAAACCTGATTCTTGACAATTTAAAAACGATTTCTGATTAACAAAAATAATTTTTGAACCAAGAACTTTTAACTTAAAATTTTTTAAAATCTCAAAGTTCTTCGCTTAACAATCTTTTTTTTGTTGAGTGTAGGACGTGCGGTGGGTTGATAGGTAAAAGCGACGTTCACTAGTTACGTGAGTTTATGGTATAACATTGATTTGTAAAGAGAAGTGGAATCGACATAGCCAAGGTCTATTCAATAGTTAATAAGTTTGAAGCAACCTTTACCTATATTCGGACAAAATTAGGGCACTACAAGTTAGGTAAGTCGATGAAAACATCTGGCACTTTTAGGTATGATCTCAATTCTGGACTTTGCTAGGAGGGGGCGAATAAAAATGATGGTGTAGAGGGATCTTTTCTCGTTAGGGTTGGATAAGTCTTTTTACCTCCACTTAACGAAGCCAAATGATGAGTTGGTTTTAAGAAGTAAAAGGATATTGCTCAATATGCTAAGGTAACAAGAAGACTAGACAATGGACAAAGGTTCTTCTGTAAAAAGGAAAAATCAAGGAAGCGGTTTTTTGCACTTAAGGACGTGGTAAGGTCAGTGATAGGAATTTTGTTATATTAAACTTTATGCAATCTTTGAGGTAAAATATGGAAAAACCAATAAGACCTTGTTGAAGCTAGCAATATTCCATTGGTGAAGAATTGGGTTTGACAAATGTAGTGCTATTTGCTTAGAGAGGTAGAGAGAGACAGATCGTTTATAGTGTAAAGTCCTAGGGGACTACCTTGTTGAACTCCATTAATTTCGTGGAAGAAGTTCTACTGCAAATTGTTTTCAAAATATATTGTTGAAATTAAATAAAAATATGCAAATATGTACTGCCGATTTAAAATTAAATATATTTAGTACAGTTAAATTATTTTGCAAACTCACATTTGAGCGATTTATAAAGAGGTACGAAATAGTCGAAGGAAACTGCTCTGGTTTGAATATGCGCAAGAATTTCTATGGAGTTTAAATGCGGTTTTCTTCTGCCAATTTTTGCAGAGTCCCACTGAATTACACAGTTTGATGATCCAAAAGTTTATCTCACGTAAACTTCCATTTTCTGCACACTAAAAAAAGCTTAATAAATGAAAGAACAAAATCATTTGCCATTAGGTTTAGAAGCTAGGTTGGATTTGGTCATTTAGGTCACAATAGATCATTTCGGATTGACAATTTCGCTGTTTTGACTTTGAGAAATTGAACTTTTGGCTTTACAGTGTATGGCTACGATCGACTCGGCGATTCGCTTTTACTTTTCGTCGTCGCCAAACATTATATAGGCAGTTGTCTCCCAGCCTGAATTTAAATGACACATCACTCACAAAGAATATGCAAGTTTAATTGTCAAAACTGAACTTACAAGTCACATAAATTAAAAGTTATTTTTCCAAGAAAGCTGGAAATTACGTTTTCGATATTCGTTGATTATTTGGTGCAGGGAAATAACTTCACGGGCAATAACTTCACATGGGAAACAGCTTTACCTCGAATGGGAAATAATTTCACCCACTGAAAGTAAGCAATAACTTGACCTTTTTGCGGGAAATAATTTCTTTAGCATGCGTCGACATAACATAAATGTACGCCTAGAATTTATAAACAGTGGAAAATCAATGGGGGCATGCTGCCCCCCTGCAACCCCTCTACTTGGGGTCACTGTTTAGGGGTGGGAATAGGTGCAATGTTGGGTGTTTGCAAAGTTGTTATTGATAATGATAGTTAAATTATACTAAAATTGTTATAAATAATTCGATTTGGTTTTCCAGTTAGAATCAAAAAAATTCTCAAATTATACATGGAATTTTCACAAATTAGTGGTGATTTTAGTGGGGAAATAGCTTCGCAAAAGAATGTGAAATAATTATTTCCACCTTAAGATGAAGTTATTTCCCCTGTGAAATTATTGAACTGTAAGGTCAATTCCCTGGACCTGGTTTTCAACATAATTTACGATAATGCAGCCTGATGGTTTTCCAATAATTAAGTTGAACGAATAGAAGTTACCATTGGTCCCAGATTGAGGGGAAATCCGCCAAATAAATTTCAAAGTTTACTCAGAATGAAATGTTCACACTAAATGTCAAGTTGCTTGCAGACTTGCAGTTTACATTTTCGGAATTCCCTCTCCTGAGAACACTGCAAAACAACACGAAGTACAATTTGCAATGCAATGCACCCTGGCAAAACAAATTCAAGTGCAAATTTTAAAATTATCTACATACTTTTGCAATGGTGAAATTTGTATGAAACATATTGCCATTGTGAAATGCCATTGTGGTTATGAGTGTGAATACAAATTTGTAACCATGAAATCGTGTAAATAATTCATTTTAACCTCATATTTCTAGATTTAGATATACCTACTTTGCAGCATTTCGCAAAGGTCCCATTTGAAGTCGCGACTTTCAATCAACCTTAGTTATGTCGAGCACAATGGTGATAAAACTTTGCTATATTATTCAATTATTCAAAGTGGATTCAACATAAATGAAACAAGGTGGAAAGCTTTATAAAGGATACGCGCATTATCCGTTCGTAATCCCCTCCATTAATCCTCTGTGGCGTATTTAGCATTTTTTTTAAACCATTCGAATATTCAATATTAAATGCACCGCCCCCAGTGGGGTTCCACAATTACATGATACTGATAGCCCAGGTATTATCCCGGGCAATTGTCAAAGCGCTTAATCAGAATCGAATCATTAACGCCATATTTTGGGTTTTTAAGTTTGTTATTTATTGAAATTATGCAGGCCCACTCTTTATATTTTTTTTTCCCGCTGCCAAGTCTATTATTTTCCACCCACTTACACAGAATATCCGAATAATCCGCGCAGTTGTCAGTTACGTGCCAGCCGATACTAGTCATTAAAAGGGATCAAAGGCATTAAGCTTTCATTTGCATAGGTCCGCATGGCATGCACAGGCACATATAACGAAGTCGGTTGGGAACGAAAAAAAGAAAGAAGAAAAATGCGTAAAATGGATGCATAACCGTAATTAACAATGACCCCGGTCCAGCACAGGGCGGATGAAATTAAATTTTAATTTTTGAACAAAAACATGCGATCGCTCTTCCTTTTTTTCAATTAAAGCTATACACCGAGGAGTGTCAAACTCTATACGCAGACGGTAGACGTACTGCTTAAGCTGGTTTCGGTTATTTATAGGTCTGCCTATCTTTTGATGTATCACAAATGTTTGAAGTAGATGTGTGTCAGATTGATTTAAAGAGATTTATGTCAGAAACAAGGAATCGTCGTTTAATAAAAATCCTCTGAGTAGGTGGACACACACATCAGGCGAACGATAGGACCCTTGTTTCTCTACAAAGCGATTTATTTTTTATTTTTTCCAAAGCAAATCCTTGTATCCTTTAAATATCACAGAAACATGGAGCAACTGCACAAGCTAGAACAGCAGTAGAGCAAACATTATGTGTGCTATGCAAACGTAGTGCTTTTAGATCTCTACCCATATTGGTGGCTTTACCGGCGACGGGGACCAGCCCTACCCTGACGGATGGTGAAGCTCTGCGTATATGAGCGCATGGTATATCCTCTAAAGCAAATTTGAATATTTCTCCGAGTTGCTTTCCTTTCTTGATTTCGCTTTTTAATTTCAAAACATGTGTTTCTTTTTTTTGCAATAAAGCATTCAACCGGAAGGACCGGCATATATATATGTATACTGCGCCGGGGTGGACATTTTAATGTGTACACGATATAGCTACCGCAGACAACCGCATAAACTGTTATTCGGATGGATTTGTTAAAAAGGAACTGAGCATGAGCATATCAAAAACGGATTAGCTTAGATGAATTTTTGAAACAAATTTTCAAAAGAGCACCTTCGCAGACGGAACTTGCATTAAAATGAGATTCCCTCATGGGTGAATGGGTCAGAGCAAATGTTGGCCTGGCACACAGTCGATTATTTGCAGGTGGCACTGTTGTTGTTATTGTTGCTGCTTCTTTATACAAAGGATAAAGGAAATCTGAAAAGTCAGAAACAAATTCAATGGAAGGGGTTCTGAGAATGGCAATGTCTCTTTAATGGGAGAACATTGGGTTAACGTGCATTATTTGTCAGTTTTATTCTCGATACATGAGGTTATAACAATCAAATAAAAACAGACGACAGTCGAATTTTATTACCTAAACACATTGAAAGATACCTTAATGGGTGGAGGGGACGATCCCATTTAGGAGTTCAAATGCGGTCAACACGAGTCGTGCTGTGACTTTTAAGGATTCATTTTACGTTATGGAATGGTTTTGAGAGCGATGTCAAAATAAAACCACTGACTTGGAGAAGTCTTGTACAAGCGGATTGTTGTTTAGACAGTTGATTATGATTAGGGAAATTATAAAATATTCATGCAACATTCCCAGTCTGTTTCTAATATTATTTTTTTTTAAAGAAAAGCTCCTTAAACTTAATCTGTCAAATTGTCAAACAACCACACAAGGGTGGATACAGGGGGGGCACAGGGGCACGTGCCCCGCCCTGCAACCACATCTTAAATTGAATTAACCTAACCTGTTTTTGTTGAATCTTTTTCGTTCTTCAACAAAGATATACCTTTTGTACATTGTTTGGACATCGGTCTATTTCTTTAAAATCATCAAGTATTCTCAACAGAAATATTTAACTTTATGCAAGGTTTTTAAAAATACAAAAGCCGATGATAGACAAGTTAGTAAAAACATTTTTGTGCTTTCTCCGATGGCTTTGCAAATGACAACAACTGACAGTTTAAAGCCCAGCAAAATAAAGATAGGAGATTTGTACATATCTTTTGCACCATCCCCTACTGTTCCGGTTTTGTTATAATATTGAATTTTGGATCTACTTATGAAATGTTGTAAATTTTGTGAAAAGTAGTTTATTAGGAGTTTTTCAACTACTCAAGGGCTTGTTTTTGTTTACTGACAAATCGCATGAAAATTGTGTGAACACACTTGGAAACGAAAATAGTTCACCTGTCAATTGATTGGATAAATAATTTGTAAAAATGTCTTACAGAAAGTTACTCGAATTTGATGAATTTATTATTTCACTTTATTTGTCGCCTCCATCTTTTTATTTTACTTTTCTCAATACGATTTTAACACAAATAAGAAAAAGTGTTATCATACGCTAAATCGATTAAAAATGTGATCCTGATTCAGAATATATGTAATTTATGAGGTCTCCGGTGACTTCTTCTTGGCGTTACAAATGTAATGACAAAGTGAATATACAGGGTGTGCCAAAAGAAGTCATCCAATGTTGTTTAGCTCTTATTTTTTTCCAAATGAAAAACTTCGATTCTGTTTTTTGATTAAGTCTATTTGAACCTTTAGAATTTTATTGGTCAAGTCGAGAAGATGATATCGGCCAAATGGGCGCCGTTACAATTGATTGTCATACGGGCTCGTTTTGTGGCATTTTTCATCACTTCGGCGAGAACTTCGGGTGACAGATTCTCGCACTCGTGTCGAATGTTGTCCTTGAGGTCTTCTAGGGTTTCGGGCTTGTTCACTTAGTTAAACACAGGACTTCAAAAAACGGACTGGACTTTGTACGGAAACATGCGCAAGTCTTTGACCAAAATTCGCATTAGGGACGACCGGCTGATGGCTAATTGCGAGGCACGGCGTCTGGTCGATGTTTCCGGTGACAGCTCGACATCCTCGTCAACAGCGGCGATATTCTCGACACAACGGGCGCTCCGGGGCCGGCCACTCTTGGCAACGTCTCGTGTGGTCCCATACTCTTCAAGGTTGGTGGCCAAACAGGGCAGTGTTTGCGCAGTCGGTGTCGGACGGCCGTGGAATCGGCGACGGAATTCGCGCTGCGCCCACACTACAGACGAATTGTTACGCAAAAAAATATACACGATTATTGCGCGTTCTTGGGGAGTGTATCGCTCCATGGCTTGTTCACTTGTATTCTACATCTGTCTAGTCCACAAATGTCGCAACAGATTTGACATTGGCAGCCATTTGCAAAAATAGGAGCATCTTCCAATAGGGTGATCTCTTTTGGCCCACCTTGTACTAGATAAGCAATTCAGGATAATTCTGTAAAAATTTGACCTATGTAGCTTTGTCTAAGATCAGGCAATCACTTCAAGGGCACTTAATTTACTTGAATGTTTTTTATTTAACTCCTTCATATTGAAGTTCGTGGTGGTCTTAAAGTTTTTTGTTATTTTAAACCACATTCGTCAAAAAATAAAAAAAAATAAAAAATTCCCTACCAAGCATATGATTTTGAAAACCTATACTGAGACCTGTTGAGTAAACTATATATTTATTTTACTTAAAGCCAGTGATATTAGTTTGTGGAAGTTTTTCCTATATTAAAGGGAACTTTCTGTTTCACAATTACCTAATAGAAAAAGTGTTGAGACTCTTGTCTGCTACATATATATCAGTAGTTGCGATGGCTGTAGGCTCAAATTTGACAGCTAATATTTTTTGAATTTGACTCTTGACAACTTTATTTATATTTTGCTTAGAAAAAATGATGCAGTTTTTATTTCCCTCGAAATGGAATTCAATATTGCGGGATGCTTTTGACAAGTTTTTGTTATTAGATGTCAATTGCCGGATAGTAAATAATAAAATAAAATATAGTGAAAATATTACTGACACTTTTGACGTTGGTGAGTTGGATAAAAGGGACAATTTCTTACTTCAGGGTAGGGTTTTTCACATTGCAACAATAGCAACACTAGCGAGTGTAGGTATTTTGTACTGCTATTATTTTTAATTTTGATACTTTTTTATTTTTTAAATAGGTTCGCAAATCCCAGTAATTCCTAAACTGGAGTTAAAGCGGAATAAAGAACGACTGCATGACGGTATCCCAGCCTGAGATCAACTTGTAGTTTATGACCGTAATTTGCGAGTATTTTTCTAAAAGTTTTCACTTCCAGTAGTATCTACATTCTGGACAGAGAACACTCCTATTTCCTTAATCGGTACTGCATCTATTGAGGTCTTTCAAAGACGAAAAGAAAATCTGAACCAACTTCTTCAAGTCCCAACAAAAAATCCCTTTGATCCAAATAATCGCACCATTTATTCTAATCCCGAATATGTCTTACGAGAATGTCAAAATTGCTCGTGTATAACCAACTTGTATCACTGATCAATTCGAACTGTACCAGAAAGAAAAAGCCCGTTCCCCATACCTGCACTGCATTGAAAACTACAGTCCAATACGAAGAAGCATCATCCATCCTCTTGCACCTGATTTAAATTCAAACTTCCGAACAAGCTCGCAATACACCACAAATAGTACCTACCTAAGCACTCGGATAAGCTGTATGTTAGCTTAGGTGGAATATGCCAGACAGAAGAGCAGCAAGCTGCACACAAACGTATACATCTCCAGAGATCAAGAATGAAAGATTTATTAATTTACGGTCAGCAATTTGTTATATACATTGAGGAAAATTTAAATTTAATGGGAATGCTGCTGTTCATTGTCCGATCGCCCACACATTTAAACTTTTCATATCCAATATCCTATCCGCACCACCATATATAACTGTAGGTTGTACAGCGCAGTGTATTGGCCAGACCAATGTGCGGTTTCGGTTTTAACACCCCCAGTGCTGCAGCACGAAATGTCCAGTGCCATATAATGGCACAGAAGAATCACTTAATTGAAATTCCTTAGAGCTATGACCTCCTTGGTTTTGTGCAGAAGCATTGTGCTTTTGTATACAGAG
This sequence comes from Cheilosia impressa, assembly GCA_948293265.1. Taxonomy (NCBI): domain Eukaryota; kingdom Metazoa; phylum Arthropoda; class Insecta; order Diptera; family Syrphidae; genus Cheilosia; species Cheilosia impressa. The sequence goes on along the minus strand of OX411884.1, from coordinate 43,696,442 downwards.
TAGGAAGGTATCGTTGGGTAATTTATTGATTTGCAAATTGTTTTGCGGAAGAACAAAAATGCTAAATGAAACCTAGTTCCACTTCTATGATACAAAAGTAATAAGCATTCAAGTCGACACCATTGTGGATAGGTAAGCCTTCAGTTTGTCGACTTGAGGAAGACGACTATAATTCATTGCCATTGTTGTCGACACCATTTAGGCCGACCGAAATTTATCTATTCTGTCCGAGGGAATGCTTTGTATATTTTTTAAGCATCCTCAGCAGAACTTGTGCAATCAAATGCCTCCGATAAACTGTTTAGAGAGGTGTAACCAATCCTTTGAACAGACCAAAGTCATAGGGCGAGCCTCGGTCTCCAAACTATATTCCGGGCACATCCTTCGAAATAAAATTTTCTAATTTTCTATCAGACCGCACACAGTTACGACCCATATCAAAGTGGCAATAGTGCCACACACACACCCATCATGCGTAACCAGTGAAAAAATATGCGAAGAATATTTGTTATCCTTAGGGTTTAACACAATTTACAGTGATTCCATTTTGAAAAGTTTGCCATGCCAGGATATGATAAAAGCAATGACTTTCCCGAAAGGGTTTCGGTTAGTGGGGTGTGGCGCCGACTACTGTACACAATGTATCCAATATCCTTGGAAAGCGCTTCACATTCGAAATTCATTCATTGAATTTCTTGTGTTTCTTCTTTCGGTTTTTCTTATGTGTGTTTCTCTATGCGCTCGACATTGGGATTACAGGGCGATCAGTCGTATGGGGGTGGATGTGCGCTAGGCTAACAAAAAATAGAGAAAAGGATATAAAGTGAAATCAACCCGCAAACGACAAGCTATTGGGTGAGCAAGCCAAATGTTCCACATACGCAGTGGTGCCCTTCAAATCGAACGGCTGATGGCAAAGAGAAATACGACTCGAATTGAATTATGCAAATTACACTCCGTGCACACGGGATAAATGGATGTCAGTGAGTGTAAGTGTATATCCGTTGAATGATTCTTGCGCGACCATTTAGCAGAGTTTTATCAATTGATTCCATTCGACATGCTTCGATGGGGGAGAGGTGGAGCAATGTCTATGTTTGATCCCTTGATGGTAAAGTGTAATCCAGGACATGCGGCATCGTATGTGGTTTTGCTCCATTTGTATTGAGCATTTATGAACTTTAAAATTTATTGAGGACGGAATGCAATTACCTTGGCTGGGCAAATCATTGCTCACAAGAAATAATGTTGAATGTGCAGTTTGAAATGCAATTATGTGGAAGAGATTCCTCTGTTCAGACTTGGGTTTCGATGTAAGTATATTGGACTTGGGCATTTCCAAAGCTGTGCATTACATATGCCTGCATTTTATGGCCTATTAGGGGCGGTTTGGTCTCTGCATAATAGAGGTGGTTGGTGATTGTGTCTTCGGTCATGTGTGTGCAATTTGTTTGCATATCGGTGTGTGAGAATTTTGGGGGTAATGATGCCAATAAACATTGTCGTTTGATTGGCATTCTATTCAATTGCAAAACGCCTTTGAACCGGAAATGCACAAGCTTGGAAACTGACCGAGGCAATATGCTTGTTGTTGTGTGTATGATGATTTCCATACGAGTTTGGGAGGTACATGACATTGTTATACTCCGGATGGAAACCTTTTAACTCTAAGGTTTTGTGGGTGGTTTGTCTGCCCACTTGTCCTTTATTGTAACCTTTATCTGGTATTTATCTTTATATTCTCTTTACTTTCCCAGAGAATAAGTTAGAACAGTTGAGTTTCATTTTCGCGGTGAGCGATTGGGTTAGATGTGCGATTATTACATGATCGCCAGAACATTAAGGTTGAACTGTTTTAATGGGGTCTGAATGTCTAAATTGACTTTTTACAGAGTGCGTTTAAGTTTTGACAGTGTGACAGTGACAGTGACTTGTGATTTTACAGTCCGACACGTTGGATAGGCGTCCAAACAAAAAGTTTATTATTTTTAGCATGTGCGTTTAGACAATATTGAAAAAATCACCGTAATGGTGTTTGGATAGAAGTCCTATAGTTCAAATAGATTTTTTATTGTGTGCGTTTTAGTTTTGATCGTGTGCGCTGATGATTCAACAGTCTAACCATATAGAACCTGAACCTGAACACTTAATTAGTGAAATTGTAATAAAGTTCCTAACACAGAGTAGCTTTTTCGCTATGTGCGGTTTGTTTATTAATGACATTCCGGACTTGTTTTTGAGTTCCCAGTGTCTTATGTTTGCCGACGATTTGAAGATCTTCCGACCAATACGTTCAGTTCAAGATTGTATTCTTCTACAAGAAGACCTTAAATGTCTTTCTATTTGGTGTAATGACAATGACCTTCATCTCAATGTCTCTAAATGTCAAAGCCTTTCTTTTTATCGTCACCTCTCTCCAATTCCCTTTACGTACGTAATCGATAATACCCCTTTGTCCATTATTTGCTCCAAAAAAGATCTTGGAGTTATTTTTGACATAAAACTTAGCTTTTGCAAGCACATTGAGTTTTTGGTTGCCAAAGGTAATCAGATGCTTGGTTTTTTATTGCGGAATTCGAAAGACTTTCAAGATCCTCATACTCTTAAATGTCTATTTTTTGCATATGTCAGATCACATCTTGAATACTGCAGTATAGTATGGAATCCATTTTACGAATTACATTCTTTTAGAATTGAGAAGATCCAAAAGCGTTTTACTAGAGTAGCTGTTCGTAGACTGCGATGGAATATTGAAATGCCATCTTACGAGACGAGGTGCAAATTATTTGGTATCTTACCACTTTTCAGACGAAGGCAATATTTTTCCGTTATGTTTATTCGCGATTTGATAGATGGTCATATCGATTGCCCTTTTCTACTATCATTAGTTGGATTTTATGCTCCTTCGAGAGTTCTTAGAAACCGCTTTTTATTTCATATACCCTATCATAGGGTTAACTATGGTTACAATGAACCAGTTTCTAGATGCCTTAGGGAATCCAATAAATATTGTGATGTTATTGATTTTAGTATTAGTAGAGAATCATTTAAGAATAAACTAATCCTTTTGTTAGGCTTTGGTGGTCATTTTTAAGTATAAATTTTTTGTATTAAGTATCCAATCTAGCGAGAACAATAGATGTACTCATTTGATTAAAATAAAAAAAAATAAAATAAAAATAAAATAAGATTTGATTGCTTACCGGAATGATGACTTGATATGTAGAACTAGGACCGTTTGGTATCTAGTGTAAAGGAGGCTGCTTCACATTTTTCGTAGGGAAGGGACCAGGTCCGTAGGGAAGGGACCCTAGGTCTATTTTCTCACAACCAGTCGTTTTGTGTGAGTTTTTAATTTTCGGAACGATTTGGAAGGGATCTTCAATTTTATGCCGATTCCAAACGGCTATTGACAGTTATAATCTCGGAAGTTTATCAGACGTTCGCGAGAGGTGGCGCAGTAAAAAAAAACCTTAAGTTGGGATTTTTTTTTTTTCGGAACTCGAATCTGAGACCCACTGCTTAATGCGCCGACCAGAAGTAGTAGGGAACCACAGTCAACTTGTAGTATTCCATATGGGGGGCCTATTTGCTAAGGACCGACTTTGGCGCCATCTTTGTTAGAAAATTGGTTCCACATCCAGCTATTTAATGACTTTTTCAACTTGAGTAATTCAATTTGAGTGCGTGACCATTTTACCGTGTGCGATAAAAATTGTACGCCCTAAAATTTCTCCTTAAGACTGTATAGAAATTCGACCAACATATGTAGCTATTTTAATATTGTGGGTTTTTTATTTGACCCATCAAATCACTTGACAAGGGATCCGACACTTTTGTTGAACTTTCTGTTCTGACACGTGTGCGCTTAACCCAATGCTGGGAATATCTTAACGAGATAACGGATAGATGTTCAGTAACCCTGTGCTGGGTTCCAAGTCACAGCGACATTCCTGGCAACTGCAAAGCGGACGAACTAGCCAGACAAGAAAGCGGCCTTCACTCGAACTACAACAGTGAACCGTATGCTCCTATGCAATCCATACTCAAGGAGGCAATTAGGGTTGCAAACCATATGGGGAACAGCATTAATACCTGCTCCACATCCAAGCAAATCTGGCCAAAACTAGATGCTAAAAGGACCCAAAGACTTCTCTCTACATACGTATACGGTATACGTCACTTCGGACGAGATGTCGGAGGATTAGAAGCAAAGGGCACACTGTTTCGATCACCCGTCGTATATATTCGAAGACATATCGTCCAATAGCTAGCCCCAGCCTCTTTTCAATGGGTCGTCCGAGGTTCACGGGCAAGGGGTAGACTGTATCCGCACCCTTCCCCCGATCCAAGAATAAACCACCCTGATTCCCTCGACGAGACGAGACAGGAGGATTGAACCCGTAGACAAATCGCCATAAGTATTTAAGCAGCAAAAATTAACCCACTAGCATGTCGGGTCAATTTACCACATTTTCGTTTTAATATTTCGGAGGCTTCGTCAGAATATTTTCAAGTTTAAATTGCTGGTGGGCTTATTCCTTTCAAAGAAATTGACTATACACTGCTTCCATATTTTGTCTATGAAATTAAAGAACCGACGATGCGTTGGTTGAGTCAGGACGATTAATTTAATATTTCTTAATTAAAATTCAATGATTTTTAGTTATTTTGGTTATTGCTCTGAAAAGAAAAAAGGACGCTTGTGTACATGCCTACTATTGAAACTAATGCGGAAATTGTGAACACGCCTCAGTGAATATTAGGTCTCCCGGCTTATAAGGTCAATTTGCATAAATTGTGTAAACCTTCTTTATATTCGAACGACGACACTTTATATTTTTACCCAAAAAGCGCAGTGCCCATGAGCGTCCAGATAAGATGACAGCTGCATATAGGTCATGTGTATGTGTCTACAACCAGCTAAGCATTGTATTTATTAGCTCATTTTACCTCTACGGCTCTAGGGTCGATTAACTTTAGTATAAATGCCTGCAACTTGGGTCATTAATATAGTGAACGCGCCTACACGCTCTATCAATATGTGGGCGAGCACCCTCTCGGGAGTGCTTCGTTTAAGCCTGTCATCGAACATCTATTTAAGTGATTACAGCTTCCCAGGTAACTAACCGCACTTCATTTGTATTTGCCCCTCACTTTTATTGTCAATAGCTTCTGCGGTGGATGAGTAAGCTATAAACTGAAGATATCAACTTCGTGCGGGAAACCATATAAAGAAGGAAAACCAATTCCCCCCATTTTGTGTCCTTAGTACACACCGTAGATTTATCACCTCGTTCGATGCCAAACTTGAAGTTTCCTTCACGCTGTCGTCCCCCACTCTGTCATGGTTCACTCCCACTCGCCCAATCGTTTTGAATGTTCGGATAAATAGCAGCACAGAGATCACGATAAAAGTGTGTACACATGTATGTCTCTGTGTGTGTGCTCCCAGTTTAAAGGGACTTTTCATCTTGAAAACAAATTTACCGGAAATGGTAAGCTCATTCCGTTTTTTTTTTCTTCTTTTCCCTTTCCCCACCCCATCCGAATCAGTCATGCAAATGTGCGGAGGGTTATTTTGGCCAACGAAAAGAAATCCACTTACCTCCCATCGAGTTCAATATGCAAATGCTGCTAGTCTCTTCGAGGGTTATGCGGCTAAGAGGTGTAAATTGCCGAAGCAGATAGAGCCCGCCATAAACTTTTGTTAACTTTTCACCAAATTAGATGTCATCGATTAGAAATTGATGCCTCAATTGTGCGCAACAGGTACGAGTACTGTGTATAGGTACCTACCTTCAGGGCATCTCAGGTAACTTGCACCAAACTCAAAGAGACCTTCCATACGGCCTTGCCTTAATTAGAAATTCGCCCTAATCCATAACGAAGTGTTTCGGAATACTATGGTCCCCACCCCCGGACTGGGGCGGTGGGTGAGCAACTTTGGAAAGCAGTTTCGGCAAGTAATCTATCGATCGCTATCCGAAACTTTGTTCATAGTCGAAAGTGAATCCCCAGGTATTAGCAGCACCGATGTTGGTGTGGGGGGATGTGCGGCCTGTGGTTCAATTCAGTGGTCAATATAGGACAGAGTACATCCTTTTAAAATTATTATTTGCACAAATTTGAGCAAACATATGGTAGATTGCGAAATAAAATTCCAATGGGTAACCTTGTTTAATGGATAGCTTGATGAAAATTGGATTTACCGACCTAAGTTGAGCCGAAATAATGAAATTTTGTAGAGATTTATGTCGGAAAGGGTCTCTTTTATGACACAAACAAATTGGCCTTTAAGAGTTTCGGAAATGTTGATGGGCCTGTTAGTAGTTACGGTGCAGGAGGAGCATTTGATTTTCGTGTGCTGTATGGGGTTGTTCGCTTTTCATATAGTCTATCATTGAGTCGCAGGAGATGTAGTCGTAGTCATAGGCGTTGTAATTGCTTTCATATTATTCGCAGTATTGCAGTTGTCGTGGTCATCGTGGATTTGGTCATGTTTGTCACATCCACTGCAAAAATAGTCGTAGATGTCATGGTCACAGTAAATGGCTACACGGTTTTTTGTCACACCGATTACGGAGTCTAGCTTTTAGTAGGTATATACTGCTCGAGCTAAACTAAATTTTATCTGCTCTCCAACTTTTCTCTCCAAATACAAGGTACAAGGTGGCCAAAAGAAGTCATCCGATGTTGTTTGGCTTTAATTTTTTTTCTAAATGAAAAACTTCGATTCTGTTTTTTGATTATGTTTATTTCTTTAGAATTTTATTGGTCAAGTCGAGAAGATGATATCGGCCAAATGGGCGCCGTCACAATTGATTGCCATACGGGCTCGTTTATCACAAGGTTGGCCAAAAGAAGTCATCCGATGTTGTATAAGCTAAGATCCTAAATTTTTGGCATAGAGCGCGCCGTGCATATGTGTCTCAGAAAACGGATGTTCTTTAAAAAAACTTCCTTCAAAAATTCAACTCTCTCTGATTTTAACCATTTCCGATTCCAGGTACTACTCGTTGAAGTATTTATTAAAAAAAAACTCATACTCACTTACATCTCCGCAGTACAAAACGACACAGAATAACAGACAACAAAGATCTGTTAAAATTTAGCTTTTTGAAAATGTGCCGCCATTATTTGTTATTTGAACACGATAAATTTTGACAGATAGATGAAGTAAATTCTGAAACAAAAGTTTGATTTTTAAGCTCGAGCTGCGTGCCAATTGGCTAAAGGGATTCGCTTAAATTTAGCTCAGATAAATTTTGGGAACAATCTCCTATGGGATCTCAAAATTTTACTCCTGCTGCGAACTAAGCTTTATTTTAAAGTCGTTACAATAAAATTTGGACTTAGGGGGAGTAGAATTTCCACTATTAATAGATGGGATAAAAAACATTATGTTCATATGGCAGATGTCAGTAGACGTAATTTTTGAATATCTCCAAAACAATTTGAACGGTTGAAATCTTTTTCTGCCCGTCAGCCTCGAATTTCTACTTTCGATATCGTAGTTTTATTCGGGTTGATATTTTTTAACGATGTCTTGAACAATAACTCTGTTGAAGCGAAAGCGAATAAAACGATTTATTTCCACCAATGTGGTTGAATGCTTTCTGTTCTTTATTGACAGTGCTTTATATACAATTTTTAAGGTACGGTTTTTTAAGCTTTATTGAAATAACAACCATTGGATATACTGCATACTTTAAAAAATTATGGCGATTGGTATAAAATGTAGGCGCCAGATTTGAAATTGTTGAACATGTATCATCTGCTCCAACACAATTGTTACAAGAAAAGTAGAACAAGTTATTAGCTGAAATATTTTTTGGAGTGGCGCAAATCCCTATTTGCAGTGGGATTTGTCTCCTTGCTCTACAAGGCCCACGTATTTTTTGTCATCGCATTAAACATTAAAAGGGTTTTTTTGTTTTTGCGTTTTCTTAAGCAACTGGCTGCTGGCTTCAAGACCGGAACGCAGGCTCTTCGAAATGGAGATGGAGACCTAGTCACCGAAGCGCAGGGAATAGTAGATGTGTTTAAGCAGCACTTCTAGGAGCTGCTAAATGGGCATCATGTAGAGAGAGTGATAGGGCAAGAAGAGAACCCACGTCCAGTCAATGAAGCTCCAGTTCCACCACCCAGTATAGAAGAAGTTGGCTTAGCAATAAAAAAGCTAAAGAACAACAAGGCCGCCGGCTCTGATGATTTACCAGCGGAGCTCTTCAAATACGGTGGTGATGTTTTGGTAGGGCGCATGTACCAAATCATTAACCAAGTATGGGTGGAAGAAAGTATGCCAGATGACTGGACTATCAGCTCCATATGCCCCATCTACAAAAAAGGCGTTCCTATGTCTTCCAAGAACTATCGAGGCATATCCCCGCTTAATGTCGCATATAAGATCCTATCCAACGTACTGTGTGAACGTCTCAAACCGTTCTGCAACACACTAATCGGCACGTACCAGTGTGGCTTCCGGCCCGGCAGATCGACTATAGACCAAATTTTCACACTGGGGCAAATCCTGGAAAAGACCAATGAATTTCAAGTCGAGACTCACCACCTATTATCGTCAGGAGCTTTATGTGGGGATGGCCGAATTCGAGATCCCGGCAAAACTGATCCAGCTATGTAGCGTGACGCTGGAGAACACACGCTGCAATGTGCAATTTGGAAGTAGTTCCTCCGAGCTATTCCAAACATGCACCGGGTTTCCGCAAGGAGACGCATTATCATGTGACTTCTTCAATTTCGTGCTAGAGCAGATAGTGCGCAGGGCAGGTGTCAACACGGAAAGCACTATCTTCAACAGATCCGTCCAGCTAGCAGCTACTGGGGTATGGAGACGATATTGACATCATCGGTCGCTCCCAGCGTGCCGTGATAGAGGCTTTTACGGCGATTGAAGAACAGGCGAAATTCGTTGGTCTTGTAGTAAATGAGGACAAGACTAAGTACATGCTATCAACAAACAAACAAACAAGCATCTGTCCACCGCCTAGGACAGAACGTCACTATTGATAGCAACAATTTCGAGGTAGTTAAGGAGTTTATCTACCTCGGAGTAAACATGAACTCCACAAATGACATCCTAGTGGAGATCCGGCGAAGAATTAACCTAGGAACCGCTGCTACTTCGGTTTGGCAAAACAATTGGGTTCAAAACTCCTAACTCGAAGGACAAAGTGTATGCTTTACAGAACCCTTATCCTGCCAATTCTGCTTTATAGCGCCGAGTGCTGGACGATAAGCAGGAAGGGAGAGTTGATACTGGACTCCTTCGAAAGAAAAATTCTTCGGCGGATTTTTGGTCCTGTGTGCGAGGAGGGCGAATGGAGGAGAAGATACAACCGCGAACTCTATGAGCTGTACCAAGATATGGATGTAGTCCAAAAGACCAAAATACGTCGACTACGTTGGCTCGGCCACATCGAGCGAATGGATAATACTACAGCTAAGAGGATCTTCGAATCCCAGCTGCCACGTTCGAGACGACAAGGAAGACCGAACTTCCGTTTCAAAAACCAAGCCATCGCGGATGCCAGAGCACTGGAAGCAGCGTGCCCGGGATCGCAGAGGATGGAAGGCTGCAGTGTCTCAGGCAAAGACTCTCCACGGGTCGGGAGCCCGTTAAGTAAAGTAAGTTTTCTTTTATTTTATTATGTTAAATGTTCTCTGCGGTTTCCTACAAAAACTCCAAAATAAACACAACACAATCTTCTTCCTACGAATTTTATGTCAGAATTTTTCTTCGATTTAATGTACCGGAAATTTATTTCACCAATGGAGACTTGTCATCTGCCCATCTACATGAATTTAAGAATTTAGCATGCGAGCTTTGCTAAACTGCCTCGCTGAATTGTATCTTCGAAAAATTCTTTGTACAGGAGATAAAATTTAGTGCCTGCTGTTAAAATAGTTGGGGTACCAGTTCCGTATAGGCGCCTTAGGCCTAGCTTCGCACTACCACTCAGTTTGTGTGAGTTTTTATTTTTCAGACGAATTGACGGGGCCTATAATTTTATGCCGAGTCCGAACTTCTAAATTGGGAAGCTCTTTCACGACAGTTTTACTAAGTGACCAAGTGACGGAGTTTAAAAAACCTTCAGATGCAATTTTTGCCAATAAAGTAGTTCGTCAGATTCGTCGTGTTTTAAGTAAAGGGCATGAGGATTTCTCTCCTAACGAATCTCAGCGAAGGGTAAACTTCTTTTGTGTAGAGGGGAGTCACGTCTGGCGAATTCCCCTCTTCCTGCCTATGGTCGGGAAGATAGCTAGCTATTGTATTTAGGTGACTCTCGTTTCATAAGCGAGTCAAGTCTACACGCCTCCCCGATTGCTATAGCATCTATACTTCTGGCTGACAAACGGTGGCGGCGTTGGGTAAGCAAAAAAATGTGGAAATTCCTAATTCTATTGAGAGTACGCCTGCTAACACTCCACAGTTTATTTCAGAACCATCCAGTGATGATTGGTATTTCGAATTCTGTTACGAGTGTGTTCGGCTTCGATCTTGAGAGGAATATTGCATAGATGTTTTTATGTAAGTTAAGTTTGGGTATGGTGTAAGGTGTACTCAGGAGAGATATGTCCTATTCGGACGGGCTTACCTTCGGACCAGCAATGTCCTTATATACCTACAACCGGTAAAAAGAATCCCCTTAAGCGCCTTGGTCGGACTTTACCATGAATTCAATTCCCGCTGTTCTTTGAACTCTGCTTTATTTAGTGATATGCCATAAGCTTCAATTAGGACCACCATACCAGGGATCCATAGCTGAGAACGGTACGTGCCTACCACATACGAAGGACTTTTGGTTGAGGACCCCACCTCCTGCCAAAAGTTTTACTAAAGTCGTAAATTGCTATGCTTGCCTTTCGCACTCGGTATCCGATACTTCCTGCCCAGTTTATGGTCGAGAATAAGCTCGTAAGTATTTGACACTGATGGATACAGATTTTGGTTCTTGGGCCAGGCGAGTTTAGTTTTATTTAGGTTAAAGCTAAGACTACATTTTGTAGTCCACGGCTCTTTCCATGATTTCACCAATCAAGTCCGGACAGCGGACACATTCCTGATGCGGGAGTGCCCTTTCGTACAAACTTTCTGGTGATGGGCAGTCTCTGTGATTTATCTAATGCGGTCTTTGACAAACAGGAAATTATGTGCTAAGCAGGGGCTCCATTGATTCATCAGTGCGTTTTTGTCCGGTTCCTTTCCTTAATGAAGGATGGAATAGAAGAGTGGGATTTGGATAGAATCTTGTAGAGTCTAGCAGATTCCTTTAGAATGACAAAATTCGGACCATGCTTATGTCTTGGCTGATCTCATAGATTTTTTTGTTGAACGTTTGGCATTCCTTATGCTTGTAGCAGATATTGAAGATATCTCTAGTTGAACTCATTAAGATGGTTAGTCAGTCCTGTCCTTTTTTTTCGATATATATTGAACCGGGCCCTATATTAGCTAGACTTATTCCTTTTTTGGTGGCTCAGTTAAGATTATCCCCTTCCTTGGGGCCACAATGTTCAGCTATAGCCACATGGCATCAGAAATGTTGACTATGATTATCCAGGTTATACTGCCTGACTGTGGATTATTGTTTATATAATCTGTAAGAATTCCTCAATAAATTCGACCGGAAACTTCGCTTGCTCTATCGTTTTCCTTCTAAAATCGGCCATAGAATTCGAGGGCAACTAACAGAGACTTTTCGCCCACAACTAACTTGACTAACTTTATACTGTTTTCGAATTACTGGCCTTAGAATTGTTTCTTGTGACTTTAACGCTATGATCTTATACAGATGGCAACTTTGGCTTTACAGTCGGAAAGGACAGCCTAAACGGCAACAAGATCTTGGCGTTTAAGTCACAAATAAGAATTCTGATGCCAGTAATTCGTGCACTTATCGTACGACTTTTCGAAAAGATCTTGGAACGCTTCCTTAGCTTCATAATCATTCTCCTCTGTGATTGCGATGACACAGATCAGCTTGACTAATTTGGTGATGCGAATTGTTATCATTACGGAAACTTCTTTTGTAACAATTTGACTTCGGTAAGGAGCTATCGAGGCTATTTTGCCTCCCTCAATATTGACTGCTTGCGGCCTAGCGGAAACCTATCAAAAAACTGCATCTAAATAGACGCCGATCTTGCTATACGCAGCAGGTGGAAAACATGTTTCTTCGCCTTTTGTAAAATTTTACAATAACATATCTCTCTTTTGCGTATATAGCTGGACTTTATACCCCTCCAAGGTCTCTGCTGCACGGGGTCCGTTTAAGGTCGATACATTTCAAATGCTCGTTGTCTTATTTAATTTTTTAGGGTAGTCAACATTTGGAGGCATCCAAATAGGAGCCTTGTCGTTGCTTCGTCAGATAGTTGTGAAAACTGCCTATGCCAATCGATGCTTTCCCTACTCATGCGACTCTAGCCTTATTTACAGTCGTTTTGGTAATAGTCGAATATGTCAAAGTAATTTTATTCATATCATATTCATATATAGTCTTGTAGTCACGGTGGATGTGGACGTATTCACGATCAAAGTAGTCGTACTCGGAGTCTAAAACTTATTAGTGGCAAGTAGCGGCGAAGCTGTAACCCTAATCATAGGACAGTCTGATTCTTCTTCAATCTTAACAGACTCTCTCTTGTGACACTAATATCAGTTCAATACTTTTGCCAAAAACATCCCCAACCTCTTAGTCATTGCAAGCATATATCGTCGAATGACTGCGGCAATGAGAATAAGCAACAAAAAGACCTTGCCATTCATTATACGCTTCCATTACGTTGGAAGACATCCCCTCCTATATACTGAATATCAAAAGAAGCAATTTTGGCAAAGCCCAAAGCCCGTCACATTCATCAAACGCATTCTAAAGGTTAAACGGATGCTCCAAAGAGGCAAAGCAAAATATTTTCTATTTCATTATCCACAGGCTCCACAAAGAACTTTGCGTAGAAAAGAATAAAGGACAACATAAAGAGATAAATGGAAGAAAAAAACTAAAACACCATACAGTTTAATGTCAAGATGAGCCTTTTTCTTTCGCTCCATGTCATCCTTTGACTCATAGTCGTAGAGGAGGAAATAAAACCCTGAAAGATAAAACGCATAACACATGGCGAAGGACTCGACAAATGTAGCTAAACCCTCTTATGCAGTTCGCCTTATGTCAGTCGCTTGCTGTGGTCGAAATTACAACTGAACGAATAAAAACAGCAACCACTGAAGAGGACTCACGCAGTGTCTGTCGTCTGTGCATCCATTTAACACACAAAAATCCTTTCTAACATACAACTGTACGTACAGCCCCGCGCGTTCATTTGAATAAAAAGAGAATACCATCAGAGGAATTTTCCTCATACTTATGTTGCAATGAAAACGAGGCAAATATGCGATAGGGAATGGTATGGCAAAGATGTCCTTTGAGATTTATCGGATTTTTATACGTCCAAAGTAGTTGGATGCGAAGGGGTTGGATTACGCAATAATATACCGTATCAAGTTCTCGTTCCAGCCATTAGAAGAAATGGGGAAAAATAGGATCCCTATACAATATACAAATCCATTCGATCCATTGTGCACGGCAAATCTCTCCCTGTGTGTTCGGCCGTCTCGTACAATCAGCGACCGTTGTCCCATTTTGTGATGGAAGAAGCATGTTCTTAACAAGGATAACGGATAACTTCTGAATCCCGCACAACAGAGTGTTATACTTTATGGTCGCAGTGAATCGATTCGATTTGGTGGCGCACGAAATGGAGCAGCGGATGACTGTCGGTCGTCCATATAATTCAGTAAATCCCGGCTGCATACAAGACTGACTGTGAGAGTTGCCTTGCAGTCCTCCTCCAGAATATAAGAGCATTCCAGAAATCCCATTTATCATTCGGCAGCCAGTTCACTTTCATATGCACGACAACTGCATTCAAAATTGTTTAAAAGAAACGAAAGCTAGATCCTATGCTGTGTTGTCGGCAAGAGTGTATGGTGTATCACGAGTGTATTGCTGCATGAACTTTGGCCAACTATGGGGATGTCATTCTTTTCTCTCCCTTTGTTGTCTTTTTCTGAATATAAATGCAAATCAGGATAATAGCTCTGAGACTGTACTCTAAGACTAGCGGTCTGTCTGACTTTGACTACTCTTTTTGCTGAATAAATTACTAAGTGGAATTAATTGGTCGCATCCTCCAGGCACGCATGCACAAATGACAAATCACCACCCTGTAGGTAATTAAATTGAGATTTTTAACACTCTACTGTCATGTCGGAAATAATGTTGGTAGGCATTTGTGTGAATGGATCGTCATAGTCACATCGGCCTATATGTGGTGTCCTTTGCGATTGCAATTTTGAAATTAATAGTCGTGATTATATGAAATTGTCTGACAGCTGCATTGTGTGCTCTTGAAGACATTATTACATCACAGGAAGTAAGTATAGTGTGGTATGGTAGGTTGCCAGCCAAGACTCATGCCATGGACAAAGTAAAGTAATTTGAGGTTTGCAGATTTGAAAGCAATTATCCGGGCTGGGGTATGTCACTATGTCTTATCACAGAGCCGACACGAGAGTGTCAACATTAGGCCACAAAAGACGGAGAAGTAACCTACATCCCAGTTGGAAGGAAATTAAATTCTCGTCAGCAGCGATATTTAGACATTTCGATCTACCTTCAAATGCGTTAGGTATATGTAAGGATACAAGCGTGTTGACAAGTCAACAGTAGCATGTGAGAGTGAATATGCATTGGCTGCAATAATGGTGATGAAATGTTGAGGCAGGAAGGCCCATTTGGTTTTAACGTGTCGATAAGTTTCAATGAAAACCCATATGTGGGTGTGATGATACCTTAATCAAGATTGTCAGAGAGGTGATAAAACCGATTTTTCAATGCGGCATGTATCCTAGATTTTTGAATACTGTCTTGTATGCATGGACATTGAATGTGAGTGAGTGTGCTTCAAGTGGCACAGGCTGTAGGACTTTTCTTGACTTGGTATTGGTAACAGGACAGGTAGAGAGCAAATCAATGGGGGTACATGTGAACGTATTCTATTAGCAATGAAGATGAAAGACGCTTGATTATAAATATTAGCAAAATAGTTGTGATGATGATCCTACGAGAGGTCTAACGGATCCATCAAAGACTCTATGTCCAATCAACGTCAAAATTCCTAGATTACCCCAATGTTACATATATTAATTTAACATTTTGGAAAAAGAAGTGTAAAGAAAAGTGAAACGCGGTTAAGAGCCCAAACCGAACACCAAACTAGATGAGTGAATGGAGCTAGTTTTTGTCATCTATAAATGTTTTTTTAAGTTCTCACTCTCAGAAACAAGCACCCTAAGATGTCGGAGGAATAAGATGTAATCTAATATTCTCCTAGAACATATCAGCGCATTCAAAATGATAAGTTTAATAGGTATTTAGCTTATAAAAATTGCAATTCCAACTTATTTTGTAGATGCTGCATTTTACGATAATGTTAAAATGACATTTGTTAAACTTTTTGTAAGAAAACCGATCAGGTACTTCTCTTGAAATTGTTAGATTTCTCTCTCGATTTTTGAAATTTGAAGTTTTTCATTTTTCTATGCTGAAAGTACACGAACGAACCTATTTTCGCAGTTCTGTTTGTTTGACAGTCACCTGTCAGTTGTACCAAACTGATACAAAAAATATTTCTGCACTGAAAGTTGTATAATCAGTTTTATGAAGGAAAACTGTTTAACTCTCTTATGTGAAAGTTTTGCGACCGGTTGTTTGCGGTTCCACTAAGTGTTCAAATTCATTATAACTTTACGAGACCCGAAGCATCTATTATTTACCGAATCTAACGCTGTCAACTTAAATCCCGTCGCTTTGTCTGTTGTTCTTTTACTTAGAAAAAAACCAATGCTTTGCTAAATTAACATTTCTTTAAATTTAATGTACGAACACTTAAATTTTTCTCAGAATGCCGTAAGGTAATTTTGTTCCTTTTTTTAATGAAAGCTATCACAAACCAAACAGTCATAGTTTAAATAAATTCCGTTGTTCCCATTTAAAGTGCCGCCCTCTAGTAGCCGATTAACAGACACTCCAAACTCACCATTCATTTCCGAGCGTCGACTCATCCGTAAATTTACCACATCACCGTCGACTTGCTGACGTTGAGGTCCGTCACAGAGCTCCACCAAAGAAAAACAACAAAACCAACAAACGTCAACATAATTCATCTGTCAAAGTGTCGATTAAACAAAAAGAAAGAAGAAGAGAGGAATTTCCTCTTTTTAGAAACTTGCTTGGCCGCTCTCTGAATAAAATCTTGAATTACATATTCGCCAACACTTTTCCCATCACTGGGTGTCGGTTCCTGAATCCTGAGTCTTCCACGGGTGCTTTGCTCCATCCAAGAAAAATCCATCAACAACCAAGTGCCGAAGGGACAACAAATCCAATTCACTCCGGCTACCCACTTGTCTCGTTTTTTTTTCTTTTTTCTTTTTGTGTGATAACTCGGTGTCGGTGTGTAGTCTGGTAGTGTACACGTCACTAGATTTCTTCGCCGCCGCTAACGTTTGTATAGTTTAGTGAGTAGTTTGATTTCGTGGTGATTTGATCGAGACGCGGGCGTGATGGCAATTAAACCTGGAATGGGACGCAAGTCCTCAAGCAAAAACCCACCAATTCTAAGTCACGAATTTGTAATTCAGAATCATGCGGACATTATCTCCTGTGTGGCAATGGTTTTCGTCGTGGGATTAATGGATGAGGTGAGTATATGTTGAGATTACGGATGCATCCGTAGGCACTTTGCCACGTATCCTCTCTAGCCTTAACCTCAATCGAATGCCAACCGGACAGTGAAAGAAGTGTAACCTTGCAACACTATCATATACATTGAGATTCACCTTCTCTTCTGGCCGCTTGTTCATTCGGGGGGTTTAGGTGAAAGTTTTACGCTACAGGCAAAACAACTTTTCTTATTCGATTTGCCGTGTCTCTATACTCTATTGGTGTTTCTCTATTACAGACAACCGCCAAGTTTGCAAGCCCGTTTGTGTCGCTGCATCATAACGTTAGCGGTGAGGATCCCAGCCATGAGAATCCAACGTAAGTAGGGTTATTTTTAGTGCTTCCTAATCTAATCTATTCTGTGGTTTGCAGGGGAAAGCCGTATACCTACGCAGCTGGAGTCAAGGATCAATGCGCTATCTTCTTCTATACTTTGACGTGTATTATCATGCATGCGATTCTGCAAGAGTTTGTCTTGGATGTAAGTAGATAAGTTTGATATATGATAATCGAACTCCCTGTTGAAGGTCGAACAACTTTAGGTGGTTTTGTAAATTTGTTCACTCGCTGGACGTGGCAATCACAGTTATTCGTTATGAGCGTTAAGAAACTGACAGCCATCTGTTTCATTAACTACTAAGCACGTGGATCAATGCAGAATCAATTCGCATGATCCGCGGAAAGACTTGAGATTGCCAGTATCTGTTCGTTGACTTCGAATCTTCTATAATGTTCTCGAGAAAAAACAAGGTATAAACCGGATTTGCGCAGATTTCGAAATACATTTACCACAAGTTGGTGCTTATTTGTTATGCGGTTTATTGGATAGACAACTTTTAAAGCAAAAGATGCGACATCGAAATCTGTTTTTTGTATGCGTGTCAACACGCAAGTTTTACAACAGACTTTCACTCACGTCGACAGAACTTTGGCGTAGATCGCTGGTCATTTGTTTGTTTACACAATGTAATTGGGTATCGGAAGTATTTACCTACGAGTGACAGACGTTTTCTAAAACAGCGATTTCAGTGTTTCTTTGCACAATCGCAAAAAGTAAAGCAAGTGGTTTCAATAGCTTTGTCGACGTGCAGTTTAAACAGTCACTTTGTAGCTGACTGTTCAAATATACAAGGTTCTCTCAAGAACGTAGCCGATTGCGCAGTTTTTTTCTGTAGTACCTTGTAGCTGAACGCTTAAGAATGCAAGTCTGCTTGTTGTTTATTTATCTCCATCATTCCGCAGCTGCATTTTCTGCAGCATTTTTTTTTTTTCATCATTTATCGCTGCTAGTCATATCTTAGAACGCTTTTAATCAGCAATGGTTACGAGTTGCGGCAGTACGATTGCCAAGCATGTACTTCATATTTCCAGGGATGTTGAAATACACTGCTTCCGCATGATCTCAACGAGCCTCTTCAATGAGCCTCCGAGCTATCAACAGAACGATTAGGTTGATGGGATATTTGTTCTTGACGTCTACTGCCAGAGGACAATAGACTCTGCAGGTACAACTCGCACTTGCTGTTACATGTTCCGAACACAACTGAATTGAGTTTCTTCCCCGATTTTGTTTACATGCAGCTGCAGATTCTATTGTGGCCAGTCAGTGTTTTTGTTTCATCTTCCTTGGCATGTCACCAAACGTCCGTGAGACGTAAAACCCCACTGACTACCCACTGACATTTTGAACTTAAACTCAATGGGACCGCATTAGACAATACTACAAGCACTTGCTCAGCTAATCATCACTTGTTGTCAGATTTGACGAGCATTTGTTCGACTGGAGGGCTTTCTGTTTTGTGTTTAGCAATCAAACACCATCGTCGTCGTGTATTTTATAAGACGCCTTTTCAACTGTAACAATTTCTTAAACAAAAATTCCAGAAAATCTCCAAAAAACTGCACCTCTCCAAGTTCAAGCTGTCACTCTTCAACGAATCCGGCCAGCTTGTTGTGTTCTATCTCCTGTCGTTCTTGTGCGGTGCCGATGTCATCCTCCGTGAAGGCTACTTCAAGAAGTTCTCGCTACTGTGGGAGGACTTCCCCAACCATCCGATGATATTCCTCCACAAGTTCTTCTTCATTGTGCAAATGGCCTACTACTTGCACATGCTGCCCGAGTTGTACTTCCAGAAGGTCAAGAAAGAGGATCAGCAACCAAAGATTATCCACGCCATCACCGGATTCTCCGTCATCTGTCTGGCGTATTCCTTTGGGTGAGTGCAACTGTTTCCCCCTAACTAGCTGTAGTGCTTACCCTGACCAATGCACGCTGCTTTGTAGGTGTTCTCAAAACCACATGACATGTCGAATTTTCCGTTTCAGCTTCCAAAGAATCACCCTTGTCCTGCTCACACTGCACTACTTGAGCGAAATCGTCTCCCATGTGTTCCAACTGATTGGCGTCTTTGATCGTGACGAGAAATACGCCAGCATTCGTATCGTGAACAGTGTGTTCTTTGTTTTCGTTCGTTTCGCCACCATGGTCATCGCTGTTCTGACACTCTACTATGGTGTTGCCAACACAGAGCAATCTACTCGCGGATTTATCGCCCTCATCGGAGTCATCATTCTGCAGGGATATCTGATCTTCTCATTCATCACCGAACAGCTGCGTGCAAAACGCGAACGGCAACGCGAAGCCAAACAACAATCGCAGGCCAAGAAGAACAAAGCGCTCAAAGAAAAGGCCAAGAGGAAGAAGGAGAGCGATCTGCCCGAAGCCGATCAGTCACCCAGCCCAGTACATAGCGGCAAAAGTAAAGTTAAATAAACTACCATCTAGTGTTTGTCCTTCGCCGCCTCATTTCCATTTCACACACTTCCATGTCTTCTGACAATTCTTTCCTTGAATAGCACAGCCGTGGCCCCAACTCCACTTGCTGTTTAAAGTCAGTTTAATGTGTTGTTGCGCTCAAGTGCAACAATTCCGTTTATTATTGTCCATTAAATGGATTGAGTTCGGTTTTCTTCTCCTGGGGCGGGGTCGCAGATGTGTGCATTTGATTTTTGTTGTCTTATTATTATAATTTTGTTTTCTTTTTTTTTTTTAATTTTGTATGTACATCTAAGCAACTATAATTTCGTCCTTTGTTTTCTAATATATTTCTTTTTGGTAAACGTGCTCTGATGGTGTGTAAACACGTTGCGAATGCTTGAGTAATAAAACAGAGAAGCTTGCAACATGCAACACAACTAGTGCATGCACTTAGAGGGTAGTAAAACTTTTTTCTTTTATTATATATATATTTTTTTTTTGTCAAAGAAGATAACACAAACTATTTTGTACAAACAAAAACAACTGAGAAACTTTTTTTATTAAAAATCAAAAAACCATAAAAAAAACACAAAGTTATGAAAAAAATAAAAATAAGGAAAACGTGAACAAAATTATTGAGGGTGTTGTTTTCATGCAGGCGATCGGTCCACTGTTTGGGGTAGCTTTTCGTTTGTTTAGAAGTGAACTGGTTTAGTGGCTCTTTTAAGTGGCTCTTTTAAGTGGTAAGCTAATTAGTGAATATAAACTCCCAGTAGAGTGCATAATTAAGGGCGATAAATTCGGCGTTTTTATTGTTGTTCCACGTCCCCGTAGCTATTGCATAATTAATTTGCATTTTGTAGACATTAGTCGACTGGTTTGGCTCTTTTTATTAAATGTAATTTAGCTGTTTGTTTCAAAGTGTGTATTTGAAGGGTGGGGATATTTTGGATTACCAAGAACTGTTGGTTTGTTCCTGAAGCAACAGGTGGACTTAAATGCCGGTTGTCCTTCATGTGATAGAAGCAGCTTCGGTGTGAAGCATATTTTTTCAGCGGAATTATGTAACAGGGTTGATTGAAAACTGGTTTTGTTTTTTTTTAAGAGTATTTTTTAATCACACTGACACTGGTTGCACACGAAAAATCTACAAGCTGTTGGGAGCCATCGCTCTTTGTTAAAACAAATAAATAAATAAAAAGTTGGGGCTACAGGTCCATAAGGTACCCTAGGCATAGCTTCTGACAAGTCACAACCTTTTGTTTTGTGTCAGTTTTTAATTTTTGTCAGAAATGGAAGGAGTTTAGAATTTCCTGCCGAGTTGGAACGGCTTATTCTCTCTCTCTCTCACTCTCTTTCATGACAGTTACAGGGCCGGCCAAAAGAAGTAATCCGATGTTGTTTGGCTCTCAATTTTTTTTTTAATGAAAAACTTCGATTCTGTTTTTTGATTATGTTTATTTGAACCTTTAGAATTTTACTGGTCAAGTCGAGGAGATGATATCGGCCAAATGGGCGCCGTCACAATTGATTGCCATACGGGCTCGGTTTAGCAATGAATATATGACAAAAGTGGACGGTGCGCGCTATAGGGCGATGATAACCGAGTTTTTTCTGCCGCAATTGGACGAATTAGGACTGGAGGCCATGGGTTCCAATAGGAGCGCGAGCCACAACCGATATTTTGAAGGCGGCGTTCCCAGGTCGCCTCATCTCTCGTTTTAGCAATTTGCACTGGCCCGCAAGATAGCCTGATTTAATTTAATTTTTGTGGGTTTTTTTATAAGTCCCGTGTTAACGTGAACAAGCCCCAAGACCCTAGAATCCCTCAATGACAGCATTTGACACGAGTGCGAGAATCTGTCGCCCGAAGTTCTCGCCGAAGTGATGAAAAATACCATAAAACGAGCCCGTATGGCAATCAATTGTGACGGCGCCCATTTGGCCGATATCATCTCCTCGACTTGACCAGTAAAATTCTAAAGGTTCAAATAAACATAATCAAAATACAGAATCGAAGTTTTTCATTTAAAAAAGAAAATGAGAGCCAAACAACATCGGATGACTTCTATATCCATCAAGTTAAGAATGGGCCTCATCGCAGATCCAAAATTTTATATTTAAAAATGCATCTTTAAACATCCTTTTCCAAAGTCTCGAAAGTAAACTTATCAAAGGAAGGAATATCCCCTGCCACACTCAGATTGAAACTGCTGATAAGAGGTTGTCCCTTACCATTGTTACCTTGTCTAAAGGTGCGGAAACTTATACACCCAAAACATTGTGAGGATTTGATGAAGTTTTATTTAATATGTATCAGATGACGATTATTGCAAGAAGTACCTCTCAAAGAATATCTTTCTGCTGTGGCACCGCAGAGAATTGTGTCCCGAAAAGGATCTTATGAGCGAAAATAGGATCTATCCTCGTTCCGCATGAGTCTCTCGGTTCTGGTTTTGTAAAAATATTCGTTTGATCAATCTAATGTTCGTTTGTCGTGTAGTTTTTTTCTTCCTGCTTCAAGCTGGGCAGGATGGAATATTAACAGAGAAATTAGCGTCCGATTTTTCATTGGTTAGAATGCCCCATGACCAGGGCCTCAGGTTAGGTTAGACTATAAAGGCTTATCATATCATACCTCCGCGGAACGAAATGGGTCGCTTTACGCTTGAACAACATTGGGAAGTATTAAAAAAAAAAAAAAATCAAAGTGAGTGCTGTGTAAGCCAAACAGTGTTTTTTTTGAAAATAAGTTCTGGCCTAAATGAAGCATCCACCGCGCCTGCTGCACGGAAGTTTGTGCAAAAAGAACGTGAGACTGGTATGCTAGTGGACAACACTCACAGATGACGAGAATGTGGCTGCTGTAGCCGAAAGTGTGAGACTCAATTAACGTACATCAACTCGCCATCGATCTCAACAGCTTCTTCGAAAATAAGGCTGGGAGCAACCGTTTCAGTCAACGGTGGGCGTTACAGAACCGTGTTAACTGACTCGTTTTTCTACCTACTGAAATTAAAGACATGGATTTGGCCGACCTCTGTTTCAAGCAGGATGGCGCTACATGTCACACAGCCCATGCCACAATCGATATTTTGCGCACCAAATTCCCAAATCGTGTTATCAGCCGTCTCATTGGCCGCCTTGAAGCTGCGATTTGAACCATTTGGACTTTTGTTTTATAGGGATGTTATGCCAGCAATCCGTAAAGGATTCAAGCACTTAAGGCCATTATCATCCAAGCAATCCGTGAGCTAAAACCCGAAACCATCAACGAGGTCTCGGAAAATTGGAGTAACAGAATGCGCTACTGCGAAGCCAGCCGAGCTAGCCATTTGAACGACTTTGTGTTCCATAATTAATGGGAATGTTTGCTCTTATGTGGAGAAAATTTAATTTTGTTCATTTTATTGCATTTTTAAAAAGAATCTTGTATTTGACCCACCCTATATTTATTTTTTTAATTTGTTTTAATCAAATGAGTACATCTACTGTTCTCGCAAGATTACTAATTTCAATTAAATTATCGCCAACAACCAAATGAATATAATGAATCCCTACTAAGATGAAAGTCGAATCAAAAAAAACAATATTTATTGGATTTCCTAAGACATCTAAAAATTGGTCCAAATCAAAGATGAGTTCTAAGAATTCTCGGGACATACAATTTAATAAGTGATAATAGAAAAGGGCAATCGATATAAAAATTTATCAAATCACGAATAAACAGAATTGGAAAATATTGCCTTCGTCTAAAAAGAGTTAAGGAAATAAATAATTTGCACCTCGTATCGTAAGATGGCATTTCAATTTTCCATCGCAGTCTACGAGAAGCTACTCTAGTGAGACGCTTTTGGATCTTCTCTATTCTAACAAAATGTACTTCATAAAATGGTTTTCAGTACTCGAGATGATTTCTGACAAATACAGGGTGCGGCAAGAAAACTTGCTGATTTTCAAAGGAAATAAAACCAAAAGTAGTGGACATACCGTTACAAAACTTGTTTGTTCTTTTCACACACGATCTGAATTTTTATTTAAATGGTTTTAAAGATGATATCGGACAAGTGATGGCCTCCGTTTTCGATACACTGAGATACCAGATTCTCAAATCTCCTCTGAACTCTTTGAAGTATATCGATGGGTATGTTCGCTATTGCTATTGAATGTTGTCCTTCAGATGATTTAATTCGAGGCCGATCGGTGTAAACGATAGATTAAAGGTAACCAAATCTGGGGTCGAATCGCGTCGTCCGTGAACGAGCATTACGTGACGGAATTTGTTTTTGTTTCACATGCAAAATGGACATAATTCCGTGAACGTATAGCTCGTTCACGGACGACGCGATTCGACCCCAGGTGAGCGCGCCGGCCACGTAAGGTCGCCCCTCAAGGAGATACGACGATCGGGGAAATTTTCCCTCAAAAGACCCGTCGATGCTCTTACTGTGTGGGCCGTGAATCCATCTTGTTGAAACCACACATCACCAAGGTCCAGTTCATCGAGTCTTGGGATGAAAAATTCTTCAATTATCTCTCTGTAGCGAGCTGCATTTCCGTAACAGTGCGTTCGTTTTCTTCGAAAAAGTAAGGACCATTATCCCTACTCTCGAAACAGCACACCATACGGTGACACGTTCACAATGCAGTGGCGTCTGATGAATTGCACGTGGATTGTGATCACTCCAATATCGCCTGCGGGATGGATGTTGAAGCGAGTACGGAAAGCTCTTTGAGTGTAAATCATGCAACGACCGTTGGAAAAGTAAGCCTTGCAGGCAAATGCGCGTTGCTTTTTCGTCCAATGCATGATGTCGATTGACTTCTGCGTAGATGAAACTTCAGAAAGTCCCCTAAAAAATTAGACACTCTCCACCCACATCCGATTCTGTACAAAAATAATCATTTAAGAGTATGTGGATGGTGGATCTTGAAAGTCTGCAATATGAACCCTAACATCTGATTACTTTGGCAACCAAAGACTCATTGTGCTTGCAATAGCTAATGTCGTTTTCCATTGTGACCCCAGATATTTTTTTCGGATCTCAGATTTTAAGCGGCTCATGAAGCATGCAACGAAATTGATCTGCTTTTGTAAATGGACTTTAACATTAAATACAGAGCAATAATCCCAGAACGTTCCGAATGGGTGAATTGCACAATAGGTAACAACTTTGCAATTGAAGTATACACAGATGGATCCAAAATGGCGACGGGCACGGGTGCGGGAGTCTATTCTCCATCACCCGAAATCAACGTTGCCCTACGCCTTCCAGACCACTGTAGCGTCTTTCAGGCTGAATTAATGGCTATACGTGAGGCAGCCTGCAGACTTGCCTTGTTTGCGATAGATGAAAAAGCTATCGTACTATACATAGACAGCCAGGCAGCAATAAAAGCCCTGATTACACCAACAACTAGATCCAAGTTGGTAAGACAATGCCGGGAATCTCTGAACGAGATTGCGGACAGATGTTCATTAACCCTGTGTTGGGTTCCAGGGCACAGTGACATTCCTGGCAACTGCAAAGCGGACGAATTAGCCAGACAAGGAAGCGGCTTTCACTCGAACAACAACAGTGAACCGTACGCTCCCATACAATCCATCAAATTCCTTCTATCTAAAGAGGCAATAAGGGTCGCAAATAACAGGTGGAACAGCATTGACACCTGCGCCACATCCAAGCAAATCTGGCCAAACCTGGATGCTAAAAGGACTCAGAAACTTCTCTCCATTAGTAGAAACAAAATCAGCTCCGTAGTGGGAGCATTAACAGGACATTGCCTGATAGGTAGGCACGCTCGTAGATTACACTCAGAGAAAAAAATAGTCATTAATCACTATTTTTTGACTATTTTCATAGTCCGAATCGTGACCACTATTTCCATTAGTTAAAAAGTAGTTACATGTGACTATTATGGTAGTTAATTAATTTATTTCTCAAAATCAACTTTTCTATGGTCAATTTCGACTATTGTAATAGTAACATATCTATCACTTTAATAGTTGCTTTTAACTATGCACATAATAGTTACATAACTATTACAATAGCTTTTTCTAACTGTGCGCATAGTAGGAAATAACTATTACAATAGCTGTCTGTAACTATGCACGTAGTGAAATTTGACTATACCAAGCAGTTGTTGAATAACTATGAAAATATATACCTGTTTCTATTTGACTATTAGACAAACCCATAAATAGTTAAGTGGTTTTCGCTATACAGAAATCACAAATCAGTAAAAGTAGTATCCAGTTATACTTTAGTAAAATTGCATATAAATATACTTACCTTAAAGTATTTTACCGCCAACGATTATGATTAAACAGTGAAAACGATTTGTTTCCTAAAAATTGTCCAGAGCTTTACAAAGAAAATAATGCAATATATTTTTTTTCAAATAATTTTATTTTATATTCCACAGGTATTAGGCATTTCAAATTATGTAGGTACTCACGTTGCTTTCTGTAAATGTCGATGATCTACTGCTTGTGTTGTTTGCCTTGAGGAAGATGACTGCTCTGTTTCGTCGTTTTCCAAAAATGAACCAACACTACCATCCATTGTGGAAGCACTAGATATTGAATGCATTACAAATCCCTTCAATAAGATAGTGAAGGAGGTCTACATGAATTAAATTAAGTTGTTGCAGTTCATTGAGATTTTTTCCACTCCAACAAACTGTCCCAATTGCACATGTATGACTTTCTGTCGCTTCCCACAATTTCCTTCAAGTCATTATTGTTTAAAAGTCTTAGCTTTTTAAAATCAAGACCTAATTCTTAAAATCACACATCAGTCGGGCTCAGAATTAAAACTAGTCAAATATTGACTTACCAATAAAGTTGTTGTAGAATGTTTCGAGGTGCCACGACAATTAAACAGTGTACAGCTCTTCGTCAGTTTGTCTCGTCTGGATCTAGTGTTTCCTGATTACCTTCAGGATGGTTGGTTGTCCTTAAATTTACAACTTGACAGTGCCCTTCTATAACGTTTAATACATCAAAGTTCTCATTTTCCAAAATATCACTTAGCTCATTAATAGGACTAAATATTTATACACTTCTAACACGATTAGGAGTAAAAAACACCACGAGTCAAACATTCACTGCACAATAAACGAATTTCCACTGAACTTGTTGCACTTACTTACGCAGGGGTTTCTTATTAAATGACTACGCAGTAATCATTTTTGACTATTTGGTTGTGCTGTTTGACAACCAAAATAGTTATATATATATTATACAATAGCTAAAAATGACCGTTTAATTGCTATTTTGCAAAAATTGTATAGTAACCACCCATGCTTTGCATATAGACTATCAAAATATTCGCAGTTAAAAATATGTAGTCATTGTATAAATTAATTACTGTCTAATAATTTAAATGTTTCTAAAACGTTATTGTTGAATAGTCAGAATTGACTGTTTAATTGTTACTTCGCAAAAATTGTTTAGTTACCATGTTCTGCATAGCTTTACTATTAAAAAAGTCACTGTTGATTATTTGTATAGTCATAAAATGAAGAGATTTCTTTTTAACTATTTTATTACTATTTTGAACTATTTTTTAACTATTCTCAAAGTATTTTGGTTCACAAATAGTTATTCGATAAATTTCATGGAATTTTATGAAATGACTACGACAATAGTGGCAAAAATAACTATTTTTTTCTCTGAGTGTAGGAGCCCCCTACAACGATTTCTGCAGGAGCTGCATGGATGAGGAGGAAGAGGAAACCGTTCTCCATCTTCTGTGCACCTGCCCGGCTCTCGCAAATATGCGCAAAACACACTTAGGAAAATACTTTTTCGTAGACCTTAGTGACTTGTCTCTCATAGACACACGCAAAATCAGCACATATATTAGCAAGACCAAATGGTTGCAATAATCTTTCACTTATTTTAATAACTTAGCAGCTGGCCCCATCAGTTACTATTTGGATGGTTTGCTTATGGATGGTAGCGAAGGGGTAACTGCATCGGTCTCCCCTTCGATCCTATCTTACACCAACCACCACTACAACTCTTTTTAATTATACTCCATTCGATAAGTTACCAGAGGACACAGGCGAGGGTACAACCGTTTTGGTTACCACCCGCCTATCCGTAGGCTAGCTGTCGACCGGTCACTTTCTCTTTGACCAAGCTTACTAAACACCTAGCAAGTTATCGCAAAGTAAAGGGCCGATCTAGTTCACAGATATTGGTCAATTTTCGGACGAGAGGTCGGAGGATTACTAGCGGAGGGTACACTGTTCCGGTCACCCATCGCTTATCCGAAGACATATCGTCTAACTCGGGGTCGTCCGAGGTTCACGGGCAAGGGGTAGACTGTATCGGCACCCTTCTCCAGATCCAAAGACAAACCACCCCGGCTCCCTCACAGCCGTAGGCAAATCGCCATAAGTTTTCGGCAGCAACAACGAACCCACCAGCATGTCCCGGTGTAGTATATTACCCTGGCCTTCTATTTCTTCTCCCCTCATCATGTGGTATCACAAAGGACCTACTTCTTTTTGGTCTAAGTGTGTCTTTCCAGACAGCCACCTTACCTAACCTAACCTAACCTTGTAAATGGATTAGTGTGTTATTTGACAGCAATAATCAATATCAGCTGTTCAAGTACCATTCGTTTCACAAATATGGAGGTCCTTTACTTTGAAATCTTACGAATTCTAATGAATAAAGAAAGCGTCTTCGAGATAGCAAGATCTTACGAATTTTTACTCAACAAATTTCTTGGTGTAAGAACTGAAAAAGCTGTCAGCCACCTTACAATTAACAGTTGATTTTATATTTGTTGCCCTATTTGACATGAGAGTCTCAATTTCTTGCATAATATAGGTAAAATGGTATCAGAATAGGTCTATTCGCGTACTTTCACGAGCCAAACACTACAAATACAAATCTGTCAAACTTAAAAAACTGAGCAAAACTCTCTCAGAGAGCTGAAAATATACGCAAAAATAAGTGGATAGACTTTGAGCGTAGAACCACTTTCATCTTTGACATCTAATCCATATCAGAAAAAAGATACCTTTTTGCAACATATGAAACGATCTAGGAATTCGACCACCACCGAAATTCTTTTATTTTTACAGATTTTATTTTTCTGTGCAATTGATTTTAAGACGAGTTTTGAATTTGATTCTTGGCAACTTTGTGCATTTGACATATTTATCAGAACTTGCCGGTTGAAATTCTCTGAGCTGTTTCAAGCCAAGGGAGGAGCTACTCCTTACTCGTTATTTTGCTAATTTTATTTTGTTCTGTCATTTTTGATGAGTATACGTGTATAGACTTTGTGCGATTGCGTTCGATTCAAACCGTGTACGCGAACGAACCTAATGCCTCTTCTCGAATGCTTGTAGTTCAATCAGTACTTTTCCATTGTACTCGGATTCATGAAGAAGAAGTTCGATTTATTCCAAATCACTTTCAAATCGACTATTTTTGTTGAGTTTATACGATATTCTATTGACTTTTCGTAGCCCTTTTTTGAATTGAATTATGTCTCCGTCATTTTCATAGATTACTACTAAAGCGTTCCTAACTTTTTCGTAAGAGTCTCTCTTTGTGAGAGAAATCATCCCCACTACTGCCATTTTGACAGTCTTTTCCATTCTTACTACAAAAGTAAAGGAACAGACCATGTATATCGACAGGAAAAATGTTTCCACTGCTGTAGAGTGTAGATACAAATGGAGTAGTTTCGGTGATTCCTAATCTGCAGATGTTGAGGAAGACGATGAAGATAAAAATTCCTCCAAAGTTATAACCATTGCTATTTAGGTATTTCTTCATTTTGGTTTTCATGAAACTGGCATAAGTTTTTGAGATAAAAAAAAAATTAAACTTTGGTCACAATGGAAAACCACATTAGAGACATTGAAATTAATTACTGTGACACCATAAGAAAAGTCGTTCAAGATCCCCTTATAAAAGAATCGTGCACTGAACGTATAGGCACTGGGAACAAAAAAACGTCAGGAATGTCATTAATAAATAAAATGAAGAGGAGGGGCCCCAAATGAGTACCTTAAGGTACTCCAGAAATGAAATAAACTGGTGTCAAGGCAAAGTGGCTGTCTAGACCTTTTTGTAAGTTTCTTATGTGACCCCATGTGAGGGGAATTGAGAAATGGTCAGAGTGGGGACGTTCAAGTATCTAGTTTAGTAAGTCTGACTAGATGTATCTCGGTTTTGATTGGGAGAAATCGGCCATATGAGCAGCTGTTTCAGTTGGCGTTTATGACGTTCCCGACCAATCTAGTTTTTGCGTTCAGGTTACATCTCGCCGAGACCAATATAGTCGACTTAAGATAACTAGATTCTTGAATGTGCCCAGTAAAATCTAGACTGGGCATCCTAGTGTGCCCCTTCGTTTCGTTTAAACTTGCAACGATTTGTCTTCGGGTAGACGAGTAGTGACCGCAACAGTCCAAACCTAGCCAATATCCTCTAATATCTCGTTCGAAATTGGGTACGGCACAAAAGCGGTAAATGGAGGGATAGAAGTAAGGGCCTTAGAACCGATGTAGTCCTGTCACTGTGAGCATTATTATCAGAAATTGAAAGCTCATAGGTCTTCCTAATTCCATAGGCATATTCGACGATGTGAAGATCAGTTTAAGGTCGTTTATTTTTCAAGTGTCGTTACTGAACGCAGGACTAAAAGAATACCTAGAGAAGAAACACGGTTGGATGATAAGTAGACTGATACTCTCAACTCTTCATATGATATAGAAAAAGTTGGAATCGTACCTTAGTGAAAGACTACGAAATTGTGATTATTACGAGTGCCTTTGGAAAAACAAGATGCTCGCCGATTGGAGCAGTCTTGAACGGCGTCTAATCCCCATTTAGAGATTAAATTGTCATGCATTTCATAAAATCTAAGCTTAAAAGAGTAAAACACTCTGACAGCAGCCCACTTAAAGCCAAGTCAATGGAACAAGATCTGAGATGGAATATGTCACATTGGTCATTACTAGTCGTTTTGGGCTACGAAATCAAATTAAGGAACCTTGCAGATGCGTTTATTGCTCTGCATTGTGTATCAATCAAACATTTTCCATTGCGTAGACATAATTTTATGTACGAAGTACGAAACAACTTTACATTGGTCTGTCACCTGTCCTTTGGATGTCATATGTGATTCAGAATGTCCCAATAACAATAAGTTGGTCCTGTACCTGTTGCGACCATTGTTTGTTTATTTATTTTTTTGATAAATTTGTACACGAGTCCAAATATTGGTGTATTGTTTTTTTTTTCTATTTTCTGGCAAGTATTGCTTTCTACTTTTTTGTATAGATTATCTCTAAATTAGCACAATAATTTGAATGAGAAATGAATGAGAAGCCTGTCGTTCAAACAAATTTAAAAAAATATTAATTATCGTGGGGGTTTCCCAATAGTGTTTCCCAAAACATAAATTACGTTTAAATCAATTAATTTGTTGTTTTTGTAGATGTTTATAGTAGGAGCAGGATTGGTCTTAGGGTGTTATGTCCAGAGCGTAGCAATATCACGTGTGAAGATTATCGTCTGGAAAGTTTTCGAAAATTAAACGATCAATTTTAGACTATAGGTTATATTGGGTGGCAATTACCTGGTACATTTGGATAAACAGAGTCGATTGTGTCCGCTACACTTGGAATCGTTTTGGTTTCTGAAAGAATTTCTTTTTTTTTGCTGATATCAGTATCGGCAAGTTCCTGGTTGAAGTAATTTTCTAGTGCTTTTCTTTCTTGTCGCGCAGATACATAGCAAGTGGAAAGGTTTTTCCTTTTCCCCTTATCCTAGTGAATGTGATAAAAATAATTTGAGTGACCTCTTGGTAAAGAAAGAAAAAAAAGAGTTCCAAAATATGTTTTGCACTTATCCGTGGCCATGCCTTTTTCGCAAAGCTAGAAGGATCAAGATCACGGCGCCGTTTGTTACCCTGTTGCAGCGCTTCTGAGGAGATTGTTACCATATGTTGTTGCTACTTGCAAATGAAGCTATTTCGTCTGCTGAACAGTTGCCTGTTATGCTTTTAAAACCAATAGCCTACAGCCTTACCCTGCATAAATTCAAGATCTAGCTATTAACGACGTTACCTGATCAATTTTGAACTTCCCTTTTTTGATTCGAGATCGAGGTCGCGCATCGCCGTCTGATTTTGAGAGCGATAAGCATCCTTCAGCAGTTCAGCGAATTCTAGATAGCTATGAATTCTGGTTGAAAAGCACAATACTTATTTGGTAGTCTTATCGCCTGGTTTGGGAAGAATGAAACTGAAAAACTGCCGGCTTTCCGTCTGTATACATATTTTTAGAGTGTTTTCGTCAATTTTCTTCCCATTGCTGTAATCCGTAACTTCTGTCGTACTGTTGGTACGGCTGACAGTCTTCTTTGCAGTGAATCCTAAAGTATCTGTGCTAATTTTGCTGCCGTAAATATTCCAGGGGAGAACCTGTGTATAATTTAACTGTTCAGTACATCGGCTGGTCACAAGTTGCATTGATTTGAGGAACTTTTGTGTAAATAGTACTTGGTCTATTTTAACCCGATTTAAAAATCCAGAACGCATATATGAGTCAAATCGACTTGTTTCGATTTTATCATCAGAACTCGTATGGTTGGGAGGTATTTTCCTGTAACTTAAATATCGAGGTCGT
The DNA here is from genome assembly GCA_948293265.1 of Cheilosia impressa. Taxonomy (NCBI): domain Eukaryota; kingdom Metazoa; phylum Arthropoda; class Insecta; order Diptera; family Syrphidae; genus Cheilosia; species Cheilosia impressa. The sequence goes on along the minus strand of OX411884.1, from coordinate 43,664,204 downwards.
TAGCAACAGTATTTCATTAAACTACACGCTCGTTGAAAGAACTTCGCCCTGCGGAATACCGCATTGCAATGACCTTCTTAACCTACAGCTAAGTTTTGACTTGTGATGGGCTCGTTTGACAAAATCAGGGTTATCGCGAATATATTCCGATGGAAATGTTTCCCTTGTCCCAGATTGCTGAATGGGAAACATTCCCAGGGAAATTTTATTCCCGATAGGGGTGAATATATTTGATCCAGTAAGAGCCTTACTCCAATGTTTAGGCTTTCAAGTTTGGGATTGATAGCTCTCTTATCCGTATATTGTTAAAAGCCCTTTCAATGTCTACGAAGGCTTTTATTGTACATTCATTTACGACTTGTTTTTTTTTTTTATAGTGCCGATAATGAAGTGCAGAGCTGTTCTTACCGATCTGGCCATACAGTAGGCGGACATGTTGGACTTTTCAGAGGATTTCTGTTTGAATAAAACTTCTTCTAAACTTTTCTGCAGAATGAATGAGCTTGGTGGGTCTAAAGTTCCTTGGTGTGATTTGAGAGGCTTTTCCTGCCTCGGAAATATGAAGATTACTTCAACCTGTTTATAATTTTGATAAGACTTGAAAACAACCGTAAACTCATCCAAAACTTGAGAATTTAACAGTTGCATCTTCGATTCCATTTGGCTATTAAAATTTGTCATCCTCGATGAGTTTTTTTAAACTACGTGGAGTTTCGAGCTTGCGATCAAAGATAAAGCTATCTTTTGAAGAATTTCTTTTCAATTATCAGGAGATTTCCTTACTGTGTCAAACACTAACTAGAAGCGCTTTCCAGCTCTTAAACTTTACACAGCGTTGCTATATTGATGTATAGTTTTGAGAGAGACACGAGGAGCCTCGGATAACAATTTCCCTCAAACGGCAACTAGACCCGGAACGTCAACGGACAACGATTTGAGAGTATGTACCTGGAACGTGCGAACGTGGTACACCCCAGGTGCTACTCAAAAACTTGAGTCTGTCCTCACGCGGTACAAGGCAGATATTATCGCGATCCAGGAGATACGATGGATAGGATCAGGTATGATGAAAAGAAAAAATTGCGATATTTATTACAGTTGCCATAAAAGATTGCATGTATTAGGATGCGGATTCGTCGTGGGAAATCGGCTTAGGACAAAAGTCATTGACTTTAAGCCGATAAGTGATCGCCTAGCTGTGATCCGCATCAAAGCTACTTTCCAAAACATAAGCCTAATATGTGCACACGCCCCTACCGACGAGGCTGAAGACCCTATCAAGGAGGAGTTTTATGACCTCCTGGATGGAGCCTACGGAGCCTGTCCGGAGTACGATGTCAAAGTTGTGCTCGGGGACTTCAATGCTAAAATCGGAAAGGAAAACTTCTTTGGCGGGTTAGTTGGTAAACACAGAATCCACGATACGACCACAGACAACGGTTACCGACTAACTGACTTCGCGGCAGCTCGTAAAACGGTGATAAGTAGCACTAGGTTTCCAAGGCTAAGGATCCACACAGCAACCTGGCGCTCTCCAGACGGTCGAACCGCCAACCAAATCGACCATGTGCTAACCGACGCGAGGCACGCATCCAACATCCTCAACGTGCACACATTCCGAGGGGCAAACGACTATCCAACGAGATGAAGCTGCGTTCCGCCCAGAAGAAGAAATTCAACGTTGGACGCCTTAGCACACCTGGAGTAGCCAGAGTCTACAAAGAGCGCCTGAGTGAGAAACTCTCCGCAGTGCATTCACCTACCACAAATGCCAACACCCAGTGGTCCCAGTATCGCGACATCATCAAAGAGGTAGCCGAAACCACCTTAGGGTACCAGCCACCCCAGAGAAAGAGCCCGTGGTATGATGATGAATGCGTACGCAGGAAAAAGGTGACAGAAGATGCACATATAAAGGCGCTGCAGCGCAAAACAAGGGCAGCGAGGGAAGAGTATCGAGCCAGGAGGAGGGAGGAGAAGAAAATCCTGCGTAGAAAGAAGAGGGCCTACGCAGTCTCCCAGCTCAAGGAGATCGAAGAGTCCCGCGATCGAAGCAACATCCGGAAGTTCTACAAGAAAGCCAAGCAACTGGCTGCTGGCTTCAAGACCGGAACGCAGGCTCTTCGAAACAGTGATGGAAACCTAGTCACCGAAGCGCAGGGAATAGTAGATGTTTTTAAGCAGCACTTCCAGCAGCTGCTAAATGGGCATCATGTAGAGAGAGTGATAGGGCAAGAAGAGAACCCACGTCCAGTCAATGAAGATCCAGTTCCACCGCCCAGTATAGAAGAAGTTGGCTTAGCAATAAAAAAGCTAAAGAACAACAAGGCCGCCGGCTCTGATGGTTTACCAGCGGAGCTCTTCAAATACGGTGGTGATGTTTTGGTAGGGCGCATGCACCAAATCATCAACCAAGTATGGGTGGAGGAAAGTATGCCCGATGACTGGACTATCAGCTCCATATGCCCCATCTACAAAAAAGGCGATCCTATGTCTTGCAAGAACTATCGAGGCATATCCCTGCTTAATGTCGCATACAAGATCCTATCCAACGTACTGTGTGAACGTCTCAAACCGTTCTGCAACACACTAATCGGCACGTACCAGTGTGGCTTCCGGCCCGGCAGATCGACTATAGACCAAATTTTCACACTGAGGCAAATCCTGGAAAAGACCAATGAATTTCAAGTCGAGACTCACCACCTATTCATCGACTTCAAAGCCGCATATGATAGCATTCATCGTCATGAGCTTTATGTGGCGATGGCCGAATTCGGGATCCCGGCAAAACTGATTCAGCTATATAGTCTGACGCTGGAGAACACACGCTGCAACGTGCAATTTGGAAGTAGTTCCTCCGAGCTATTCCAAACATGCACCGGATTTCGGCAAGGAGACGCACTATCATGTGACTTCTTCAATCTCGTGCTAGAGCAGATAGTGCGCAGGGCAGGTGTCAACACGGAAGGCACTATCTTCAACAAATCCGTCCAGCTACTGGGGTATGCAGACGATATTGACATAATCGGTCGCTCCCAGCGTGCCGTGATAGAGGCTTTTACGGCGATTGAAGAACAGGCGAAATTCGTTGGTCTTGTAGTAAATGAGGACAAGACTAAGTACATGCTATCAACAAACAAACCAGCATCTGTCCACCGCCTAGGACAGAACGTCACTATTGATAGCAACAATTTCGAGGTAGTTAAGGAGTTTATCTACCTCGGAGTAAACATGAACTCCACAAATGACATCCTAGTGGAGATCCGGCGAAGAATTACCCTAGGAAACCGCTGCTACTTCGGTTTGGCAAAACAATTCGGTTCAAAACTCCTAACTCGAAGGACAAAATGTATGCTTTACAGAACCCTTATCCTGCCAGTTCTGCTTTATGGCGCCGAGTGCTGGACGATAAGCAGGAAGGGAGAGCTGATACTAGGCTCCTTCGAAAGAAAAATTCTTCGGCGGATTTTTGGTCCTGTGTGCGAGGAGGGCGAATGGAGGAGAAGATACAACCGCGAACTCTATGAGCTGTACCAAGATGTGGATGTAGTCCAAAAGGCCAAAATACGTCGACTACATTGGCTCGGCCACATCGAGCGAATGGACAATAATGCTCCAGCTAAGAGGATCTTCGAATCCCAGCCGCCAGGTTCGAGACGACAAGGAAGACCGAACCTCCGTTTCAAAGACCAAGCCATCGCGGATGCCAGAGCGCTTGGTCTGGATAACTGGAAGCAGCGTGCCCGGGATCGCAGAGGATGGAAGGCTGCAGTGTCTCAGGCAGAGACTCTCCATGGGTCGGGAGCCCGTTAAGTAAGTAAGTAAGCTATATTGATGTCGAAGTTTAACATTTTGACGATAAACTTTTACGCAATTGGGGCAGACTTTTGATTCCTCAGTTAGGTGGTTCCCATCTTCTATTTAAGAAGAGTCTTTTCTTATCTAAAAATCTCAGCCTTGTAGTGAATTCAGTTTTACCCAACTTTGCTTTGACAGCTTTCTGTCTACAATTGATACTTTTTTAATTCCCCATCAATAGCATCGTTTGCTTATTAAAAATTTATTGAACTTGCCTTCTCCGAATCGAGTAATAACCACTAAAAATAACTATTAAATAACGGCCACTAATATATTCCAATAAAAATTCGCAAAATCTTGAGAGATCTCCTCATAGCTTAACAAATTTTATTTTATCCCAATTTTAATTGTTTATCTATCGAATTTATTATCAAAATTAGCATACATTATATACAAACATACAGTACAGAGTACACAAGCCGTTTATTTGTTGGAAATGAACTCAACTACCAACAAGTTAGTCATTGTCAGGTTGCGGTGTACCTACTCATTCAGTCATTGTCTCAAAGAAAAGATGAAAAGAATAACAATAATGCTGACGCCGAAGAAAAGGCAGAAGATTCTTTCACTCCACCACAGCGGAACGAAGGGGCTGTGCACATTCTCAACGTCTGAGGCGCTCTTAAACATTCGCACGTAGCACGAAACAATCGTCAACCAACCTCCGTATAAAAGGTTAACTCTTCCATCCGGGCAGGTTAGTTTTGGCCCATTCGTCGTGGAATCTAAATCGTTAAGTTACTCTGTTGTTCTTGGTATAAACCTACTCGAATACTTGCAAACATGAAAATCACCTGTTTCGTACTCGCCGTCTTGGGATTAGCCGCTTTGGCATCTGCAGGTAACTAAACACGTTCAGCAGAATATAAATATACATGGTCTAGTGGTGGATCGAACTATTGCGTCACTGTGGGTGACTCCCAAAGATTTGTGATAAACAAATTACTAACGATATTTTTTATTACAAACTGTGTTAATTTTTTATATCTACCTATCGTCGTACATTCTGCAATTAATCGAATTGAGGTGCAAAGTGAAAGATTCAATTCAGTCGGAAAAAACCCCAACAGTGTTGCAGTGGAAAACTGCACGATTCCTGCGGTCGTGCATGAGTCATGATCGTGATCATATGAGTGCAAATCACCGCCGTTCAGTGATCTCCAACGGGATGGCTCAAACGAGGAAGTCAATCTTGCTGACCCTCGCTTTGACACTGAAACGTATTTCGTGTTGTGCGTTAGTCAACAGAAACAGAATGCGGTATACGTGTTTAGCCAGCACGCACACCGCCGGAATAATCAACAACGCAAAACATCTTCATTCTTGGCAATGAAATGTAGATTCGCATTCGATTGACAAGAACAAGACTGATGCGCAACTTTCTAAAGAACTAGATTTCGGTAAACGTTTTGTAGCCATTAACCTCGTTAGAACGACAGTCGTTTTGAGAACGTATTGCGACGGTGCAAATGGTTATTATACGGGAGTTAAGTGCGACTCTATGGGATGATGGATTTCCCCGCAAACCAGTTTCGCTGAAATTAATGCCCGTTTGTTGTTCTTATTTGGTTGCTTCGGCGTACTTTTTTTTTAAGCCGAAATTCCCCGAACTACCTGAAACTTTCGCACTAATGAGTTAGATAACTCTCACAGCAAACTCGTTCGTATAATTTTTGCTGCTTTGTTTTGTTTTTTATGGACTTTTTGTATTTTTTATTTAAATTTGGTGGTGAAATTAAATTTTTAATATTTTTCAAGACTCTGGCTTTTTCGTACCGAAAGCTTTCTACAACTTGGATGCCGAGGGTCATAAGTCGCACGTAGTCGAGATCAATCCTCACGTATGTATCCCTTAAGTCGGTTTTTGGACAATTTCATTTTTCATTTTTAATACTTAAGCAAGCGAACATTTTGAGGCGTCTAAGGAGGCAGGTTTCCGGCTCCACCAGCAGCAGTAGCAGCTCTTACTCCAGCAGCGACGGTGGTCCAGTGTACTTTACTTCTCACCAAGTGGTACAACATACTCCAGAGTAAGGAAAGCTTGTGTTGGATTAAGTTTATGAAAGCTAATCGCATACTTCTATATATTTTTGCAGCTTTGAAAGCCGTTTTGGTGGTGATTCCCGGCCTGTGGGACAAGCTGTGCATACCACAGGTGTCATTGAGAACGGCAAAGTGGTCTACCAATCAACCAAAACCGATAGATTGTAAAATTGTGCAGCGTTCTTTTATACTACATTTTGGAATAAAATTATAAGTGTGTGGATGCCTTTTTTTATTTGATGGTCTTTTTGTCCCTCCAGTAAGCTCGGTCTAAATGGCTCCAGTTGCACGCTCCAAATCGGTTGAGGTCGACTGTCTTTTACGATATGTCGCGCGAAGACTGCATGTCCTTTAGCAACTGATGCGCAAGTTTTTGACTAGGTCGATGTCCAGGTACATCTTCTTAAATTCGTCTTTAAATCTACTCCTACAAAGCCCGCCGTCAAACGGAACATTTTAAAGAGAATCTTTTTCTTTCGGGGAACATCTTTATCAGCTTAACACAGACAGAAATCTCCCAATAATTATAATCAGTTTGAAGTCTGTAACCCTAACCAGTCCAAGGACTGTGCAGATGAAAATCAACGAGGAGGCTATAAGACTTTGAAAACTGCTTCTTCAAATAGAGGTTGATCTAACAGAAAATAGGTGCAGGCCTTTTAATAGTAGCTTACGAGGGCTTGCAGTTATCACCCAACAAAATGCTCCCAAGAGTATGCAATATAGGTATGTTCTTTTAATTTTTGCCCATATACGTCATCCTTCTTTATACTTATATACTTCTCGTTCGTATAATAACTAGTAACAACAAGTTTGCCATAAATGTAACCAATCCTCTGATATCAGTTGAAAAATAACTCCTACCCTTTTATACTAAGGAGGCTTAAATTTAAAGTCTCATGCACTTTACGGGCTTCTTTAATGTTAATGTTAATGCTCTGGTGATGCGAATTTGAATGCTAAGCAATGTTTCTGTAATAGTATTTTGTCATCCTTCGTAGTAGGAAAACCATGAATAGTATCAAAACTGGAAAAAAAAACAAAAGCGATCCAGTGTTTTTGGTCGGCACCAGGCCGGGTAGACTTCATGGGCAATGAGCCAGCGGATTCTCAAACAAGGCACTAAAAGTCAAAACATTCTTTTTTGATTGTTTAAATTTATCCGTTGGTAATTGAATTTAACTATAGATATGGATTCAGCTGCATTGTGGCTTGATGAAGATGTTTGTGCTGAAGAAAGAATTCAAAGAAAAATATTAAGAGACAATTCTAACGTAATGGGCTTATCAAATAAAAGGTAATGTAAAAAAACAGAAAATTCAATGACGAAATAATTTATTTACCTTTAATAAATATTTTTTCTAGTTTTGTGAAAAATTATCGCCTTTCAAAAGATGCATTTATGTATGTTTTGAACAGCATAAGTGATGATCTGAGGGAAAGAAAAAGATCGTCTTCAATACCTACCATAATAAAACTAGGTGCAACGCTCAAATTTCTTGCACAAGGTGGATACCAACAACGCTGGTGCAGCAGACGGTTTCAACGGTTATTTCTGGAGTCTGTAAAGCTATAGAAAAACAGCTGTGTCCAAAGCATATAAATTTTAATATGACGAATGAGGAAAAGACAGAATCTAAAAAATATTTCCATTTTAAATCTGGCATACCGGGAATTGTTGCAGTCGTGGATGGGACATATATTCAAATGATTAGACCGAGGAACAATGAACATTTATTTTTCCATCGGAAACTGAAGCACAGCATAAATGCAATGGTGATAAATTTACATTAAAACCTTGTTCTTAATTTCTTTTAATTAATTTATGGAGCTTTGTTTCTTGAAGATTGTTAATGGACGATACGGTGGAGCATCTCACGACTCACATGTTTGGAATCTTTCCAATCACCGGCAATACCTTGAAAACAACTTCAGAAACATAGACAAATCAGCTTGGATTATTGGTAGCCATATTTATTTATAAAAATAAACAAAACTATGATATTAGCGTTGTATTTCATAGGAGATTCCGGGTATCCACTCGAACTATGGATGTTAGTACCATATCGGAATGCCCCGGAAAATTCAATGGAGTCATTGTTTAATGACAAATTTTGTAAGGCTAGATCCACCATAGAACGGGTATTTGGGGTTTTGAAAGCAAGATTTCGTTGCCTACTTGCAGCCAGGGAACTTCATTATGCCCCAGAGAAAGTTACTGAAATTTTAAGTGTTTGTTCATAACATTTGCATAATGTACAATGTTGAAGATCCTCCTGAACTATCCCCTTAAGAAAGGGAAGGCGAATTCAATGTAAACAGTGTTGCTTCTTATCACGACGGCCCAGGACCAAGCGGCCAGAACTATTTGAATATTGCTAAAACGATAAGAGACAAGATAAAAAATAACTTAATGCAATAAATAAAGTATATTAACAATTGAATTAATTTTATTATAAAAGAAAATACATAGTTATTTTAAATAAATAAATAAAAAGAGTTCTTAATTTGCACTAAAATCGCTATTTTCAATAAAGTTTTATATCTTGGCTGGGTCTTCGTCTTCAACTCCAAAATTTGCTTTTTTAACTCCAATTTGGTAAGATTAATTCAGCTTTTTTCGACTTAATTTTTTTTTTAACTCAAATTTTTCTTTTTCTAACTCAAATCTCCTCTCATCAAGTTCTACTTGTTTTTTTTTTGTACTTCTCATCCAATTCGAATTGATTTCTCTTATATCTTAAAATGTTTGTTAAATTTTCGTTTATTTCTTTAAACATCTTGTGAGATTTTTTTTGGTACTATTGGATTTTGTGTAAGTTTTGTTTTGATTTAGGAAAAACTTTAAGGTTCGAAATAGGTGGTGTGATATTTTCTTTATGGGATTCCGTTGCTCTCATTTCCGAGTCCATCATAATGGCTTCATACATCTGTCCAATTTCGTCATCAGTTGTTGTTTCTTTTCCGTTTTCATATAATGATCCAAAATCTTTTGTTCCCGCTATTCCATTTACTGCCTCATCTATCTGCAGCAACTATATTACCTTTCCTTCCAAAGTCCCGAAATACAATTTTTGTTTTTTCGTGCTTTGGACTTTAAATTATTTTTATAATCGGCCCAAACCTTAAAAATATTTTTATTTTTAACATAAATCTTTTTGAATTTGAACAATCACGTTTGGAAGCTTACTTTTTTCCATGCATAATCTTCACGCATTGGTGGACCAGCTGCGTTCAAATCGGTTGCTAAGCGTTTCCACAGATTATTTGAAGTTCTCCGTGCGTCCGCAGTTTTTAAATAGCTATTCGATAAATCCGGATGGTTTTTATATAGCCCTTCGATAAGTCCGGATGGGAAAACATAAAATCAATAAAAATTTCAAATTGATTTTGTTTTGTGTTAACATTTTTGTTCGTGGTTTCCCTTTAAAACAAAATAAAATCATCATATCAACATTTGTTATGTTTTCTTTAAGTAATAGAATTTTATCAAAAAATATTATTTATGTATTTTTTGTAAAGAAATACTTACATTTTGGCTTTCAGCAAAACCTCCCCGGATGGTAATTAGATATCGAATGAAATTTCCGAAATTCGAATGTATTTAACTACGAAAATAGAGTTGTGAAGTGCGACATTTCCGATTTTCGAGCAAAGGTATCTAGATAAATGAAACTCGGATTTCACTTTTCGAATTTCAAATAAGAGAGTACCTATTTTCCGAATTCGAACGATTTAACTTTAGAATCAAATTACAGAGTTAGGCCCCAGGCACAATTTTTCGAACTCAATGGGATACACTATGCATTTTTTTGCATTGAGACCTAGAAAATATTTAGTGTGAGGTTAAAAATGATAATCAATAAGGCCCAAATCTCATAAAAAAAGCAAGGGCTGCAAAATTATCCGAGCTTAATTATTTAACCCATTTTATGTGTTGCATAATGGAAAGTGCAACTTGAAAATGGACGTGGACCAAGATGTGTTTAGTATTTTTAGTTTAAAGACTCACTGACAAAAATTAGCTTTTTTGAATGTATCGCAGGACTTTTAGTTTTTTTGAGTTCTGAAACAAAAATGCTCTCCCTGAGGTAAAAAAAAAATTGACCGATTTGAAGACTTATGCTTAGTGTAAACTAAGAAGCTTTCAGTTGATTAGTAATACTCGGACCTCGTTATTTTCCCGCGAAAACTGTATACAGTAGAAATCGGTTATAACAATACCTGATATAACGATGAACCAGATATAACAATATATTTTCAAAGTCCCGGCAAAACTCCGTTTAACTCAAGGTAATTTGCAATCGGTTATAACGATACCGGATATAACAATGAAATCGGTTATAGCGATGAAAATTTACAATATTTTAGTCTAAACACTGTTTATAGCGATGGAAAAAAACGTGTTCTTACATGCCTACCGCCTGCTATTTTCATTCTGCTTAAATGTGTATCGATATTATGTATGCACGTATGCACATACTATATATGTATGTACATATAGACAATTATTGATAAATTTCCTGTAGCCACTGCAGTGACTGGCCTGTGAATATAATTTCATGGCATGCCTTGTTCGATTTTCATATTTCTGAAGAGTTCATAGTTTTAATTTTTCTTTGAAACAAGTTGAGTGTTAATTGTTAAGATGGTGACAATAAATAAGCGAAAATCATTTTCCATTGCCCAAAAATATGACATTATTTCAAGATTTGAAAGTGGCGTAAGAATTTCTGATTTGTGTAAAGAATTTGAAATATCTCAACCAACTGTGTCAACAATTTTAAAAAATAAACAAAAAATAAAAGAACAATTTGAGGTGAACTCTACTAAATTAAAAAAAGTGCGAAGTGGAAAGTTTGTAGACATTGAAAATGCCTTATTAAATTGGTTTAAGGACAAGAGAAGTATGAACGTTCCCATAAGCGGGCCAATACTTCAGCAAAAGGCTAACGATTTCGGGAAGTTATTGGGTATAAAAGATTTCGTTTGTTCTATGAGTTGGATACAAAGGTTTCGGGTACGTCATAATATCGTTTTCGGAAAAATAAGCGGGGAAGCTGCTGACGTGTCACAACTTGTTTGCGAAGATTGGTTGACCACAGTATTCCCCAAGCTTCGGGAGGGATTTAATGACGACGATATTTTTAACGCCGATGAAACTGGATTCTTTTATAAAATGACCTCCGACAAGACTTTTAAATTCAGGGGAGAAAAATGCGTCGGTGGAAAAATGTCTAAGGAACGTTTGACAGTCTAAGTATCTGCTAATATGACGGGAACAGAAAAAAAAAAGCTTTTGGTTATTGGCAAATCTAAAACACCACGCTGTTTCAAAAATGTTACAAGCCTTCCAGTTTTATATGAAAATAATAAAAGAGCTTGGATGACGTCTATTATTTTCGAAAAAGTATTACGAGAATGGCACAGAGAGCTTTTAACACAAAAAAAGGAAAATTTTACTTTTTGTTGATAATTGTGCGGCACATCCACACATCCAAGCCTTAAAAGCTATTAAACTCGCATTTCTGCCCCCGAATACCACATCTGTACTGCAACCTATGGATCAAGGTGTCATTAAATCACTGAAGACTCAGTTCAGGAAATTGCAGATTTTAGAAATCGTGAAACACGTTGAATCCAAACAGGATTATAAAATTACAGTTCTTGATGCCATCTTAATGATAGCCAAGGCATGGGATGAAGTGTCAATGTGCACTATAAATAACTGCTTTCGACACGCTGGTTTCAATAATTGTGTAAGTCAGGATGAATACGAAGATGAAGATGAAATTCCACTAGCAGAATGGGCTCGGCAAATACAAATGTTCTCAAAGTTAGAAGTAGATTGGGACTTATTGATAGATAATGAGAATGAGCTGGTAACATCTGAGGTATGTTTACACTATTGAGAATAATTTTCAAATCTAAAGTAAATTTGTACAGTTTCTTACAGATGAGAATATTGTGTCAGATATTCAATTTAATAATGCTGATGACGAGGATGACGATAATGACACTGAAGATGAGGAGACCGAAGAAATACACGTTCCATCTGTAAACGAAGCACTTTCTGCAGTGGCAACACTAAACCGCTTCATGCTCCTGAATCCTGTATGGGCCACTTCGAATTCAAATCCAAACGTTGGAATCCAAACATTGGACAACTCTCTTCGAAAAATATTTTACTCGGCTAAATGTACAAAACAAACACAAATTAGTGATTTCTTTCCTCAAATATTTTCTTAAGCATTAGAAGCGATTTTTTTTAATAAAATTTTCTTTTTTTTAATTTTATTTTCATTGTACCGGATATAACGATGAAATTCTAAGGTCCCTTCGATATTGTTATAACCGATTTCTACTGTATTTGGTAAAATGTATGCAGTTCCCACAATTTCGTTGGTTTTCCCTTTTCACAGGTAAATTCACCCGAAAAGGGACAAATCCCACGACTCAGCAACAATGAATCAGACTACAAAAGTACAAAAGTTTTCCACTGATAGATATAAACCTCTAAATTTACAAGCTCGCAATAAGTCGCATACAGTAATATTTTCTCCGTATTTTTAATTGTCTTCTGTCAAAAATCGAGCTTAAAATTTAAATAAAGTTTAATTTAAATTACTGGTCGCAAGAACTAAATAAACTTTTTTTTTATTTTTTGCAGGTAAATATTGATGAAAATATTTTAAATCGCCTATAAAACTGTGAGTACTACACTTTAGAACTAGTGTCATTTTTCAAATACCTACTGGTAAAGTTTCGTAAACCGCTTGCAGTTTTTTTTGTTTTTAAATTTTAAGAAAAGTGCCTTTAAGTCTTTTAGTTTTGCAAGAGAGTTTCCATAACATTACACAGCAAATGCTTTAATTTATGAATTCGATATCCCCGAACGTTTTTACGTTTCTAGTTTTTGTTTCTTTACCTTTTTGCTGGTAACAAAGCAGTGTAAATTGAGTTGTTGAGTCAGAAGTTACTCTCCATTTTGTTATAGGTAGGAACACTCAGAATGTTTACCTTTTTTACTTTTACCTCATTTGACAACTGAAAACTCCAACCATAATTAAGCATAAAATTCTTTTAAAGTTTTCTACTCCAGGAAAAACTAAATATGTAATTTAAAATTGTTTTAATATAAAGCATTAAACTGTTTTTTTTTTTTTTGTAAAACTCAATTTTATTGAACACACTTTCGCACACTTAAACGACTCTCTTAGTTTTTTGTAAAAATGTATCAACTCTTTTTCTAATAAAAAGTGAGAGTTATGAACAAATTTAAAATTAACTCAAAATTTATTAAAAAGGCAACATCAATTTAAATAATAGTTCTGGCAGAGGCTGGAGGGAACATAAACTCTGTAGTTGTTCTTATTGGAGGTGGATATGTAAATGGTTCGTCTGGGCGTTTGTAGACATACCCCTCAAAGACATCAACCACTTCTCCTGAATCCGCACTTTCGCCTTCGAAAGGAATTTGAGGCCTTTGGTAGTCATAGCCCCTTCGTAACATATAGTATATTGGCCTTGTTTGAATTGTTTCGTATTGGCTCTTCAGAAATTCCTGCTCCCGGAGGATGTTGTCGCTCTCGATAATCTCACGCACCAATGGAACTAATTTCACTGGACCAAACACTAGATAAAAGAAAGACACTTTAAATTTATTCAAACGTTTTGCTCTCTAATCATACTTTGTGCAACTACGAGAAAAGAAACAAGGGGCAGTAGTTTTGTAGTTAACATATTTTTAACACTATGCTCGCGGGCAACTGACTTGTTTGTAATGAGAGTTTCCCTTAAATATCTTTTTAAATTTTACGGTTTTGTTAACCCGCATTCTTTTATTTGCATCGGCTAAGCGAAAGTATTCTTATTTATTCAGATAAAACGCTTTATTTTTTTAAATATTAAAGCACATTTCATTCCCGAAGCAAATGAATGAAGCAAAAAATGTGCTTTCGGTGAAGTGTGCTTTGACAGAGAGTGGGTGTGGCCAGGTGTCACAGCAATTTCCGTGTGGCACCTGATCAATAAGATAACGAAAACTTTATTGCAAACAAAATGAGCTCAATTCACACTAGTTGTAAAAGGCAAACTGTATTTGGAGCAAAAAACAGTCGATTTTGACAATTTTTGAAAGGGTTTTGTTTTTAAATTACTGAAGTCCAAAATCGTGAGTAACTAGACAATTACAAATAGACCGCAGTTAAAGACCTGTAAAATGTGGATTAATTCTCTAAAATTACACCATTTGATTGTAAATTGTAAACCCTATAAGGCCTGTTCCGTAAACGCGTCAACATTTCAAAACTGTACGAAATATACTTCACTTCTCAAATCAAATTTAAATGACAAGCTTTTCTCTGAGTTCTTAGCAATTACCTACCTATTGCTCTTTATAGAATGTTTTAAAAATTTCTTTAAAAAAAGGACGGGTACAGACCTTTAATAAGGAACAATTGCGCAGTTTTTTGATTAGACACTCATTTACGTAGCTGTATCCAAAAACGCCACTTTTTCCAAATTCCAAAGTTTTGCATATGGAACTTATTCTGTCAAATACTCCATCTTAAACGCCAACGAAATAACTCTGATTGTTTGTCAAAACTGTTCGAAAGATTTTATAGGGCATAGGTACCAATTTTTTGGAAGTTTAAACTGAAAAATAGCTCATCTATGAAAAGATGAGGTTCAGTAATTGCACTATCTAGATCTAGACCAATCAAAAAAGCTGTCAGAAAACATTATAAGTGAATTTTTCTTCAATTTGTGGGCATCTTCAGATTCGCTCTCAGAATTCAGATTTCCCGTGTCTAATCGAACATACAAACGTTACTTGTTCTTTTTGTATTGATATTTGTGCGATTGGAATGTGTGTAGCCTTCGACACTTTTCTAAGCGTTTTCCATTCACTGGTTAAATTTTGTATGAAAACATTAAAAATGCTCGCCCAGATTGATTTCTATAAACATTTGTACATAAATAATTAACAAAAAATAGATCCACCCGATGCAATTGGTGTCTTTTCAGTTGAAAAATTTCACGAAATGTATCGGTAAATCTGAAGGAAATCTAATAAAAAGTCCAGATTCACAAAAGTGTTCTGAAATCTGAAAAAGATTGCTTATTTTTTGTGCCAAACGTACATGAAAATTGCTCTGAGACCGCCCAATCGAATACCACATTTGTTAACTGAAAGAGCAATAGCACTGACAGTTTAAAAAGGCGAAATTTTACTGAATGGACAATTCCGAGAGGTGTGCTTGCCTTTGCTGTCAATGCCAACCTCACTCAACATTTTCTTTTCTATGTACATATTAGGTCTGTTCCCTTACTTTTAAACCTTACGAATTTGCACTAATTCTTACGAATATTACTCAATACCGTTCCTTAACTCGAAAAATTCGTAAAAGAGAGCGTCATCGAGAGCGCAAGCCACTACCCCTCCACTGAGAATCTTGCGAATTTTTACTCAACAAATTTCTTGGTGTAAAATTGAAAAGGCTGTCAGTCACCTTTCAATGAACAGCTGGTTTGAAATTTGTTGTCCTATTTGACATATGAGTGCATTTATTTTTATTTATTGCTTATTAAAATGGTATCAAAAGGCGGCAAAATGAAATTGAATGTTCTCCTTAGATTCTATTTGAAAATCGCGACGAAATTCTACTTTGCTGTAAAGAGTAAGAAAGGACAATCGCCTCCAAGAAATTTGTAAATGCCCTGTCGCTTTTTCCTCTTCTCTAATGCTTGTAGTTCAAACAGTACAAACTAATCCAGATATGTACATGAAGAAGAAGTTCAAATAATTTCGAATTACTTTCATCGCTAGTTAGATGAATCAACTAATTTTGTCAGTAAATTAGCAAATTCTTCGAGCTTATACGAAATTTTCACTACTTTTCGTAGCACTTTTTTGAATTTTTGAATTTTGTATCTGTCATTATTCGTAGTTTACTACAAAAGCGTTCCCTATCTTTTTCGTAAGTGTCTCTCTCCGTGAGAGAATTTATCCCCACCACTGCCATTTTGACAGTCTTTTTCATTTTACTACAAAAGTAAAGAAACAGACCTATTGTAAATATATCTAAATTTGTCCGTAAACTTTATATTTGACAGAAGTTAGGTAGGTACTAATGTCATTTTCCATTGGACAAAAAGAAGCGTCCGGGAGAGTCCGGAATCAAAAAAACACTTCTGAATAAGTTCCATTGGCACCAGTGCTGCCACAAGGGAAAAAATTTGCGTAGCAAATTTGCGTAGCAAAACTTAATTTGCGTAGCAAAACTCAAAAGTCCAAAATATAAATTTTTTTTCGAAAATAAACAAAAAACACTTAATTCTTTATTCAGAGTAAATATTTTTTTAAGGACTAGTACAAGTATAGTTGGTTAACTATATATTTTACAAAACTATAATCAAACAAAAAAAAAAAAAAAAAACATTAAAAACTTCACTTAAAAGGCGCTTTGCATGTAACCATTGCCTTAATTACAGGAATTTTGTTCTCATTTCGTGCTTAAAAAAAAAGTAGCAAAATAGGCGTTTTTAGGGAGAGTGCGTAGCAGCGTAGCAAACGGGCAATTGCGTAGCAGTTTTGCTACGATCGTAGCAAAGTGGCAGCGCTGATTGGCACAAAAAATACTGTTCTGGTGATTCTGAAAAGAGAATTTCGCTTCTCGATTTAAAGTCAGAATCCACTCAAGAAGCACTCACACAAGTGCAATATATGTATTTATGTTCGTGAAAAGCTAAATTTAAGCGCCTCTTATATGTTTCTTTTCGTCATCTTGCTAAATGTTTGCTCTAGTTTCTAGAACATCATTAATTTATTGATTTCGTTCATATTTAATTTGATTTTTCTATATCACGTTCTAATTCCGCCAGATCTGTCAAAATTAAGATGTAACAAATTTATTTCACTGGCTTAAACTTGGTGGCAACAAAATTTATTTTATCTTTGAAGACGTTTTTGTGCAGTGGCTTAATTTGAACGCGAACAATGTAGAATAGTTAAACTTGAAACGCAGTCAAGATGGCCGCGTTATTTTGAACGCTAGATTGTTAGCGCACTGTCAAAAAACCATTTAAAAACAAACCATCTGCGCTCAACCTCTCGTACAAACTTGTAGGGGATGGCATTTTAAACGAAAAGTTTAAAATTTTTATTTTTGGAGTGAAGAGTAAGAAGGCCAATGAAATTTTCATTTTTGTTCCAATATTATGCTTGACGTCTATTGTTCAATATAACGCGTTCATGCTTAGAAGTAATATAGCTTACGTCCATTATCTGATTATGATTGCACTGAAATTAATAATCGTGTGCATTTTATGACTAGCGCTCATTTCAAGCATTTGACTAAATTTCTGTGCAGGTAGTTGTTTTATATGTATCACATAAACCCATTGTGGTTGAGCCTTTAGTACATCAGAGATCCCAAAAAACCCAATACTCAACTAACAAAAGCCTACACCAATTGAATGGTAAAACCAAACCCGTCTGTATTTCCTCTCGAATAAATGGATTGCATTTTCATACATTTTCCATTGCATTATACTTTTATTAAAATTCCAAATGTGTTAACCAGCGCCACTGCAATCTGTGCAATCTTCCGGTCAAACCACACTATTTGACTACACCTTTTACACAGAATTCATTGTTAAAATATTTGTCTTGTTGAAGGTGCGGGCTTTTGGCTTTGCCGTTCGTCTTCAAGTCAAACACAAGCCAGAGTCCCGCTGGTATTTAAATAATTGCTGCGGCACGTTGAGGAAATAATGTTGTTTGGTTTATTTTTCTTGCGTCTATATAGCAATACATGCAGGCATTATTATTCACTATTCATTGAGTAACCACGGCTGTTGACCGACACACTCAAAAACATTCGTTACCATTGTTGATGTTAAATAATCACTTACTGATTCCTGTTATGAAATAAGTTCAATAACTGGGTTAGTGGGTGTTATATACCTACCTCTTTACTTTTTTCAATAATTTATTTATAATACTCGCAGTTATATAAGCGGAAGATAAAAGCGACAATAGCCAGAGTTGAAACCTCTTTTGAACAACTCTTAATGAGCTTACTCGTAGTTAAAAAGCTATCTTGGACTTGAGTGATTTGAAGCCTTTACCGGGGGCTTCTTTGTCAAATACTCGGTCTTGTTGGTGGTGAGTGTCATGTTTTTAGTGACGGTGCAAAATATTTCTTAACAAATAGTGTGAATGAAGTCAACGTTTGGATTGCCTTTTGAAGATATCTATATTTGTGTAGAAGAAATTGTGGTGATAGCCCGATTTATATAAACGTGGTACTAATTGGTGCTTTTGGATCTCATAAAATCCGTCAAACTTTGTTTTTTTTTTGCCCCGGAAAGCAATGAGTATAAGGTTTGTGACCCTGGCAGAATAAAACTCTCGGAAATTTGTCAGATATTCGTGGGAGGGCGTTAGTAGGTATCACTTTGAGACTTGTTCTAATTTTGACTTGACGTGTATTTTAGCAAACTTGTTTCAGCAGAAAAACTTTCAAAAAAAGTTTCAATAATATCAATGTCATTTGCATATGGCACCGGAATATGGTATAGTTTTAAAAAAAAATTGTGCCTATAAACAGACAGTTGGTGCAACTAGATCAGCTTCTCATAACCATTCGTTTTAATTTTTGGAAAGAATGGAAGGGACTGACAATTTTAGGCCGAGCCTGAACGGCTGAACTGAACATGACAGTTATATGCTCTTGAATATATATCTCAAACGTTCGCAGGAAGTTGCACTGTGGAAAAAAAAACATTAAGATATAATTAGTTGTGTTTTTCTGAGACCCCCACCACTGAGCTATACTGCTCCATTGAAATGAGCTTTCAACAAAACTATCCACATCCAGAGTCGCTGTATGTAACTTCCAATTAATTTTCCCAAGCACACATTTTAGAACCCACAATTTAAAAAATTTTCATACAATCTCCAATTTTGGGTTCCCCTAGTTTCTGCACGCTGTAAGTGAATGGCGGCGAAAGCATTTTACCGGGTCCCAATCCCAAATGCTTTCAGTTTACAATAAACAGACAGAAACTTGAGTTGGCAACTCAAAAGGCATGAACGGTGTTACGTTCTAAACATTATACCAACTTAGATTTAAAAAGGTGGAAATGAAAATATTTGTTCAC